>OZ018362.1:4800000-6000000 GCA_963969515.1 Yponomeuta evonymella
TTTGTCAACGTCAAAAATGGAGGAAGATCGTCTTTTCGATGAAAGAGTTTCAATTCGAGAATCTGCTCGCCCACTGAAGAAATACGGCAGCACGTGTAACCACATGAAAAGGAACGAAGAACATATAAAGCATGTGATGGCCAGAGGTGATACGCTGCAAGGAATTGCATTAAAATACGGTGTAACTGTAAGTCTGAAGATCGCAATATCAGCGATTATCTCGTTAACTCTCGGCGTAAGTGAATCTATTCTTGGATAGTTATATTCTTCGTTGGTTACAGATGGAGAAAATCAGGAGAGCAAACAGGCTATTCGCGTCGGACAGTTTATTTTTGCGAGAGTATCTTCTGATACCTGTGAGCAAAGATTCTCCTTTCTACGAGAGTGGGGAGAGGGTATCGGAGCCCGCGGCGCCGAGCCATCGAGCCTCGATAGCTAGCATGCCGCCTCGGGGCTTCTCCCCGGGCAGCCCCGACGAGAAGAAAAGCTTCGACGAGTTCCTGAACCGAGTGGACTCGTCCCTAGCTGACATCAAGAAACATGTTGAGAAGACGAAAGAGAACAGCGAGTGAGTATCAGACCTCTAACTTTTAGCCGGCCACTTAGCCGGTTCTCTGGAAATATAAGATAAGATAAGAATATTCTTTATTATACCAGGAAAAACACAAACATGAAATATAATTTCCAAATTTACACACTTACAGTGTTATTTATAAAACACGATTCCTCTAAAACACTCCTTTACCACAGACTATTTAAACTTACTCTGAGGAGTGTTTTTGAGGATTTCTATTTGGGCTATTGTATGTTGTATACATGATAATCAATAAGATTGACTTGCACCCTACACATAAAAAACCATAGAAGTATTTCTCCCTATGAAATTCGCACTTAAAAACAGTCCCTGTCCTCGAGATTATACCAATGAAATGAGAGCGAGATGTGCTGCAGAGTAAATCACTCTGTGATTGGTTCATTCTCTGATCACAAAGGGAAGAGAACCATGGGCCAAAATAACTTTTAATAGCATTCTCACTATGGAGGACACAGCTGCAAATGATTTATTTGTGGGAAACCCAATTCAATGGGGATTAAATTCTGCTGCGAAACTTCACTCTACCATACAAATGATCATCTACAAATCATCATCAATATCATCATCTCTAGTAGACTATAAATAATTTCAACATCAATCAAACAATCTCCTTGCAAAAAAAAAAGCAAATGTCACTTGGCCAAAGTGACGAATCCATTTGCACCCCAAACATGTTTGATATTCCATTACACTCCCACAACTATACTGCTTAAAACATAGTTTTCTTTTACGTGATAAACCTTGATTTGTACAACCTTTTTTTCTGTAAAAAATTGAATATAACTGATTAACTGCTATACATTAACATACCCATCTATTACTACTGCTCATTAAAACGATCCACATTTTCCATGCTTTCCTGAAAGCCCACATTTTTGTTACTATTTTCCCATGTCTACGATAACCCGGTAACAACTGGGTTAACTGGTTGTGCAGTGGTGTAACTATAAGGTGGCAAGGCTGGCAAAATGCCTCGGGCCCCCGACCTGAGTGGCCCCCCGAACTATGAGGCAGCGAGCTCAGAAGTAACTTAACATTTTTAACAAAAATTTGTAACATTCATAATGTTTATATATTAGTACTTCAAATCAATTAAAGTTGGGCCATATTATATACAACTAAAGACCATCGATCATTCGAACTACGAACTCGAATCAGAAATTATGAGATCCGTAGATGAACGAAAGTCGTCGACATAGCCCAGCGGATTAGTAAGTTGAAGTGGCAGTGGGCGGGGCACATAGCACGCAGAACTGATGGCCGATGGGGCCGAAAAGTTCTCGAATGGAGACCACATATCCGCAAGCGCAGCGTAGGACGACAAGCCACAAGATGGACAGATGACCTTAGAAAGACCATAATGTTATTTTTTTTTATTTTTACTGTGACGGCCCCATCCAACGAATTTGCCACGGGCCTCAGATGGTGTAGTTACGCCACTGGGCTTGAGAATAATTTAACTAAAATTGTAAATGGAGAATTTAATTTAAATTGCTACTTAAGTGTCATTTAAGATGTCTGAACAAGTCTGCCAAGAACATCCTTGAAGTTTGCCCAAATAAGACGAAAAAAAATGTCTCTCAAGTTATTTTAGGATTTCCGATTTAAAGAACATATCAAAATGAGAGCTACTTGGGACTGGTTACCTAATTCAAATTCTTTCATTGAGATAGAATAATAAGTAGATAGTCAGTATCAGACTAATATCAACATGTTCACAGGATATACAAAGTTTACACATTATCAGTGAATGATAACAACTTATTTGATGTTGGCTTGTTTATTTAGGAATATTTTTTTACATCTTTACTTCATAGAATATTCAACAGATTAAATAACTAAGTAAAACATGCCGAAAGTTCTGTATAGATTCTCAGGTATTAATTTAACTTATTGTCCTAGCTTATTTAACTCTTCCTTAGTTTGCTGAGCAAATAGTAAAGCACAACAATCTTATCAGTCTGTGACCTTTTCACTTTGCCTTCAACAATACACATAAATTTATCTTGCGTAATGGTTATGCCTAACATACATTGTGCTGCCTGAAATGTTTATTTAATTGGTAGGTGTAAAGCCGGGTAGATAACTGGAGCAATAATCTGTGCAGTCGGGATGTCGTTGTGATGGACGAAGATAAAAATTTTTCTAACTTAACTGCAGATTCACTTACCTACTTGTATTTTTGACAGAAGAGTTTGACCAGATTTCCCTCGGAGTATGACCAGATTTTGAGCTTCATAATGGTGAGAAGAGATGGAAACGGTAGCTTGTCTCTAATGGGTCATGTGCTTACGAAAGTTTTAGTTCGCAAAAAGGGGTATTTGATAATTTGAGTAAACTAAAGTCTGAACATTTCTAATTAACATCCCGCGTCCCCCGCCAATGAGGCCCGAGATACGTCCATGCGAAGACACTTGTTCAAGTTATTTGTTGGACGTTATATATCCAATTATAAAATCGAATTACCACTGAGTCATCCTCTCGCACTCAATACTTATCAGAAATTTCCAGATGTACGTCTAGATCAGGAGTTTAACCTTAATTTAGTTTCTTAGGTATGTACCGAGTGTAGGTAATCTTACGATGTCGCGACTTCTTCGTCGCGTGACTCAGGCTAAAAGCACCAAGGTCGGCCGTGTCTGCTAATGTAAACACTTTCTACACTACCTGATAACTCATATCTGCTAATAAAACTCTTCTTCATGAACCAGCACTAAACAGACTGTTGACTGGTCTTATTTAAAGATCAATCCATCACAAGTGATTTAAACATGCTGGACGATGAATCTACTTAAAATCTCTCACCCACTCACCGATTGAAGACCTGTGCCAATGACTGCAAACATTATTGATAATATAAAAATACCTGGATGACCGAGGTTAATCGTGTTTTTTGGAAATTATATTTAGATACGATAAAAAAGGGGAAAAAAAGGAAAAAATAATCGTCTTCTGATTTCGGGACCGCCCGACTTCCCACCTGAGCTATTACAACCTTGTAGATGGTGGCGAAATTTACGAAAGAATATCGAGCATTCGCTGTATGTAAAGTCGAACTGAACATCGAAAATAGCCACGCATAGAGCCAAACATGGCTACGAACATTTTCACGGTCATTCTAGTGAATGCTTTAGTGAATGCTCGTCATACATAAATATTACATAAAGCATTAAGATGTCACACCGCGTAACAATGACAAAATTGCTCGGCTCGGCAGGAAGCTCGAAGCAAATTTGCTGTCGTTTCGCTAGAACGCGTTCGCTAGAATGTTCGATAAAGTGCTCCCGTTTATAATAGGGGTTAAAGTATAAATTGCCGTTTTATTGCAATAGGTTCTTTGAATTGACATAGAATCTTCATGATTTGAGGTTTTCGAATGAAACTTTTTGCAAATGGTTTCTATGATGTTCTTTTTTTAAAAAATGTGAAACTTTTGAATATCGACTTTCAATTGTTTTTGTTATTCAATTTAGACAAGAAAGATGGATACTGCGAAAATTCGAGTGATTATGAGGCACCCATTTTTCGTATTTTTTTATTTTATTGATTTGACGCAAGTGAGTCAATATTGTGGGTAAGGTAACGTTAAACCATGCCGCTAATTCCTGGGTAGTTTGACTAGGGTCGGCTTCCACTATCTCTCTTAATTCATCGTTATTCACCTGTGTGGGCGGTCTTCCTCGTGGCTCGTTCTTTAAGTCGAAATTTCCACCACGAAAGCGTTTAAACCAAAATCGCACGGTGCGTTCATTAGTAGACCCCTCTCCAAACGTAGCATTGATATTGCGGGCTGTTTCTGCCGCGTTAGTTTCGCGTCGGAATTCGTATTCAAAAATCACTCGAATTTTCGCAGTATCCATCTTTCTTGTCTAAATTGAATAACAAAAACAATTGAAAGTCGATATTCAAATGTTTCACATTTTTTAAAAAAAGAACATCATAGAAACCATTTGAAAAAAGTTTCATTCGAAAACCTCAAACCATGAAAATTCTATGTCAAGTTCAAGTTCTTTAACCCCTAATATTTTAAGCTTTTACCAGTAATGAATATTCGCTAGAGCGCTCATTACACGTACACGTTAAAATGCTCATCAATCAGCAGCTTCAAAATAAGCGTGAATGTCACAAAGAGGGAAGTCGTGCATTTTCAATTACATCAGCAAATTGTCTTAATAAACCGACCTCTACTAGCGTGGGATCCCTATCGGAATATCCATTTTGCGATATCGCCGTACGTCCTGATATTGAAACGCCAGTGCTGCTAAACCGACATTAACGCTAAAGACCCTAGTAGCAAAACGTCTGGATCTTGTAACGTTATGATCAAAAATATCTAAGTAGCAAAACGTCTGGATTAGAAAATGACGTGTTAACTCAATAGAAATGAACGCTAAGTGCCCTTGTAGCAAAACGTCTGGACCCTATATTGCCCTATATTTTAAATAGCTGTAACCGCTAAATCCCCTTATAGATGCAGAGTTTGTTGAACATGAAAATTAATCTTAATAAGCAATGCAAAATTTGGCAAGGTTAACAGTACGCTATTGTTAATAGTATAGGGAATACTACATGCGGGGCAAATCGCACCAAAAGTGCTGCTACCGCTCATGGCCGGAAAAAATAGTTGAGATCAGTGTTGCTATTCAGACTATTCAGACTATTTTCTTTTTCAGACGTTTTCTCTACTACTTACCTCATTCTGCGTTTGTGTGATTCAACTAATTTGACTTCCCGCTAATAAGGTATTTCAATCAAACAGACTGTTTGCAATTCCAGACGTTTTACTACTTGCGCATTCTACTTTTACGTGGTCCAGCTGAGTTGACTTTCTGCTGACTGGGTACTCTGCTTTTATGTCATCTACCTGAACTGTCCTTAGGCTAGATAGGGCCATCTGCTTTCACTGAATTGTCTTTCAGAAAAAGGGTCATACCGATAGGGATAGCTAGCGTGCACTGTATAGTCGACAGCGGGTCATCTTTTTTATTTTTTTTGCAAAGTCATCCGTAACTTAACGGAATAGAGTGAACGGATAGAAAGGTTGGTTACTTTCGTAAGCACTTAATACCGGATGAGTTTATCCGGTATTCAGATAAGTAATAAGGTTGGTTACATTCGGTTGACTGATACAAAAAAGATGAAGGTTTATATTTAGTTGTCGTTTGGAGCTTGCGAGTGAACTAAATACTAGGTATATATGAATATCTAGCTTCTTTGACTATTTGTGGTTTGTAGGTACAGTCGAAAGCACATCAACCTTTACTTAAGTCTAGTCTAGGCGGTTACATTGCCGGTCGACTTTGCGCCAAAAATGTAAAAGTTGATTAGCAGTCAAATGTACAAAAATGGTTGAGCAATCTTATAAAGTACGTATCGTTTTGTACCATTGAAAAGTCGACGCTGCGATAAGCTCATTTTCACAATATTGTTGTTTAAATAATTTAGGTCGCTATAATTAGCTATAAGTAGGCAGATCTTATCGCTTACGTCGACCAAGATGTTGGCAAAACGATGACACGAAGTATTAACATCGCTGTTTTCGCCACAAAGAAAATTAGAAAATTACGTTCAGATCCGTGTTCACAGAGATGTGTTGTTGTGGACTTGTGGCGACTGAGCGCATAAGTTGTTGCCATGTCAACAAATTAGATGAGTTGCGCCAGTCGCGCCCCACCGCTCCTGGAGTTAAATCGCGTATTAAGTCGTGTAACCGAGTCTTGTAATTTCTTGTGCCGTTCGTTCATTATATTTTCTTGTGTGCCTAACGACTCTTTCATTTATCATCCATTGCGTGAACTTTAATAAATGGCCTAAGTGCCAAAGTGGTGACCCCGACGTGTAGTTTTACAACATCAAAGTTACAATTTTTTAGCTCTAGCTTTCGATCTCCCTCTGTCGTTCCTTTTTCCTCAGTCTCTTTCTCTCGTTCTAACATACTCCACTCTCACTTCAGGTTCGTGCGCTGACTAGAGTTCGGGTACACGCGTCACCGGCCTATTCTCTCCCCTCGCTCTAAAAATGTCCTCTCTCGCTCTAACAATGACCCCTCTCGCTCCAGGTTCGTGCGCTGTCTAGAGTTCGGGTTCACGCGTCACCGGCGCCTTCCCTGTCTGTCTCTCCCCTCGCTCTAACAATATGCCCTCTCGCTCGAACAATCTCTCCTCACTCTAATAATGCCCCCTCTCGCACCAGGTTCCTGCGCGAACTACAGGACGTCACCGCCAGACGTCCTTCTCTGTACCTCCCCTTGCTCTAACGATCTCCCCTCTCGCCCTAGTTTCGTGCATGAATTAGAGGACGGGTTCACGCGTCACTGGCCCCTTATCTCTGTTCTGTCCCTCCCCTTGCTCTATCAATTTCCCCTCAATTTCGCGGCGCAATAGGACCGCCAATTGTATCTTTTCTTTTGTCATTGATGTTTCTGTAACATTTTTTTTCGGTTTACAATAAATAATATTCTTATCTTATCTCGCTCCAGGTTCGTGCGCGAAGTACAGGACGGGTTCACTGTTCACCGGCCCCTTTTCTGTCTCTCCCCTTGCTCTAACAATCTTCCCTCTCGCTCCAGATTCGTGCGTGAACTAGAGGACGGGTTCACGCGTCACCGGCCGACGGCGCGGCTGCGCCAGTCTGCCTCGCTCGGTGCTCCCAGCTCATACAACGAGGTACCCTCCTATCCTGTCACCATTTTCTTTTTATAAACGATCTATCGGCAGCTAAGCCCACTGACCGTTTACAGAGGCCTATTTCATAGAACTGCAATTCATGGTTTACTATGACAATGCTATGTAATTTTTTTTTTGTTGCATTAGTGAGGACATAATCAATATAATCATGTAGGTACACAATACAGCGATATCATTCCGATGTTAAAACCTAACTGTAAAGTGGGTTACTCGGGGCTGCAAGTGAAGTAAATTGTTTCGGCAAGGTGTCGGTGCCTGTACGTAATACAGAGAAGTTTGTAAAGAGGCTTTAAATTTCGCCAATGCTAAATTAGTTGGGAGAGCGCTGGCACGGTTAGCCAGAGGTCGCGGGTTTAAGTCCCGGCATGGGTGGAATGTTTAGCCTTTAAATAGGTTTTTAATATTGTCCTCAGCACGGGTTAGTGCAACAAAAATTATATACTTTAAATAGGTTTTTAAAAATGCAGTGTACACCTAGTAAAGTCTATTAGATTATTTAGATTAACGAGTAGAAAGACTCAATGTACATTTGAATTGTCATAATAAATGACATTTGATTTGATTTGATTGTGGTTTTCTAAAACGCGGTCTTGGTGTGGCGCAAAGAAAGGAAAACCCGGCGTGGCGCAAAGAAATAAGTTGTGATTGTATTGTGTGGACGTTATTATTGTTACCCATTTCAAAGTTAAAACAATGACGGAACTGAGTGTCTAACTCACGAACTCTAACGTCGTAGCCACTGACAATATTTGATCATGTGTATCGGTAAACTATTGCAAATTGATAAAACAAATTTTGAAACGAAGCGGTCAGTGATCCGACTATTAGGTATTCAATGCCCTGACCATAATGAAGTGATTCTGCCATTATGGTAGCTAATGAATGAACATGAACACTATAAATGGGAAAATATTTAGATATTTTTATTACTTCATCAAACGATATAATTATTTCCTTTCGGCTTACTGTTGGTAATGGCTGAATGTATTGAATCAGAGGATAAATTTGACTGTAATAAATGTGCAGTAGCAATACCACTTGCTAACATGAAGGAAAACATCGAAAGGAAACCTGGTAACAGGAAATCTGTGGCAAATCCTGGTCTCTGCCTACCGCACCGGGATGCAGGCTTGAGTTCATGTATGTACGAAATTTGCGAGTTTCCAGTCTTGTGACTTGTTGGAAAATTGTTAATAGAGTCTGGATTTGGATTGGATTTTAACAGTCGACAAAAACATCATATTATGCAGCAGTTTTTACAATTGCAAACAAAAAGAGACAACAACAAAAACGCTGAACGAAAAGAGTTTGGATTTTTTTCCTAGCCAGCCAGCTGGGTTACCGCTTACCGGGGTACCGACAATATCGTTTAGCGCACCAATTATTATTACGCTAAACAAAAAATCGACAAGTCGTAAAGGAATCTCTAAGAGGGTCCTCGCTGAAGTTGGCCATTAACCATGGACAAGCAAACCCAGAAAGCGCTTACCGAACTGTGTAGTGAATGCGTGGAATAAACTACCGGAGACAGTGCTCCTTCAATGAATTCATTTAAAACAGACTTGGTCATTGACTTGATAAACAATTTGAAAGTGTAAGAAAGTGATGCATATTTTTATGAGGTCTGTGAATAGGTCGTAAGCTAATTAATATGGCAAAACAACGTCTGCCGAGTCAGCTTGCAATCTGTAATATAACTTGAAACAAAGTTCTATTTGCAATGAAATATATATATAATAAAATGTAACTTCTGTACTGGTGGTACTCTTACTCTCTGAGAGACGGCCTGTGCCCTACAGTGGGACGTATATAGGCTGCTTATGATATGATACTGGTTAAAAAAATAACAAATAAAAAGAATAAATTCTTTTTGTTGCACTAACCCGTGCTGAGGATAATTTTAAAAAACCTATTTAAAGGCAAAAAATTCCACCCATGCCGGGACTTGAACCCGCGACCTCTGGCTAACCATGCCAGCGCTCTCCCAACTGAGCTTAGTAAATTATAGATTACGTACAGGAAGCGACATCTGGCCGAAGAAATTTACATTTACAAAAACCTAACTGCAAAGTGGGTTACTCGGGGCTGCAAGTGATGTAAATTGCTTCGGCCAGATGTCGCTGCCTGTACGTAATACAGAGAAGTTTGTAAAGAGGCCCGAAATTTCGCTGATGCCTGCACTTACCCATTAGCTCAGTTGGAAGAGCGCTGGCACGGTTAGCCAGAGGTCGCGGGTTCAAGTCCCGGCATGGGTGGAATTTTTAGCCTCTAAATAAGTTTTTAAAATAAAAAGAAGTCGCAATCTGGGACCGGTAATCGATTTATTTGGCGACAGATCGCTATTATTTAAGGAACAAAACTATTATTCTAAGAACGAAGTTTTTATTCATCCAATGAACTACGATTTTATTAGTAACCCATTTAATTAAATAAATAAAAAGAACTTTATTCAAAAGTAACAAATTTGCTTATGTTAAGATATAAATATTGAAATTAATTTGATAATTCATAGTTGGGGACGCTTTTTGTTCATCTAAGAATGAAAATATTTAGAGGCGATAGATCGATTGATTAGATGATACAAGTTGATGACAAATATAAACTTTGCTGACAAGAAATATAGTCCGCTTATGAAAATCCATACTTTATGTCCTTATGTATTTTGTATGTTCAGGACGAGTCTAGAAAAGGACCGGATGAATTAGCGTAAAAGAGATGAGGGCAGCAGCAGTGGCCTCTGTTTTTGGGCTGTTAAGTTTCTGGTGTTCAGTAATAGTACATTACATAACTAGGGCCGTAAAATAGAAAGGCCGATATCGCAGAAGTTTAAGGCCCAAGCCGCAGGCGAGGGTCATAAATATGCGATAGAGGGCTTTATTTTACGGCCCTAGATATTATGTAATGTACTATTAATGAACACCAGAAACTTAAATGCCCGTGTTGTGTACACAATTTTATGTCGTCACTTGGCCTCAAAATGGGGTTTTCCGCACGCTGCGCTCCGCTTTTTGGCCAGATGTGGCATAATAGTACATTACATAACTAGGGCCGTAAAATAAAGAAAGGCCGATATCGCAGAAGTTTAAGGCCCGAGCCGCAGGCGAGGATCATAAATATCCGATAGAGGGCTTTCTATTTTACAGTCCGTGTTGTGTACACAATTTTATGTCGTCACTTGGCCTCAAAGTGGGTTTTCCCGTACGAATCATCTGTAAAGCATCATAAACAAAATTGGATTTGAACGATAAACAAAAGTAAGAACAGAAATTACGAGCATTAATGTTTTTCCTACTAACAAAAGTGACTATTGTTTTGGTATTTAAAGTTTTTGATGGCAATCATGGAATTTTTATCTTAATTACGGATTCACTTGGGTACTTGGTTTTTTGTCGGAAGAGTCCGGTCAGGTTTCGCTCTGATTCGCAGAGCTTAATCATGAATCCGGAATTAAGGTCATAATGTTTAGCGTAATGCTTACGAAAGTTTTAGTTCGATAATCATGGAAGCAACTGATGTATTAGGTTTAAGATGATTTGAGAAAAATGGTCAGAGTGGAGTTTTTTTCGTTGCCGTTTTCTCCGCTAACGCTAAACGCATTACGTTGAAATAATTTTTTTATTTCTTGCTTTTCGATTTCTAGATGAAAAGAAATAAGTTTCCGCGATTTTAATGATGACTGCCGCGATTTTAATCACGAAATGATGACTGGCTCGTTGGTCCAGCCGTTAAGGCGCTTAGCCACCAAAACAGAGGTTTGATTCCCACTGGGGGCCGCCGTGCATTTGTACAATTGGCCTCAGTCTGGGTGTGTTTTCATGTTCGTAACGTTCTTGCCTGGTTACCATAGCACAGGGTATCCTAGTTTGGGACCAGGACAAGTGATTGTATTGTGTGGAAGTTATTATTATTATTATTAATTTAAAATACGTCATGTGCCTCGCCCCAGGTGATCCCGCCGCCGCTGCCGCCGCCGCCCATGGCGCTGACGCAGGGACGGCGTGTGAACACCTCACTGCAGCGACTCGAGCGCGCGCACGACGATCTCTTCCAGTTGTAGCGGCCGAGGCAGCGCAGGTGCGTTCTTAGTACTCTCAAACGAAACTTCATCGGCAAATTCGGATTGTTTATTGATCGGAGGTATTCTATTCTACGTCTTGTTGTAATGGCAACCGGCCGATGTCGAGATTGTCCGTCGGTCTCGAGTCTTGACACGAAATGGGCAAGGTTGTGCGAACTAAATGAAGATTCTAACTGCAGTAATTCTGAAACAATAATAATCAAGATAATTAAGGAATAGTACACAAACTGAGGTACATATAGTCCGCGTAAATCTTTTTGGCGGCTGAGTGAAGTTCGTCAATTCTTGCGCAATGACTAATTTTAGGTGTCAAAGGGAAGCTGCGCGGGGACTCACTAGGGACGTACCACTGGTTGAATAGGTAATATTCGTTTGTAAGACTTGCCACGTATACTTTTTTTTTGTTTATGGTCAGTGTCAACCTTATTGACTTAATTGCGGATTCACTTACTAGACTTTTAAGCTAATCATGTGTAGTGCTTAAGAAAGTTTTAGTTAAAAAATCATAGCAACCTTTTAGCGGTGGTAGCGGGGCTGTAGAACGCCGGCTTCTCACTTGGGAGGTCGTGGGTTCGAAACCCGGCATGAACTAATGACTTTGTTTTCTAAGTTACCTACATTTGTGAAGTTATAGTAGAAATATATTATAGTAGACTCGTTAACAGTGAAGGAAAAACATCGTGAGGAAACCTGAGTGTCTGAGTTGTTCACATACCTCAGCGCTTAATATTGCCAATCCGCGGTTGGCACGCGTGGTGATTAAGGCCTGTGCCCTACGGGAGGACGTATGTAGGCAGCATTATAATAGCAACCTATAAAAATACATTTCAAGATTAATTACATTAGCGTTATAATATTATGCCGGCTTATGTCGAAGTATGTAGCAAATTTTGGTTATCTCTCATACATCTAGTCGGAATCTTTTCTACTTTCATCACTAAGCATCATACTACATCAACTACTCACACATACTCTGTAAAGACAGTAAGCGATGTGCAAACAATCTGTGACTATGTTCACGTTACCGCCGAAAAGATCTATGCCGACTATAATACACGTTTTTGCCATGACGTGTCATTTGACGTTTGAACTAGTGACGGGGTCGGTGTGCTCCCTGGATGTGCGACGTCAGCGTCATTAGCGCCAATTCTTTTAAATGTCTCATAAAACTACAATTCATGGGAGATAACAGCTTAAGACAGGGAGAGGTGGAAGACCATGGGGGAGGCCTTTGCCCAGCATTGGCACGCAAACATGGCTAAGTAGAAAAAAAAGTTTTTTAATTTCACAGTACGCTTTTAAGTATTCTAAATAATTTTATTTTCCTCGTAGGTGTAGTATAAGGCACTTTGTATCGCTCGGGAGAAAGTTCTATTTCTGTTCTCGAGTTTCCTTTAAGTACTCTCGAGCTGGATGAGAGTAGCCGAGGACCGTGCTCAGTGGCGTGCAATGGGAGAGGCCTGTGTCCAGCAGTGGACAAGCGTAGGCTGATGATGATGATGAGCAGAAACAGATCGTTTTCTCCCCTCGACGTATAATGTACAATTGTGTCAAAATGTCACTCAGTGAGTTTTACTTTTGAACTGACGATTTAAGAAAAAGAAGCGCGGGCGTCTTTCGTGTGTTTTAAGGAATCGTGTTTTTATAAATAAGGCTATTTGTACAATTTTCCTCTAATTCCGTTTTTGCTTGTTTTCAGATATGCGCGGTTTCACTGAGGCCTAGTAATTAGTGACGTGATAGGCAATTAACACACTCGCCAGTGATCAAATTGACTCTCGAGTAAAATGGTATGGTGAGCCGACAGTGATGCATATATTAGACGCATATATTATACAAGGATTTGAAAGCTGTAAATAGTATATTGTATACTTATATCACCGGACACCCTGTATATAATCTATGGCAGGAGGCATATAACCCAACTGATTAGGCATTGTAGCAGCTACGGCATACGAAGTAAACGACTTGATTAATCTTATCATAGATCGCTACACCTCTAAGTTGTATAAAAAATATTTGCTAAAAGGTATAAAATCTTAAGATTTTGTTTCGATTGTTTTTCCTCATAAATGTGATAAACTATACAAGTATTCGCTATTGTTTTGTGAAGTTATAGATAATATATATTAACTGCACTCAATCAAAATGATGTTATGTGAATTGGAAACGGTTAGGTTATACTTTATTGAACACGAAACATTTAACAAGACATTACATAAGAAATAACATGTACAAAGGCGAGCTTATCTCTGTGAGAATTTTTTTCCAGCAAACCTGTCAAAAGTTGTAGTATGCGTATTTTTTTTTTACATATTATCCTTTCTTTCCAATAATAAATCTACAGCTATAATCTCCGAAACAGGATATTTGCACGTCCTACATAATTACGACGCAGTGAAATATAATATAATGCTGCGTCGTTCCAAATTCGCTATCTAATAGTTAAGTATGGTCCGCACAGATCTTTTTGGCGGTAATTGCACATCGCTTACTGTCTTTGCAGTGTGTGATACGTAGTAAATTACCATTAGTCAATTACTAAAGCAATCCATCACTTACATACGCTGTAAAGACAGTAAGCGATGTGCAAACGATCTGTGACTATGTTCACGTTACCGCCGAAAAGATTCGTGCGGATTTTAAATCATGATGTCCGTTATGTGAGATTTGTATAAAATAATAAAAATTACACTTGTGTTTTTAAAAAGTCAGTGTAACTCTAAATCATGTTGATATATACGTGTAGCCCCTTGTCTACTGTTGTATTCTATATTAATAGTACATTACGATACTAGTGCGAAAAGTAGGAAATTCGCAACGAGTGGCGATAAATTAAAACACGACCGAAGGGAGTGTTTTTTATCGACACGAGTTACGAATTACCTATTCGCACGTGTATCGTACAACGTTTTATAGTACATATGGCCCTTTGAAGTTTCGACATAGGCACGTAAAGTGCTCATTATCGCACTAGTGCGGTAATGTAGCACCATATGTACTATAAATTATATTTTATTTAAGTGTATATAAGTTGCTGGCTGGTCCTTAACATTGTATTCAGAGATATTTTAGTCACCTTAAGACACGTAAGAACAACGTGGAGCGTGCTGCCTCGCTCGCACAATTCAACATTTTTAATCATTGTAATAAAATGAGTAAACTATTGATAAATGTGGTCTGAGGGTTTGATGCATAATTAAATTACGGACATTTTTGTTTACCGATACGTAGTTTTTAATAAAGAAAAATATGTTTCCAAAAAAAAAATATATGAATTTTGGAATCAAATTTTCTCAATGAGAAAGGGATAGGATAGTTTACTCATATTATTACAATATTCATCATCATCATCATCAGCCATTTGACGTCCAATGCAGGACATAGGCCTCCCTCACGGTTAGGAAAAACCATGAGGGGTTTTGAAATAAGCGCCACGCTTGGCAGGCGGGTTGGCGATCGCAGTATGCGGTTGGAATCTCGGGAAAACGCTGCTGCCCGTCTCCTGGTAATTGATTTCCTTAGTCGCCTTCTACGACATCCGCGGAAGGAAATGGAGTGACGCTATTCTTAATCCGGCGCCACACGGAATATTAAATATTACAATATTAAAAAAAAAAAAATTGTGCGAGCGAGACAGCATGCTCCACGTAACGGCAGCCTTTAGGATAAAACACACCAACGCGGTGGCGGTCCATATAAATACTACTGCAGTAAATGTAGCATGTATAGACCGCCACCGCCACCGTTACCGCCACCGTCACCGTTACCGCCACCGTCACCGTTACCGCCACCGCCACCGTCACCGTTACCGCCACCGTCACCGTCACCTCCACCGCCACTGCGTTGGTGTGTTTCATTCCTTAGAATGTAAATTTTTTATTGCAAATTAACTTTAGTACGATGTACCGTCGACTGCTTAGTTTCGAAGTTAACAAAAAATACACTGTGATTATTAAGAGGGTGCCTCACGTTGCGATTCCCATATAAACGTAGATTTGTTTTAATTTACACACGAAATCCCAGATCAAACAGACGCCATGCCATAATCTTTACTAATATTTTAAGAAGACATAAATCGAGATTTTATTGTATCTAAAATTGAGAGCAAATGATAAAAAGAAACCAGAGATTGTGTATGGATTAGTTTTTTGCAATTCTAAGCTCACGATCCTATTCGATTTGTGTTCTCTAAATATATTGCTAAAGTTCCATTGCAATCCGGGCATGTTCGTAAATTAAGACCAAACGATTGTATGGAAATTCCACCTTGAGGCACCTCGAGCTATAAAATGTAACCTGAAACCTAATCCGAATGTGTTTCAAAATTATATATAAAAAGTATGTAACTATATTATGCATTATAAGTAGGTATCAGTGGCAAAGGGTGGAATTATGATAAAGGGAAGGCGGTCCAAATATAAACTCGTCGAGTGGATGCAAGCGTTAATTCTACGAATTCTTGACGTGTTTTCCAGATGATAAGGCTCTACTTTCACCATACAAAAAAGCGCTG
This sequence comes from Yponomeuta evonymella, assembly GCA_963969515.1. Classification (NCBI taxonomy): domain Eukaryota; kingdom Metazoa; phylum Arthropoda; class Insecta; order Lepidoptera; family Yponomeutidae; genus Yponomeuta; species Yponomeuta evonymella. Next base: position 4,815,876 of record OZ018362.1, read on the forward strand.
ATGATTTGATGATCACAATGTCTTTCAAGTATGATAAAAGTGGCTTTTTAAAAAGTCTTTGACGTGCGCAGAATCTTCACATGCACGCTTGTTAGTAGGTACTAAGCTAGTTAAGTAATAAAAACTTAACCAAAAATGAACAAAAATAAAAACAATGTTATCTTATCGAACCACGTCAGCACAGAACAAAGTTACGGCAATGACCCAAAATACAAATTTGAACGAGTAAGCCAAAATAAAGAAAACACGTGCAAAACTATCGTTAAAACGTATTTGAACGTATTTGAAAAAAAATAATGGTTTGAATCTGCTAAACATCCGTGGAGCAAGAAGCAGCTGCGATTCAGTCTGAATTTGGTCTTTGACAAAATTAATTAAATTATTGACATCCGTAAATGCCGAGCTGCTCCAAACTGAGTTAGTCGGAAAATAATTAACACGGAAAACAAAACATTTTGTTCAATTTCCAACTGCCCGTCATCCATGTATATTGGTCGTTAAAAGATGTATGGAAATGTTTAAAAAATCCATCTTTCCTCTTGCCATCAATAGTCTTGTTCGGAACAGCAGCACCGCCTAACTGAATGAAATTAAAACCTAACTGCAAAGTGGGTTACTCGAGGCTGCAAGTGATGTAAATCGCTTCAGCCAGATGTCGCTGCCTGTACGTAATACAGGGAAGTTTGTAAAGAGGCTTGAAATTTCACTGATGCCTGCCCTTCCCATTAGCTCAGTTGGGAGAGCGCTGGCACGGTTAGCCAGAGGTCGCGGGTTCAAGACCCGGCATGGGTGAATTTTTAGCCTCTAAATAGGTTTTTGAATGAAATGCTTTATCTTTTTAAAACTAAGATTGGAAAACGAAGTTAGACCAAGCAAATGGTAAGTTGAACAGCACTCCCTGTGAATTAATGCCATATTGACTAAGAAACTCACCGCAATAAACAAATATGAGGGGCAAAAGCACAGAAATAAAGAAAAAAAACTATATGCAATATCAATGTTGCATCCTTATAACATCGATCGCGCCCGAGTGAGAAAACCGATTGCGCCCGCCTCGCTTTCTCATACAGAAGGAGGAAGCTGGGACGGCGCAGCCAAACTGCCACTCGGGCGCGATGAAGGCGAGCAAGACAGAGCATTATTTGTGGGAGTGCGAGCGAAACAGAGCGTTATAGTATAAAGCGGCTGCTATGGCCGAGGTAAGTCGTTAGCATTCATGGTTGTTTCGATAAAATGTATGGAGAACTCGGAGGTGCCTAACATGAGTAGCAAATTTGGATTTGGTGGGAGTCGGATTTTTAAAAGGGAAGCCGGTGGGAATCAGCTTATATGGACCCTTTGCCACTGGTAGGTATCCTTAATCCATGTCGCTTACAAGTAATAGAAGTAGATACCTATTGACTTATCGGATTTCTATTTGAAACCCCACCACTATAGTGTCACAAAAGTATACAATAATAAATGGTTGTTCTGTGGCTTGATGTTCTATTTGTAGAATTTTTCTGTGTATTCGTGAAACTGTCATATTATTCTCGTGTTAACTTTATATAGTCCTTATGCAAAGGTAATATGATACAATTTACCTGGAGTGCCTTGGTATGCATACTAAACTAATGTTACTCTTTGGCATCGTGCGTCCCTCTCCAATAGATCGTGTGAAGTTACTGTTAGTGAGGCCCGAAATTGTTAAACCGTTTTTAATTCAATCACCATGGCCCTAATTCATAGAGCAACAATTCATGTTTACTGTGACAAATCGATGTACATTGCCCAGCCGATTAAAGCATAGATTGATGAGTAGGAAGACATGTAATAATTGGCTACTCCATGAACATCGAATTGTCTTAATGAATTGTTTTAAAAAGCTGCCCAGGTGCGGTAGAGGTCAAATGCGAGTCAGACATACATAAAAAAAAACATCTGCAAGGTTCAACCAGCTCACATTAATGTATATATTTTTGGATTTCTATTCTCTAGTCATTACAGAAATTCTGTGTAACGGTATGAGAGTTCCTTTCAACACTAAAACATTACTATTTATACGTTTATTGTACATCTCAGGCTCGTCAGAGAATTACTCAGAATTAATTCAATGAATTAACGCACTCACTTACGAGTATAATGCCCAACAAATAACTTGAACTTGCGTGGACGTATTTCAGATTTAATTGGCAAGAGACTGGAAATGTGACTTGATATTCTTCGTGCGTGCAACGACTGACGAATGTTGATGAAGCGAAAGAGACTGTCAGGATCGTGGTTTCTGCAAACCTTTTTTTTTCGCTGTGTTCTCTTAACCGATTTCGACAATTCCTTTTTTGTTCGAATTGATATAACGTCCCATTGGTCCCATTATAATTTGGTGAAGATCTGATGAAGACTTTCAGAGATGGAGAACGGAACTCTTCAATGGACAGCAGTAAAGAAGGCCTAGTGGAGCCCATCCTTTAGTAATATCCGTATGTTTCATAAAAAGCGTAAAAGTAGTTCCAAGGTAAATTGGTGAACATCACCAAATTACCTTGGGACTACTTTTGAGACTTTTACGCCGGTGAAGACTTTCGGAACGAATTAAGTAGGGTAAATTATGGTTATAAGGGAGTTGTTTATTTTCTCTCGCTCCCCCACAAAAAAATGGAAATAAACTTTTTTAAATAAAAAACCGACTTTATAACACTACAGCACTAAAAAGTTAGAAATAATTTAAAATAATACCTTTAAATTAGGAGTATGTATACATGTAGGTATTGTAGAAGTATAATTTGTAGTCGGTGCCCAGTTTCATGACCAGGACATATATTTTGGGCACCGACTACAAATTATACTTCTACAATACCCACATGTATACATACTCGTACTCCTAATTTAAAGGTATTCTTTTAAATTATTTCCAACTTTTTAGTGCTGTATTGTTTTGAAGTCGGTTTTTATTTTTTAATAAAAATAAAAACCGACGGTTTAATATTTATTGTTCATGTTATCTGCTGTGAATTATTGGGGATATGTGAAGACCGGGATGCTTTGAAAACCATGAGGGAGGCCTATTTCCTACAGTGGGCGTCGAATGGCTGATGGTGATGTTTTGTTTGAGATAGACACGTTAGGTAAATTTGAGGTACATAAGTTATGTTATTCGTTTAACCTTGTAGATGTTGGTTTATAAATGTTAAGATAAGAGCTCTTTAATCTTTTTGATGGCGCATTATTCGTTTGCTTGTATGTTCTTGCTTCATTGTACTATAGAAATCCTTTGTATCTAAGATTAATCCTCATCCGTAATTCATTCGTGGTGACACCGTGGGCGTGGTTACGATTTTTTCAGCCCTTCCGTTCTCGACGTTATTGTGATCCAAATTCAGCCACAATTATTAATTAAAAAATAACGACCTAGTGTCTTTTTGGTCATAAGAAAAAGCATTATACTTATTGAAGCTTTAGAGCGCATCGGAATCTAGAGAAATTATTGTGGCTAAATTTCTAAAGAAACGCACTCAATTCTGTAGCTGAGAAGAAAAAGTAAAGTCCACTTTTTTAAATCGTTTTAGGATGGTCTTAAATCTTTATTTAGAAAAAATACGATAAAAAATGCCAACTTGTTATTCTCTCAGTTACAGAATGTTCATGCTATAGTCCTCGAAATATAAGAAGCCCGTTTTGACAGCTGCACAAAATTGCATTTTACTTTGGATTTACTCGAACAAATACATATAAAGACACATAGTCTGGCATATTATTTAACGCTCGAAAGAAAAAATAGATTTTGTAGCCCGAAAAGTTACCCATAGGTTAGATTCTATTGTTTTTGTAGCTGTCAAAACGGGCTTCTTATATTTTGACGACTTTAGTCGGCCAAATTAGCGTCAGTGGGGAAAGGCGTGCTAAGCGCGCCCTCAAATTACCATGTTTATCCTGACTGCAACGGTGTTCCGCGTAGTATACATAGATTAAAATGCGTTATATAAACACTCGGTGATATAAGTTAGGATTGTAGCTACGCCCATAAGTGAAATAACCACCATGTTTATCGAGTTTGTTAAATCACTGCACAATGAAAGAGATGTCAGGTATATTAGTTTAATTATTTAACGCGTTTGTATACGTAATATAATATAAAGTACTTTTAATTTTGCGTGTTACATAACAAACATAATTTGTCTGCAAGCGGCAGCATTCGTTATGCAGCGAATATTTTATATTGATTTGCAAATTATTTTTATATTGTATAAAAAATTACTCCTTTTTGTTTATTTATGCTAGTAAAGCTTTAATAAAACATATTTTATTACATGTTCATTCGATTTTTTTTTGGGATGGGCACTTGACCGCCTTCCAGTGATGGAAAGTGAAGACCATTGATTTTATAAAAAAATATTTAATAAATTGAATCCGCATACAAAAAAGGAAACAATTTGTTTAGGTACATACGTTCTTATCTTTATACATAATATGAACTGAAATTCTTTATTACCTTTAAAATATTTTTTCTGTTTGATATCGTGTTATTTATAAAAATACCCGGGAAAACAAAGTTCCAACTTATGTAATTTTTATAATAATTAAGTAATATCACATTTTTATTCAGCTGCACACAAATAGAATATTTTAAAAATATTCTAATATTTTCCACACATCCTAACTGCCGTGACAACTAGGTTCTCTAAGAAGATACCCAGTTAAATCTAGTAAAGTAGTAGGTTTAGTTTTCCTAGGTCGGCGCTTCCTCGATCTCCTCTAAAATCATCGTTTTGCTCTCCAAAGTCCTGTTGAGCAGAAAATCCAGGTCGCTCGATATTTCGTGCAAGACCTTGTCAGCTTTGGGCTCCGCGTCATAGGCCTTGTTCCATTCCCGGTTGACTCGCTCTAGGAGATTGGGTGCGCTGCCCGTTGGACTGCTGGGTGCTTCACTGGGCTTTTTTAGGCAGCTTTTGATGGGCTCACGGGACACGTCTGGGGAGGAACGCGCGCACAGTGCGCAATCGGGCGCGCGTGTCACGAGGTCGCACGCGGCGGGTGTCGCGCCCGCGCCCCAGGTGACGTATTCCACGCAGCGCACGATGTCTGCACGGCAGTCTGGTTCGGATTTTCTCCTGGAAACAAAGCAGGCTGTTAAAACAAAGTCAAATAAATTAAGATCACGGATATCCAATCATAATCACTCGAATTTTCGCAGTATCCATCTTTCTTGTCTAAATTGAATAACAAAAACAATTAAAAGTCGATATTTAAATGTTTCACATTTTTTAAAAAAAGAACATCATAGAAACCATTTGAAAATAGTTTCATTCGAAAACCTCAAACCATGAAGATTCTATGTCAATTCAAAGAACCTATTGCAATAAAACGGCAATTTCATACTTTAACCCCTATTATTATTATTAATTCTTTATTGCACAAAGATAGTTTACAAAAGGTGGACTTAATGCTAATGGCATTTTCTACCAGTCAACCCGCAGGAGGTACCTGCAGGCAGTGATAGTGTTTTTTTTTATTCGTAGGGTACAGGAGTTTCTTTTACATGTGTGTCTGAAAGTTTGAAAAAAAGTGGGCATATGAGCCAGTTAACCCACAAGGCCATTATTGGCTTTATTGTTTTGTGACATACTTAATTGAATTTCTCCACCAACCGCGCCGTGCTGACGCGGAGAATGCTTTACCAAGAGAAGCTTTGTGCTCGTCTTTACAACTTCACATTTTCAATCTAAGCCACATACCGCACGAACCAAACCGGAGAATTTCCATGCTGTCCCGTTTGTTCAGCGGAACCAGAGATAGGGAGGAACTTAAGGGGTTTACGGACTTAGGCTGGCGGGCCCAGCGCCGTATCGGAGGCTTACCCGGTGATTTACTTTGCGTGTCGCGGGCGCAAGCCGTCTTTTTTCTGTTTACTTGCCGGATCGGGGGTTACCCTTTATTGGGTATTGGGAAGCCTACAAGGCCCTACATTCTGTTTATACAAAAGTGAAACCATTTTCAAGCCAGTGACGACAGATATTCACTCGCGTGAATTCATGCGTCCAGTCCACTGTTCTGTGGTCTAGTCTTTGCGGCGTTAATGCATTAACAACTGTCAGTGGTTTTCCACTAGTTTTGTAAAGTTTTGTCTTTACACTTTTGTCTAAGAACTTTCAACTTCAACGTTTGTCTAACAGAATAAGCCCACCGGTTTTTTTAACTTTCCATTTGCCTTGTAAACTTTAGTCCTAACAGAATAAGCCCACTGGCTGTCTTACTTACCTATGATGAATCTTCTCCGGACTCTCAAGGGCGGGCGCGCGCCAATAGGACTCAATCGGCGACAGATGCGTCGGCGAGCTCTCCATGACTCCGACGCCGCCTCTACTCTCCACTTCGTCGCCTTGCTTTATGTACACTGGAAGCATAAGGCGAACGATTCGATAACTAAAGGACAGCCTGAAAGTGTACGTCAAACCAACAATGTCGCTAGGTAGGTACGCCTAGGAAATGCGCACCGAACGGATCGACGTTTTTTAATGATATATTTTCTTATGAACATATTAAGTTCACGGCTTTTTTTTTAATTTTATCTTACCGTTTCGTCGGCGTGATTAATTAATATGTCATTGTGTACCTACCACCTATGCCTCGGCCTTCTAGTACCTACCTACTAAACATCTCCGAGCTAAGCAGCAGTCAAACAGAGCTGGACGTGGCAGCACTATAAGAATTCCTTGTTGACTACGGAACCCTAAATAAACCAAAAGAATTCGGACAAAGAATTCTAAATATTTCGTTGGGTGCAGATAGGTGCACATTCATCTTAGAAGGCTTTTGGCAGTGGTGAATGAAATTGAATTTGAACACATTGTTCTCAAGTTTTGATGCTAAGTATTAACACGAACTTTATTGCGCCGGGTACGGTTCTCTAGATTCATTTTGCAGCCCAATACTTTTCACCTCCCAGAAATCGAATGGAAGCGAACTTATAAAAATAAACGAAAAAAGAAAGAAGACAATATAAATAAATGATAAATAATTATTACAATGATCATTGACTGGGTTTCACGCGAAATCGCAAACGTGGCAGAACCAAGCGGAGATGGGATGGGACGCCTTTCCACCGGGTTGGCAGTCGGTGGCCATGAACAGAGAGGAGCGGAGAGCTAGGTAATGGGAAGGCCCTTGCCCAGCAGTGGGACACAATCGGGGCTGTATATAAAAAGAAAATATATTGCAATATAAAATACTAATATGCTGTCGTAGTAAACTGCGTCCGAATTCAGCACGACACCCTTTAGCGCCTCTATTACCCATGTAAGTATCCATTGTGTTGGGTTGTTCATCTTAACGCTTCCGACGTGTTAAAATACCTATGTATGTATTTCACCAACCGCTCTGATCGCCAACCCGCCTGCCAAGCGTGGCGATTATGGCAAAACCCCTCGTGGTTTTGAAAACCATGAAGAAGGCCTATGTCCTGCAGTGGGCGTCAAATGGCTGATGATGATGCTGGAGCTGGAGTGGCTTAAAAAGTAAAAACCGGCCAAGTGTGAGTCGGACTGGCGCACGAAGGGTTCCGTACCATTATCTATACAACATTTGAATATTTGAAGCGTCTTCCTGTTGCCGTTATTAATATCGAGCAAAAAACACGTTTGTTGTATGGGAGCCCACCCTGAATATTTATTTTATTTTAATTTAATTATTTATTTTTAAAGTCAATATAAATAACTAAATATTCTGTGAATATTTCAAGTGTACCTGTTGCCGTTATCTATTAACATCGAGCAAAAAACGGTAAAGTACATCAATAGAAATATATCATCTGTGAAAATTTCAACTGTCTATCTTTCACGGTTCACGAGAGCCTGGCGACAGACGCACAGACAGACAGACAGACGGACAGCGGAGTCTTAGTAATTTTGGGTACGGAACCCTAAAAATGGACGTCACCCAACCCAGTGGAGACTTACACAAAATTGGCGCACGGATACTTACAGCTGAGCGAGGTGTCTCCCTGGTTCTCCTCCCAGTCGCGCGGCGGCGTCAGCGACAAAGCACGACGCACGGCGAGGAGACACTGCTCGTCGCGAAACACGTAGCATACCACCATCGCCACGCCCTGGAGGTCATGCTCAATGGATCACCAACGTTGAGGAAAGGTAGCTCACCGGTACAACGCTGTGGTCCTGGGACCAGATTCTGTTAGTGCATAGTAGTACAATGACCAATGACTATGTAGTGCGATTTCATTTCATTGCTGCTTTAAGTCTAGCATTCATTCGTATCAAACCTTCTAGGTGTCATTGGTATAAAAAACACGTGTCACGTGACCCGACCGCGTAGGTAGATAGATAGAATATTCTTTATTGTATGTACACCAGGAATTACATTATGAGAATTAAACAATAATATAGTACAGTACAATTGGCGGCCTTATTACTAAAAGTAATTTCTTCCAGACAAATTTAATGTAATATAATACAGAGCAGATTCGAGGCTATGGTTTTTGAGGTCTACCCGTGACCTGTGACTATTTTTCTAAGTCACGTTCATTTGTGAATTTCCAGTAGCAAGACCACTGTGAAGGAAAGCATCGTGACGAAACTTAAATATCTGAGGTGCTCAACCGCGGGATGGCGCCGCGGTGGGCACGCCTGGTGATTAAGGCCATACTCTCTTTCTAAGACAAAAGTATGTGCCCTACAGAGGGACGAAGGTAGACTGCTTTATAGATAAGTAAATAGCGGATCTGTAGAACGCTAGCCTGACATTCGAGAGTTCGGTTCGAATCCCGGCGTGTACCTACTAATGAATGGCGTTCACAGTTCAGTGGGCCCAACGTGGCGTCACGTCGAACAACGCTGTCAAGTCCGTGTTACCGCGGTGGCAAACAAGCTTCTATTCATTTATTCTAAACTCACCAATGATTTTATCACTTTTGTATGGGGACTGTGAAAGTGTTAAGTTACGTACAGTTGTGAATTTGGTGTAGTATCTAATATTAATGCTTCCGTGTGGCACCGGATTAAGAATAGCGTCACTTCATTTCCTTCCGTGGATGTCGTAGAAGGCGACTAAGGAAATCAATTACCTGTAGACGGGCAGCAGTGTCTTTCTCAGATTCCAACCGCATACTGCGATCGCCAACCCGCCTGCCAAGCGTGGCGATTATGGCAAAACCCGTCATGGTTATAAAAACCACGAAGGAGGCCTATGTCCTGCAGTAGCCGTTTAATGGCTGATGATGAATACTAATGCTTGAAATCGCTAACCCGCGTTGAGCAGGCCCATACTCTCTCTCTGAGGGAAGGCCTGTGCCCCACAGTGGGACGTATACAGGCTGGAATTAATATAGCTGAAATAAATACCGAAGACGGCACTTACATTGGCAATCGCAGCACTGGCTAATGCGATGACATGCGCGAATAGTTTCTCGCCTGGCTGCGCGTACGCCATGCCGGTGGCCTGCGCGGCTGATGTCGTCAAAAGCAGCACTAGAGTGTGCCGGACTATTCTTCGCCTGAAAAAGGGCATTGAAGTGATAAAAGAAATCAAAATGAAAGTGTTGTCATTCAAAATAACACAAACTGCGTTTTTGTGAACGTGTTCTTAACGAACTATACGTGTCGATTTCAAAATCTAGATCATTTTCAGATCACCCCATCCGCTATAGGTCCTTCGGCAGATGCGACCAGCCCACTGCCACTTCAACTTGCTCATATTGTAGGCTATGTCACTTTAGTTCTTTGGCGAATTGTTTCATACCCTGGTCGGATTCTTCCGACAAAAAATCAACTAAGTGAATCTGGAGTGAACGTGTAGTGCTTACGACAGGTTTAGGTTCGAAAATTGTCTTATTTCTGATGAGATTCATCAGAGTAATTTGTGCCTCACCTGCTCTTGAAAATGAGTATCCTCTCAGCGGGCACCTTGCACCTGGTGGTCCTGAGCCGGAGCGCGGCGCAGACAGAGAGTGCGAGGCAGAGCAGTGAAAGTAGCGCGCAGGCGCCCGCGCAGACCACTTGCGCTGAGCTGCCCAGCTGCAGCGGCGCGCCGCCCCACAGCCGCGCCGTCAGCCACGCTAGCGTGCACAGCCCTGGGGAACGGTGAGCGGGACGTGTCTTCTTATGTCGGCATACGTTACTAAGTACGCAATGCAGATATAAGAAGGAAGACACGTCCCAATTCGTTCACTTATTAGTAAACGAGAAATATTAAGTTTTTTGGACAGATACATTGGTTCATTAGGCATCTTTGCTTTTCCCAGAATGAAAGAAAAGTTTGTCTAAGCGAGGTACTTGGGTACTATAAACAAACAATTAACGTACATTCGGATTACGTCATATTTTAATGAAATCTGGACAACATTTTGCTCTTTTTTTAGACAATACCTACTTGCTATAATAATGGTCGCTTGAAGAAATTGATTGTACAACTATTTGTCTCTCACTCATGCGCTATTTATATATTTAAATAAAACAAGCGTTAAACAGCACATAGCTGTTTAACGCTTGTTTTATTTGACCATATTTTGATCATGTCGTGTGATCGAGGAATGAAAAAGAAAATGAACGATCATTAGAACGAACGTTCTGATTTCACCCTAAGTACCAGCCAGATGCGAGTTGATAGGCGTGTGGTGTGTGCCGGCGTGCAGCTGATGTTATTAAGCCACCACCAGTGGGCACCAGCCACCAGCACGCCTGTACCTAGCTAAGTGCTCGTACCTGCCAGCAGCGAGACGGCGGGCGCGTGGTGCCTGCCGGCGTGCAGCTGCGTCTGCAGCAGCAGCGGCTGCGCGCACAGCGCCGCGCAACCCGCGCACCAGCACGCCGCGCACACCCAGCCTAGCGCACCGCCGCACGCCTCCTCCTGAGGATCGAAGAAGTATTTATATAAAGTGTTATTGAAATTATCTGTGAAATCTTGATATTGAAAATCTGAACTTACGATACCCGAGAACTGTCCATAATTATCTCAAAATGGATACCTAATTGACAAGCTGTTCTCTATTCTACGGTTTCCGAAGGGACTACTCGGACGCTGCAGTGCCTGGGACATAGTTTTTTAGACGGAGTAGGCTGGCCCAGTACCTATACCATCCTGACAGCTTAGATAGTCGGCCTAGCCTACAAGAAAGACAAGTCAATACGTGCGGAGCCAACCAAGCCGCGGGTTTCCTCACGATGTAACTGTAATTTCTTCTATGCCTGGGTAAATATTACCAATAAAGCCTCGAATTAAATTTACGAACGGAAAGAATGCGAAACTTGCGTCAAACTTAGCTTGACTGCATTGTTGGTCTAGTGGTATCACGTCTGATTACCATGCCGGAGGTCGTGGGTTCGATTCCCACTGGGGGCCGCCGTACATTTGTACACATGTCTGTGTAGTCTTGGTGTATTTCCATGTTTGTGATGTCCTTGCCTGTTCACCATAGCACGGGGTACCCTAGTACCGGACAAGTGATTGTGTTGTGTGGAATTTATTATATTTTTTTTTTATGTAGCCTATATACGTCCCACTGCAGGGGACAGGCCTTCTCTTAGAGAGAGAGAGAGTATGGGCTTAATTACCACGCGTGCCCGACGCGGATTGGCAATTTTTGAATTACTTATTCTTATTTGAGAAAAAATAGATTACACAATTTTGTTTCGGTATTTTACAGGTCTTATAAAATACGAAACAATAACAAAAAATGTAACTTAAATGTTGACATAAACTCAAGAACCCGCTTTGTATTGCGCGTTTTTGTACCACGTCACTAGAATTACTTTTTGCATAGCTTATATTTGATTAACAAAAGTATTAGTCGGAGACAAAAAAATTACCAAATTAAAATAGTTTATTAAGCCAACTTGTACCTAGTATGTAAGTCGAACATAATATTAATTATGTGTTGTGAATGTTGTTTTTAAGTAATTGGACTCACACTGATTGTTTCAAACACTTGCACGAAACTTTTTTTTGACAGTTCTCTCCATCCTCACCTGTCTATGGTCGCACTCGAGCAGCGTGAACATGGCGGCGGAGTGCGTGCCCGCAGTTGCGGCCTTGAGCAGCACCGGCAGCCTGTCGCTCCGGTTGGGCAGCAGCCCCAGCATCTGCAGCGCCGTGGCCGCCAGGCACAGGGCGCCGCCCACGCCCACTGTCACCCGCACCGCGCCGCGCAGCTCCTTTTCTGTGTGCGTCTGGAAAGCACGCCACTGACTGATTATTTACGCTGTTTGTCCGACCGTCCGTCCGCGGCTCGGCATAGAGACGTTAAGTATTAGAAAAGTAAAAGGCATACATAATTAATCACACCGACCGAACGGTAATATTTTTTTTTTGTAAATCAGTACCTGGAACTGTTTTTTTACGCTGTCCGTCTGACCGTCTGTCCGCGGCTTAGCCTAGGGACGTTTAGTACTACAAAGTTAAGGGCATATATATATATATATATATATTATTCACACCGACAGAACGGTAATATATATATTTTTTAAAGCAGTCCCGTATCTGTAACACCGTGGCGGCCAGGCGCAAGCGCCGGCCGCCCACGCCCACCGTCACCAGCACCGCGCCGCGCAACTCCTTCTTTGTGTGCGTCTGGAAGAGTTGTAGCCAGTGAATTTTTTAACACGCCAGTGATTGATTTTTTACGATTCTGTAGTCAAGGTAGAACCCGTATAGTTTCGCCTTGTCCGTCCGTCCGTCTGTCTGTCTGTCTGAAAAATCTATTTTTTTTTTAGGAAACTGTCCCAGCAGCTGTAACACCGTAGCAGGCAGGACAAGGGACTAGTTCTTTTATTCGCAGGTTGTAACAACATTTTTATAGAACGGCAGAACTAGGACATACAGATCCGGTTCCTCCATCGCAATTGAACTAGTTATGCATCCCTTACTTAAATTAGACTGCCTCATTCGTCTAGCGGTAACCCGCCAAAACGGATGTGGTGGGTTCGATTCCCGCTGGAGGCCGTGGATGCGGAAAGATGGCGTGATGGTGAAAAAGTGGGTAGAGGTGGGCTGATGATGATGATAGAGGCCGTCGTACTTGATCCGCATAAATGGTCTCAGCCTCTGGGTATATTTCCATGTTTGTGATGTCCATGCCTGGTTACCATAGCACCGGATATCCTTGTTTGGAAACAGGACAAGTGATTGTTTTGTGTTGGAGTTATTAATAGGGGTTAAAGTATGAAATTGCCGTTTTATTGCAATAGGTTCTTTGAATTGACATAGAATCTTCATGGTTTGAGGTTTTTCAATGAAACTTTTTTCAAATGGTTTCTATGATGTTCTTTTTTTAAAAAATGTGAAACATTTGAATATCGACTTTCAATTGTTTTTGTTATTCAATTTAGACAAGAAAGATGGATACTGCGAGTGATTTTTGAATACGAGTTCCGACGCGGAACTAACGCGGCAGAAACAGCCCGCAATATCAATGCTGCGTTTGGAGAGGGGTCTACTAATGAACGCACCGTGCGATTTTGGTTTAAACGCTTTCGTGGTGGAAATTTCGACTTAAAGAACGAGCCACGAGGAAGACCGCCCACACAGGTGAATAACGATGAATTAAGAGAGATAGTGGAAGCCGACCCTAGTCAAACTACCCAGGAATTAGCGGCATGGTTTAACGTTACCTTACCCACAATATTGACTCACTTGCGTCAAATCAATAAAATAAAAAAATACGAAAAATGGGTGCCTCATAATCACTCGAATTTTCGCAGTATCCATCTTTCTTGTCTAAATTGAATAACAAAAACAATTGAAAGTCGATATTCAAATGTTTCACATTTTTTAAAAAAAGAACATCATAGAAACCATTTGAAAAAAGTTTCATTCGAAAACCTCAAACCATGAAGATTCTATGTCAATTCAAAGAACCTATTGCAATAAAACGGCAATTTCATACTTTAACCCCTAATATTATTAAATAGAACAGATGGCCAACAGTGAAGTAGTGCTAAAATTATAGGACGATGACAATAGCTAGCAATTGTTAACACTGTTCAAACTTGCAAGAGTATACTGTTTATTGGAAGGAAGGTTAGAGGAAAATGGAAAGCTTAAGTGGCTCGACTAATCCAGGATAAATGTTAAGAGCAGAACTTACAAGGGTAGACCTGGCTACGGTGAACAAGGCGAAGGTGCCAAGGCCTCGGCACTGGCAGGCCACGTTAGTCGGCTCCGGGACTCTCACTTCACAGGCCTTGGTGCTCCAAGTGCGCGGCTCTGAAGGGGACCTTAGGCCGCACGCTAGCTTTGATACTGTTGATCCAGAATAGAAGAATCTTTAGTCTCCAACTGCAGTTGTGCAGTTAAATATTGCATTTGATTAATAAAGTTGGCCAGCTTCGGGACTTCTGAACTTACGGGCAGTTTGGTAAAGTAATCGAGAAGCCAAAGCTAAGAGGTGAATCGATCAAAATTGGGAATCAGAGATGAGTGAGAATACAGCTTCAACGAAACTCTCGTAGACTATACCTCGAGGCTGTAAGCGACTGGAATATGAGTTGAGAAACGCTAGGAGAAAAACGTCTTGGAAAGTCGGTGATATTTCTCTATAAATTAATTGGTTCTTTTACTTACTTCATCATCATCAGCCACCTGACGCCCACTGCAGGACATAGGCCTCCTTCATGGTTTTCATAACCATGAGAGGTTTTGCCATAATCGCCACGCTTGGAAGACGCTGCTGCCCGTGTAATTGATCTCCTTAGTCGCCTTCTACGACTTTACTTACTTATTGCCGAGTAATTCTGAATATGTGTGAATAACAGCGTCACAGTATGAGGCAATGATGCACTCATTCCCAGACCCATGGCTGCTATTTGTATGTGCTGAGATGCGCTAATATACTCGATCTCTACTCCGTTCCTGGAACCAAGTATCTTACTAAGTCTTTGCCGAAGCTAATTTATTGAATAATACGAGTTAAATAATGAAGTCTATCAGCCTGATCTTTCGAAAGTCATTGTCGTATGAGGGTCGACAAGCAAACTGGTAAAGCACGGGAGTTTACCTGTATTCAATCGAAGATTTCAAGGACGGCAGTCGAGCTGCCAGATTATTGTACCGTACAGTCACCACGACACTGCTCCTACTATTTCTGACCAGCTCCACTCCAGCAGAAGTCACAAACCAGTCTTCGGTGTATGAATTCATGGGCTGCATTTTAAAAGACGCAGTGTTGTACTCCCGGCCCGATTTAGTTATCACCGAAAATTCGTTGAGCGCGTGTTCCATGTTGTCTTTCATACTTGCTGACTGGACCAGGGCATATTGGAGGTCGTAGACTTTCTGGAAATAATACACAGTCATATACCGTATGGAAGGATGTGGGTGACATAAAGAGACCTCTTTTGTAAATTCTCCTAAACGAACGAATCTTGGACAAAAGATAGACGCACAAACCTCTTCATCCAAAAAGTTATCAGGATGTTTCAAAAGTGTGTCAAATATCCGCAAAAGATGCTCTACGCTTTTTGTTTTGTCGTTTGGCTTTCCAGCGGATGAAAGAAGATAGTTGAGCATGTCCCTCGTGTGTTGGAGAGGGATGGTACCTGCACCAGGGTGACTCGGTAAAGATCGCAGTGTACTTTCGTAGCGACGGATAACATCTGATACATTTTTCCACGAATATCCGTGTGAGATGAGCTGGAACTGAAATGGTAAATATTATTTTTCGTTCTTGTTTTGGTACTTGTACTTGATAGGCATTTAATATTGGTAAATATGGTAGTTATACCTCCTCATGAATATTCTTGAGCGATAACGCGACGCATCTCGAAAAGTCTGGCAATTTCCATTTCACTCCGCGTTGAATCGTCTTTGGCTCGCATAATCTGTAATACGCACCTGCGTCAATACCTGCTAACGTAAGTAAAATGCTAACAACAAAACAATGCAATAAAAATATGCATAGCTCTGTGAGTCAACATATACTTATATTCTTTTTGTTGCACTAACCCGTGCTGAGGACAATTTTAAAAACCTATTTAAAGGCTAAAAATTCCACCCATGCCGGGACTTGAACCCGCGACCTCTGGCTAACCGTGCCAGCGCTCTCCCAACTGAGCTAATGGCCAAGTGCAGGCATCAGTGAAATTTCGGGCCTCTTTACAAACTTATCTGTATTACGTACAGGCACCGACATCTGGCCGAAGCAATTTACAATCACTTGCAGTCCCGAGTAACCCACTTTGCAGTTAGGTTTTTACATCGGAATGATATCGCTGTACCTACATGATCATATTCTTTTTGTTGCACTAACTCGTGTTGGGGACAATTTTAAAAACCTATTTAGAGGCTAAAATAGGTCGCGGGTTCAAGCCCCGACAGGATTGGAATTTTTAGCCTCTAAATAGGTTTTTCAACATATACCTACTTTTGAAAAATATACTTTTCAAAACTTTCGACATAGACACAGTGAATTTATAAAAGAAACTGATTCTTACCACGTGGTACAATTAAGATTTTGTAGGTAAGTATTACTTCGTAATATGGCACTGTTAATTAAAAATAAAGAATCTGGAGAGGTGTTTGCATCACGCTCCTACAATATTGCCGTCTATAACGTGTCAGCGAGAAGCTCTATCTACGCCGATGTAAGTATGCCTAAATGTTGATTGTAATGCAGGAACAAGGAACAGGATAATACTTAACCTCCTCAATCCTGACCTTGAAAATAACAATGGTTTTCAATTGTTCCTTTCAAGGTCAGGACTGAGGAGGTTAAAATGGAATTCTGGCAGGTCTTTAGGCCGTCGAGGGTTGGGTACCTAATAATTTCTCCAAAGTGGTTTGTAGGGCACTGGGTGGAGGCGTGCGCGCCGGGCGCGGTCCGCGGCCAGTGCACCCCGTGGGAGACTGAGGGCTCGCACGCCTCGTCGCCAACACCCAGCGTCCACAGCGTGACGCCTCGCGCGTTTGTTCCAGCCACCGACGATACTTGGCATCGGTACTCGGCCGACTTCTGGAACAAATCGAATGAGACTTATGAGGACGCTGATGATCCTTCCCATCAGGAAAGAGTTGGTTTGTCCATCGGCATTAACTCCTGAACTGCCCTCGTGGAATGAAACGTATAGGTACTAAGTTGGACACAGATCTGTGTCGCGGCAGACGAGTGGTCAAAGCCCAGCGGATTAGTAAGTTGAAGTGGCAGTGGGCGGGGCACATAGCACGCAGAACTGATGGCCGATGGGGCCGAAAAGTTCTCGAATGGAGACCACATATCGGCAAGCGCAGCGTGGGACGACCAGCCACAAGATGGACAGATGACGTCATTCAAGTGGCAGGAAGACGCTGGATGCAGGCCGCTTCCAACCGGTCTTTTTGGAAATCCATGGAGGAGGCCTATGTCCAGCAGTGGACTTCTTGTGGCTGAATGATGATGATGATGATGATTAAACTGCAACGAGGCAAGCGTGGCCCTCGCCTTGACTCAAGCAGGTATTACGGTCCTGTTACGTGGAGGCTACTACAATTTCGCAGATGTACCTAACTTTGAAAATAAACAGCTCTCGCTTCCGAGTCCATTGTTCTACCCATTGGGCTACCACCGCGGTAACCGTAAAGGAAGACATCGTGAGGAAACCCGCGGCTTTGTTGGCTTCGCGCGTATTAACTTTTCCTTCCTGTGGGCTAGGCCGATTAAGCTGTCAGGATGGTATAGGTGCTGGGCAAGCCTACTCCATCTAAAAAACAATGTCCCAGGCACTGCAGCGTCCGAGTGGTCCCTTCACCCATCTAGTGTAAGTGAAGGTGCCACTGGATGCTGCATAAATTATCTCATTACGCAAAGGCCAAAGTTTTTTTTTATGTGGAGGGGGGAGAGGTCGAAATGAATTTTTTTTTTTTTAATGTTGAGTAGAGCTGAAAAAGTGTTATTTTTTTAGAATTACTTTTTGTGTAAGTACACACCTTTCTAGTTGTAATTCTACTTAGACCTGAGATTTCCGCACTTAGCCGTATAGTTAGGCTATTGTACGTAGCAAGCGCTAAGGTATGTAAATACCTCAGACGCTACGGTTTCCTCACGATATTTTTCTTCACCGTTAGCGAGTGGTATTGCTACTACATACAACTTCACAACTCAGAAAAGTTATTCCAGGATTCGAACCCACGACCTCCCGAATGAGAAGCCGGCGTTCTACCACTCCGCTACTACCGCTGTTTACACACCGTTTTCAATTGAGTAATTCAACTTACACAAACCGATTGAGAGATAATTCTACGCATCATACTAATTCATAAATAAACAACTTTTGTTTCTACTTATTAATTCTTTAAAAAAATACGTTTTTTCAATATACGACTTCTGAGGTCAACGTAGAATACGTAGAAACACAAACCATTGAGTTAGAAAACGTTGCAGTTTTTTCGTGAAATACGAAAACTTGAACTACAAAAGTGGTTCAGTGAGATGAGCATAATTCGCCCTCAAGTTTTTGTTTACAAACCAACACCGTATACGTCACCATTCTTCCGCTGGCTCGAGTCCACTAAGTTGCGCAAAGTTGTGAGTCGTGACGAGTAGCGATTGAATCGGTGCAGATTCACCTGACGAGCGATACACACGGAAGATTCGATGCGGTGTGCTTGATTTGTTAGCCGTTCGTCCTACATGCAGTTAGTCCAAGTCGCGGTTTGTACAGTAAGCGTTTGGTCCAATACGCAGTTAGTCCTAAAATCTGGACGAACTGCAAATTCACTTGGTAGCAGTTGGTCCAAATCGGAGTTCGTCATAATTTGCAGTTTGACATTACGGCAGCCCACCCTAAGCCCAGTCCGTTTCATACGCAACTTAGGACTAACTGCGTATTGGACCAAACTTTTACTGGACAAACCGCGACTTGGACTAACTGCATAGCATTGGCCCGTTGCTGTGATTGTATCGGAGGCGAGTTTTGTAGCGCCATCCGTAAAAATCGTTGCAAAAGACGAAGACCCACGAACAGTTACCTTGAAGTACCTACTTGAACGTTATACAGCTTGAGGACGCTGCCGGCGGGGTAAAGGTCCTCCCAGACCGCGCGGCCGGGCGCGAGCCTTAGCAGCGTGCGGTCGCGCGCCCAGCTGAAGCCCAGCGCGCCCAGCTCGCGCCGCGCCCCTGTCAGGCACGTGACGCTCACGTTGTCGCCCTGGAGCAAGACGCAGTCGTTTACGGTCTGGTTTCGGTCGTTTACGGTACGGTTTATGAATGAGTGAGATGATAGTAAGGATGCGGGTAGATCATAGAGTTCGTTAGTCAGGAAGATGGAAGGGGTACCTGTTAGAAGAACGAAAACGGAACTTACTTCCGGTTTCGTAGACTCTGGAAAGCAGCCCAAAACGAAATATTCAGCCCGGGCTCCCAAATATAACCTATTTTCTCGAAAAATATTAAAAACTTTTTTTAGGACAATGCCCATTGGAGTATCCGCGTGCCTATACTAGGGCTGGCAGCCAACCTCGGAAAAACAAATTTATTAAAAATGTATAGGATACAATAACTTTAAAATATTTTGTTTATTTATAGGAAATCGGCATACATGATAAGATACATGATCTTCTTAAACTAGTGGTTCAGTTTAACGTGATCTTTTCGTATTGAACGTTAGCGTATTCAAAATCTATGGTGTGGACAAAGACACAATATTCGAAGAATATTTTAGCTCGGTAAATAAAGATCGGGAGCAGCTAGATCAATACTATTAGACCATACTCACTGTATCTCGTTTTCTCAATGACATGCCGTAGATGATGCTCACCTTATTGACAGTCAAGGTAGCCGGCAGCAGCTTTATCTCCGGCGCGGCGAGCACCGTCAGCCAGAAGGCCCGACACCGGCGCCGCCCCGCGTCCGCAGCCGCGCACGACCAGCGACCGCTGTCCAGCGGCCCGGCCTTCCCCACACTCACCACCGACGTAAACTTGTCTGGCTCGTCTTCTGGTATTTGGCGGGTCCAGATATTTCTGGAACGAGCAAGTCCACATTGTGCGAACGTGATTTAACTTAATGTTAACTTAAGTCCGGATTCACTTACTTGTGATTTTTGTTTTTGCTCGCTGAAGACGAGCTCCTGAGCGGGCTCAGTCTCTACTCAAAATGAGCGAATCAGAGTGAAACCTGGCCGGACTCTTCCAAAAAAGTGACAAGTAAGTATATCCGGACTTAAGTTAACCTTTTGATCGCCACTGACGGTAATATCAGCAAATGAAAAATGGTCTTGACGTATAAATACGTCGATGAAATTACAAACTTCAACACCCAATTCTCAGCTATTTACCACCTTGATAGCTACGTTGTTAATTCCATCTCGACGCTCATATTCTATACTGTTAGGTATTTTTTTGTCTGTATGTATTCATTGTTTCCATTTGTAAAGAGTTAGAATTATTCCTTAAAAATCGCCCATTGTGTCTCGTAGCGCCAATAGCGGATTTATCCGTCACGTAGTGATGTGAACTAAATGATAGCGTAATTGCCTTTGCATGCTTAAATGGCGATAAAATATATGTTTTCAAGTTAAGGGTATTTACCGAGTAGTCCCGTTAAAGTTGACTTTGACCCCGTCTTTGTACCACGTGAAGCGGATCCCTGGGCTGCCGTAGGCTGTACAGCTTAAAACGAATTCGGATCCATCCCATACTTCTGGTCGGCCGTTCACCGAGATTTCCTGCAAAGAACGAAGATTTACAACGTGTTGCTTAAGTATTCTAAATTTTATTAATTTCATACAAATTGACCGCACCAAGTTTCAAGAACGTATGAAAAAAATTCATCATCATCATCATCATTCAGCCACAAGAAGTCCACTGCTGGACATAGGCCTCCTCCATGGATTTCCTAAAAGACCGGTTGGAAGCGGCCTGCATCCAGCGTCTTCCTGCCACTTGGATGAGGTCATCTGTCCATCTTGTGGCTGGTCGTCCTACGCTGCGCTTGCCGATATGTGGTCTCCATTCGAGAACTTTTCGGCCCCATCGGCCATCAGTTCTGCGTGCTATGTGCCCCGCCCACTGCCACTTTAACTCACTAATCCGCTGGGCTAGGTCGACGACTTTCGTTCGTCTACGGATCTCATCATTTCTGATTCGATCTCGTAGAGAAATTCCGAGCATAGCCCTTTCCATAGCTCGTTGCGTGACCTTGAGCCTTCTTATGAGGCCCATAGTGAGAGACCACGTTTCAGTGCCATAAGTCATCACTGGTAACAAAAATTTAATTTTAAATAATTGATTATTTAAACAAATTTAATTAACATTTTTTCGTTGTTTCAGTAACACGCTGTATGTTAGGAAGAAAAACATTCCTTCATGTGTAACATAAGCACATATTCGCCGCCTACATGCTATATACTTAATATATATTTACTCTTGATCCGGAATGAATTTTAATTTGCATAACAATACTAAACACCCAATGAGCATCATAAACCAGTTGTGAAAAGTTTCGCTGATAATTCTCAACATCATTCCATAGGAAATTACTCTAAGAACGAACGTCTCACCCAGTATGCAGTTTCAAGACAAAGTAGTGATTATTACCGGGGCGGGGTCCGGGATAGGAGCTGCCACCGCCTTGAAGTTCGCTTCCCTATCCGCCAAGGTGGCACTCGTCGACAAGAATGTGGATGGCCTCAAGAAAACCTTCGAGCAGTGCAGGGAACTTGACACCGGGAAACATCTGACGATCGTCACCGATCTTTCCGTCAAGGAGGACTTGTTTGCCATTGTCCCTAAAACGATTGAACACTTCGGCAAGATCGACGTCCTAGTCAATTGTGCTGGCGTTTTAAGCCAAGAGTATTTCGCCAAAGAAGATGTCACAGCCAACTACGATTTTGTAATGGGAGTGAATTTGAAAGCACCCATCCTATTGACAAACAAGGCCATACCCTATTTGCGGGAAACCAAAGGTAACATAGTGAACATTTGCAGTTTTCGGTCGAGCAGAGCTACCCATCGGCGCGTGATGTACGCCGTGAGCAAAGCCGGTTTGGAGATGTTCACCAAATGTATGGCTATTGATTTAGCCAGCTTCGGCGTCCGCGTCAACTCCGTCCATCCTGGTACAGTGAAAACAAACATCTGGCACACTTACGACCCTTCGATCGATTTAGAGAAATTATATGAAGAGAAGCGGAGCACTATGCCTTTTGGATACATGGAGCCCGAGGCCGTAGCGAAGGTGATCGCCTTCCTGGCTAACGATGAAGATGCGAGGAGTGTTACTGGATCGGCTTACTACATTGATGGAGGGATTTCATTGTTTGAGTCGCCAATTGTTGGCGGAAAGTTTTAACGTATAGATTTATTGGAATAAAACATTTTTTTCTGTACTGGGTGTATTTTTAGAGTTCCGGAGTCAACAAGGAACCCTTATAGTTTCGCCATGTCCGTCCGTCTATCTGTCCACGGCTTAGCTCAGGGGCGACAAGTACTGGAAAGCTGAAATTTGGCATCATATTAATCACGTCGACAAAACGTTTTTTGGGTAACCTAAATTAGGGATACAATATTTTTTCTCGCCTACACCAAAGCTTGGTATGTCGTCGGATTGGTCGTTTAAAAATATGGTGAGTATAGAAAAACTATTTTCCGATTTAGGGATCCGTTTGCGAAATATTAAGCTTTACAGCGCAATTTTTTGTTAGAGCAGGGCTTCCCTCCCTCTTTCGGCTAAACGGTTGATGTTATAAATGTGAAAAAAATTTAGGGCAGTAGCACATACCTAAACTTAAAATGAAAGGTATCATGACTTTACAAGTTAACGAGTAATGGGCGAACAACTTATAAAAGGAATTCCACTGAACGTTACTTTGATGAAGTTGTTAGTTCTGTAAAGCAGGTAAAAAAACTTGTCCTTCTACGGAACCCTACACTGCGCGTGGCCTGTCATGCACTTGGCCGGTTTTATATAAATAGTAGCCGGACTAGTGCACAAGCACTTGACTAACTTTTACAAAATAATCTTTGCAGTTCAAATACATTTTCTCCCATACAACCCAATGACAAAGGTAAACTTGCAATAGTATAAACATTTTTTGTATGTGAAATAACTGCAAATGACTTTACTTGTGCTGTATGCAAGATCTCGTTTCTTGCCAATTTAGTGATTCCAGATCAACGAAAAATAGGTAGGCTATTAATAGGCAGTGATAATAAATCAAGTGAAAAAGTTTATAAATAATTATTTGTTCAGAATCCTTAGGGCATGAATCCTGCCCGCATTTGTCCAGTTTTAAGTGTCGTTTTAAGTAACAAATAAGTAGGTATGCGGGGCAAGCGGTATAATGTCAACGAGAATTGCGTTTATAATATTATGCTCTGCTGGGTTACTGATATTTGTACGAACTGATTATTTACTTCGATAATACAGATCTGTATTATCAAAGTAAGTAACCACATTATGCCACATAGATTGGAAATGTTTACGAAGTGGATGGGTACTGTTTTAGCAAGCTATGGAGTCCGTGTCAACTCTGTCAATCCTGGGCATATGAAGACTAACATTTGGCACGGATTAGATTAGTTTGAGAAGAGGCAAGACTCTACCTTCCGTGTGGCGCCGGATTAAGAATAGCGTCACTCCATTTCCTTGCGTGGATGTCGTAGAAGGCGACTAAGGAAATACATTACCAGGAGACGGGCAGCAGCGTTTTCCTGAGATTCCAAACGCATACTGCGATCGCCAACCCGCCTGCCAAGCGTGGCGATTATGGCAAAACCCTTTCATGGTTAGGAAAACCATGAGGGAGGCTATGTCCTGCAGTGGGCGTCAAATGGCTGATGATGATGGTGATTGATATTATTACTGTCGCAAAAATTAAATACTTTCTTGTAACACTGACTGTGAGTCTAGTGTCATGAGTTGTCAGTTGGCCAATGTGCTTACAAAAAAGCAACAGTATTATTTTATTTATTTTATTTTAATTCTTTATTGCACTAATTACATTGTAAGTGTACAAGGGCGTGCTTAATGCAAGAAGCATTCTCTTCCAGCAAACCTTTGGTTTTGAAGAGACTGGCGACGGGTAGTGCAAGAAGAAGATGAAATACAATAATAAACTTACGTAAACCTAGGGAAATACATTAACTTAGACTTAGTGGGGGGGGGATAATATAAATTATTATAAACCTACATAAATGATAGTACATAAATAAAATATAAATAACAACAAAAATACGCACATACATATTGAAGATAATTACAATTACTAAACACGATTACTTACATACCAATAAGCAATAAAATAAAATAACTGGTGATCGTTTACTGCCTATTCTGCAGATCAAGGAAGTGGTAAAGAACTTTCTTTTTGAAAATCTCCAGGGTTGAAGCCTGACGAATGTCCAGAGGCAGGCTGTTCCACAAGTGAATCGCAGTCACGGTAAAAGAATTAGAATATCCCGCCGCATTATGTTCTGGGGTGCGCAGATGAAGAATCCGGGACGACCGCATAGAGCAGGCGTCACTGTGGAGATGAACAAAGCGTTCTCTGAGATAGGAAGGGGAGCAAGTGTTATTCAACACATTGTAGAGAGTGGACAAGATATGAGCATTCCTGCGGAGACGGATATTAAGCCACTTGAGCTTGGAGCGAAATTGGGAGACGTGATCATACTTACGCAATCCGAAAATATATCGAATGCATAAGTTGAGGATATAAGGTCAGGATAGCATACGTCAGCATAATCGATAATGGGGAGTAGCAATGAATTGACAAGCGTAACCTTGGCTGAGAATGGAAGAAACTTCTGTAAACGCTTAAGGGAGTGCATTGAGGCAAATACTTTCCTACTTATCTCAGCCACATGCACATCCCACGAAAGATCGCTCTGGATGTGCAGACCACGATTTTTCACCTTGCTGCAGTAGGGAAGTGTAATACCATTAAAGAGCACCTTGGGAAGAGAGGTAAAATCTAGTCTGGCGATGAGGGCCTTGCTACCGACAAACATGACCTGAGTTTTAGAGGGGTTTAAAAGAAGACCGTACCTGACGGTCCACTGCCGAATGGACTCCAGGTCATTAGACATAGAGGCGACAGCGGTATCGATGTTCTCCAGTTTAAACGATGTGTAAAGTTGGAGATCGTCTGCATACAGATGATGGGAACTGAAGTGGAACTGAACGAGAGTATTTATAAATACGTAGAAAAGAAGTGGAGAGAGCACGCCGCCCTGAGGTACGCCGGCAGTGACATCGCACCGGTCTGAAAAGGTTGTTCCCAGATGGATGCGTTGCCGGCGTCCTGAAAGATAGGATATGAACCACTGAGCCACTGGCCCCGAAATATTTAAGGATCTGAGGACAGCCAGGAGAATTTCGTGGTCTACACAGTTAAAAGCGTTGCTGAAATCCAGCAGTGTGAGAAGGGTTACACAGCGATCATCTCTGGCATGGCGGAAGTCATCGGTAATTTTAATTAGAGCAGTACAGGTGCTAATGTAGGTACCTGTACTGCTACGCTACTGCGTACAGGTACGCTAATAAAAACAGTAGGTAGTTAAACAGATTGTTAGTGTAATAGAAACCGAGGGTAAGAAGACTCTTACATGTGTGGCGAGCACATGTCAACTCTGCGCGCGCACTATAAACTCCGACATTCCTGCATCGCGCAAGCAAAATGTTTCACATGACATACCATAAATATAACGTCCGACGAACAGCAGTCGGCGCCCGATCAACTTTCATCTGATCTGGACCGCCTACTAAATGCCCAGTCCCAGTCAGACGTAGCCCCCGCCCCCGCCCCCGCCGGTGTCCCCACCACTCCCTCCTAGCCGCGGTCACGATGTGACGAGCTGTCCCAAGCGGACGATCCCCTAAGGAGCTCCGCTGCGCGCCCTCCTCGGCATCGAGGTGGGTCGCTCACGATGTCGGTTTAGGGGTCCTTAGGACCAAACCAGCCCCCAGGTGGTGTTTAGTGGGTAGGCGCACTTCCTGTGAGTCCCACATTGGCAGCACGGCCGGGCCCGTGCCGTTATGCATGAGCATTCACCACCTCCCTCCCCCGTGTCCTCCGGAGGGTGCCCTTTTTAGGGCTAAAAAAAAAAAAAAGAACAGCAGTCGGACCGGCCGTCCCCAGGCATACGATCTGACTGGCGGGAAATTTCCCTTTATAGTGGAAGAGCACGATCACCCGCTCTTCCCTATACATGCACTTTAAGGAGGCAATGGCATGGGATCCGTTTAAGGACTGTTTATAAATAATGTAAAACGCTATAAAAATAATGACTCTAACATTAATAATCTTACTTCGCAATGTGAAAAAAAAAATCTGGTTACACTGCATTAAAAATTTGGTTATTTTTATTTTCGTCCTTTTAGTGATATCATTATTTGAATAACGTGAGCGCGATCTAGTGATGCAGTGGCAGGGTTTTTAATAGCGCCGTTGATCTAGTGACAAAGTAGAGTAGTTCTTATAGATAAAAAAATTGGGAATTTAGGAAGAAAGAAGAAAGAAATAAAGACATTTATTGGGACAAATTAACACATCACAAGAAAAAAAAAACATAACAAGTAACATAAACAAGTACATGCCATGATTAGAAGTTAAGTACATGCCATGTAATATATATAATTTTTTTTTTTAAATAAACAGTCTAAATTTTTTTTTTTTTTTTTTACAAAGGAAAAACGAGTCACACAAATACAACATAATACAAGACAAAGTCAGAGCGTTAGAGTGCATTAAGAACTTTATGGTACTTCCTACGACTTCGAATTTAGTTTCACAGTTTCGAGCCAGAGGTCGGAAATAACGAATATTTACAAATATGTTTTAAAATTACTGATAAGTCGTTAATAAGACTGTTTTTCATGATGAAAAGAACGTTCCCTCAAAATATTGCTAGCGATTTAAAAATCACCCTGTAGTATATGACACCCGCGCAAAGAAGATAAGTCGATTGATACCTTATTTGACAACATCCGACAATTGGTTAATGAGTAATGAGGATAGATAGAATCGGACACACCTACACAAGGTATAGACAAACGATCCAGACACATTACCCTCATTTTAGGCTCCGTCGCAGTCGGGTTAAAATACATTTGTATACAAATATTTTTTTATCGCTATAAATGAATAAACACTTTAAAAAATGAATGGTTTCCAGTATAGTACGAGATCCGGTATAAAAATATATATACCCTCATCTGTTATTTAATTATGAAAAGGAATATTATGTAAGATAATAATTAATATACATTGACACAACGGACTTAGGTTGCCTAGCTAAATCACGTACCGATCTGGTTCGATAATATAATAAAATGTTTTCGAACAAATTCCCCGGTTGGTTATTTATGAAAATCGAGCGTTAGCCGAGAGAAAATACTCCAGGGAATTGAAAAAATCAAAGTTGCCTATTACCTCTATGCGGATAATAGGCTTATTATCACATTATCCCTGCGTAACTATGGAGTTGCCAGGTGCTTATAAACAGGCGAGTAAGCGTTAACAGAATCTAGTACTTGTATCTAGCTCGATACCATGCTGAGCCCGCTGAGATATACGCAAGACTACAATTTACTAGTCGGTCTTATGCTACGGTGTTGTTACCCCGTGTGGGTTCGAATCCCGGCACGTATCAACTTTGTACCAACTTGACGACCTCGTAGCGCAGCGGTAGTGCATCTGCATACCATGCGAGAGGTCCCGGGTTCGAATCCCGGCTGGGGAAAAAAAAAACCCCTGGTCTTGGATGTTTACATGTTTGTGATGTCGTTGTTTCTGGTTCCCACGACACAGGGTATCCTAGTGTGGGGCCAGAAGCAATGTATGTGCCTGTATGTAAATGTTTATGTTTTATGTTCATGTTTGTTTTCTAAGCTACGTACATTTGTGAAGTTGTAGTAGCAATACCACTCGTTAACGGTGAAGGAAAATATCGTGAGGAAACCCTAATACCTCAGCGCCTGCTACGGACAATGGCCCAACGGTGAGGCCAAGTTAAAATCTCAGGTCTAACTAGAACTAGAACGATGTTGTTACTTAGCAATACTTGTTATGGCACTGTTAGGCCGACGATAGTTAAACGATATTTAAGCCACACTTAAGAAAGTGGCGCAAGTCGGCCTTTGTTTGTATAAGAAAGAAACTGGATAACTACATATACATTTACATTTAACGGGTGTAATCCCATGTGTTTATTTGGTACAATATTAAATTATTATTAATATGGACAGAATTGAGAAAGGAATGTTGCGTTGGTTTGGACATGTGGAGAGGATGAAGGAAGAAAGATTGACGAAGCAAATATATCGAGCGAATGTGGGTGGAAGGGTCGGCAAGGGACGACCCAGACGGATATATTCGACCAGATAGGAGATGTATTAGCAAAGGGCAAGATAAAAAGTACCCGAAACCGGCGTGCATGCATGCAACGACCAATGAATGTTGAGGAAGCGAAAGTGATCTGTCAGGATCACGGCAAGTGGCAGTCCCTGGTCTCTGCCTACCCCTCTGTATGTATGTATGTAATATGAACCAATATGTATGAACCGCTTTATACTAAAAGCGAGAAGCAAATAGTTGCCCAGTCTTCTGTTTGCTAATAGCTGTCCAGTCACAATTTATTCGAAATTGGTCTGGACGCTCACCTGCGTGACTCTACCGAAATTAATTTCATGTAAAGCGTAGTACCAAACACATTATGCGAATTTATATCATGGTTAATAGTTTTAGAGCGGTTTAATAGCTCGTTTCCCGTTATTAGTGTAATAAGGTGGTGCTATGTCAGGTTAACGAGTACTATCAGTCGGGCGGTGGGTCTCCAGTCTCCACTCTCAACAGGGACTTGGCAGGCTGCCACGCTCGCCGGCCCGAACAGAAATACCCGTTGGAATCAATTAAACCTTCCTTGATACTGTCCATACTTTTGGGGCTAGCAAGAATTAATCAGACGTTTCTAAAACTACATTTGTAACGGTGTGAACCTCTGTATACCATTTTTTTTATATTTCTTCCATCTACTTTACTTTTACTTCGCAAATTTATCTTTTATTCTGTTTTCTATTTATCACTGAAATGAAACTCAGTTTTGGAGGGTGTATTATATTATATTATATTATATTATATTATATTATATTATATTATATTATATTATATTATATTATATTATATTATATTATATTATATTATATTATATTATATTATATTATATTATATTATATTATATTATATTATATTATATTATATTATATTATATTATATTATATTATATTATATTATATTATATTATATTATATTATATTATATTATATTATATTATATTATATTATATTATATTATATTATATTATATTATAATAGAAGCGGTGGTAGCCTAGTGGGTAGAACATTGGACTCGGAAGCGGGAGACCCAGGTTCGATTCCCAGTGCGGCCGTGTACCTACCTATGACTTTGTTATCTAAGTTATGTACTTTGTGAAGTTTTAGTAGGAAAACCATTCGCTAATTTTGAAGTAAAACATCGTGAGGAAACCTGGGTGTCTGAGCTATTCACGCGTGGTGATTAAGCCCATACTCTCTCTCTGAGAGAAGGCCTATGCCCTACAGTGGGACGTATATAGGCTGCTATGGTATATTATAATATTGTATTATTTACCTACCCCCCGAACATTTATTTAAAACTTGCCACCTACAGCTATAGATTCCATTAAGGAAATTCCTCCGTCCACGACGTAGGCTGCGCCAGTGATGCTCTTCGATTGCTTGTCATTGGCGAGGAAGACGACGACATTGGCCACTTCTTCAGGTTCCAGAAAGCCGAAAGGTAACGCCTTATTCTTCTTGTTGGTGATGTCGTCAAGGTTGGCCGAAGCGTCGCAGCTCAGCCAGATGTTGGTCCTGATCGCTCCTGGGTGCACCGAGTTCACGCGGACTCCGTGGCTGGCGAGGTTTGTGCCACACACTTGGTGAACATCTCTAGACCCGCTTTGTTCAAGCTGTACAATATTCTCCTATGACTTGGCCTGTTAGATCTAATACTGGATATGTTGACGATGTTGCCTTTGCTCTGAATCAGATACGGCGCGGCCTGGCATGTCAGTAGAACGGGCGTCTTCAGGTTGACTCCGGTCACAAAGTCGTATTTTTTTTCGATGGCAACTTCCTCGTCAGTCATGCTTTCTTCGGTGAGGACACCGGCGCAGTTGATTAGGACGTCAATTCTACCGAAGTGCTGTATCGTTCTAGGGATGACGGCGAGGACGTCTTCTGGGTTCAGGAGGTCGGCGATGATGACCAGATGGTCTCCCGAGGCAGACAGCTCCAGGGTGTTGTTCAAACCGTTCTCATTAATGTCGACAAGGACCAATCGGGCGTTAAGCGAGGCAAATTGAATGGCGGTGGCAGCGCCGATGCCAGAACCTGCTCCGGTGACGATCACTACTTTCCCTTGGAAATGCATCTTCGGCTATTTTAGTTTGAAGGTAACTATCAAGTGATACTGAAGCGACTGACACTTGATGGAAATTCTCTGAGGCTATATAAATCAACCAATTAGACAAGCTTAGTTCGTTACATTTAGTCATGAACACCTTCTCCACACGATGATCCACACATTTACGTGTGCAAATGTGTGGATCAGTGGCTTTGTTATGGGTTCAGTAATAATATTTTTTTGATGTATGTAGGGGCTTGGCATTTTAGTTACTGAATGTTGGGGTAGTCTGTGCTAGACTGCTACACACACCTTCCGGATGTTAACAACAATTTCTTGAAATACGCCATAAATAAAGACAATTTCATAAGAAATAAAGATGGATGTTTGTTATCTCTAGACCCCTAACCTTCTCACATACCCCATAATACCTAACCATTCGTCAATTCGACGACCATTTTTTTAAGTGTGAATTTTTTACATAAAACTTTTTTGTTTTTTATACTTCATTGTACTGGGATTTCAGGCATATTTTATATTTTTTAATAAAATAATTTGTTGTTATTTATCACATACTCTTATCTATTTTCTTCTGTTTATAATGACACGTGTATCTACAGATCAAAGCCGACATTCTTATGAAAAATTTAATTAAAACAGAAATCTAAAAAGTAGTTGTTTCTTTTAAGGGCAAACATAAACTGTAGCCATTAGAAAAAAAAAACTTTTGTTACGCCCATTCAGTACAAAAATAATTTTTACGTTCACCACAAATTGCGATATGGTGCCTGTCCGACTAGCGAAGTCAGGGCAGTCAGCTCCGCATACTTATCTCTATCTCTCGCAGAGCGCCGCAGCACTTGCGATACCACTCCGTAACGGTGAAGAAATATTTCAAACTGAGATGAGTCGGTAAGCCAGCGGTCACACAGAAGGGGCGTGGGGCGGGGGTGCGGAAAAGACGCGTTGTTAATCCAACTCACTTTCATACAAAATGTACTGAGGTGACCGGATATGGCCCACACAGAAGAGACGAGGCGTGGGCGCGATTTTTACGCGCCCCCGCCCCACGTCTCTTCTGTGTGGCCGCTGGCTTAGAACAGTCGACAGCACGTCGATCTTTACATGACTCTACTTGATGACAATACTTTGCACTGTAAATGTTAAGATTGTTCGCCGCCGTTGTTCATTTCTTCATTTACTCTTTTACATTAAGTGTAGTTTTATGCTAATAAGTAAAATACAGTTGTTGATGCGCAATCTGTCAATCAAAATAAGAATAAAAATAATTTATTTATTTAGAATAAATATACCTTTGGTGATGATCGCTGGGTGCAACGAATTTTCAATTTTCAGCGACTAATGGTTGTTACCATTAGTCGCTGTAGTATAAGTGATACTACAGCGACTAACTGTCAAGTGACATTTACAATAAAATTTAGACAGCCGAAGACGCATTAAGGACGGGAAATTAGTAATCGTCACCGGAGCAGGTTCTGGCATCGGCGCTGCCATCGCCATTAAGGCTCCGTACACAAAACTGCGAATCGGCGCGATGCAAATTCGCAACGCAGAAAACTGCGACACGAATACGTCACTCCACTTAATAAGAGATCAACTTCGAGATACAAAAAAATGTCAGCTTCTATGGAACTCTATTATATCGCTTTACCCTTCTGAAAAACCCTGTATATTAACTATGCGCCTTTGTGAGTGTCCATATTTGACGATCTGAAATCTATAAAATAACTAGTTGACTTTGCAAACGTTGTTTTGCCATATTAGTTAGCCTACGGCTTATTCTCAAACCTACCAAATATACACAAACAAAATCATAAAAATCGGTGCGGCCGTTTCGGAGGAGTTCGATAACAAACATTGTGACACGAGATTTTTATATATTAGATAGACTTCGGGACTCACCAGGAGGTTGAGTGCCGGCTGGACGTCGACGTGCAGCGTGGCGGGCTGAACGCGCGCGCGGTCTGCGCGTGCGCGCGTGAACCGCGCCAGCGCCGCGCGCAGCGGCTCGGCGAGGCCGCGCGCGCACCACACGCGCACGCGCACCGAGCGCGCCCCGCTGCCGTCTCCGGAGCTGGGGGTTAGTTCGCCATTTATGGCCCTGGTACACATACCAGCGCCTAGAGTCTGACAAACGCATCGTTATAACGCGCACCAGATCCTGAAAGATTACCATCGTCTAACTGTGCAATCCCATACCAATTGCTGTCACAAACGTCAGGATCCGGGCAAGATTTGGTGCGCATTATTAGGCCTCAATATGCTAGAAGCTAGTAAGCTAGCACGCTAGGCACTGGCCTTATGTTTCGTGATGAACCTGCCAGTGTCTGGCATGCCAGTTTAGTACTGTGCAGTGATGTCCGCGATATTGTATAAACGCGATCCTTATCACATACCATATTTTGACCCCTAAAAATATCGTTTGTTATTACCTATTTTTGTTATAATATGATTCTGACTCTACTTCATGGAAGTACCATGCCACTCAGAAATTATTGCAAAAAAAAAGTTTTTGTACGAGAGACTGGCCAGTTATAATCTATTTTTCAACACACCTGCTCGTAAAGTAGGTCTTATTACAGCGTATTTACACTGATAATGCAGAATATTACCCACGCCGTGCCTTTTACATTACATTATCGCACTAGTGCCTTTTCATTACATATCTTTTTAAATATTAGCAAGAAGTATTAATGTTTCGAAAACAGCTAAGTAGTTATTTGCGTAAATATAAAATTAAATTCAAAATGTGATAAAATAATTAAAGAATTTCATGAAACTGCTTGTTAGCTTGTTGGTATTTATATTTTGACGGTGTATTTTTACCTATAAATACCCAATTTCAAAATTTATAAATATGTGGCTCATTAGCTACTTTGCCGGTGCCCTTATCTCAGACTTGCGCGCGCATGCAGCGCTGAGCGCGCGAAAAAAAAAATTACGGCCGCCATCTTTTAAATGGGTTTCTGTTTGTTAAGTTTATTCACAGTATTGCATTTCGTTAGTGTTGTTTTTTTATTTACTTTTCCTCGCAAGTGTGTTGAAAAACGTCGTATGAAACACGTGAGCATTGGTCATTACACTTCTCGTCTCCATTAAGCCTTCGCCTTCGGCTCAGGCTTAAAAACCGACTCGAGTGTAATGACCAACATACCACACTTGTATCATAATGTACTATTCAAATTATGAATATTTATAAGTAAAAATAGGTAGGTACGTTTCAATTTCAAAATTTCGCTCCACATTTTTTGCGAGCTGATTTAAATTATCGTGTTTGAAAAATGCGCCGCGAACACTTTCGCTCTATGATTTTGTATGATTTCAAGCGCGGTCGATTAGCTATGGGGGATAAAGAAGGAAGTGGTCGCCCTTTAGCGCGAGACACACAGATGGGACGGGGGGCGAGGGCGCGGTAAGATGTATAGAGTCACAGACCAAGAGCGACCGCAGAGCAAGGACTGTGGTCCTATCTCCTTTGATGTTTATTACGGAAGAAAACGTGCTAGCAGTGAAAAATGTAATAGAAAATAGGCGAGTTACGTATCAGGAGATTAGCACTAGCACATACTATAGATTGGATCGGGAAGCCGTCACGAGATTCTACACGTGCATCTTCACGTGAGGAGGATAGTTCCAGAAGTAGGCCCGGGTGAAATGGTGCCGTGATATCATAAAAAAAATTTAAGCAGGCTCGTTTTCAACCTCATTACAGGTGATGAGTCCTGGATTTATTAATACGATCTAGAAACGAAGGGCCAGTCGAACATCTACACCAATCAACGCCTACCAAATTGAAGCGATCTAGAAGGGGAAAATTTTGATTTCAATTTGACTAGCTATTTGGTATCAATTAGTCTACGGAACCAAAGAAGCATCAACGCCGAATGGTATAGTACCAAATGCTTGGCAGAAGTTATCTCTGTAGTGAGCATCAAGCCACAAACACAGGGCTACGCGAGCTACTGCTTCACAACGACAACGCGCCCGTGCACACCGCGCTCAAAACGAGGGACTTCTAGGACAGCACGCCGGTCCAACTCCTGGGTCACCCTCTTTACAGCCCTCATCTAGCACCCGGTGACTTTTTTTATTCCCGAAAATAAAGAATCTCAAAGGGATACCCATTTTCGTCGCCGGACGATGCCCTGTCAGCGTTCGAGCAGGCTGTAAACGAGCTATCTGCGGCGGTTGGAAAAAGTGTGTCGAAAACTGGTTCAGACGCATGAAACTTGGTATGGAGGTTGATGGAGAGTACTTTAAAAAGATTTAATAAAAAAACTATTCACATATATATAACTTTATTTTATTTTCGGAAAATTTTCTGAGTGTCCCACGTACTGTGTACTTATTTGGCCGATTTTCTACGTCCGTATCGACTCACCTTATGTTCAATACTTCTATCTCGTCATCTAATGTGATATTTGACGCCCTCAGATACTGCGTCAACTGTTTTATAGTAACTTGAGATATGTTCAAGTTGGGTTGCTCCGTTATTAGTAGAGTCGTCTCGTAGCGTGCCGACACTGAAATCAAGGGATAAACAAAGGTGAAAAACAAATATATCTTAGTTCAGGCTATAAGGCACGCCAAAGAAATATACATACATACAAACTAAAAAAAACACAATCCTATGCTCCTTCTAGCACAGTCGGGTAAAAAAGAGTCCGACTTATGAATGAATGAATGAAAATATTTATTTCAGACCTGGGTCCATATTTGACAATAATAACAGCAGTTGCCAGTTTTTATTATTAGTTGTTAAACACAATTTAATATAGGGCAATGATGTCCACCGAATTATGCATTTATTTTAAGTGCAATTCAATTTAATTTATTTCCGACACTTTCAAATATAAAAATTCATATAGAGTTGTTAGTGATCCTATTCTAGGTTTAGTACCTACATATTCTTATTCTAGCAATTACAACGCACTGTCATTGCTTGCTACTTGTACATGGCAGCAATGGTTTATGTAGGCACAATCTAATTTATCGTCGACCATAGCCACAACATCACACCAAGTATTACACTTGTATGTAGTACCGTTTCAACAGAAAAAGCTCTTTATAGGTTGGAGAGGTAGACAAACGTTGTAGGAATAGTAATATGCTCCCGTTGCATACCACCCTGTGGGTACCGAACCGTAAAAACAAATTGACAATCGAGTCGATTTCAATCAAAAGTCAACTTCATATCTCATGAACGAATTGAGAATCGAATCGATGCAAATCAAAAGTAAGCATCACATTCATATTTTATGGAGCCGACTTTTGATTCGATTCGATTTATTTTTATAGTTTTTTATCCGAAAGCGGGACCACTTTACTATGCATGCGTACAACAGCGTATGTTTTTGTGTTCGTATTGGGAATTGTCCTAAAAAATTAAGTTCTGTTTATTTTTTCGAGAGAGTAGGTAATTTTGAGAGCCTGGGCTGAACATTTCGACTTGGGCTGCTTTAATTAATTTTTAAAGCGAAAAAAAGAACCAGAGAGCAGGAAACCGGAAGTAAATCATGCACGGAAGTATGTCATCAACTGAGATCCTATTAGCTGTCAGTTTCTAGTGATACCATGACTCAATATGAGAACTCTATATTCAAATTCAAATTAATTTTTTTAATTCAAAATCACACAAAAACTGTGTCTTATTAAACGTTACAAGAAAACCTAGGCATCTAAATAAACAAAACACCCCCAAAGACTACTACTCTGTGTAAACGCAAAGATATATTTGTTGATGTCAATATCTTAGCGATTTTTATTAAAAAGAGGTTAAACCTACTTTCATCCACGTGCAAAGCGAACGTTGGAAGGTTATTAGTCACACACTTGTTTACAAAAATACAAGATGTCAGTAAATATAATTAATTTATACCTGTAAAATTAAGTATCATTTGTAACTATTGTCAATACTTAGGACAATGCCCATTCTAGTATCTGGATCACATGCGGTGAGCTACTGACGTCAGTTCTGATGACTGGAACTGACTTCCTTCGTTTACATAAAGCCAGTGATGGTCAGTAAACAAGTCAGTACTACGCGACAGCGCTGAACAGAATTTGAAATACTTACATTTACACGGGGACAGTATCACGTCAGTACCGGATCAGCACTGACTAAGCATTGCACTGACGTCAGTGACTGACGCCGTGTGATCCAGCAGTTAAATTAATGGTAATCAGTCAGTCAGTGAATTTGTGTAACAGTAGATATCAGAATGGCAGAATTCAGTAATTGAAATCGTTTGCAATACCGTTATCAACATCTTGGGGATGGCATTGACACTCAGCCCCATCGCCGCAGCTTCCCGAGCACTCCGCGCCGCACTCTGCAAATAAAATTACGCAAACTTCAGACAAACAAGATAAATTGAGGCGCAGCAAAGGCGAAGGAGGAGGTTCGTACAGTTCCGAACAGGTTTCGTTCCCTTAATGCGATGCTTACGAATGCAAGGTTTTCGTGGGTCAATATTGATATTTACAAAAAAATATGAAAAGTTCAACAACGCGACAAATAGTATTTTTTCGAACAAATTTATTCCAAAGTATGGCCTTTTACTTCAATTTATCACGTCCTAAGTCTGTACTAATTTAACCACAAGTGTACAAGCGTGAGTTTATGAATGTATGTAGTACTACTCTGTAGTACTCTGTCGTATTAGGCGCAGCCTGTAAAGATAGATGTAAGTGGATAAATAAATAAATAAAAAAATAAATAAAAAAACCTTTCTAAGTCACACTTTTTTAAACGAATTAAAACCTATTGCTGTCTCAATTATCACGTGTGGAGTATCGCACTCTCATTTTGAATCGGAAACTGCCTCTAAAACGGTACAGTCGACAGCACATCCTCAGGTAGGTTACTTACGGGTGACTTTGCAACTAAAATGTAAATGTTGATGTAGTAGACTGTACAGCCGATGAACTAAATAAATATGTGTGCGGAGAACAAAGAGTTAGATCTGACTACTTTGTAACTGCATAAATAGTGCCACAGGGTACCGTAACAAATTCATAAATGAACCTAACTTAGAAAACAAAGTGATTGGTACATGCCGAATGAATATGGGATTGGGCCGGGATGAAATGAAATTAA
Organism: Yponomeuta evonymella; assembly: GCA_963969515.1. Taxonomy (NCBI): domain Eukaryota; kingdom Metazoa; phylum Arthropoda; class Insecta; order Lepidoptera; family Yponomeutidae; genus Yponomeuta; species Yponomeuta evonymella. Next base: position 4,853,337 of record OZ018362.1, read on the forward strand.
TTTGTCTCCCAAAGATCTGTTACCGTTGTTATAATCTACCACCTTTTAAATGTGAGGCAAGTGTTCTACGTGCTGCTACTGCAATTAGTTGGACGTGCAAGAGGACGTTATTAGAAAAATAAATAAAAAACCTTTTGTCATTAAAAAAATTCAATGTAATCTTTATCCCTGGTCTCTGCCTACCCCTCTAGGATACAGGCGTGAGTTTATGTATGCATGTATGTGTAATCTTTGTCTGTAGTTTCGTCTGTTTTTAATACATGTAAAGGCTGGGACGTCAGAACAACAACCTTTATATATGCGTGCACTCTAATCAATTATTTTACGGGCATCTTTGCAACGAAAATGAGGCGGAGCTATTGTCGACTTAACCTTAATTAACTCAATTAATATTAGGTGTATTTTTCTCCCTACTGTACCTGAAGTGCATTAATGGTAATTGGTATTAACATCTTCACTTTATTCAGCGAGTACTCCAGCGCGTTGAGCGTTATTGCTATGGAGAGATAGTCACTAAATTGTTATCGCCAAGCAGACTGTGAATAGGAAAACGTTGAAAACGTAAAGAAAAGACTGCTAGGTTGGCGATGGCGATTGTTTGAATAAAACTTATCGACCGATTCGACTAAAAAGACGATACATATTCGATTAATCGATCTACAATCGACACCAATGTGTCGCACGAAGAAGAGAATTCAGCAACGCATTCGATTAATCGTATGGTGTCAATAAATATTAAGTATATTATTGCGTAGGCCACTCGCATGCACTCGTACTCGTACGTCACTCGTTAACGCGAAAAGGAAAGGAGGAACGCGAGGAAAACATCGTGAGGAAACAACCTGAGTGTATGACATGTTCACATACCTTAGCGCTTGAAATTGCCAATCTGCTGTGGGCACGGGGGATAATTAAGGCCATACTCTCTCTCTCTGAGAGAAGGCCTGTGCTCTGCGGTAGGACGTGTATGAAAAGTGTAGGAAAAAACTTCGAGTTACGAATATTTTGATATTTATTTATATTATTCGTTTAATTATAAATCAACTTAAATGTGTGATGGCATATGCACGTAGCGGGCGTTTAGAAAGTAAGTTTACAGAACGCAACGCAAACGATTATTCAAGGGTAACCATTTAAATATTAACTTAAACATTTAAAGGCACCTTAAAAAAATGGCTCGACCGCAGATAAAACATGTCATTTCCCAAAGCAAAAAAGAAAGTTACGCCTCCAATGAAATTAATCCTCTAAAATAAATCCTCTAGTTATCCACTAGACGCAATATTCGAATAAATTCGATTGGTATAATTGGTGACTTAGCCTATCACTATGACAGTTCTAGTAACAACTTTCATATTTTTGTTTTTGCTAAGGACACCACAAACATGGGAAAAGACTAAAACTAAGCTCACCTATCAGTCCATAAGTAATTCTAACAGGAAATAAAAATGTAAGGCTTCGTGTGGGAACCGAACCCAATATAAGAATCTCTAGCAATACCTATTCCTATTGTCCTATTCGCCTCATCAGCCGCGGAACTCCAACAAATGCTGCAAGATCTCAGCATGGCAAACCTTGAGGTTGGACTGAAAATGAATAGGTCAAAGACTCAGTGACCAATAGCACGAAACGGAGGGTCAAGGTAGATGGGCAGAATATACAAAACGTCGACGAGTATACTTTCTAGGGTCAGATAGTCTCCTTCGAAAACGGGCAGGATAAGGAAAACGATGGTCGTATCGACAACGCCTGGAAAGAGCTAATGAAGGGCAAGTTACAACTTGCCCTGAAGCGAAAGCTCTTTGGCATGTGTATTCTGCCCATCCTAACCTACGGTGCTCAGACCTGGTCTTTGGCCGAACATCAGAAGACCAGGCTCAAGGTTTGCCAACGGGCGATAGAGCGTAGTATCCTGGGCGTCAGACGGATTGACCGAATCCGAAACACCACGCTCCGCTCCGGAACCAAAATCGCTGATGTTGGAGCTGTGACCGCAAACTCAAATGGAACTAGGCAGGCCACGTCAGTCGTATGGGTTCAGACAGATGGGCAAAATTTGCCACTGAATGGCTTCCACGCGGCGGATATCGCAGACGTTGTCGGCCAAGGTGGAGACGGCGGGATGATCTCTCAACCATCTTGCCCGGATAGGAGATGACTGCTCAAGACAGGGAGGAGTGGAAGATCACGGAGGAGGCCTTTACCCGGCAGTGGGAAACAAACAGAACTAACTAAAAAAAAAACCAATAAACCGAACAAGTGCGAGTCGGACTCGCTCACCGAAGGGTTCCGTACAAATTTGAAGATAAATTATAAATAGTTCAGGAATCGAGTCTTGCAGTTTTCCCGAGCTTTTACCGAACTTCATAGACTATTTTTTTATGATTTAATCACACATTCAGATTTTTTCCTTTCAAAATCAAAATCAATTAAAATCAAAATTTTTTATTCAAAGTAGCACAGAAACTGCGACTTAATGAACGTTACAAGTTAAACTAGGTGTCCATTTCAAAATCTAGATCATTTTGGAGAAAAAATGGACAAAAAAACTCCAAACTTAGTCTTTTCAAGTCCTTAATTTACAGGATTTATATAAATGATCTAAAACTCATGCATTGAACTGGCTTTAATTCCAGACATTGTCATCTAAATAATCTTTAATGTTATAGTAGCTTTTTTGGCACAAAGTGTGCTTCACACATTTTTTGAACCGCGTTTCTGGCAAGCTTATTATATTCTCAGGGATCTTATTTTAGAAACGTATACAATGCCCCATAAAGGATTAACCTTTGCCAGCCTAAATTTACTTATAGTATATGACGATATTACTTGCCAAATGTAGTTCTAGATCAACGGAAAGTACCCTATAAATTTTCATGCCCTTGAGTGTCGAAATATAGGTTTTTTGCGGCCGTATCTACTTTTGCGTTAACTTAGAAGTTAAATTTTTTCACAGCTTCAAGGGGCTGTAGACTCGAGTATACGATTTTAATTCCAACTCGATACCTCCACGCGTTCTTGAGATAAAGGGTCTTGACAGACAGACGGACGGACGGACGGGCGGACGAACAACAAAGAGACCATACAAATTGTCAAAACTCAAAAAATAAAGTTGTTGCAAATGAAAAATCCTAATTGACGTGTTTCAGAAATTTTGTGATTGCCCCCTCTCTAAACTAACGAGACTTACCTGGGGGTGCAATGTGGATCTCGCAAAGGTCTCCGCTGTACCCTGGGGGGCAGATACAGCTCACCGCCGCTGGGCCCATTTGTCTGCCAAGAAACAAGTAGGTATGATAATGATTAGTAATACTAGCAAAACTCCTAGAGGCCTTGGCAACGCATTACAGACCACGCTATGACAAATTGTATGTTATGGTTTTGCTCTTTTACTGTATAAATGTAACAAATAAATTATTATGCGCGTCCAAGAAACCCATAGAGACGAAACTCGGCTCCGGCCAAACGTTCCTGAACCCACGCTTATCGCCGAGACCTGTTACTCGAAGCACGGTAACGCAGCGTTTTTTACTCCCGCTGTAAGCACAAAGTCTACCAAGTATAGCAAGTAATTTATTTATTTCCTTCTCTCAGGACACGCAGTACATAAAATTTGAATAATCAGGACTTTTTCCTTGTTAAAGGCTGGAGTCCATAATGTTATAATGTTGCTTTTCAAAATGATATGGTTTACAGAGTGTTCAAAAATGTACGCTCCCGAAAGCCACGCATACTGGACACCAAAATCGATTATCTATAAAAATATGCTGGAAAACAAATAAAATTTTTGGGTTATCAAAACATCAAAAATGTTAGCATGGCCAATGGGCGATCAGCGATCTTATAGCGCGGAAGCGTCATCATTATCATCCATTTGACGCCCACTGCAGGACATAGGCCTCCCTCATGGTTTTCTAACCATGAAGGGTTTTGCCATAATCGTCACGCTTGGCAGGCGGGTTGGCGATCGCAGTATGCGGTTGGAATCTCAGGAAGACACTGCTGCCCGTTTCCTGGTAATTTATTTCCTTAGTCGCCTTCTACGACATCCACGGAAGGGAATGTGACGCTATTCTTAATCCGGCGCCACACGGAAAAACAAGCTTAAAAATGTTCGATATGGATTTCCTTGAAAAATAAAGGTTTTTTAAATGTTTTCACGTTAGTTTATTGACACCATGTAAAACAGTATCAGTACATACATGCCATAAAATTGCGACGAATATACAATATCGTTTTCGAAAGTATAAGTTGACAAAGAAATATCTACCTAGAAATAAGTTAGAAGTTTCATCTTACTTAGATGAAGAAATCTCGCATCTTACGTAAGCTAAAAGAATATAAATTACTTAATACTAACTTGGAATTGGAAACCATCTAGATCCGCCACGTGAAAGTTTAAATAAAGTTAATCCCTCCACGAAACTACTTTTGTGGTCCTCCGAGAAATAGAAAATCACAGTAGGTGTAGAGATGTGATTGCCCTATCTGCTAAACTTAGCACACTCTCTGTTTTCACTTTGAATAGAATAAAAATTACCTACGCACTTGACGACGTTTTACTAGAGTTTCTCCAAGTGGAGTTAACAGAGTTAACAGACAATAGAAAGTTGTATGCATCTCCTAACTTAGCGAAGACGTAGCCTTAGGAGTTAAATACTACAATTTTCCAAGTTAAATAACTAAAGTCGAGTTGAATTGTATCCGAAAGGCGGGCCCGCTGAGAAGTTGTGCGGACGATTATTTGCCGTGCAGCGCACAAACAAGCTCTAGATGTATTCTTTAACAACAAATACTTGCGAGCTGGTTCGAATAGGACGGTAACTACTTCAGCATTATGCAAGTTTGTAACGAGGGGAAGTTTCGCGCGGCAGATATAAGCTGGGTAGCGTAAGGGCGCTTACTCACTGCCGGAGTATAAAAGAACACATTTGACGATAATTCTAGATGTAATCTTTAACAACAAATACCTACTTGCAAGCTGGTTCGAATGGGATGGTAACTACTTCGGAATTGGCAGGAAGACGCTGGATGCAGGCCGCTACCGACCAGTCTTTTTGGAAATCCATGGAGGAGGCCTATGTCCAGCAGTGGACTTCTTGTGGCAGAATGATGATGATGATGATGATGATACTTCGGAATTTATGCAAGTTTGTAACGCAGGGAAGTTCCGCGAGGCAAAATGAGTTGGGCCGCATAAGGTCGCTTACTGACTGTCGGAGAATAAAAGAATATACACTTGACGAATTAAAACTTTGCGTCTTATATTCTTAAGATATTGCATATGTATTTTACTTTTTATATTTTTTTGCACACATAAAAGACATAAGCACAAAAAATTACAATAAGTTTTACATAAAACGTCCGTATGGCACCGGATTAAGAATAGCGTCACTCCATTTCCTTCCGTGGATGTCGTAGAAGTTGACTAAGGAAATCAATTACCACGAGACGGGCAGCGGCGTATTCCTGAGATTCCAACCGCATACTTCGATCGCCAACCCGCCTGCCAAGCGTGGCGATTATGGCAAAACCCCTCATGGTTATGAAAACCACGAAGGAGGCCTATGTCCTGCAGTGGGCGTCGGATGGCTGATGATGATGATGACGATGATGAACGTGGTATATTGTTAAGATATGGCATATTTATTACTATGCATATGCATACTTAGAGCAACATGATTTTTGAGATCTGTACAATCCCGAAATTAAGTTTTTATTATTTAATTTATTAATGTTTATGGTTCTTCAATCTATATTTAAAACGAGCCCATTAAAACCCACTATTTGACAAATATTCAGTGTTTGAACACTATCAGGTTAGACACTCTGTTTGAATTTTAATACAGGTTTTTGTTTGACTATTTAAGTAGCGGGATTTACCGGTATTATCGGTATCTGTATTTACCTGTTTCATACCCTACCATTTTGTTTTTTAAGTCAGGTACATTTGTGAATTTGCAGTAGAAATACCACTCGCTAACGTGAGGAAAACATCGCGAGGAAACCTGAGTGCCTGAGCCGTTCACATACCTCAGCGCTAGAAATCGCCAATCCGCGATGGGCACGCGTGGTGATAAACCCGACTACTCTCTCTCAGAGAAGGTGTGTCTTACAGTGGGACATGTAAAGGCTGCATTATTTGCCTGGTTACCATAGCACAGGGTATCCTAGTTTGGGACCAGGACAAGTGATTGTGTTGTGTGGAAGTTAGTATTATTATTTATTACTATATTAAGTTTTAAAACAAAACACCAAGTCAGCGCATCGCTAACAGTGTGTGCGTCGTTTAACAAAAACTTCTCTCGTCGTTTGTGAATTCCACGCAGTGACAAAATTGCAATAATTGGGAAAAACAGATTCGTTATTCAGAAAATACGGTTGAAAAAAAGGACTTTCGAACTTTTATTGTACAGTTACATACTTCTTTTTCCTTTGTACTTGTTTATGTACTTTTTATGCCTTTTTTCTTGTGATGTGTTAATTTGTCCCAATAAATGTCTATCTTCTTCTTCTTCATTTAAGTTTTAGTAAGCAAAAAATAAACTAACACGAAGAGTGGATATCATACATACAAACATAAACTCACGCCTGTATCCCAGAGGGCTAGGCAGAGACTAGGGACTGCCACTTGCCACGATCCGACAGATCACTTTCGCTTCCTCAACATTCATAAGAGTAATTCAATTATTTCTTATTTAAATTAATTTGTTCGATATTTCCAATTCGAGGAATTAGATTAGAACAGTCATATAAAACATTGGTGCATGGAATTACTTGACACGACATTGGGGAAATTCATAGGTGTTCGATTGAGAACGATGAAAATTATTATACAAATAACCTGACCTTAATCAACTCTTCAGTTTGGAACCTTATAGTTACCTTAGGTTATTCACCTTATAGTTACAGATCGTCAATACACATATCAGCTGAAAAGTCACGTGAAACACAGTGAAAATATAAAAAATATATTTAAATTTTCAAATAAAGTATTTGCATTTCAGGAATAAAAAGGTATTTTTTCCTAACCTAACCTTACCCAACATTAGGTTGTGGTTTAGAATGAATGAACCACCGTTCGGTTCGTATTTACTCAACTCTCCCATATCTGCACAAATGCTCTACCAAACCAACTCGGCCTACTAAATTGACATTTCTAAAATATTCAAAAAGCTATGTTTAGAATCTATCACATTTATATATTGTTATCATTTATATATTAGTTAAGTCCACTTTTTTATTTCAATTTGTTTTCTTTTTGTTGTGTTATGATTAAATTTTAACCCTAAAAGCTATGCTTCGTCCACAAAAAAAAGTATTGCAATATATTTTTTCCGCTGACATCAAATGACACCTGCGTCGTTCAAATCTCGCTTACCTGCAGAGTCCACCGTGTTTGCAGACAGGGGTGGCGCCAGGACCGGCACAGAGTGGGCCTACGCCGCAGTCCGCTCCTGTGTAGCCCTCGAAACACGAGCAGAAAAACCTCCTGCGGAACAGATGCCGCTTTAGTACACAGAAATACCACTCATTTTAAACCAGCTATGTCCACGTCTCCTTTCGCATGAAATTCGGACAAGAATTGATCACTTGTTAATCGAGGACACGGTCTATCTGTGCGCTTATAATTATAAACAGTTCATCTTGATGCGTGAGTGCGTGATAGATAACCGATTTTTCGTATATTAGCCTAAACCGTTCTATTAACAGGAATGCTTTCCGCTGATTTCTGAATTGAGAACTTTTTTGAAAAGAATAAATGTGGAGTTTCTTTGTTAGCTTCACATAATTATTAATGTTTATTTATTTTTTATTCTGAAACTGACAATATTGACATTAATCAAGTAAACGTTTTGTTTTTATAATAAATAAAAGATTTGAATTTGAGTTTTGTGAATTTCACTAAGTTGATACTTATGGTGTGTTTCTCCAGATGTCTCCGAAAAGAACTCAATTCATAAACCAGCGGTCCTGGAGTATTCCAGGACCATGTTATTCCATGTTATTTATGCATTCATGTTATTCCCATCCGCATCCACACCTTATCAAAGTTATACTTATCCAAATATTTCTTACGTGAACGAAATCACGGGCACGCTGGTAAAGTCGACATTGCACGAATCTTTCCACGCTGTACGCGCATTACTTTATGGGAGAGTATGCAACTAAGATACAAGTTTGCTGTCGACTGTACAAAATAAATGCAACTCGATTGAGGTTGCTCAGCACTCCGCTGAAAGGGGACACTCGCTTCGAAGCTCGCTTAACTTATCAGTATTCATCCGGATAGGGTTTCATAACTTTCATATCTTCATGCACGCCATCCGAGCCGAGCGTGCCAAGTTCGCTCGATCGGGGGTCTAGGATAAAAATCTAGTGGGTACAAAAACACAACGCTGCTTCGAGAGCAACACTCTTATAAGGAATACAATATTATAGGCATAGTGACAAGATTTTTGCTTGCTTGGAAGATGAGCACGGCGGCACCGAGATTGATGTATTGGCCAGAATAAATAAGGCTAGAGCTGTCTTTACTCAACTCAAAATCTTTTGGCGCTCAGGGCAGCTCTCGCGTCGAACGAAGATCCGAGTCTTCAACTCTAACGTGAAATCGGTCCTTTTGTATGGATGCGAGAACTGGTTCGTGCGTTCAGATATTTCACACAGGCTCCAGGTATTTATCAACAAATGTTTCAGACAGATACTGGGGATATTCTGGCCACAAACAATTCAGAATGAATACCTCTGGAAGTTTACCAGTCAGCTACCTATCCATCTAAAAACCTGGATAGAAAATGGCGCTGGATAGGCCACACACTACGCCGGGACAACACATGCCTGACCAGACAAGCCCTCAGGTACACCCCATTGGGCAACCGAAAGAGGGGACGGCCAAGGATCACCTGGAAAAGATCTATAGCCCAAGAGACCAAGTCGATCGGCACTAGCTGGCCTGAATTAGAAGTTGCCGCGAATGACCGTCAGAAGTGAAAATCTGTGGTTAAAGCCCTATGCTTCCCTGTGAGTTAAAGGACCGACGAAGAAGAGACAAAATGACGCGAGCATGAAAGCTTATTATTAAGTATAAGCAATTGAAGTGCATGATAGGAGGACAAAAAAAGTAATTTGACTTACAAATGAAAAGCCAAATTTCAATGCAACCTTTACCAATATGTTAAAAAGACAAAAAGGTTTGATCGTGCTTAGAATTGACAATAAAAATATGTTTGTTCTGCGTACGCTTTTTTATAAAAACGTTTCGCAATGCTCAAACTCCCTTTTGATTAGTTTATTTGCCATTATAAATATGATCAAAGCTCGATTTGTATCCTCTAAAACCGGCCAAGTGCGTGTCGGGCCATGCGCAGGTTTATCTGCTTTACAGAACTAACAACTTCATTAACGTATATTCAATGGATTTTGTACGAAGTTTTCCTTTTAAAAGTTGGTCGCCTATTACTTGTTAACTTGTAAAGCCTACTTAGTGATAGTTTTTCTTTTAAGTTCTTTATATGTTGTCTACCCTGATTGTTTCATGTTTCTACTATCAAGCGTTTGGTTAGCAGATGGGGGACACCCTACTCGAACAAAAATCGCGTTTTAAAGCTTAATACTTCGCAAACGGCACCCTAAATAAAAAACTAATATCTTACACCCAAAATATTTTTAAACGACCAATCCAACGATACCCCGCAATATGGTGTAGGCGAGAAAAAAAATGCATCCATAGTGTACGTGTCTTTTTAAAAATTCTATTCTACCGTTTTGTCGGCGTGATTAATATGTATGTCTATGCTAAATTTCAGCTTTCTCGTACTAATCGTCTCTGAGCTAGCCTGCGGACAGACAGACGGAGTGGACAAAATAGGACCAAATACTGGTAAAATTTTATTACGATCCGGCACGCGGTTTGTAATTTAAAACCAAACTACGTTTGTGAAGGAATGGCCACCTTGAGACACTCTTAATTGAGTGAAATTTGAGCCATCAATCGATCTGAGCGAATTCTAAGTGTTTACTCTTCGCGATTAAGCGATTATACCCTTAGAATTCGCTCAAATGGATTAGGATTAAAACCAATCTTTGGAGAAAAGCGAATGTGTGGCGAGCACATGTTAACTCTGCGCGCGTACTATATACTCCAACATTCCTGCATCGCGCAAGCAAAACGTTTCATATGACATAGCTACCATAAATATAACAACCGACGAACATCAGTCGGACCGGCCGTCCCCAGGCATACGATCTGCCTGGCGGGAAATTTCCCTTTATAGTGGAAGAGCACAATTACCCACTCTTCCCTATAGATGCTTAAAAAATGGTCTTTGTAAACATGGAAATAGAAGCTGTTCCTCTGTTGCCTCTAGTATCGAGCGCCGCTAAATCCACGCACAACCGCGTGTCACACAATATGAAACGGCGTGAGGTTTTCAGCCAGTGCGTCCAGGCTGGGTGAATTTATAAGCGCCAATGAATAATGCAACGTTGACGGTGGACCATGTTGGCTGCCGGATTCATCTGGCCACTCGGTTTTTTGAGCGTTTTGGTGCATCATTGGGTTGCCCGTGAGATTTAAATATTTAGAACTCTATCGGCAGTCAGCTAGGCTTCAAACTAAACATCAACTAGAATGTGGAACAGAAACTCTTGATAGATAGATACAACACTTTATTAGTACAAGTAAAAAAAAGGAACATATAGTTTAGAGGACAGACGGCGGCCTTATCACTAAAAGGGATCTCTTCCAACCTTTGGATGGACTGGATTAATACATAGAATAAGGATGTCGATGTACAAATACAGGTGTTAATAATATCAGAGCTATGACGAGCACGATTACGAAACTCAGTTGCTTTCATACGTATGGATTCAATTTGTATCTCCAAATGAATGTCTTGTAATTATGTTTTCAACACACCTGCTCGTAAAGTAGGTCTATATTACAGCGTATTTACACTGATAATGCAGAATATTACCCATGCCGTGCCTTTTACATTACATTATCGCACTAGTGCCTTTTCATTACGTACATATCTTTTTAAATATTAGCAAGAAGTATTAATGTTTCGAAAACAGCTAAGTATTTATTTGCGTAAATATAAAATTAAATTCAAAATGTGATAAATAATTAAAGAATTTCATGAAACTGCTTGTTAGCTTGTTGGTATTTATATTTTGACGGTGTATTTTTACCTATAAATACCCAATTTCAAAATTTATAAATATGTGGCTGATTAGCTACTTTGCCGGTGCCCTTATCTCAGACTTGCGCGCGCATGCAGCGCGCGAAAAAATAAAATTACGGCCGCCATCTTTTAAATGGGTTTCTGTTTGTTAAGTTTATTCACAGTATTGCATTTCGTTAGTGTTGTTTTTTTATTTACTTTTCCTCGCAAGTGTGTTGAAAAACGTCGTATGAAACACGTGAGCATTGGTCATTACACTTCTCGTCTCCATTCGCCTTCGGCTCAGGCTTAAAAACCGACTCGAGTGTAATGACCAACATACCACACTTGTATCATAATGTACTATAATGTGACAAACCCTGTGCAGAGTTTCACAAAACTGCAATACGTAATGTATTATGACAATTCTTCACAAATGTACATAACTTAGAAGTTATAGTAGCAATACCACCACTTGCTAACGGTGAAGGAAAACATCGTGAGGAAACCTGAGTGTCTCAGCTATTCGCATACCTCAGCGCTTGAAATCGCCAATCCGCGGTGGGCACGCGGGGTGATTAAGCCCATACTCTCTGCCTGAGAAAAGGTCTGAGCCCTACAGTGGGACGTATATAGGCTGCAGTGCTTATGTATGACAATTCGACGTAAATTTGGAATAAAGACCGGAAAGCTTGGAAAATCATGAGAGAGGCCTATGTTCTGCAGTGGGCGTCAAACATTGCGTAGCAGAGTATTACTACCTATTAATCTGTGGGTTATTCGACTTTGTAAAGTATAAATATAAAATATACGCATTTTATTTCTTTACCAACTTATCATTAATTTTACACTGTGTTGGGGACTTCCTATTAGGTGTATAGACCTGTGTCTTCAAAGTATCATTAAAGTATCATTAAACTATGAATTGCAGTTCTATGAAACAGGCTCCTGGTCTCTGTGCCTACCTCTACGAGATAGTTATGTACGTATGTATTTGTAGCCAGAATATTAATTGAGAATATATATTACTAAAACCCGATGCCGATAACATTACTAAAGCCACCGAAAAGCCAATATGATGCATTTATACAGTAATAAAGTCACCAATTTGAAAATGAAGAGTTCTACTCAACAATACAAACATTTTACTGTGGGGAAATCGCAAAAAAATAACTGCTAAATTTAAGAAGAAGAAGAAAGACATTTATTATACCAACAAGATACATCACAGAAACAAAATAAGCAGATAAGTAACATAAATAAAACATAAACTAAATACACAACAGACAAAACGAATAAAGAAAACAGGACCATAGATGTAGCCTGTGGTGTATCTATGTTGCCACAAAAGGCAGCTGACTCAGCGTTGTGCTGAGGAAGTGATCCCTCAGCGCTGATTTTCAGTCAGTGCCTACTGCCTAAAACTATTCCGTACTAATTGCATTCCATGTTTTTATCACGATTTCAAATTATTCCTCATAATAAAAATTTGTTTGTATTGAAGAGTGACGTTTCCGAAAATGGGGATTTTATTGCCCTGTGAAGCACATGAAGACGATACATGATGTGAATTTAATCGAGAGAACAGTAGGAAAAAGGCTTATAGTACGATGGCACGAGTCATCCGTTTTGTGGCACTAAAATGACAGAATTTGACAGTCAATGTACTGGAAAGTCCTGGAAAGTCGCGACTTTTGACGCGCGACTAGGTCCATTGTACTACCCTTGCAGTAATGCCCTATTTATAGGCTGGATAGATCACCAATTGACAGTGCATATAGTACGATTTCAAATAAAACACTCACTGAAAAGAAAGATTCAATGACCTTCTCTCATCAACAGATTTGGACAACCTGGAGTAGATACCCTTAAGGGGAACCTTTTCTAACAAAAAAAAAAAAGAATTAATGAAGTCGCGTATGACAAGTGTGTACCTACACCATTCTTGACATCGCATTGCGTCCATCGGTTACGTGGCATCAATGTGTTTCTACCTTCAGGAACAGAATGTGTGTATTCATTTAACTTACTGGTAGTCGCTGCTGGCGTAGCAGTGTCCAAGCAGGCGGCACTCGAGCGCGCTGCAGGAGTGCGGCGGGGGCTGCGCGGGCGCAGCGGGGGGTGGCGCGCGTACCGCGTACGTCACGTTCAGCCCGAACACGTTCAGTAAGCCGAGCGCGCGCAGCTGCGTGCCTTCCAGCGCGTTCAGAGTTAACTCCACCACTAGAATCGGGCTCTGCACCTGCAGGACAAAGACTTTAGCTGTTGCATCTAATAAAAGTGGATACAGCCTCATATGTGATGGCCTCAGTCTGGGTGTATGTATTTCTATGTTTGTGATGTCATTGTCTGGTTACAGGGTATACTAGTTTGGGGCCAGGATAAGTGATTGTATTGTGTGGAAGTTAGCTGTCCCGGCGAACTTCGTAGCGCCACAGAATCCGTTTTTACGATTCTTGCACAACGCCATGTATTTTTAAAACACAACGTTCGCTCGCACAACGTCACCTATTTTAAACTTAAAATAAATATTATCCCAGGAACGCATTACCGGGATATCAAGTATGCTATGTCTCAATTCAGGTTTTTGTCTATCTGTATGCCAAGTTTCATGTAAATCCCTTCAGTCCTTATTGCGTGATTGAGTAACAAACATCCAAACCATAGGCCACCATTGCGTAATGTCGGGCATGTATTTACTTTGGTGTGTATCCTTCTATCTCTCTTCGCCTTATTATTTGGTTTCACTTCACTTATATTTACTCATTGAATTTAGTTTATTATGGTCTTCCTCTATATTTGACACATATTTATTTAAAACTAACAATATATGTAAGTATTTTGTGACGATATTTTTTTACTTTATTTTATGTATGTATCATCATCATCATTCAGCCATATGCACTGTCTGAAAATCAGCGCTGAGGGATCACTTCCTCAGCACAACGCTGAGTCAGCTGCTTTTTGTGGTAACTTAGATTCACCACAGGCTAGATTTATGGTCCTGTTTTATTTATTCGTTTTGTCTGTTGTGTATTTAGTTTTCTTTCTGTTGTTGTGCATATTATGTTACTCATCTGCTTATTTTGTTTCTGTGATGTCTTGTTGGTATAATAAATGTCTTTCTTCTTCTTCTTCAAACATCTTCACAAACTTTCTCATTTATAATATTAGTAGGATATCTCTTTTAAATATTTCGTGGTTGTACAAAGAGAAACGGGTGGTGATGCGGAATGGTAGTTGTAACTGTGCCAAAATATCGGGAATGATCAGGTCATATTTACTAGAAATATGCAGTGAGATGCACCATAGACTTTGACAAAACAAGGATTTCTTTAATCCTCTCCAGTGTAGCCCAATTTGCTTAGGTTGCTCTTACTCGTACGTTGGGTGCATTGGGTGTTGATCCTGTTGAGTGACCTTCACGCCACCCACGGCAACCTGCGCCTTGAAGACGCAGGAATGGAAGATTCACTACCAGCTCTTGTCAGGAGTAAATGGGTCACCTGAATATTCTTAACAAATGGCAACAAATTTGAGGCGCACTTTTTACCTAAAACTTTCCAAGACGCCGTTTGATCCAAGTTCCGGAAAGAGGTTGGAGCATTTCCAAACACTTTGCAGAGTAAACTTTCTAACCTTTTTGCGCGAAATGTAGAGTTTGGGAAGTTGCAACCTTGTTTTGTTACTTACTTTTGGCAAAACTGTGGACGAGCTTAATACCTATGTCCAATGCATGGGCAAAACAGACACAAGGGCATTTAATTTTGTTAGCCATGAATTTGAGTAATTTTCAACAGGTATATAGAGTATGCACGTAATAAATAGCCTATTTACGGGACCAAAGTGGCAAAAAGATGCTGGAAGAAATCCCGCAACTTATATCCCAAGGCAGTGTCGCGGAAGCGCAAGCGTGAGCGAAAATAAACCAGCAATCTCCAGTAAAAATATTTCTCTCAGAAATTGCCACGTCGAATTATTTATGAAGTTATTCCTCAGCTTGTCTGTTGGCAAGTTTGTGAGAATCTAGGCGACGACGCCAACGCGACCAAGAAAATGATAGTTGGCAGTTCTCCAGACATCACAATTACTCGTTTTTGTCCTGGGCCTGCCGAATGGGGGAGGATTTAATAAAGGAACTTATGTAAGTGGGAGCACGGAATAATAATACGATAATCTGTCGGGCAGGGCTCGCGTCCAGTCGGATCATTCTGGCTGCGGGATAAAGCGGTTAATTAACAAATATAACAGGGTTGCTCCCGCAAGAGTATGTTTGTCCGAAATAAAAGCGGTCGTTCTGCCGGGTGTAATTTCATAAAGTACCTAACCACCTTCTATAATTTTTTGGTGCTACTCGTATAAATGCAAAGGAGTGGAGCGCAATTTCACATCGGACCGTGTTGCTGCGCTGCCATTGCCGACTTTTCGGATGTGCAGTTTGATTTTTATGTAGTTTCCCGTATATATTTTTTTTCATCTCAGTAAAAGAAGAAAAACCACATATTCATTAGTTTGCCAAACTGCCAATGCAGTTTATCGGCAAGCTCTTGGTAACAATCCTCGTTATTGTAATCCAATTTTTAATGGCATTTCTTTGGCGTCCTTCTTGCACCTCAGTGAGGTCAAGGATATGCTCTCTTCGGCCACCTACGAAACCAACGCTATGTAACCAGTTACGTGACAAGAATTGTTTTTCTTGCTACGAAACCAGTTACACAGAACTTTTTCTTTCTACGAAACTAGTTACGAAACCAGTGCTACGTAACCAGTTACGTGAGAAGAATTATTTTTCTTGCTACGAAACCAGTTTCTGACACATCTTTGCAATTGTGGGAGAGGGATAAAACAAATTTTTGTGTTTCGTTAACACCGGCTTTTGCTATTGGCTAGGGTTCTGAAAATATCTAAGTAGTTTCTACGCCGTTTTAATTTTCTATCTAATGTCATAATTATGTCTGAAATTCAGCAATAACTCTCTTGTCCACTTGACATTGACGAAACGCGTCACAAATATAAAAGTGGAAAAAATGTGTTTCCTAAATTTCGCTTTAAATAATCACGGTCTGAGAAAAAGAACGCCGGAGAATTAAGCATGTGTATCAGAGGGTGCCCAATGAAAAGTGAAGAGATACCGGACCTCCTGAAGGCCAAGCTATTGTATAAATTCAATTTATGTCCAGGGACACGAGCCTGCCATTTTCATCATTGACTTGACCAAGATTGGTCCGAAATAGCGGAGGCGGACGATAACCTCGAAGATCTTAACAGGAACGATCTACACGATATAGTGCGTATAATGAAGCTTTTGATCTAGTAACTGCTGTCACAACCTTTACTTTGCACTAAGTAATTTACTTCATCATTATCAGCCATTTGACGCCCACTGCAGGACATAAGCCTCCCTCATGGTTTTCCTAGCCATGAAGGGTTTTGCCATAATCACCACGCTTGGCAGGCGGGTTGGCGATCGGAGTATGCGGTTGGAATCTCAGGAAGAGGCTGCTGCCCGGCTCTTGGTAATTGATTTCTTTAGTCGCCTTCTACGACATCCACGGAAGAAAATGGAGTGATGCTATTCTTAATCCGGCGCCACACGGAATTCTTAATCCAGCGCCACACGGAAGTAATTTACAATAATATATGTATTTTATACGGGAAAAAGTTAGATTTTTTTTAAATGTATGATATATGTAGAATAAGTTCATCAGTAGTTAGTAACTTGTAAATTCTTATTCCTCTAATTTATTCAGCCAGTCATGTAAAAAAAGAGTATTTAACATTTAACGACAGATCTTGATGAAATTTGCTATACTGGTAGCTGAAGGGAAGGACATAGGCTATTTTTATCTCGCTATTCCGTCGGGAACCACGATAAACGTAGCCAGTTGAAGCCTATTGAAAAAAATATTCTTCTAGAAAGAGAAAAAATATTTTTTTTGTACTTAACTGGTTTCGTAGCAAGAAAAAAAAATTCTAGTAACGTAACTGGTTACGTAGCGTTGGTCTCGTAGGCGGCCAAAGGGGACATGCTTAGGTTTTATCCATACACCCAGGGGACTTTACCAATTTAGAGTCGACGCCTCTCCGTTAGTGAGATAAGATAAGAATATTCTTAATTGTACCAGGAAAAACACAACATAAATAATATTTATAAAGATACAGTACAATTGGCGGCCTTATTGCTAATAGCAGTTTCTTCCAGGCAACCGTATGAAGGAAAAATTCTGAAGGAAAGAGTGGCGGGTAGACGGTGCAATTATGAATATTAAAATACATACTTATATAAATAACAATATACCTACATAAACCTACATACAGAAATAAGTTATAATAAAAATCTATACGAGGAGGAAGTAAATAACATTATTATAAGATTTGGTAAGATTTTAAGAAAGGCGCCCTCTTTTCCCCCGATGGGATTTCCCGAATGAAATCAGGTAATGACGGTAAGAAAATATTATAAATAATAACAGAAAAGAGAATTTGCTATTTTGTCTTAATTGGGCATTTGACAAAATATCAAATGAGTTACTTTTAAAACGGAATTTTGAGTCAAAATACTTGCTTATGACGTCACATTTCAGAGCACTCTTTTTTATGTTTAATTTATTTAAAAATTGTAAGAAGTAGTAATTGACTAAAAGAGGTACATTTTCCGAGCTATTTTGTAATTTTTGTTATAATCGAGCATATGAAATAATTTATTTTTGATCGTGTGAAATACCGTATTACAAGGCTTACTTAATATTTTCATTTGGGAGGTAAATGAAAATATTAAGTAAGCTTTGTAATAAAGACCAAATAGCAAAACCACAGAACATGTCAGCAAAACGCTCTCTTAATGAGATTTTACCTAATCGTCTCTCCCCGATATTTAACTAAAATAATTAACGTATAGACGACCCCGAACTTAGCTCCGCGTTCATAAACGCAGCGCAAGTTTGCACCAAAAGGCCAAATATTGTAAACGTTTCCATCAGTACGTTGGCTATTTATTTGGTTCAAAATGGACCATCCAAGCTGTTAAGCATCAATTATGAAACCAATACCAATGACAGCGATGGATTAACGTTGAGTATAAACGACATTTTGAGTAAAGCCTCCCTTATTCCTGAACTGCCTCCGAGTCGAGTAATAAAGCATTTTATGGGCTCGCATTCGGATTAAATAATTTATGGTTATTCTTTCCCGAATCAATTAAAAAGCTAAGGTCGGCGGATTAAAGTATATGCTTTCCAAAACAAAATTTTTTGAGGAAGTGAAAAAAAAAAACCTATTATAAAATTACTCTATAACACTTCTATTATATTTATTACATCATCGGAGAGCTTCTATGAAATAATGAATTGAATATAAAATTTAAGCAAACTGTTAATTTAATTGTTTATTTTATACAGAACAATAATTTCATGACAATTTGACTTACCTATATATGCTTTAGTCAGCCGACCCTTCAATTATCTGTCATGAATCTGCTTTGGTGTGAGTTAACTGAAATTAACTAAACTATTTTAATAAGATTTCCCTAATTTAACATTTAGTACTCCACATGTAACATTAAATCGTAGGTGTATATATGTCGCCACCAACTAATTAAATCAGCCGTCCAATTTAACGTCTAGGAAGTTTATTAAGCGTCGGCATTCAATTACATGGCTAGCTTTTTAATTGTAATAAAGCACTAATCTATGCAGAATAATAAATCAGTAAATGTTGTCTCTGTCTGACATATGTCTGTCTCACTCTGTTTCTTTGTGCGGGCATCACACAAAAACCACTGAAGAAAATTGAATAAAACTTACCATGATTATTGCTTCGATTCCCGTGTAACATAATAGGCTACATAACGTCACACTTAGTCCACATGAGGAGAGAAAATCATCTTAACCTGGTTAATTGTATTCGACACTATAGAAAAACCAATACTCGATCACCTCTGAGCTCATATGGCCGAGTTTCATAACACTGCAATTTGTAGTTTATTATGACAGTTAGAGGTACATTGCCTAGCAGATTTGTTTTGTTAATCTGGGCATCAATCAACTTTGCAATGTACATCGAATTGTTCTAGTAAACATAAATTTTAGTTCTATGAAACAGGCCCCAGGTACTAACCGAGTCAATCGGTTGCTATGGGAACCTGCTAACGTACAACTGCAATTATAGTTTTTTTTACGTATGACAATTATCTAAATTACAAAGCGTTACAAAACTAATGGCTAATTCAATCGATCATAAATTTTAGGCTTATGCTTATGATGATAAATTTTATATGACTTATTAAAAAGTAACAAAAGAGCCGAATTTCCTGCGAAATAATAAATTTATTATGTTTAACTCAATGAAAGTATGATACGACCACAGAGGACCAAATATTGTAGGTACGTCCAAATATTATACGGCCAAATACCTATGTACGCCCCAATAATTCAATACATTCACAGATTAATGCACAGATAAAACATAATCAACCTTTTATAAATAAATCGCTGTAGTTTCTCTCTTAAAATTAGTATTGTACAAATTTAAACGTGATTAAGGAACTGAATTAATTATTTAAAAGAAACTAAAAGAAAGAAAGAAACTACCTTAACTATGAGTCTCATTTAAATAATGAGACTCATAGTTAATGTAGTTTCTTTCTTTCTTTTAGTTTCTTTTAAATAATTAATCAGCTTCGGTTTCTTTAAACGTAGTTGTTTTGGTAGGCAAAGGTTTTCGACTGAACAAACTCAGAAATGATATGATCCGTAGACGAACGAAAGTCGTCGACATAGCTCAGCGGATTAGTAAGCTGAAGTGGCAGTGGGCGGGGCAAATAGCACGCAGAAATGACGGCCGATGGGGCCGAAAAGTTCTCGAATGGAGACCACATATCGGCAAGCGCAGCGTAGGACGACCAGCCACAAGATGGACATATGACCTCATTCAAGTGGCAGGAAGACGCTGGATACAAGTACTTATATTAAACAATCGAAAATATTGAAACATTTTTCATCTTTAACGCAAAACTATGTCTCATTAAGCGGATAAATGATATTCCTTGCTAGAGTGCATAAGTGCTGTATATGAAAAAGCTAAGTTTCAATTAATATGTTTCGGTGGATCAGTCCAATCCAATCTATCATTCCAGCGCGAATATTCATGTTGGTGATAAGCTTGCCCAATTTACGCCACATTTTTCTGTTCTTGATTATCCTCATCCAAAGCTCTACCGACGATTTCGAAACGTCTTTCACGTAGCCTGCTGCGTCTGAGAAGGGATAATCTGCGCAAAGCTGTGGCAATCCTAACAGGGCACTGTTCACTAAATAGACATTATCACAACATGGGACTAACCGACAGCCCGCTTTGCCGGGGATGCCTCAAAGAAGAGGAAACACCCGCCCACGTGACCATTCACTGTGAAGGCGTGGAGGAGCAACGGACCGCCGTCATTGGGAAGCTGGGATCCCTTCGGGAGGCCTGTAGTGACATCAGAGCACTGCTGGCCTTCTGGAAAGAGATAGGCTGGCTGGAGTGAGCTCACAGCTATGCTACGTACAATGGCCCAACCATGAGGCTAAGTGCGGAAATCTCAGGTCTAACTAACTAACCAACTAACTATCCAGCCGCTACCAACAACCTGCCTTACATCGTGGGTCCTGTGAGCTGGTGGATATCCTACGACGCGTTTGGCAATATTTCGCAAACAGATCTAAATGACAAGGCACACTCCTCTCTGACCCTAGGCACAACTGATATGCTCAACTGGTTGTGCCTTGGGCACTCTTGTTTCCCGTCAGCTCAACTGAGTTACCAACGACTCAAGTCAGACCCACAACGCAACTGCTATCACTGTATTATATCGAGCATCCTATGCCACCGGCATGGGTAGTAACATCGCATGGGCGAAACCGCTGCTGTAGCGGAGTCTTCTCTCACACTATGGAGCACCAAACTGTGTTTTCCTTGTGCCAGTCCAAATGCACTCGAGAAGACTTGCTGGAGGCCACAGACGCTGGAGTGCGCATGGCCGAGTTCTGGGTCAATCAAATCTAACTGGTTTGGTCACCGACACGATAAGAAGATAGGTAGAAATACGACACGACTAGCACGTTTGAAATGTTAAAAGCGCGTCTTTCCTGTTTATTTATTGTCAAATTCTGACGTTTTAGCTCCACAAAACGCGTAACTCACACTTCCGTACTGCTGATGCTGTAATGAGTTTAAGCGGGCGACAAGCTGCGCCGAGACGGCGTGGTGAGGTAGGATAATAATATAGTATATTTATTACAACCGCGAAAAGGTCTCAAGGGACGAAATTTAGAATGGAGATAGACCATGGCCTTGATTAAGGGGTACGGGCACTTATTATATTATTATATTTTAGGGCAATTATTATTATTATTATTTATATTCTAATCCAACGCAAACGTAGGCGCGGGCACAGCTAGTAATTGTAATAAAACGCTTAACTACTTGGCTAATCGAAAACTAGCGTTTTTATTAAAAGGATGAATGAGAAGCCGCCATCCAGTTTGAATTGTAATTTTTCAAGATGGCATCAACGTTGCGTTTTTCTTCAACTAAGTCAGCTTCGGTGGGTGACCATTTGGTTAAAACTGAACTGAAAGTAGATTAAAAAAGGCGTTCCCTTTTTCTTTGTGTATCTATTTTAAATAACATATTTAAAAAAGTGCTTGGCTACACAAATTATCCCTGATAAATTACTAAGAAATTAATTTATTCAATAAAAATTTAGAATTAGTTATTTGGTATAGGTAAAGCAACTGTTATTTTATAAAGGTGATAACCAGGTGATAACCAGTTTCAGTTTACCATAATTTCCGACGTTTCGGCGATGTTGCAGTTGTCATGGTCACGGATAAATTGATGTAGCGAGCAGGTACTGTATCTTGGTCACCCTACCAATGCAGACGTCGCATACGACGTAACCACTTGGCTAGCCAGGCTAGCCATAGAACGTTTCGTTCAATCACAAGGCCGAATGACCTCTAGCCCTTTAATTGGATGCCGCCGCCTAATGAACGTCCTAGGCAGTTAATTCCACGGCAAATTTCACAAGTTGGCGGCGACATCGCAATTCGGCAAAAGACCATACGTGAAGATGTCGGCACGGCACAAAGTTGAGATCCTTCCAGGCATGTCCTGGCTGTTCACATGAGGGCATGTCTAAAGGGTTCGAATGTGTAGGTGTCAAAATGTATAAAGTTTAATGTTAAAAAAAATGCGGTGACAAAATGACAAAAGTTCACATTGTATTTATGTTACATTATGCTTGCGTCAGAATGTAAACATTTAACAATGTATTTTTGTCAAGTTAGATGATGTCGGAGATCATGTCAGAGATAAAATATATAAATGTCACAATATTTTAGTGACTAATCATGTAATTGATAGAATAGCTGATTCTTACAATGTCAAAAATCTTATGGATAACTAACTTCATGATAACAAACAATACCTTGTAAGTATTACATGTATTAGTCATTATAACATTGATACAAATTGGATATTTTGACGCTCATTCATTCATGTCGTTAAGATTTTATGATTTTATACATTCTGTCACTCGATCGTTCTAACACTTGCACTTTGTAACCACAGAACATATGAATCTTGATACTAGCTCGTTCTGACAAATTATCTATGTGACTAGTAATGCATATAACAATCGTTCTTTCAAACAATCGGATTATGTATCTGTTGTGCATTTTGACCCTCGTATTATTTAGCATATAGGTAATCGACCAAATTGGACATTCATTCATGTGCGCGGCCATGTCCCGGAAGGTTGGGCAGACAATCGGTAGGCAGACCAGTGAATCGATGGGTCGATGATACTAAAGTCTCTGGAAAGCAATGGACGAGATTGGCAGGGGGGCAGGGGGTTGGGAAGAGAGGGATGAGGCCTAAGCCTAACTGTGGGCTCATTCATTACCTGGATATATAAATAGACAGTTTATAACCTGTGATATTCGGCATTTCGAATAGAGCTAAAGCACTTACTTTATAGTACTGTATTCAGTTTTGTAAAAAAACTTTGGTCTTTGCATCACCGTAATGAGATGATTTATACAGCTGGAGTTTAGATGGAGTACACTTGCCCAGCACTTATACTATCCTGACAGCTTAGTCGGCCTAGCACACAGGAAAGACAAGTCAACACGTGCGGAGCCAACCAAGCCGCGAGTTTCCTCACGATGTTATAGCGTGTTTTTTAGACTTAAAATACAATTCAGTATGACTCGGGAATACTTGTGAAACCTGAAAACGAAAGTACCTACTATTTACATGAGCGGGCAAGGGTAAACGAAAATAAACAATTTTGAGGATAAACTCTATCAATTGGAGCGAAAAGCTGTCGCGAAATACAGACAGATAAATCAACACATTGCGGGAGGACACAATATGAAAACATAGACCTACTCCGGCCAAGTGGAATTGAAATAATGAAATCGGCCAATCCGGCCGAGGAAATGGATTCAAGTAATCAATTCGCTGATGGAAAAATAAGGGAAACGAAAATAAGCGAGCACTGAATAATTGAAAACGTTGAATAAGTATTAGGATAGCACTCCAGCACGGTCACTCATCCGAGTCTATAGGGCCGCTCTTCCTTTCATTTATTTGATTAAAATGTATTTTTCTCCTAATTTAATGAAGTAAGTAAGGCGTAAAGAAGAAGAGTAGGACTCGCGGCCCTTAGGGTTTCGAACAAACTATTATAAACTTTGCAGTTCAACAGTATGAAAACAAACCAACTGCAGATAATTAAATTATAATCTTTTGTAATCGTGTTTATAAATTGGTGGAAATTACGGGCTGGTTCAGACCTTTCTCACCACAGTGGGGGGTGCGGGTTCTTATAAATTCAACGATTGCTCAAGTTGAGGGCTAGAGTGGACTGTATTTTTGCGGCTAATTAGAATGATATTACTTAGGCCTAGCTGTGGTAAACCAATAGCACTTGTAACAACGTTCTAATGGGTAGGACGAACGACTGCTGCTTGTGGAGAGACACAGGATTATGATACAGCAGCCTTATAGGAAAGGAGCACGCACGTATCTGGTGTCTTCTGAAGTTCAGGAGTTGAGGAATCAGCGCCTAGGTCCAGTTCTGACCTGGGCGCACCACGTTGCAACGCAGAAGTTCGAAAACGGCACTAAATTGCACTTAATTCACTAGTATTGTCACACATATAGGTTTCTTATACAAAATAGCGGTTAATTAATGTAGGATTACATGGATTTCATCCTTGATTGAATCACACGCAGCAGATACAATCTGACCTCACGCACGGTAGGAAAACGTCTGTCTTTTGGTTCGGTGAGATAATCGTAGAAAATCGGCCGTCAGAGAGAGACGGCGCTACGTGTGTGCGTGCGTGTGGGAAGGAGAAAAGGGATAGGAACACGATGTTACAAGTACTGGATTTAAATAGTCCAATCATAGAGCTACAATATCCACCATAAATTAACAGGTTTCGGAATTATTCTTTAATTGTGTGTACCTACTATAAGACCTTGCTTCTTGCCAGACTTCATGATTTTACGTCAAGAAAAAGTAACCAGGTAATGATTCCAGTGCAAGTGTTAAATATAGAAAGAAAGAAAGAGGATATTTATTTAAATTGTCACAGAAACACAAAGTAAACACAAAGTAAACAAAAGGTACACAAACAAACGACACGAACGTCAACAAAACAGAGATAAAACAAAACAATCGTGAAGAGAACATGTGAGGCATATGCAGCATAAGCGACTGTATCTTTTGATTACGTTGACTTAGAAGTTTGATTTTTTCACAGCTCCAAGGGATTGCAAACTTGAGCACTTGATATTAATTTCAACTCGATACCTTGACGCATTCCTGAGAAAAAGGATCTTGACAGACAGACGGACAAAAAAGTGATACAAAATGTTTCATGTTTTTGAGGTACGGAGGTCTACAAAGTGAAGATTTTATGAAGAATACTAGCTGTGCCCGCGACTCCGTTCACGTACATTTCGATTTTTACGAAGCAGCATTTGTATGGGGGCCACGTCTTATCATAACTGGAGCTAGAATTTAAATAACCTATCCTGTGTCCCAGATGTCTATATGTTTTTATACCAAATTTCATCAAATTCGGATAATTGGTTTAAGAGTTATGGAGGAACATACATACATACATACACACATACAGAAAAAAATTCTAAAAATCGTGAAATTAGTTTCAGTATCATATATTGAGCCTATAAACACAATATCTCTGAAAACAAACTAACTTACTCCATGACCGACCCTTACAGATTTATTATTAGTATAGAAGAATAGATATAGATATAGAAGATAATGAAAGATTGACGTAACAAGAATTAAGGTATACGATTATAGACAGTGGCTAAAAGGCTTACCCCGTTCTTACTCCGGCTTGTGGTTTAATGTTAAGAACTTTAAATTGAATTTCCGAGCTGACTTGACGACTTAATATTATTCTTTGCGACAGCGTCTACATTAATCTCTTAGTTAAACGGAGAGTCTAGATGTATGGCAAAGTTAGACGTCGCAACGAGCTAGATCTCATTTTCTTGCTGACACATAAGTTTCATTGTCGACCGCGAATGCTTTCATCTTGCCGAAAACCAAGACTCTGAGGCTAGCAATGTGAGATTATTTTACTTCTAGAATCAAGCGCTATTGGCACATTGCTGTTAAGCGAAGCAAGTCAAAGAGAATACAAAATGAACCAGAGGAGTTGCTAAAGTATTCCAGAAATACAGCAGCAGCGGATAATGTTTCCAAGTACCTACGCACGTACTTACATTCAAATTACCTATTTGCGTAAGTACGCAAAAGGAAATAGAAAACAAAATAACGCAAACGCCCTCGGCCTTTTAAAAAGTAATTCGCAAAATCGCGTGATTCCCGGTTGCGAGCGAAATTAATTTCTTCCACCAATTTCGCCTCTTTTATTTCGTAGTCTGCGAGCCATTGTGGGGTCAATAATATGTTGACGTCATAAACATGAGCAAAGCAGTCTACAGTCTATAACATAAGCAGTCTACTCTGTAGGTAGTATATTATATTAGTTTATATAACCATATACATTATAATATTGATGTTAACTGCGTGGTGTCTAAATTAATGTGCTTTACATGATTCTTTATCACTGCCTCTTACCTACTCAGCCATCAATAATGGAATATAACCACTTCAGGACGAGCTTGGCTAGTAAAGTGTTCAGTAACACTATTCACCTGCGGTTCACCTGCGTAGCTGGGCCCATTTTGGGGACTCAATACTTAAAACTTCCCGATTTTTGTTATTATTGTTTGTTTTCGTGTTATAATTTTAGCGGTGCCTAAATTTTAGCTAATGTGGTGTACCGATGCATGCTACGAATCCGCTGGACTGCTAAAGTGACCAATGCCGTAGTCCTTATACGAATGCACAAGAAGGTGGAACTTGTTAGCACGATCAAGTAGCGTAAAGTAGCCTAATTAGGTTATAAGTTACGGGGCAAAAGATACCAGTTGCTACAGACTATTATGATGGGCAGGTGGAACGAAAGAGAAGGTTGCACTGTACAGAGAGAGTTTTAATGAGAACTTCTAATCATGGAGAGGCACTTTAAGAGGAAGAGGTATGTGAATCAGGCTTTCAGGTTTCGTCATGATGTTTTCCTTCACAGTTAGTGATTGGTATTTCTACCACATTTTCACTAAAGTACGTAATATAGAAAACGATTTCATTGTAACTGCCCTGTTTGTGGTAGCTGCCCGGCACGGCCCGTCTGGTTTGATTTTGGATTTTAAGAGGAATTTTGTTTGAGGGTACGTCAATGGCTAGCTGGGAAATCGATAGGAAGCTAAGAGTTTTTATTCGGTTTCAATTTGGACGCTACTGTATGCCAGATGATGTCATAAGTAAACGAAAAAACAAAATAAATAGGAGAGATAGGCCAAAATAAAATTAACACTTTATGTAGGCAGGTCCGATAAACAAGAAAAAAATTAAAAAATTTACTGCCCCGTTGGCAGTAAAATATTATCTAGCGATTAAAACGCATGACTATCAAAACAGAGATCGTGAGTTCGATTCCCATTGGAGCCCTCCATACTTGATGAGTAAGTACAAAGGGAATTAGTCTGGGTCTATTTCCATGTTTGAGATGGTTACCATAGCACAACCCATGCTTCTTGCATTAAGCACGCCCTTGTACATTTACAATGTAATTAGTGCAATTAAGAATTAAAATAATAAATAATAAAGTATCCTGGTTTGGGATAAAGATAAAAGATTGTGTTGTGTGGGAGTTACTATTATTATTAAGTTATTATATTACGATTCTGCTGAACGTACTGTAACGATTCCTTTTTATAGAAGCTGGCTGGCAGAGCCTTCTTTTCTTATCTTGAATATTTTGAAGGGAGCCGTTACGTTTTGTTTTAGAAGTCAGTCGATCCTCAGCTACGCTAGGGAATCGATGAAAAAGATTATGATAAAAAGTAATATTTGCCCTTTAATCCAGGTTTTAATAAGTAGAGTATTACAGTAGTTAATAAACTACGGTTGAATGCTGTGTTCGTCTTCTACTCAGCCGGTAAATTATACTACAATCAGTCCTATTGTACGAGCACTGACATCCGTAACGTATTGCTTTAGAAACACCTTGGTACTCGTACATTGTATTCTGCAGCCATAGACAACAGTGCTGATGGTCCCTATTCAGTATTAGTTACTCATGGATGCATGCAATGCCGTAACCGCCCCCCAATCAAAGGAAAACATACATTTTCCGGCGGCTCTATCTCTAAATAGAGCCCTCTTGTGGCATTCGTATCAGAACGGGCGAGTCGCTTAAGAGGATCCATGAGGATCATAATTTTGGAAGCATCATATAAGGGTGCATGTAAAATAGTTTTTACATGCACCTTTATAGGATGCACCTTTACATGCACTAACATAGTATAAGTCACTTACTAGCTATTTATGGATGTTTTATCTGAAGTAAATAAATAATAATTATAATGATAATATAGTCCAGAATGAGAAATAAATCATGTCTTCTTTTACAGGACGTTTTTTTGCAAAAAGTGTCAGATTAATCTCTCAATCAGGTTAATAGTGATTTTTAGGACCCATGGCCGAGAACTTAAGACAATAAATCAGGACTGGATAGCATTAACACCAAAACGGCCGTTTTCGGCATAAATGCTAACTAGTTCCTGGTCCTTCATCCCAAGTTCTCGGTCGCGGTGTTCTCGGTCGTGGTGTTCTTAGTCAATGTTAAGGAGATAAAGGGAAACATAGCATCGGACATACTTACATACAATCACACATACATACATACGAGCACACATTACCCTCCTTTTGGGCTCCGCAGAAGTCGGGCAAAATATGTATGATTTTCTTCTATTAGTGGCGCTAGTGAACCTTATGGAGCCCTTTAAATCTATAGTAGTTCAATATAGTTATATTGGTACGGTAATGTTTGTTTCAGTGACACCAATCGCATTCCAGTGGTATAACCTGGACAGCTTAACTCGGCGCCGCGAATCGATCTCGTTCGCGAGAAATGCCTATTTAATTTGCACGGCTTACACCGTTGGAATCCCATTGTTTGCTTAATAGACTGCGCAATAATGTCAAATAACCATTGCTGTACTAATATACCTCTATTGGACAACTATGCATTTAAGAGAGTCGCACTCCTGCTCGGTAACGGCTCGTCGTCACCTTAATTCAAACCGTTCAGAATGCCTTGCATTAAATAACAACTTATTAGCCCGGTACAGGAACAAAGCCAACTTGTCTTAAATCGCCTAAGGGTTCTAACAAAAGGGTACGTTTATAAAAATCTCTACTATGTACAGCTGTACATAGTAGAGATTTTTAGTCCCTAGAATGGTCTTTGTTTTTTTTATTATTTTTACAGTAATGCGTGTCAAAATAATACGCATTGAATACTATGCTTTATTTTTGGTAGTCGCGTGTTCGGTTCGGATTCGGGAGCTCTCTCGGCTCGCTCGCCCGCCCGGTCGCGCCTTGTAAACAGTGACGCGACACGTCGCGGTCACGTGCGAAACAGTGACAGGCATAGCATCGATACAAAAATCACATGTTCACAAAAGTATTTGGTTTGAAAAAACACTAGTTTGCCGTGTGACTTAAAACTGTGAAACCGTTACATACCACGTAACCAGTTATTGTAAATAGTTACGTGAAATAACGACCACGCCTACATTTAATCGCATTGTCGTAAAAAGGTAGCATTCGTTGCCATTGGCAAATAACAATGAAGAACCCGCAAAAAAATCAAATGAATAAAAAAAAAATGGCCGGATAATATGACTCCTTTCTGCAACTAAAAATAGTTGTCGTATCAAAAAAAATCTACTTCGGTGGTACACGCTAAAACGGGCGCAAGCTGTAAAGTCATGATGTGCAAGTGACGCCTTATAATAACATGTGTGAAGAATTTATCTTTAAGTTATTTCGTAGAATTATGTTTTATATGTCTACACCGTTTATATCAATTTTAATGGTTGAAATAAAATGACATTGCAATATAATTTTGAGGCAAGGTCCCCATTAAAATAATATTTTACTAATAATTTGGTAGCTTCACTTGTGCGGGTACAACAATTAATAAGGATCAGTGACGAAATAAGGTTAGATACAAGTGACTTATTAATTTATTGATGTTAGATTACATTGAAACTCTTTATTGCACATATTGCTGTTATACGAGAGGATAATAATTGTTAAATGTACAGTGAAATAAAAGGTACATCAAGTTTGAGTTAACAAGTTTGATATGCGGGCAAAACGCACCTATAGGTACCTACTTCTCGCCAATCAAATACCTACTGTTTCCCTAGATAAAAATTGAGTCAAACCGTCGATAAAAATTGTTAAAACACATTGTATGCCCTATCGAGTATTTTTTTTTCTTTACTGTAATTTTTTTAATAGATTATACTTTGGCTGCCTCTTTTGTTCAGCAGTATCACGTCTGATTACCATGCCGGAGGTCGTTGGTTCAATTCCCTCTGGGGGCCGCCGTTCATATGGGCTCATGGCTTCAGTCTGGGTTTATTTCCATGTTCGTGATGTCCTGTGCTACTTATCATAGCACAGGGTAACCTAGTTTGTCACCAGGACAAGTGATTGTGTTGTGTGGAAGTTATTAATATCATTATTAGTTATTTGCTGGTCCTAGATCATCCATCCATCTCAAGAAAAAACAATGCCTGTTTTCTATTTCTTCATCGTATTAAAGAGAATAGTTTGTTTTCATCCAGGGCAAGTATATTTGGTACGGACTGTACTGAAATCTACCGGGCGGGCATGGTCGGTCGGAAAGCGCCAAAACGCGGTAATATTGCACGCGCGGAAAAATCGAATGAATTGGTTCAAATTAAACGAATGAAAACGGGTTTACAGGGATTTTAACGATTCTGTTATTAAATGAAATCCAATATCAACGTTTGCGTAAACAAGCGGTCTTAACTGTGTGAAAGAAATTTGACTGTTTGTACAATGCAACTAACCTGCGTTCTCATATCGTATATACTATAATCCTTATTAGGAATAGTTTAAAAATGCTCGGAAGCGTGAAATTGGAACTGTATTCCAAGACTTATTTCTCAGATTCATATTTTCCAAAATAAATATATAACTTCCACACAGCACAATCACTTGTCCTGGTCCCAAAGTAGGACTAAAATGTCTAATTTTACATAACTTGATGAAATTCGGGCTGTAGGCGCTCTACATTATGTCGCAGCTTGGTAAAGATTTTCTTATGCTACGGAATGTTCATTCGATTTAACAAATATGATACAAAGCAGAAAAAACAGCAAACGAAGATAAAAACAGAAATATAAACGTATACTGGTAAAAAATAGCATACTTATTAGAAAAAAAAAACAAAACTATTAGAGCAAAAGTTGTTGTAAATGACAAACTCAAACAAATTCTACAAATAAAAAAATGTTACTTGGTTACTTTAAAAAATTCTTCAAAACGACTGACTTCTTCGACCATGATGGGAAAAATTGAGGGAAGAGGCGCGCCGGTAGGAAAAGAAAATCACGGCTTCGTAACATCAGAGAATGGACTGGAGCTGCCAGCGTCGAAGATCTATTTTGCGAATGATAAAGAGAAATAAAGGAAAAATAAAAAGAAGAGATGTATAGACAGGCTGACGGCCAAATTCCAATAGTGTAGAGGCACTAAAATAAGAAGACGAAGCATTTACACCAGTGTCCAAAACGAGCTGAAAATTTCAGTGATTAATAACCTAATAGGTTACTCGATCACGATGGTTCCAGCCTCAACTGCATTGAATCTAAGTCTATACCATAAACTAGTTGCAAAATAAAAAAAAAAAACTCAGTTTTTTATCACTACTGAATTCCGGAATATGGTACCGTTGAGTCTGAAGTAAAACCTGCAGCCGAGGTGGTGTTCCAAACTCAACGGTACAATATTCAGGCCTACAGTAATATTTAAACAGCAAAGAATTACAAATTTTGTCGAGTGGTAAGCTTTGCCTTAACGTGAAGGAGGCGAGCGAGTATCGCGCTACCAGGGGGCTTATTATGTTAAGATTAGTCGAAAGTACAGATTTTGTCAGTTTTAACACCACAAAAACTTGACTCATTTGTACGAGCAAACTTGAAGCGGAAATAGAAAACATTTCTCAAAGACAGTGCGTTGACTCTTCGACTTTTGAATATAAATACAAATTAACGGAGTCTAGGGTTACCATCCTTGTCTTAAGCTCAATTAACGTTTCAAGCACACCAATGTTAACTTCCCGGCAAAAGGCCCACTGTTACGCACGCACAACTTGAAACACAGTGCGGTGAATTTATGAGCGGGCTATTCTCACAATCAATGAACAAAGCCCCGCGATCTCGAGTATTATAAATTCGCGCGAAATGCAAATTTAATAAAGCCACCCTGTAATCCGGTACGATTTTTCCCCTCGTTAATTTTAACCTTGTTATCTCCTTCTCAGTTATATTGAGGCGTGAATTTTTTATTCAAAATCGTGAAACTGCGGCATGTGGAGCATTCTTTGCGTTCTGCTAATGCAACGTCGACAACGTGGCTTAAGTGGTACTTAACTGGTGCTCCTACATACTGTTACGCTTGCCTACAGTTTTATTAAAGTGACCATATTGTTTGCTAACAAAGTAGCTGGAGGATAGTTGGAGTAGCAAGTTTCCGCGTGCTAGCTTAGTAAATATGAGTGCAGACTCATTCACAACAAACTGTGGGCTGTTCAGGCAAAATTATTTTTAGCTATGGGTATATTATTATGATGTCTTCACGCATAATTGGCTCATTAGCAGTCGGGTTGTGGAAACCCGAAACGCCCCAATACGAGTTAATAGATGTATGAATAAGTAAATATGGTGCGTTTATTTTCTTTTATAAATACATAGATAGTTTAGTTTACTTCCCTCTGGGGGCCACCGTACATTTGCAGAAATGGCCTCAGTCTGTGTGCAATGTATTTTCTTGTTTGTAACGTCCTGGCCTGGTTACCATAGCACAGGGTTTCCTAGTTTGGGATTGTATTGTTTGGAAGTTATTATTATTATGTCCCCGATCCATATTATGTATCCTAATTTGTAAACATAGTGTTGCCGTGTAACGTTTCTGAACGCGCAAAATATATTTTTTTGTTCCGCCTGAGGGCGGACCTTTTGATTGTAATCGTGCGCTAATTAATTAAACCATTTCTTTATTCTACGCGTTTGTTTAATTCCAAAATAATTGTTACATTAATAATAATTAGGCTGACATTAGTGTGAAGTTGTGGCCACCGTAGTTGAATCAAACTGAAACAATGCCATGCCCATCTTAGGCCAGAATCTGTACAATATTGACACAAGAATAGTTATCTCTAAATATACTGGCGCTTGAAATCGCGCATCCGCGGTGGGCACGCGTGGTGATTAAGCCCATACTCTTTCTCTGGGAGAAGACCTGTGCCCTACAGTGGGACGTATATAGGCTGCTTATCGTGATACTGAATGTTGCAGAAACCTCCTCTTGTCGTCAATACAAACAACTGTTATCATGAGCCCAACTGCCCAACAGCACAACTAAATGCCTTTCTCAACCATACAAATCTGCTTTGCTTAGTCACACTCAATCTATTATCACATGTACCAACTTTTCACTTCACATTCGAGTTAGTTGCGACCAGAGGATAACATCCGGGTTTTAATCCGGGTGGGTGGCTGAATACAAAATAGGCTTGGGAGTATGGGTGGGCTTTGCGCAGTACAGCGGATTGAGTGTCAAGTTACTTCAAAGTACGTATGCACGATTCCCGAAACATCATAATAAGAGTGTATGTTTTAAAACAAACTTTGTCCCATGAGATTTTTTACAGACTTATATTTTTCGGGATATCATTGTTCACATAATTTTAATGAAATTCCCGCTCTACGCTCTCTGCCAATGTCACAGCCTCGAATAAGTAAATTCTTCTACACGTTCCTATAAGACTGTTCATTATAATTAACACAATATTTGGTTTTAAGCATTTATCATATAATATTATTATAGTGCCATTACAAATCAGAAAAACTATAAATTCGCGTACAAAATTATTCGAAATCAACAAAAATCAAAAGTGATTATAAACGAAAAGCCCTAATTGACAAGAAAGAAAGAAAGAAAAATATTTTTATTATTAAAAACTCAAACTACAAAAATTACCAGGGGTCCTTGCACTAGGCTTAGCCTGTATCGCGAGGAACCAACTTAAATTTAACAACATAATTTGTTATGGTAAACAGTAACTATAAAATATTTAATAATAGGCTAAACATAACTTTATGGAAAACCTTATGGGATATAAAACAAACTTCAGGTATTGCGCTCATAAATCAACAAAAATAAAGTGATAGAACAAAAGTAATTGTAAACCGCAGGTATTGCGCTCATAAATAAATAAAAAAACAAAAGTGAGAGAACGCTGGCACGGTTAGCCAGAGGTCGCGGGTTCAAGTCCCGGCATGGGTGGAATTTTTAGCCTCTAAATAGGTTTTTAAAATTGTCCTCAGCACGGGTTAATGCACCAAAAAGAATATAATCATGTAGGTACAGCGATATAATTCCGATGTAAAACCCTAACTGCAAAGTGGATTACTCGGGACTGCAAGTGATGTAAATTGCTTCGGCCAGATGTCGCTGCCTATACGTAATACAGAGAAGTTTGTAAAGAGTTTGTCTGCACTTGGCCATTAGCTCAGTTGGGAGAGCGCTGGCACGGTTAGCCAAAGGTCATGGGTTCAAGTCCCGGCATGGGTGGAATTTTTTGCCTCTAAATAAATTTTTAAATAGGTTTTTAAAAAAACAAAGTGAAAACAAAAGTGATTGTAAACTTCAGGTAATGCGCTCATAAATAAAAAAAAAAACAAAGTGATAGAACAAAAGTGATAGTAAGCTTCGGGTATTGCGCTCATACTCGTAAATCAACAAAAAACAAAGTGATAGAACAAAAGTGATTGTAAACTTCAGGTATTGCGCTCATAAATCAGCAAAAAACAAAGTGATAGAACAAAAGTGATTATAAACTTCAGGTATTGCGCTCATAAATAAAAAAAAAAAACAAAAGTGATAGAACAAGTGATTGTAAGTTAGTGATTGTAAACGGCAAACTTTAACTACACACATCAAAAAAAGTTTGTGATCAATAGCATAAGCTCCTATAATTCTTTAAATTTAACTTTATCAAGAAAAAATCTATGTTGTATGCTTTCTTTAAATACCCTGTTTGAAATTAAAATATAAAACTATTTTTAATTATTTATTTAAAAAAAATTGAGCCATTAATCATAATGTAATTGTGATAGAAATTTCATAGAAAGAAACATACTGTTTAATTAAACTTAAACAACAATTTATTATTAAAAGGTTAAATTCAATATAAAATAACTCCTCCCCTGGCTCGAACACATGCGGAGATCCTCCTGGGCATGCTGAGGATCAAGTTATGTAGCATTTCCTGGGGTAACCTATCCCATTCTTCAATAGCGGCTTCCCTGAGCTCTGGAACTGTCTGGGGACGTGGCTCACGGTTCCATACAGTTCGTTTAAGAGCATCCCACGCGTGCTCTATTGGGTTTAAGTCGGGCGAGCCGGCAGGCCAGTCTAAACGTGTGATATCGTATTCTTGAAGAGCAGCATTGACTCGTTGAGCTCGATGTGCGGGCGCATTATCATCGACCAGTACAAATTGGTGCCCATGGTTTACTCGGAATGGTCTGACGATATCATCAATAACAACTGCTTTGTACATGTCTGCTGTCATGTAGCCCCGATACGGGATCAAAGGCGTTCTAGCTCCAATCATAATACCACCCCAAAAGGACACCGATTTTCCGCCTTGCTGAACTGTTCCAGTGGCAGTTCTTTGTCTTTCACGGTCGCCTGGTCTTCTCCAGACACGGACACGTCGGTTATCTGGATGAGTGCTGATTCGGGATTCGTCAACGAAGAGACAGTTTTGCCAAATGTTTTCTTCCTCACCTTCTTCATTTTGCCGAAGTCTAGCCCACTGCAATCTTCGTTGTTGACGTTGCCGGGAATTGAGCGGAGCTCGCCAAGACCTCCGTGCTCGTAATCCAGCGTGGTGCAAGCAATTGCGAACGGTCTGCGTGCTAACTTCAAGCCCAGAGGCGGCCCTGACTTCTGCTTTTATTTAAGTGGCGTTGATTGTTGGATCACGGGCGGCCAGCAATCTAATATAGCGCTTTTGGGCAGCTGTCAAAACAGTTGGGCGACCGCTGCGGGGTCGGTCACCTAAATTCCCCATTCCGTGGTACCTCTGCAACGTAGCCACGACACAGGATTGAGATATAGCAAGTCTGCGTGCTAGTACTCTCGTGGTGTATCCTTCTTCCCTCAAAGTTACTATTCTTGCTCGTAAAACCTCCGATAATCCTCTTGGCATTTTTTCAATCACAACTTTCCGCAAAAAATATCTTGAATCGGTTATAATTGACTAAATCAGATTTCTGAATGAGCGTAAGCTAGGACTGAAAGCCTTTTAATATGAAGAAACAACTGAACGATGTCATTGTTTTGTGTTCTAATTCTTTATTTTTAAATAAAGAATCTAAAAAGAAGAAAAAACCATAATATAATCTACAGTAACAAAAAAGATTTCAGTTTTTCAAAGTGATCGCAAACTTTTTTTGATGTGTGTACTTGACAATCTTTAGGTATTGCGCACATAAAAATAAAACTGCGTAGGATATGATAGGGATTACTATTATTATTAAAATTCTTTATTGTACCAGAATAAATGTACAATTGGCGGGCTTAATACTAAATAGTATTCTATTCTAGCCAACCAACAGGTTACGTGGAAAGGGTTAGGGGTAGTGCCAAACGGCGTAATGATTTTTTTCATTACTCATACTCGGAAGGTAGGTCTGAAGTTGCCTGAGGAGCGGGTTGAAAGTATTACGTTTCAGCCCTGGGAGAATCGTTTTCAACTGACAGCTGTCAACACATTAAAAAAAAGTTCTATTTTCACATTTCTGTTGAACCACGCTCCAACTTTCTATACAGCCACTCAATTACGGCGTGATGAATTGAAATAACATAAAGTTGTTATTGTTCATGTTCGGGAATCTTAGAAAAGTCTTTTCGTCTAATATACCTCAATCGCTCAAGACAAAATTATACAACCAGTGTGTGTTACCAGTGATTACTTATGACACTGAAACGTGGTCTCTGACTATGGGCCTCATAAGAAGGCTCAAGGTCACGCAACGAGCTATGGAAAGGGCTATGCTCGGAATTTCTCTACGAGATCGAATCAGAAATGATGAGATCCGTAGACGAACGAAAGTCGTCGACATAGCCCAACGGATTAGTAAGTTGAAGTGGCAGTGGGCGGGGCACATAGCACGCAGAACGGATGGCCGATGGGGCCGAAAAGTTCTCGAATGGAGACCACATATCGGCAAGCGCAGCGTAGGACGACCAGCCACAAGATGGACAGATGACCTCATCCAAGTGGCAGGAAAGCGCTGGATGCAGGCCGCTTCCAACCGGTCCTTTTGGAAATCCATGGAGAAGGCCTATGTCCAGCAGTGGACTTCTTGTGGCTGAATGATGATGATGAAAGTTGTTATTAATTAAAGAATATATTTTTCCGTATAATTTTCCGTGTGGCGCCGGATTAAGAATAGCATCACTCCATTTCCTTCCGTGGATGTCGTAGGAGGCGAGTAAAGAAATCAGTAACCAGAAGATGGGCAGCAGCGTCTTCCTGAGATTCCAACCGCATACTGCCATCGCCAACCCGCCTGCCAAGCGTGGCGATTATGGCAAAACCCCTCATGGTTTTGTAAACCACGAACGAGGCCTATGTCCTGCGGTGGGTGTCAAATGGCTGATGATGATGATGATATTATTCTGAAGACGAAGTGTTCCTGAACTCTACTCTTAAAAACGCTGACTGACAATGCCTGACGAATGTGTAGCGGTAGCGCTTTCCACAGACGCACCGTTATCACAGTAAAAGAACCGGAATAGTGTGCCGTGCTGATTATGTAACTGGCGACATAATGTGTTCGTCTATTATTCTGCGTAGGTAATTGAAATAAAACTGAGGCTAAGTAGACCTTCGGTCTGTATTCATTTAGTGCCATTAGGATAGGTAGGACCTGTTCCATTATGCAGGTATTGTCTTACAGAGAGGCCGCCTGGTAATGTTCGACATCAGATCTGTCCGATTCCACTGGTATTGCTGCGGATAACGATTATTTATTCACGTCGCCCCACGATACAAAGGATCTGACAATAACTGTCCCATTCAGTTTGCCCTCGTAACAGTTGAGATTATAACAACAGCTCTGCTCTGGACATGGCGGATCTTGCCTATAGTGTGGAAAATATACCAATAGAAATATACCTAGAACGTAAAAAGTTGTCTATGAGATTTGACTGTCTGCCTGGTGGGTCTAGAGGTATGACGTGTGATTACCATGCCGCAGGTCGTGAGTGCGGATGCCACTGGTGGCCGCCGTACGTCTGTGCAAATGGCCTCAGTTTGGGTGTATTTTCACGTTTGTGATGTGCTTGCCTGGTTACCGTAGCACAGGGTATCCTAGTTTGGAACTAGGACAAGTCATCATAATCATCATTAGCAGCCTATACACGTACGTCCCACTGTAGGGAAGAACGTCATCTTTCAAAAGTGACAGACGAGAAAGCGGTGTCACAGGCAGCGTTGTTACTGACTACAAATAAATTCTACTACAGAAAGGTTTACCACCAGTCAAGCCGCAGGAGGACAGCCAAAAATTGGGGTAGGCGTACAAAAATGAGTGATAAAAATACTTATTCCTAAATGTGCTATACGGTGGGGATATATGTATATATATATATATATATATATATGAATATTTCAGCAGTAATATAATACAATACACACTATGTTTAAATTATATATATTTGTTCACGCAACGAGCTATGGAAAGGGCTATGCTCGGAATTTCTCTACAAGATCGAAGCAGAAATCATGAGATCCGTAGACGAACGAAAGTCGTCGACATAGCCCAGCAGATTAGTAAGTTGAAGTGGCAGTGGGCGGGGCACATAGCACGCAGAACTGATGGCCAATGGGGCCGAAAAGTTCTCGAATGGAGACCACATATCGGCAAGCGCAGCGTAGGACGACCAGCCACAAGATGGACAGATGACCTCATCCAAGTGGCAGGAAGACGCTGGATGTAAGCCGCTTCCAACCGGTCTTTATGGAAATCCATGGAGGAGACCTATGTTCAGCAGTGGACTTCTTGTGGCCGAATGATGATGATCTATCTTGTGACATCGTGGACCCTCCAGGTGTTAAGATAGTGCTAGTACTGGTGAATTCAAGTGTACTGTTTTATTTACATTCTTTCGTATTATCGTCTAGAAGAAACTGAAGATGTTATCTACTAAGTACACTTACAAGTTTGACCTCCGGAAACTGAAAAAGGTATAAGCTAATTGACTCAAAATGAGTTTGGCATGATATAGTTATATTACTATATCACACCTACAACAAGATAAAAAAATCGGGTCTCAAAAATGTAAAAGAGTATGTATCTAATGTTGCAAATCTTGTTTCATTTCGATTTTACATAAAATTCTAAACATTTTCTTCTGAGGATGAAAACACGTAAAAACATTATTGATGATTTAGAAAACCAAAAAGATTTCATCATACAGTATAGGCGTCACTGGCAACTTGTGACGTCCACGTGAGTAGAATAACGTTTCAACAGTCTTAGAATTAAGATTGTAGCCGATCTGTCGTATTAGACTTGTCCCGCAAAGATACTTGTAAGAAGTTGAATACATAAATAAAAAAACAAGCGAAAAGTAGGTACCTATTAGGTACTTGTAGAGAAAAATCTTCATCAACCTTTTTTATTATTAAGCATGACCCTTGGAAGGGCAGAAAAAAAAACTTTGTCAACCTTCTCTATTGCAACAAAAACTGAGAAGATCACGGTCGCTGTCTCCGATGTACACACACCACATTATGACTACCCTAGTAAGCTCAACCTTTCAGCTAATCAAAACCTATACGTGGACGGCGGGTGTACATTTCGAATTCTATCGAGAATTTCCATTTAGTCGGTATTTTGTTCATTAGTCGGAAGTTCTAATAGCGGGTCGTAGCGCGACCCTGCTGCCGGCGCGCGTCGCATATTGATGGGCGTTCAACAAAAGAAAGGGATCGAACGACTAATGGCCTCTTGCTCACACAATTTCATAT
Organism: Yponomeuta evonymella; assembly: GCA_963969515.1. Taxonomy (NCBI): domain Eukaryota; kingdom Metazoa; phylum Arthropoda; class Insecta; order Lepidoptera; family Yponomeutidae; genus Yponomeuta; species Yponomeuta evonymella. The sequence continues at coordinate 4,893,313 of OZ018362.1, forward strand.
CATTTGGCGTTTCCGGGGAAAAAGACTATGAATTATTATTAAAGTCAAGAAATTGATAATTGTAGTTGAAATAGTTTGAATTATAAATTAAAAGACGTCATCGCTTTTCATATTATTATGTTAACGATTTCTATCACCGGTTGGTTTATATCTATGGAAAAGCTAAATGAAACAAAAAATAGAATACACGGTTAACTCACGACTACGCAATTCCTAAAATACGCCAATTATGTACAGATTTTGTTTTACAACAACTTTGGCAGAAAAAGTCTAAAAAATATAAAAAAATAAAATCTAATCTATAATTTTCAAGTTATGTGGTTTTTGCGCTTTACGTGCTCTAATAATCTCTGATAAATCATTGTCCTACATAAAATAACGTCCATTATTACACATATTAATATTTGGTAGCTGAAGAACCTTACTCTAAATATAAAAAAACCGGTCAAGTGCGAGTTAGTACCTGGCATTCTTTACATAAATCAGTTAGTTAAATATTTTTCTTATACGAAAGTCAGCCTGGTAAAGTTGGCAGCTTATCAACCTTGGTACGCGTGCAGTCTACTGTTTTGTAGTTTGAGGTTCGAAGTCCTGTACCTGCCTACAAGGTGTTACAACCAGCCAAGTGCGAGTCGGACTCGCGCATGAAGGATTTCGTACCATTATCTATACAACATTTGAATATTTCGAGCGTCTACCTGTAGCCGCTATTAATATCGAGCAAAAAACGCCCAAAAAATCACGTTTCTTGTATGGGAGCCCCCCTTAAATATTGATATTATTCTGTTTTTAGTATTGTTTGTTATAGCGGCAACAGAAATACATCATCTGTGAAAATTTCAACTGTCTAACTATCACGGTTCATGAGATACAGCCTGGTGACAGACAAACGGACGGACGGACGGAGAGCGGAGTATTAGTAATAGGGTCCCTTAACCTTTAGGTACGGAACCCTAAAAATGTGCAATTCTTGAAACACTTGAAGTGCTTAAGTAACCCGAAAAATGTATTTCATTAAACATTTTTTATTATGCGCCAAAATTATTTTACTTTGCTTTCCCTAGACTGTTTTGTTTTAGTAGAAGGCGCGCCGTAACTATAACGTTGTATAAAGATTTAACTTAAGGTAATCTAGGTTAAAGCTTTTAGAAGAAAAAATATAAAACAAATAATATGTTTGGTAAAAGAAGTAAGTAAACGAAATTCACGCAAAATTTGCATCCACTTTCCCGTAAAACTCCCGAGCGAATATCCGGGAAAGAAAAATTATGAAACAGTCGAAAAGTATTTAATGAGAGCCGCTCGATTTCAAACGATGAACTTCCAAAACAGAGCTAATTCGATTATTCACTTTCAGACTAACTTCTTTTAGCTAATGGGTAGGCTCGGCAAATGTTTTAAGACATTTTTCTTTGAAAAGTGCAAGTGAGGTAGCTCCTTTTCAGGTTCTAAATTCTATGTGCAACCAAAAAGAAAGTATCGTTAGCTGTCCACTTAATAACTTGATATCAATAAGTAAACGCAAACGTTGTCAAAGTCAATGTATCTTGCATAACGGTTGGTACACTCATCATTAGACCAGCTAGTATCATATTTCTGTACTAACTCAATCAATCAGTCGTATTCGTCCATTGCTGGACAATCTGGACATAGGCCTCACCCAAACCTTGTCACTTCTTCCTGTCCTTGCCCATTCTCATTTCCATTCAATTACTTCTTCTCTAATATTATTTCAGTGTGAAATAAAACCCTACAATGACCCGCTGAACATTCAACAATATGAAAAGTGGTGGAAAAATAATTTACGCCTGTGCGGTGCACACGGGCTGTCAGACGTTGCATGCAATTTTAATGTGCAACAGTGTGTCTTGCGTTGGCCCCTCACCAAAAGTACTCGACGTATTTTATTCTACCTCCACAAGTCGACACTCCGCGACAGGCTAGAGTGACCTACGTTGTCGACCACGCTTGTAGTAGTGACCTGCCCAACTGGGTTATACCCCCTTATTCGGCAACTTTCCAAATCTATTTTCCAACTAAAACTATCATAAGCACTTTTCGCTTTATTAACTTCCGGAGTTACCGGATTCACTTTCATGATTTTTTGATGACGGAGTCCGATCAGGTTTTCCTCTGATTTGCAAAAATACAAGTCAATGAATCCGGAGTTACGTTAATAATTCTATGTATTTGATAGAATTCAGTAAAAAATAGGTATTGAGAAATTCTACCCAGTGGAAAGTTACAGAAACAAGAAGGGCGTTGATATGCCAAAAATATGTTGGCACTTTCACCAACCACCAGTGTGTATTGGCCAACATTACGAAGGCACGATCACTGAAGTAATAGTCGCGGCACTGAAAATTGTTATCGTTCAAAACTCGAACTTTTATAGCGTACGATAGAAACTACTAGGGTATCTCTAAAATGTGGTTAGTGGTATCTGCTAGTCTGCTTCAGTACAATTTGTGGTCGGCGGTTTTCAGCTAGCTTTTAGAACCGTGTTTCAAAAACCTTTTACGATTTCTTACAAGGCTTTCTTCCGACAATTTAGAGGAATTGTCTAACGAACGCATTTTGCCTCAATTAAATTGTGTCAACATGATAAGCCGAGAGAAATATCGTTTCCGAAAGACTAATCAAGGAAGAAGGAAGATCGCTTGAGTGTTCCAGGAATAATTTGCGTAGCAGCTGCTCGCAGAATAATGAATACGCCGATTTCATCGAAATGCGCGGGAAACTCTGCACTTCCATGGAGGTAATTCCTACAGCAATTCCATGGACTTCTGAAGATGCGAAAATCATTGAGTGATTTTGCATAAATATCGGACCGCGAGATCAGATTCTACCTTTAATTCTTTATTTTTTAAGGTGAACCCGATATCGAGATCTGAACACACCCTGAGGGCGATATTAGTTTGCACCCACAACGGATCGCGTGATCAGATTCTACGTACCCAATTTTTAGGGTAAAACAGAATAAGTAATGAAAGTTAGAAAAGCTGGTAACTAAACGTAAGTACTTAAGTTCTGATTCAAAGTGGCCTGTCCTGTGGGCCTCTGAATAATGCAAAGCTCGTATCCAGCAGCCAAGTTCCGTGTCAGCAGATGCAAGGAAATCTGTCTATGAAGAGCTCCAGGAACAAGACGGGAAACTCCCGAGGGGCCTGATCTGAAACTAAACTCGGCGGCTTAGCAAACTTAGTTTTTAGCCAGAGCACCGGTCGCGAAGCTCATCGGTAAGCTAGCCCCCGGATTCCGAAATGAGAATTTCAGTAACAGCACAGTCGTCAGCACATCGACCTCCACAAGCAGGCGCTCTACTCGGTTACATTACGGGCCATATAGCAACCAAAATGTAAAGGTTGATCTGCTGTCAACTGTACACTGTACATACATATACATAACCACTGTAGGGCACAGGCCTTCTCTCAGGGAGAGAGTATGGGCTTAGTCACTACGCGTGCCCACGACGGATTGGCGATTTCAAGCGCTGAAGTATATGAATAGCTCAGATACTCAGGTTTTCTCACGATGTTTTCCTTCATAGTTAGCGAGTGGTATTGCTACTATAAACTCACAAATGTACATAACTTAGAGAACAAAGTCATAGGTACATTCAGGATTCCCGCTCTGGGAATCGAACCTGGCTCTGTCGCTTCCGAATCCAATGTTCTACTAAATATGCTTCCACCACTGTGTTCTACCCACTAGGCTACCACCGCTGTGTTCTACCCACTAGGCTACCACCACTGTGCACTGTACACTGTATTGATTCATAATTTTTAAACGGATTGCACGCACCAGCGGTAAGTGCTTTGTATAGTAACACGCCCTAATTTCAATCTTTAAATCGGAAGTACAAGATCAAAAATACAGTGTTTCAGAAACCCTAGAATTAGCCTACGGAAAGGAAATAAATTACCAGGAGACAGGCAGCAGCGTCTTCCTGAGATTCCAACCGCATATTGCGATCACCAACCCGCCTGCCAAGCGTGGCGATTATGGCAAAACCGCTCATGGTTAGATTCGAAGCTTGGAAAACCAGGAGGAAGGTCTATGTCCTGCAGTGGGCGTCAAATGGCTGATAATGATTATGATGAATTAGCCTACGACTTATTCTCAGACCTAGCAAACATGGACAAAAAAATTATAAAAATCGGTGCAGCTGTTTCGGAGGAGTTCGATAACAAACATGAGATTTTTCTTAGATTTATATATTTTTATATATACGTCCCGCAGCAGTATTTCTGATAGACAGTGGCATAATTGGAACTATAATTATAGTAATTTGTTCAGTTGGTCAAGGTGTTTGAATTACTAAACCGGGCCACTGACGAAAAGGGGCTCTCAGCCTTTTGTGACTGCCTGAGGGTACACTAAATACATTATGTATAGCGAACGGGCGTCCACCCGTCCCTCCCGAATGTTCAAACATTTGAGCCAATCTGTTCCCGTATAAAGTCTGGTAGTTCTAGAATACGATTGGTTGTTGGTGGAAGAAACATATTGCAATAAAGTACTCAGCAAATAGGAAGAAATAAGGAGAGAATAGAAATAACAAGATAAAAGATCAAGTAAGGATCAAGAATGTGGGTGGAAACGACAGTGAGAGATTTGCCAAACAAACTTCGACGAAATAGGGGATGTATAAACTTGACGTCGACGAAATAGGGTATGAATCAGATGGAAGGGCACGATAAAAAGTACTCAAGAACGGCGTGCGAGAATGCAGCGACTTATGGATGTTAACGAAGCGAAAGAGGTTTGTCAGGATCGTGGCAAGTGGCAAACCCTGGCCTTTGCCTACATCTCTGGGATATAGGCGTAAGTTTATGTTGTATGCGCTCAGTAAAAACTAAGTTAGGTTCATAAAGCGTCTTGAACAAGAAACAATAAAGAACAGGAAGCTCCTAGTTATGACCCCCGGAAAAAATAATACGAATAGATTTAATTTAAAACTAGCGAAGGGTACAGTGTGTAAGCTGAGCAAAATATGGTCGGCATGCGAATCCAACGATAGAAGTAGACGCACATCTATAGTCTCGTACAAGTCTAGTCTCGCATGTGTAGCGTCTCGCCTCTGCAGTTTGGCCGCGGGCGGGCAGGGCACCAAGTAAATTGACAGGATCAAAGGAACATGGTTGAGTGCAGATTGCCTTCCCAGGATTTACACACGCGTTGTATGGCAGTGTTCAAAGCTGCAATCTTCATTTCATTCAGTATTGATCAAAATAAGTACCACTTAATCCTTAGTAACTTTTAGAGCCATCGCCGGCGACGACTTTTGTATGCGTTTCTAAGCGCGTTTTGTGTCATTTTTGTGAGGCAATGCAAGCGCGCTGCAGCATAGGATATGTTTTGCTCCCATTTTTACAGAAGCGCTTTGTCGTAGGCTATCAGGGACTTTTTATTTGCCCTCCAAAAGACAGTAATTTAGCGAGAGCGTTTAGAAAACAACAAAAAAGCTACTCGCCGCTTGTCGGCCTAAAAGGATTTTTGAATAAGCGAAAAAAGTTTAAACAAGCGTTGTATCGAGTTCTGAAAAACCGGCCAAGTACGAGTCGGACTCGCGCAAGAAGGGTTCTGTACCATTATCTATACAACATTAGACAAGTTAGTTAAGTAGCTAACTAGTTAGTCCTGAGATTTTCGCACTTAGCCTCACAGTTGGGCCATTATACGTAGCAAAACTATGAGTTTACTCCAGCCAGCCTATCTCTTTCCAGAAAGCCAGCAGTGCTCGAATGTCACTGCAGGCCTCCTGAAGGGATCCCAGTTTCCCAATGATGGCCGTTATTGTGAAAATGTGTATTCAGTGTGCAGTGGCCTGTTAGGATTACCACAGCTTTGCGCAGATTATCTCTTCTCAGACGCAGCAGGCTACGTGAAAGACATTTCAAGATTTAAAAACCTATTTAGAGGCTACAAAGTCGGTTACTCGGGGCTGCAAGTGATGTAAATCGCTTCGGTCAGATGTCGCTGCCTGTACGTAATACAGAGAAGTTTGTAAAGAGGCTCGAAATTTCATCGATGCTTGCACTTGCCCATTAGCTCAGTTGGGAGATGCTGACACGGTGAGCCAGAGGTCGCGGGTTTAAGTCCCGGCATGGGTGGAATTTGTAGCCTCTAAATATGTTTTTAAATTGGCCTCAGCACGGGTTAGTGCAACAAAAAGAAATAATCATGTAGGTACAGCGAATCATTCCGATGTGAAAACCTAACTGCAAAGTGGGTTACTCGGGGCTGCAAGTGATCTAAATCGCTTCGGTCAGATGTTGCTGCCTGTACGTAATACACAGAAGTTTGCAAAGAGGCTCGAAATTTCATCGATGCTTGCACTTGCCCATTAGCTCAGTTGGGAGATGCTGGCACGGTGAGCCAGAGGTCGCGGGTTCAAGTCCCGGCATGGATGGAATTTGTAGCCTCTAAAAAGACTTTTAAATTGTCCTTAGCACGGGTTAGTGCAACAAAAAGAATATAATCATTTCTAAATTGTTGGTAGAGCCTCCCTGGCTTGTCTGCATTTGGTTTCTTTTCTCCAAAGTTCAGCATGCTGGCTTTCAGTTCGCGACCTCAACCATTTCCTAAACTGGTTGTATGGTAGTGGGAGCAGGGGTTCGCGACCTTCCACCGTAGTTTACGAGCTTCTTCTAGCGAGTTCATCCGCAGCATCATTGCCCAAGGAGCCGCTATGACCCTTTATCCATTGTAAGATGACTCGGTTGTTTGTTGATATTTTTTCCAACTCATGGTGACACTCTATAGGTAGTATCAGGCTGGTGTTTGTGAGATTGCTGTTAAGTGCTTGTAGGACTGAGGCGCGGTCCGACATTATGCGTATTGTATAGTCTTGCACATTTCTTGTATTCAACAACGCGGCTGCTCTTGTTATACCGATGCATTCCGCCTGAAAAATTGTATTGAGGGTGCCAAGGGTTGTAGACATTTTTAGGTTAAGTTCATTGGAGAAAGCTCCTGTGCCCGTTCCTGTTTCGGTTTTGGAGCCGTTTTTACTCCGATTTCGTGTATACCCGAGTATTCGGCTAGCTCCTCTTGTAGTTGTACCTTGTAATTCTTCTCGAAAGTATAGGTGTGAGGTATCCTATCGCATACCGCTTCCATCATAGGCTCGTCCGAAACAGCGGGTGACAAGATTTGTATGTGTGCAAGATAGCTGTTTTGTTTCTCCGGTTGTCCGAAGCCGTAGGGCAGCGCTGGCTGCTTCTTGTTGAACGTGTAAGTGTAGAGGTCTGAGGTTCAATAGTGCTTCCAGGGCGGCAGTACATTAGACAAAGAGCGCCATCTATAGAAACCAACAAGAAGCGTTTAACATAGACATTTAACGACATGACATCGGTGCTGTGAAGGTTACATAGATAGCCGCTAGATGGCGAGCGCTGTCTTTAGACAACGTTTGTTGTATGGGAGCCCCCTTAAATATTTACTTTAATCTGTTTTTAGTATTTTTTGTTATAGCGGCGACAGAAATACATCATCTGTGAAAATTTCAACTGTCTAGCTATCACGGTTCATGAGATACAGCCTGGTGGCCGACAGCCAGACAGACAGACAGAGAGACGGATAGTGGAGTCTTAGTAATAGGGTCCCTTACCCCTTAGGGTACGAAACCCTAAAAAGAGATAAATCGAAAGGACGGTGGAACATTATCGGGGATTATTGAGTTTTATCAAGAGTACGACGAGAGTAGAAATTTTAATGCCCTTTGTTGATCGAAGCACTTTGTTTATGAAGTAACACTTCGGTGGAGAGATTTCTCGTGGAAGTAGTTAGGTAGGAATTAAAAAGAAACCATGGTCAAGAAGTAAATGCCACGGTGATTCTAGAAAAGCAGTTCTATGCAGGAATCTAAAATTGAGCTGCAACATCGATAAGAATTGATTACTGACGAAAAGGGAGGGGAGGAGGAGGTTTAATTTTTTGGTAAAAATATGAGTATAAATAATTTTTCTAAGTAGCTATAATTGTAAAGAAGTATAAAAAGTAACTACAAACGTATTTCGTCAGTATTTATATCCAACGTAGTCACTCTGCGTAGCCCCCCGGTCTTCAGCGGCTCCACCGCGAGAAAGTCAATAAATTAACGCAAGTTACATTATGTATTCCGCGACCATTCGCTTGAAATATACGATTCAATTTCCGTACTCGAATACTAGGAAATACAGGCTCATGTACATACTACTTACGCCTTCAGGAGAGTATAATAATTCCCATATATAATACGTATATGGGAATTTCTACGCATAAGAAATTGGGTACCACATAGATGTTGGTTACCATTTACGGATTGAAAGAAAGGAAAACAGCAAATGAAGTAATTTCGCAATGTGGTACCATGAACACACCTCTGTTTAATTTGGAAAGAGCATTAAGTCGCAGTTTCTGCGTTACTTTGAATAAAAACATTTTGACTTTTATTTTGACATAGGTAACCATTTAAGAACTGCACCAATAAGCTGCCGTGAAAGAACCCGAGCAAATAAAGCAATTTGCCAACGAGGTTGGGGCCAATTCAATAAAATGCACGCTATTTCCCATGGTGAGTGGCGTAACACGTCTCCGTTTAGGGTTCTGTTCGAGAGGTCGTTGCGTGAAATGATCGAGCTTTTTCCTGTTCCAATTCCGCCACAAAAGCTTCACGTCGACACGTCAATGTAAAGGCCAGTCTCGCTGATTTTACTGACGTCACGTGGCGGTCATAATAGTTCCTAGACCTGGCCAAGTAAAAATGTCGGCTTTTGACAGAAATCCCTTACATTTTTCATGCCGCATTAGGTTTATTCTCGCGAAGTCTAGGTGCCTAGCATTCATACCTCTTGTCATACCCGTGTTAACTTTGTAAAGTGGTTCTGGCGGATGCTGGAAGGGCTAGGTTTAAGAAATTACCTCCAGTGACGCGTAGACAGCGAAATTTTGAGGTCGAACGTGCAGACTGGGGAAAGTTTCTATCGAGATCAATTTACATGGCGAGGGGCAAGATCCAATGAGGTCCGTTATTTTAATAACAGAAACGATCAGTTATACTAATAATTTATACAGAAGAATTATTATAATTTCAATTAATTTATAAAGATAAATTGTGGGAAATCTTTGACGGGTAAACCTTTTTTATTTCGGTTAAACTTATCGCCACAATTACGAATTGTTTTTGCAATTGTAATATCACAGTTATGGCTATAAGATAAGAATATTCTTTGTTGGACACACTAATTTTACATTTTGGTCCTTCGAGTCGGATCGACGGACTCGCGACTTCTTCGGGACTCTTACCTATCAACGTATAAACCTGGAACAGTGACCGGACAACAATAACTATAAGGCAATAAAAAACTAACTTGTAGGTTATTTTTAATACCTTGCAGGAAATAAGCGAGTTCACACTAAACAGGTCTCCAATATCATCAACTCTACACTGCAATTATCATTTATTGCGATTATTTTCCAAGTGGCAATTAGTATGCGAAAAGAACTTCAATAAACTTATCAGAAACAGATTAAGTTGTGCTCTCAAATTGTAATTACATAATATTAAATTCCCACGGTCCTTTAAAAGTTTAAAAGAATCAAGCTAAATGTAATCACGATCGTCACATTTTTCACACAAGCTATCAAAACCTACTTATTCTTATATCTATCAAACTAATAAACCTACTGGTTCTTCCATTAATCTAGAATCAAGGAGCAAGGTCTTACAGCACAAGTAGAGGAAAACTGTTTATTTTACATTAAAAAAAACTATAACAATTTATCGTTGCGGTTAGAAGTAAAAAGGTTGCTCTAAGTGCATAGTTAAGTGTACATTATTTTATTTAGGTATTTTGCATCACTTGGAGTTAAGATTACATAGTTTTCAGAGGTCCTTAAACTAGGCTAGGCCTGTGTCTACACTTAGTAAACGGTGTAAAAAACCCTAGGTTTATTGTATTTGTATTTAAAGTTTGTATTTGTTCGGATGGCAGCGCAGCGCTAGGAGACGCCGGCCTCACATTCGGTAGGTCCTAAGTTACGTACATTTGTGAAGTTATGTTAGCAATACTCGCTAATGTGAAGAAAAACATCTTGAGGAAACCTGAGTATCTGAGGAGTTCAGCGCTTGAAATTGCCAATCCGCGACGGGCACAAGTGGTAACTAAACCCATACTCTCTCTTTGAGAGAAGGCATTGTGTGTGTTACTCATAGGTAAAAAAAATTGTTCGGAATCCTAAGGGTCCTACTCCCACTTTTCTGTTCTCCCACTGTTTTCTAAGTTATGTACGTTTGTGAGGTTATAGTAGCAATACCACTCGCTAATTGTGAAGGAAAACATCGTGAGGAAACCTGAGTGTCTGAGCTATTCGCATACCTCAGCGCTTGAAATTGCCAATCCGCGGTGGGCACGCGTGGTGATTTAGCCCAACTCTCTCTCTCTCTAAGAGAAGGCCTGTGTCCTACAGTGGGACGTATATAGGCTGCTTATGATACTACTCCCACTTGACCGTTTTTTTATGGTAAGCAGTGGTTTCATTTGCGGCCCTGGAAGTTCGTTTCAAAAATTAATTTCTTTTCAAATCAACCCACGTTCAGCTGAAGTTTGCAACTAATTTGTAAAGGTTAAGCGTTGTTCGGTACTCACGGGAGAATACTTTAGTTTTCGTGGCAATTTTACCTCGCCTTTACTGTTTGGCGTATCTTAAAAACGTTTATGAGATACCTGGCTGTGTGTGTGTTTAAGTTTCACGTCAAAGTTTCATATTTCTAGTAACTTTATAACTACTCTGCGGGTACAGGCTTAACTTTTGAACTGTGTATTTCATAGCTGCAGCAAAAACACTATTTATTTTTATCAGTAAACAAAGTTCATAAAATAAATAGAATAAAATAACAAACACACTATTAATTTTCGCCGAATACGTACCTCAAAGGCAGAGCGTACCTTTGATGAATAAAATATCATATTTCGGGGAAGTTCCCGATTTTATTTTATAACTTAAAGCTTTTTCTCTGAACTGACGGAAAATATTATTAATCTGAAGAGAAAATAATTTATGCGGCTGGGGAAATATAGTAGTAGCTACAAAGCTTGATTCACAATATCCGAAGGTAGCGCAGATATTAATTATTTCATATCATACAATGCAGTCGTAATTTATGTACGAAATAAGCCAAAGTAATTGTGGAATTAGGTAGTCTATTTGCTTCATTATAGCCAGAGCGAAAGGGGAAACTTCAACTTCCGAAATCAAATTTTGACACCAGGCTATGGCCGGCCGTTTCGACAAAAAAGTGTAGGGTAATTCCAAACGTAATAATGCTGTGTCCTAAAAAGTTTGCAGAGAAAATTACCAAAACTCTTCAACAAAGTTAGCCTTCAAAGATGGAATTTCGTGAGGAGAGCGGGCTGAAACGTTGGCGCGGTAATTTATGCTTCCCTAAGAACAATTTATAGGCCGTGGAAGGGATGATGGTGTCGGTTTACGAGGGGACACCGGCGCGCGCGAGTTTCATTTGAGTCAGGTGTCATGTATCTAATCTACTTCAAACTTACTTAGGGCGGTCGTAAATTACCCCTGGCAGAGCGGTACTTGGAACATGGAACCGCGGTCAGGCAAATTAAGAAAGAAAAAACCGGCCAGTGCGAGCCGGACTGTTACGACGAAATAGTTCATATTTCACAGGAATCGAGTCTCAAAGGTTTTTTTTTATATTAAAAACTACTGTGGTTTTCGGGTTTTCCCGATTTTTCGTGATTCTTAGGTGAATGAGAGTATTCTGTAGGTTTTGCAAATTGCCAATTTCACTTTGCTTTCGACTGTGACAATAGTCCCATAGGGATGGAAACTTTTAGAAACGTGTCTGGGATATAGATTACAGATGAATCAATATCGTCACATAGAAACGCAAAAGGATTGTAATAAAACTGAATGAATACGTTACACGGAGGGAGCGGGCACAGGTGGTGGCGCAGTTGTGTGCCACCGACTTCGAGATTCGGAGCGGAATTGGATAGATCTGTCTGTCTATGTCGACTCAATACACACGTGTTTCATTCGAGTTGTTCAATGCACTATGCACTTTCTATGCACGATAGGACGTATGCACGATATGCACGAGTTAGTCTAATCGGTGATACTTAATAACTGACTTTAAAAACTGAAATAAAAAATAATCGACAACCCGACTGCTGAGCGTGTAATTACTAAGCAGACCGGACCAATCCAGGTACCTCACATTGAATTTGCGTCCCTCCTGCTAGTTAATGCTCAGCAGTCGGGTTGTTAGTTATTTTTTATTACAGGTTTTTGTTTTATTTTTAACCTTTTAGCGATTGTTTATATGTTTCTCAGATTTATGTTAATTTCATGTAGCCTATAACACTCGCGCAAATACGACGGATCTATTGAGATCTCCTTTGTCAAAATCTGACCATTGGTTAAGGAGTTAAGGGGGACATGGAATCGGAAATACTTTCATACATTTAGAGTTTTTCAATATCGCTGTACATACGCAGATAAAAATGTATCTTCATCCACAAATAAATATATGGACGATATCCTTTCGGGCTCCGAGGCAGTCGGGGGAGAAGGTGCTAAATTCGTCCATATTTTTATGGACGAAGATTATTTTTTATGTAGGTAATGTTCAGCGATATTGACAGACTCTAATCGACATGTTTCAGGAATTGCGCATTTTGGAAATAACGGTATATTGTAGGTACCTACTTTTCTTTGATAGAGACATAAAAATAAAAAGTATTTATTCAAATACCCACAATTTGAAAGGTACAGATGAGAAAGTTACAAGCTAAGTGGTTCCCAACCTTTTCGATCGTACGTTTGAATAGTCGTATTTGATTTTAGAATAATATACGGGTACCTCTAGGTTTTGTTTAGTTTTCAGCAACATGTAACTAGTAATTATTATGAAGATAAAATTGTGATTACAATTAATTCCCCCAATAAAATTGAAACTCGAAATGAAAGTACCTCGACCTTGTAAATTAAACAATTGCTTACGTTATTGACAGTCGTTGTTATGAAGTAATTAAGCGAGTAGAATCGGAGAGAGTCATGCCCCGTTTACATTCAGCTCTAGCAGGAGCCATTCACTTCACATTCCTTGACTGCGAACAAACTAGGTCTTTAGGTCAAATATTATTAACACTTCAAAAATGCATGCCACTCCAAAGCAAAAAAATGGTAAAATATTAGATTAAAATAAGAAAAAAAAATTAAAAAAGGTAAAATTTTGTAAAATATGGAAAAGTCTCAAAAGTTGCTGTACTAATATTTTTTTTAAATGTCAAACTCTAACCGACATGTTTTGACCAATTGCGCATTTTAGAAATAACCCGGTATTGTACCTTTTCAATTGTAAGTACAAATAGTCGTATTTAATTTTTAGAATAGTTTTGTCTAGTTTTGAGCCATACGTAACCGATAACTAACTATTATGACTACTGCAATTAAAAATAAAAACATTGGCAGAATAACTGTTTTACTCCCACGATCGTAAGCACGCTCAAGTTTGTATTCGAGGTACCCACAGATTACTTCTTTTTTTTACGTAGCCTCTGTTTATGTCCCACTGCTGGGCAAAGGCCTCCTCTAATTCAGTCCAGACTTGTCGATCCTGGGCCACCTAAGACCACTCCGGCAGATGATGGTCGAGATCGTCTCTCCACGGTCTCCTAGGGCGGCCTCGACTTATATGTCCGTCGTGTGATGTGGCGTTCACTCCGTGGCGAGTCTCGCCGTCTCTTAATATTATAAAAATGCATGAAGAAGGATATTGTTCAAATTATAACTTAAAACGGCAAACACCAGGGTTCCTATCACTATCTCACTTATTCTAGTTTCAAATGGTGTAGTGTAAACGCAGCGTTATCTACATAATGGGATTTGTTAGAGCGCTAATGGAATCCAGCGCTTCTCCCGCTAATGGGGGCTTCATTGAATCTGGGCACCTTCGCGATCAGCTGAATTGATTGCCATAATCGGTACCGTACTTTGCATCTTTACTATTTCTAAGTTTTAATCTTTTGTTCATCGGGCGTTAACTTACTAAAGGAAAATGATCAAGTGATTAAGACACTTAGTATCGCTATCAACAAAGTTGTGCCACAATGAAATAATACCTTAATTTGAAGTACTGGCTTAGAATTTTAAAATACTATTGTTAGCATTAAAGTAATTCTCCGGACGAGGATGTAATTAGGTCATTAATACTACCGCATTTTTCTTGTCCTATGCCATGTCATGACATGAAACTGTCATTCTCACACGTCGTGTGCATACTCTCCGCGTAACTCAGGTGAATTCAGCTAGCGAAGAGGTTGCACCGGGACTAAACTGTTCGTCCAGACTAAATTCTTTCACTCATTCTTCTCCAACCGCTCTTGAGTTGAAATAATAATAAGCCATAACCCACACAAAATGCATGGAAGCGATTTTATTTAAGCTGTAGTACTATTTATGCCCGGTTCCTATATTCAAGAACGACTCGTTTTGCTTACGGATAGTTAAAATGTCTACTCAAGTATTCCTCTTAAAAACGGTTTCGAATAACGTACCGTGCGATAAATGTATGGAGATAACAATTTGTAAAGTTCCTAACAATTTTTTAAACATCAACCAGCTATTCAAGTTACGGGACGCTTGTTAATGATAAGTTACCGATTACCAATAACGATTCATTAAATATAGGATCCGGGTATTAGAGAAGAAAATGGAAGTTGACGAGTGTTGACGATGGATTTGAGGCGACAAGGTTCGTTTGTTACTAACACTTGTTGCAGCGACGATGACTGAGACGTAGGAGAATTCTAAGGGTATTCTTATAGTATAACAGGCCAGCGCAAATTCAGTGTATCATCCATAATGATGGAGTGTGTATTTTACGATAGAATACACACCAATATGGAGACTTACAAAAACACAAGAACTCATTCACAATTCAATTCAATTCAAATATTTTTATTCATTGTAAAAACAGAATGTTTACTTAATGAACGTCAAAGTTGTTAGTTTCACAATTAATGGATTATGTGGAGAAGAAGCTAACAAAGAAACTCCACATTTATTCTTTTCAAAACACGTTTTAACTTAATTAACAGAGTTTTCAACTTAAAATATTAGTCATGAATGTGTTGAACACTAGTCACAATCATCCTTTAAATAATATTAATCTACTGTTTAATGCCAAACATCTTTGTCTTCTAAATAATCCTTGATGTTATAGTAAGCCTTTTTGCACAGAATGTGCTTAACACATTTTTTAAATCGCGTTGGAGGTAACTCTAATATATCTTGAGGAATTTTGTTGTAGAACCTTATACAGTGCCCCATAAAGGATGTGTTAACTTTTGCAAGTCTAAATAGTGGAAATGACAATTTATGTTTATTTCTAGTATTAACATTATGGTGGCCACCAACATTTTCGAAGTCTTTGATATTTTTTCTAACGTACATAATATTTTCATAAATGTATTGACATGCAACTGTTAAGATGTTGGTTTCTTTGAAGAAATCTCTTAGCGAATCCCTACTACCTAACTTGTAAATAAATCGGATGGCTCTCTTCTGCAAGATGAAGATAGTCTCAATGTCTGCTGCCCGGCCCCATAGTAGTATACCGTAGGACATAATACTATGGAAGTAACTAAAATAAACAAGCCTAGCAGTTGCAACGTCAGTGAGTTCCCTAATTCTTTTCACTGCATATGCTGCAGAGCTAAGTCTGTGTGCTAATTTTACAATATGTGGACCCCATTGTAGTTTTGGATCGATGGTGATGCCCAGAAATACAGTATCATCTACAAATTCTAGTTTTTCATGTCCAATTACTATGTTGTTCTCAACTACTCGTACGTTAGGTAAGGAAAACTTTATACATTTCGTCTTTTTAGAATTTAGCAGCAGATTATTTGCTGTGAACCAATCTAGTACTTGCGAGAGAGCATTATTTGCATCGTCAAGATTATTTTCTTGTCTCCTTATTTTAAAAATAAGTGACGTGTCATCAGCAAATAACACTATCTCAGACATTTTTTGTACCATAAACGGTAAATCATTTATATAGACTAGGAAAAGGAGCGGCCCTAAGATAGATCCCTGCGGGACTCCTATTTTTACAAGTGAACCCGAGGATTTAATACGATTTACGTCTGCTTTTTGGACCCTTCCTTCTAAATACGATCTTAAAAGATCTAAACCTGCACCCTTTATTCCGTAGTGTTTTAACTTTAGCAGTAGCGTTTCGTGGTCTACACAATCAAATGCTTTTGATAAATCACAAAATATGCCTACTGCATCCTTGCGATCCTCCCACGCGCTGAAAATATGTTTAAGTAACATAACTCCGGCGTCTGTTGTATTCCGCCCTTTAGTAAAACCAAATTGCTGGCTATGAAAGAGTTGGTAATTATTGAAATGCGTAAGTAATTGATCTAAGATGATCTTCTCAAATATTTTACTCAATACTGGTAGTACTGAGACGGGCCTAAAATTGGTTGGATCGTGTTTATCACCGCTCTTAAATAAGGGTACTAGTCTACTATATTTCATGAGGTCCGGAAATACTCCCTCATCTACACATTTATTGAAAATTTTTGCTAACGGTAAAGCTAGGACATCGATCACTGAACTAACAATTTTTACTGACATACCCCACAAGTCCTCCGTTTTTTTAAGATTCAATAATTTAAATTTTTTGAGAACGTTATGGGGCTCAATGTAATTAAATGAGAAATCGTGTTCGCACGAGGAGACATGGTCTTTTAGTAATGTTGCTGCACGATCAGGTGACGAGTCTAACGGAGCTGTAGTCACGATTGGAACATTAGTGAAGAACTGTTCAAATGCTGCAGCGATATCTTCATTTGTCGTTATTATTTTGTCATCAATCTTAAGCGAAATATCTCGGTCTCCCAATTTTGTTTTACCCGTTTCTCTATTTATTATTGTCCAAATTGTTTTAATTTTATTCGGTGACTGTAAGATTTTATTCTTTATATGATCGCATTTAGCCTTATGGCAGACGGCCTTAAATAATTTGGAATATTTTTTGACGTGCTGTATGAATTTGGTGTCATATGTATAAGTCTTTTTGTCATACAGTTCATAAAGTGTGTCTCTACTTTTCCGGATACCCGAGGTTGCCCATTCACTAAATCCTAATTTATTCTCATTATTTGTTAGCTGCCGCAATTTAAAATTTTTTTCAAAACTACCCGACACGACTTTGAAAAAGTCTACATAATGAGCATTAGCATTTTGGTAATTTTCTTGAGTTTTTATGCTACTTTCAAGGTCTACTTTAAATGACTCTAATTTTTTACTTGTTACGGGCCGGCAGAGGATAACCTGTTCTGCGTTTTTTCTATCTATTTCAAAATGAACAATTTGACCACTGTGGTCTGACTTCAAACAATTTACTGTAGAATTATCTGAAAAGTCGCAATCGCAGTAAACATTATCTATGCAGGTGGCCGTAGTTTCGGTTATTCTAGAAGGCTCCAAGAAAATATTTACTAAATTAAACGACTTGAAAATTATTGTCAATTTGGTATTTAAAGCCGAGTCTACCAATAAGTCGATATTGAAGTCACCACAGACTATGACTTTCTTATTACTGCTGGAGGCTACCTTCAAAACATCCTCTAATATTGATTCAAATGAACTGTAATCGCTGGTAGGGGGCCTGTATATGGCTACTACAATGTGTCTAGACAGTTCAACACATGATATTTCAATTACTTTTTCAACAGAAAGTCTGCAAATGTCTTTCCGTTCTTTAAATTTCAAACAATTTTTTGCTAGTATCAAGGATCCCCCGTGCCTTGCAGACTTTCTATTGAAGCAACTGGCTATTTGATAGTTATTCACAGAAAAATTCATTTGTGTTTCTGGTAGCCAGTGCTCTGTGACGCAAAGTATGTCCACTCTATATTGTTCTAAGAACAACTCTAATTCTAATAACTTTCCAGAAAAGCCACCCTGTATATTCTGATTAGCTAAAATTAATTTATTTAAGGGGGGCTTTTCTTTTGTCTGCGCTGACAGTTTAAATCAGCGGTCAAGTTTAACCTACTTAAACTAGGTTTTTTCACAACCTCAGAGTACAGAGGTTGGGAAGTATCAATTTTCTTACATTTTGTATAGCCTAGAGGTCCCTGTGCTATTGTCTTAACAATAAGGGGGTCATATACATTGAATGCCAATAATTTGGCAATATGTCGCTTAGAAGAGAGGGGCAGATACAATGTGTCCCTAGTTAATATAAAATTTCGAATAAATTTATTCGTATCGAAAAAAAGTACTTGGTCTCGATGACCGAAGGTCATATTATATAATAGCTGGTTTAATTTATCTATCCGGTCATTTTGTGCCTCTGAGAGAGTTTTTGAATAGGGAAAAGCACAGATGATAATTTTTCTTACTTGCAAAGCTACTATGGACTCATAATAATTTATTAAGTCACTTTCTTGAATCCCTGTGCTGTTCCCCATTAATAATACAATAGTTGTATTTCTATCATATTGTTTGCTGAGCAAAAGGTTGACTATTTGAATATAAGAGGCATTTGGCATACATACATTCTCTACATGCTGTCTTAAGCTGTACTGTAGCTTGGTACCTAAACCTACACCTATTTTGTCAGAGAAAATTAAGGTTTTAAAGGGAGTGTCTTGAACTGAGCTGCGGGTGGGCCCCGACTGCAGCCGACCATGCATTTTGCTGGCACTGGTTGATGTAGCTCTGCACCCGCTTACAACCTGACGGCTAGGCTTGCCTCCATTCTGCTGTGCACAATCCAGCTGTATAGGGGCTGGTGTGGATGGCACACTGCACGGCTGCAAACTTGGCTTCGGACTGACTTTTTCATCGTTCAGCTGCTGGTTGGAGCTTAGGTGTAGAGCGACTGGGTCTCCAGACAGGTCTGATGGTGGTGGCAGAGGTGACAAGGTCACTCCGTCACACTCCGTCTCACAAAAGTACTAACATTCATGCGAAATAGTTCATAAACAAATATACATTCTGATCATGAAGAAAACAATCGCAAAACTGTTATAATGATAGGTGACAAGGCATAGCACAGATTATGAACGATGACGTTCAGTGCTGCAAAATGTAATTTATATCGATCATCAATTCGATTCCATCAGTCACCATTTCATAAAATATAACTGAAATGTAATATAATTGATTAACGTGATGCGAGTAGAAAGCCCGGTGATTATGCCTCATATCACCTTTACATAATAACATATATAATGTGCAGTCTATGTACATAAACCATGACATTTTAGTTGAAAAGTCACCCATGAGTAGGTACTGATTACGTTATGTGCCCACTTTAGGGCACGAATCGTCTCGCACGCGAGCTCGATGACTTTCAGCTCCCCGAACAAGTCGGTTTCCGATAAGGCTTTACATACGTTGGACCAAATACATACGCTGCGGCAGAATGTACAAAATACCGAGGAGTATAATCTGCCACTATTTTTAGCTTTTTTGGAGTGAAGTGAGGTATGGGGACATGGGGTGTACCTCATACACATGTTTCCTCTCGATGTTTTCTGTAAACGTTGGACAGTCGTACTGCTATAAAAAGATCACATACAATGTCCGATTCGAACCCAACACCTTGGAATGTGATGCAAGCGTTCTGTTAATACATAACCACCGCTTTCCTGATTTATTTAAAGATCAGCATCCGAGCGATTCCGTCAAATTAAGGTCCACAAGATCCACGGATCCGTGTGGCACCGGATTAAGAATAGCGTCACTCCATTTCCTTCCGTGGATGTCGTAGAAGGCGACTAAGGAAATAAATTACCAGGAGACGGGCAGCAGCGTCTTCCTGAGATTTCAACCGCATACTGCGATGGCCAACCCGCCTGCCAAGCGTGGCGATTATGGCAAAACCCCTCATGGTTATGAAAACCACGAAGGAGGCCTATGTCCTGCAGTGGCCTTTAAATGGCTGATGATGATGATGATGAAGGTCCACACTGTTGAATCTGTTATCTAGTGTTAGTACCTAATATATAATGTAAACCACAAATAATCTTAATGAACAGGTGGATAAAGAAATATGCAAATGAAGTAGGTATTATCAAACGAAATAACAAAAGTTGTTAGGTATGCAATTTTTTTCAGCTAAATATGCCTATTTCTTCCCTGTATCGATTCATTCGATTTGAAAAGTAGCGGTCGGTTGGATGGCAACACTACATTATTGAATGCACAGATTGAGATTTAAACAGGTCTGTGAATGGATCAGTAGACTTGTATCAAGATGACAGCGGTCGTTAAACCGGAAGCATTAATTATTGTATAACTTTATTAATTTAGAATTACGGAGAAGTCATGGTTTAATAAGAAAACCCCTATTTTTTATAATTTAAAACATGAATTATGGACACTGAAAACTAGTGACACTATTTAGATTTTAGCGATACTGCTAATGGTCGAGATCCTTTGTGTTTACTTTTTTTTTCAATTTACTATCCTTACTAACACTAAAATGAAATATATTTTTTACTATGTACTATGTCCATACTAACCCGATAAAAAGTACCCGAAACCTTCGTGCGTGCATGCAACGAACGTTGATGAAGCGAAAGAGATCCGTCAAGATCGTGGCAAGTAGCAAACCCTGGTCCCTGTCTACCCCTTCGGCAGACATGCGTGAGTTTATGTTATGTTACATACTAACACAATATTATAATAACAGAATCAACATATTATCGGCATGATTAAGAACATTTTTTTCGACTCAAACATGCTTGGAAAATCGACGGGTTAGCACATATTGAGGTTTAATTAATGTTACCCTTTATTAAATATTTTTGCGAAATCTTTTGCATCTAGTACTGTATAAGTACTAAAAATTTCTTCCCAACATTATCGAAATTTTCAAACTTTGAAAAAGAATTTGCGCGTTAACGCAATACAAAACATTGGGATCTCATAGAAGCGTAGCATTGGTTTCACTTACGGTCCATACCGTAATAACGCTGAGAGTTACGCGTCCATTATGTGCTAACATTTTTTATGTTATAGCATAGTTTGTTTAGGTGTCCAGTACGTACACGTAGCTTTCGGGTCATATAAAGGTATATTTAAAAATAACGTATATTTTTCGTTCATCTTCTCCCTTCATATGATAATTTTTATTTATGTATTATTCTATATTTATCTCTTATTTATGTACCGTTTATGTATGTGTATTAAATATATAAATATATTTCTTAGTATTGTATAGTTGCACCGACTACCCGTCATTTAGCTTCTCATTTTTTTTCCGTCAGTGGTTGTCTGGAAGAAATTACTTTTAGTAATAAGGCCGCCAATTGTACTGTACTATATTATTGTTAAATTCTCATATGTAATTCCTGGTGTACATACAATAAAGAATATTCTATCTGTCTATCTATCTTAATATTTAAGAGGGGCAACAAACGTGATTTGTTTGCGGTTTTTTGCTCGATATTAATAACGGCAACAGGTAGACGCTTGAAATATTCAAATGTTGTATAGATAATGGTACGGAACCCTTCGTGCGCGAGTCCGACTCGCACTTGACCGGTTTTTTAACACCTTGCAGGCAGGTACAGAGCTTCGAACCTCAACCAAAATAAAACAAATAACAAAACAGTAGACTGCACGCGTACCAAGGTTGATAAGCTGTCAGCTTTACCAGGCTGACTATCTTATAAGAAAAATATTTAACTAACTGATCGACATAAACTTTACCAGTCCAGCCTGGATGGCTGGCCCTACGATGGCACGAGTCACGCGATTTGTGGTGCTAAAATCACAGAACAATTTTCTGTTCCGTGGCTAAAATGACAGAATTTGTCAATTAATGTAGGTACTCGTACCTACTGGAAAGTCGCGACTGTTGACGTTTAAAACGCGCGACTAGCGTCGTCCTTCCCATGCCGATGGCCGGCCACCTATTCACGAATGATAAATATACCATTAATTGAAGATTTTGAAATTGAGAACACACTTGATCTTGTGACGGAGCGAGAAATAAAACGTCAAATTACGACTTGTAGTCGACAGCAGGTGAACCTTTACATTTTTGTTGCAAAGTCGTCCTTAACGCAACTGATTAGAGTGCACGTATGTAAAGGTCGATGTGCTGTTGACTGTTCCTTCTTATGTAAACAACCCGTTAATAAAATAAGGAAATGCTTAACGTCTACCTGCTTTACCCATCGCGGTTTAATTTTTTTTTTCACTTGTATTTCAAAGTCATGCTTTTTTACAGCCATTCCTACGGAACATTTATCTGATTTATGTGCTATAATAGCACCTTTATAGCACCTATCTACCGATGCTATTAGTATACTACCATCATTATTATAAAGCCTGTGTGTGTCCGCGGAAAATTACCGCGGTCCACTCCTCTTTGTTGCGGCAAGAGTGAAAATTTATGCTGGGACGTCAGCCGGTTTTACATTGGACGATATTCGCAACGACGAGACATCATCTCACTGATAGTTTCATACATTTACTAGGGCCGTCGTGCGAACGTTGTACGAGTTTCCAAATAACTTCCACTTCTACATAACACAGTCACTTGTCCTAAATAATAAAATACCCTGTCCTATGTTAACCAGGACATCACAAACATGGACCTACACGCAGACTGGGGCCATTCTTACAAATCAAGTACGGCGGCCTCCAGTAGGAATCCAAGCCACGACTTCTGTTTTGGTTACGTTTCGTTGCGTCCACAAACTACCTGGTGGTCCACGGTAGCAAATGACTTGGAGCAAGTCCAATTGAGCAAAAACACAACCCAGGACAGAAAATTCTGGACCAAAATAACGAGGAGAGCCGACCCCAAATAGTGGGATGGAGCAAAGACAAAGAAGGAGATAATTATTACATTCTCAAATTGTAGTCTTACATAAGCAGCCTATACACGTCCCACCGTAGGGCACAGGCCTTCTCTCAGGGAGAGAGTATGGGCTTAATCACCACGCGTGCCCACCGCGGATTGGCGATTTCAAGCGCTGACGTATGTGAATAGCTCAGATACTCAGGTTTACTCACGATGTTTTCCTTCACAATTAGCGAGTGGTATTGTAAATGTACATAACTTAGAAAACAAAGTCATGGGTACATGAGCGCACTGGGAATTGAACCTGGGTCTCTCGCTTCCGAGTCCAA
Organism: Yponomeuta evonymella; assembly: GCA_963969515.1. NCBI lineage: Eukaryota > Metazoa > Arthropoda > Insecta > Lepidoptera > Yponomeutidae > Yponomeuta > Yponomeuta evonymella. The sequence continues at coordinate 4,916,503 of OZ018362.1, forward strand.
TAGTAGGAGTAGCCTACCCACTCTAGTAGGAGTAGCCTAGTCTCGCTTTACTAGGCAACAAGACTACAATTTGAGAGTGTAATAATAAATTTATCTAAAATTGTAGTCTTACAATACCTTAACTGCTTAGTAAAGTAAGACTACAATTTGAGAATGTAATAATCTTCTTCTTTGTTTTTGCTCCATCCCACTATTTGGGACGGCTCTTCTCGTCCTTTTGCTTTTGGCACAGAGGAAAAACCTTTTAGTAAGTAGTTAAGATACCACAATTTCAGATGAGCAACATTGTAGCAACGACGTCGCGCAGTTACGATTATCGTCTAGTGTGAAACCGGACACCGGGGGTGGTTTATGGTAATACCGGACCGTTCAATCCCGGAAACTTTTGGCATAACCGGCCGGGATGCGTGCGTTCGAGATCACGCAAAGGTTGTTCCGATACTACGCCTTTGTTTTACTTTGCACGAGTGTTGTGTTTTCCTTGGTATGTCGTATAAGCTGGCATACTAAGTAAAGCCCCCTTGTCTCAGTAGTTACCTATAAGCAAGGGTTTGCCTATATAACATAACACTAAATATTACTAAGAAGACAAAGATTAAAGCCAGTTCAATGGATTAGTTCTAGGTTTTAGAATAATAATGTACATACATATATACATAAATACATAAACTCATGCGTATATCCCAGAGGGGTAGGCAAAGACCATGGACTGCCATAATAATAATGTAAACTCTGTTAATTAAGGAAATTATTTGAAAAGTTTGGAGTTTTTTTGTCCATTTTTTCTCCAAAATGATCTTGAAATGGACACCTAGTTTTACTTCTAACATTCAATAAGTCACAGTTTCTATGTTATCTGAATAAAAAAAACTTTGATTTGATTTAGTTTGGTTGTTTAGTCCGAAGGGGGAAAAACAGGTAGGTAATCAAATACATAATCGCTGCTCCACATGATCGAACGACCCATACTCATCCACTGCTGGCCGTGGCTGGATACTCATATCTATATTTCGTACTATTTCAGACTGAATTCGAGAATTGTAGGTTTCCCTCTTGCAACAAAGCTGGCATACCTCTATCGCCCTACCGACATTCCTTTCCGTCACTCCAGCTTAAAAAATAAATAACATCATTTTGAGATAGAAAAGGGATTGAGCTAGAAACAAGGCTAGAAATGCAATAGGCTTTCGAACTCAAAGAAGCATTTTCACGAAACGACGACGACGCCGCCAGAATAAAATGGAAAGTTAGAGAGGGATTTGGCGTTTTCCGGGCCCGGATAGAATTCAACGGGAGGCTTCCGTGGGGCTCGGGAGTCCTAGATAGACAACGATTCAATATGGACGGACTTACGTGGGCACCCAGAGCTATTCTATTTTCACCGAACACAGCGAAAGAGATTGTGGCAGAAGGGCGCATCAAATCATCTTAATCTACTGTGGCTGATCTGTGCCTCGATTGTGTATGTCAACGCATATCAAAACAAAATATTCGTTTCGCTCTGTCGCATAATGTGTGTTTGTGTGTAGTTTTTATATATTTCGCATAATGTCGCATTATGTAGAGCATCGTGAGGAAACCTGAGTGTTTGAGGTGTCCACATACCTCAGTGCTGGAAATTGCCAATCCGCGGTGCCCACGGGCACACGTGGTAATTAACCCCATCCTCTCTCAGAGAGAAGGCCTGTGCCCTACAGTGGGACTTATATAGGTTGCATTATTATGTAGTACAGTATCTTTTTAGTCTAGGTTTGTTGTTACAGTTGAATTTCGTTTGTCTCTAGATTTGAGAGGTTCTGGATAAAAACCAATACCACTCCCTAGCGGTGAAGGAAAGCATCGTGAAAAAACCTGAGGTGTCTACATCCAATCACGTGAATTCGCCGATACGAAGTAAGTAAACTTGGTGATAAATATACCTTCTCTATCTCTGTCTGTCTGTCTCTCTCTCTGAGAGAAGGTCTTTGCCATGCAAAGTACATCTAGTATATAGGTTGCTTATAATGAATCTACTTAATCTTACGCATAATCAGCCTATATGCGTCCCACTGTAGGGCACAGGCCTTCTCTCAAGGAGAGCGTATGGGCTTAATCACCACGCGTGCCCACCGCGAATTCACCGCAACTGATCCCAACTTCACTTATCACATGTAATATTAGGGGTTAAAGTATGAAATTGCCGTTTTATTGCAATAGGTTCTTTGAATTGACATAGAATCTTCATGGTTTGAGGTTTTCGAATGAAACTTTTTTCAAATGGTTTCTATGATGTTCTTTTTTTAAAAAATGTGAAACATTTGAATATCGAATATTGAATATCAACAAGGCAACACAAGTTTCAACACGCGTTTCTTTCTGCAGATCAGTCAAATCATGAGGCACCTATTTTTCGTATTTTTTTATTTTATTGATTTGACGCAAGTGAGTCAATATTGTGGGTAAGGTAACGTTAAACCATGCCGCTAATTCCTGGGTAGTTTGACTAGGGTCGGCTTCCACTATCTCTCTTAATTCATCGTTATTCACCTGTGTGGGCGGTCTTCCTCGTGGCTCGTTCTTTAAGTCGAAATTTCCATCACGAAAGCGTTTAAACCAAAATCGCACGGTGCGTTCATTAGTAGACCCCTCTCCAAACGCAGCATTGATATTGCGGGCTGTTTCTGCCGCTTTAGTTCCGCGTCGGAACTCGTATTCAAAAATCACTCGAATTTTCGCAGTATCCATCTTACTTGTCTAAATTGAATAACAAAAACAATTGAAAGTCGATATTCAAATGTTTCACATTTTTTAAAAAAAGAAAATCATAGAAACCATTTGAAAAAAGTTTCATTCGAAAACCTCAAACCATGAAGATTATATGTCAATTCAAAGAACCTATTGCAATAAAACGGCAATTTCATACTTTAACCCCTATTCGCCAAGAAACATCACGGAATTATTTAGTACCTACATACGCGAAGCTTGTATTGCCAGTGCGGTCTAACTTTAATTACCACGTGGTTAGGTCCTACATACATATGTATTTTGTCAGTTTGCCAACACACACCCCGCCGGCTACGACATAGTTTAAACTTCGATTGGATTCTGTTTGAAATTTTGTCTAACACCCGTATACTCTCTTTAATCATCTTATGGATTAAGTGGGTGGAAGATCCGGCAAGGGACGCTCTAGGTGGACATACTTGGATCAAATAGGGGATGTATTAGCCAAGGGCAAGATAAAAAGTACCCGAAACTGGCGTACGTGCACGCAACGACTAATGAATGTTGATGAAGCGAAAGTGGTCTGTCAGGATCGTGGCACGTGGCAGTTCCAGGTCTCTGCCTTCTCCTCTGGGATACAGGCGCGAGTTTATGTTATGGATTATGCCGTTACTGTACTAACAGTGGCTCCATAAACATCACATCATCACAGTCCCACCATTATACTGTGGGACTCTTCATGAATGCGCCAGCCGCTTCTACACTGCGCTGTTCTTCCCAGGGCTTCCTACTGCTTTGTCGGTATCAGTTCGCTGGTGGCCGGCCGATGCTTCTATATTTTATGCGGTTGCCACACTAGTTCTGCCGTGCTATCGATATCGGCAGTAACGATAAGCCGCCTGCGTCCCACTGTAGGGCACAGGCCTTCTCTCAGGGAGAGATTAGAGGTTGAAATGAAATAAAATAGTTTATTTGCACGAAAAGTGGTACATAGTTAAAGCTTTCGTCCTCTCTACAACATACATGACTTGCCGATCTCAATTTCAGCCTAGCAACGCTTCTTAGAATGTTGATGCACGCGATCTTCGATAGAAATAACGCGCATCGCTCTCTGGACTACCTGCAAGCCTTGGCAGGCGTTTGGTTTGCCCACAGAACACAAAAAATTGTGTTCTGAAGGTTTTCCCTTCTCGCAAAGATTCACTTCTTTCATATGGAGTTCTCTTGAGTGAGTGCAGACAACAGCCGTTACCATGCATGCCACATTAGAGGGTTTGAAGTCTGCCATGTTAGTGGGTTTGATGTAGGTAGTGTTGACTGTTGTCTGGACTGGACAGCCTTAAATAAATGCGAGCGAAGCGGAAGGAAAATGCTTGTTTCAGTGGGATTGAACATTCCGCAAAACCACAGCTTAGCGCTGAAAGCAGTTTAGACAGAAATCATCTGGATTAAACTAAATTGAACATAATTTCTGAGCAGATTTTCTAACAATGACCTTAATATGGCTAAAATGATTGGTCCGAAAACGATGTGAAAATCCGTACGTAGTCCAGTAATGTTAAACATGAAAAGGGGGTCGTATGCAGCCATAGTAACTATACCGCTCAGAGGCCTAATTCCTCTCGTCTAAGTGTCAAATTCCATACTAATTTGACAGTTACACGATTGGAATCGCTGAGGATTTGTTGCGCGTAATATAGGGGTAGTGCCTTCCTTCACTTTGAGCGAAACCTGAAAAAAAAAACGAAAAAAATTATACTTTTTTGGGTACACCCCCGATCGCATAGCACTTTGGATATTGCAAATCTGTTTTTTTAGGTTTAGGTTTAGGTCCTAACAATATATAAAAAAAATCCGAACGACCGGACATTTTGCAAGCACTGATGTACATCTCGGTTGTACTAACTGCCGTAAAAATGCTTACCTACGCAATTAAGGGGATCCAGTAGGCTGACTAGCGCCACCAATTAAAAAAAATCATATCTTTTTTTACAGATCGTATTTGCAAAAAGTGTCTGTACAGTGTACAATCTCTCATTCACGTTAACAGTGATTTTTAGGACCCGCGACAAAGGACCTAGGACCTAGTACAATAAGCAGAAACTTATATAACAAGTGCTAATCTGCCAACATACCCAATGGCCTCAGTCTGAGTATATTTCATGTTTGTCCTTGCCTGGTTACCAAAACACAAAGTATCCTAGTTTGGGACCAGGACAAGTGAGTGTGGACTTCCACACTGTTATTATTGAAACATAATACTCAGCTCAGTATGTTAGCAGATAAGCACTCGTAGAGTCTGAGAATCGTGACGGACCCAGAACGGGGTGTGAAGCAATGTAGAACTCAAATATGAACACTCAAATGGAACTCAAGTATGAAACCCATAGCTGAAAGATTGATAACTTCTTCACGTTTTCGAAGTTATCGGAAGATCAAGTGATTTTGACGCACCCTGTACATAATTTGCCCGGGCTTCAGAGCTAGTGGGAGGGAGATGCAGGGCGCGGTCATAAAAGCAATTAATAATTTTTCCAGGCGCACAATAGTGCGGCGCAGCGGTAAATCGCGGGGCGCAGCTGCCCTCCACCTGGATTGTTTAGAAGCGCCGGAGCTAGCGCCTGCCTGATTTAGGTATTTTAATCTGCGCCATTGGATATTCATTTGATTAAGGGCTGCATTTGTTATCTTCCTCGAGGTATTAAAATTACGGAATAAAGGTCTAAGTAGACCATGAGTTTGGATATTTGGAAGTGACACGCAAATACAAATAAACGTTAAATGAACTTGGGTGATATTTAACATATGAATTTACTCGTAGTATAAATTTATTTCAACCTGAGGAATTTACATTCTAGAAGAAGAAGACAGAGACAGAAACTGCCTTCTAATCTGAGTCCTCATAAACATGAATGTGACATATAAATTCAATTAATCATATCACGTGTGGCGTTCAATGCCAAACAACAAATAAATGTTTTTCTTTTCTATATTTGTAACTATGTGTTCCGTGTGGGGCCGGATAAAGAATAGCGTCACTTCATTTTCTTCCGTGGATGTCGTAGAAGGCGACTAAGAAAATCAATTACCAGGAGACGGGCAGCAGCGTCTTCTTGAGATTCCAACCGCATGCTGCGATCGCCAACCCGCCTGCCAAGTGTGGCGATTATGTCAAAACCCCTCATAGTTATGAAAACCACGAAGGAGGCCTATGTCCTGCAGTGGGCGTCAAATGGCTCATGATGATGATGATGATGATGAACTATGTGTGGTATGCCTTTTCTTAATTCATAATCTGCCTATATAACGTCCCATTGTCGGGCGCAGGCCTTCTCTCAGAGAGAGAGTGTATGGGCTTCAACACGCCCACCGCGGATTGGCGATTTCAAGTACTGGGGTATGCAAATAGCTCAGACACTCAGGTTTGCTCACGATGTTTTTCTTCACCGTTAGCGAGTGGTTTTGCTACTATAACTTCACAAATGTACATAACTTAGAAAACCAAGTCATAGGTCCATGTCAGTACTGGGAATCGAACCTGGATCTCTCGCTTCCGAGTCCAATGTTCCACTAGGCTACCACCATCTTTTCTTTCTCGTGATGTGTGAAATTGTTACAATAAATATCTTTCTTCCTTACTTTCTTAAATAATGTTTAATTATGTAAGAGAACCGCGAGTCATAAAAAAACAAAAAGGCGAACTTGCACGACTTTTAAAATGTCATTTAAGTCGCTATTTAAAATGACTTGTATGAAAATTTTTAGTTAAGGGCAGCCTAAGTCTCACTTAAGAAATTGGTGCAAGCCGGCCTAAGTACACCTTGATTTATATATTATTTTGTATTTTTCTGAGCAACGAGTAATTTGACTTCAAGAGTAATCCGACTTATAGTTCAGAGTTTTTGACTGAAAATAGCACTCCTAATTCTAATTCAATAACGCCCCGCTGACGCTGAGTCTAGAGGAGATGGGTCGTCTCAGCGCGCAAAATCCGAAAGGTTTGCATGTGTGATATAAAAAAAAAACTTTCAATATTATTCTCTACGAGATGTCATTTAGGTAGATACAGCTGATTGAAAGCGGCACTTTTCTATCCCGCATGCTGCCTGGAGCTACCCGTTTCCCCAACGAACAAAGATTAAAACTCGTGCATGCCCCATTTAGGTACCCTTAGCTGCCGCTTGCACTGCGCTTTAGACATGAGTAGAACTCTATCATAGAGATCTAGATAATGCAGATTAGTTTAAAGCATGGTGGCGCATGGCCAGCCAGGTAGCGCGACAACATTGACCAGACAGCAGGGAAGACCTGGAGAATATCAGCGCAAAGCAGATGAAGGGGCCCTTGTCAAACAGTGGACATCGACGGACTGAAGATGATGATGATGACTTTAAAGCAAGAACCTCTCTCTCAGGTTCGTTGAAGTTAGTAGTTATTATTTATTTATAATTTCATTGCACTTACATAAAAAGCAGCGGGTTTCCTCACGAGGTTTTCCTTCAACGTAAGCGTGTGCTATTGCTACTGTAACTTTGCAGATGTTACGTACATTTGAAAATAAACAAGGTGATAGGTGCATGCCCGCACTCGTAATAATATTAACTTCCACACAACAAAATCCCACAGCGTGGTTACCATAGCAAGATACCCTGTGCTATGGTACCCAGGCAAGGACTAAGAATCGAACCTGGGTCTCTCGCTTCCGAGTCCATTGTTCTACCCACTGGGTTAAAATCGTGAAGAAACGTGCGGCTTGGTTGGCTCCACACTATTGACTTGTCTTTCCTGCGGGCTAGGCCGACTAAGCTGTCAGGATGGTGTAGGTGCTGGGCAAGCCCACTCCATCAAAAATAAACAATATCCCAGGCACTGCAGCATCCGAGTAGTTCCTTCACCTATCTAGTGTGAGTGAAGGTGCCACTGGACGCTGCATAAACCATCTTATTACGTAGATGTAAAGGCCAAAGTTTACATAAAAAGTTGTACAATACGGCGGACTAGTAAAGCTATACCTGAGTGCGAGCTAGGCGCCTAAATACCTAGCCGCCATACATTTTACGATTTCCGCTTTTAAAATGTTTATGTTCACTGCTATTTTTAGAACATACAACCTAAAACGTTAGTCCAATAACCTAGTAACCTAGTACAAAGATTTAAAAGATTTTCTCAAAAAACGGCCGTTTCTAGCGAAAATCGATTAAAGTTTTGAGTTATTGACACGAGGATATGAGCTGTAGGTTTTAAAATTAGCTATCACCATTATTGAGGCTTATGATGTTTACTTTTTGCAAAAACGTAGTATATGAAAAGATATGATTTCTTACCCATTGGTGGCGCTGGTCAGCACCGGTTCGGTAGGGCAATCTCCCTTGTCTAGGTTCGAAGTAGTCGAGTGAGTAAACTGTTTACACGAATGTATTCCTTCCCTTCCCTGTCCAAGTGTCCTATAAAGGTACAGCAAGCTTCATCATTATGTCAACCCTGCGTATCACAGTGGGGAGTGCATCAAAAGCGACCGCATCCCACCTCGTCCGCCATAATGAAAAATGTGATTGCACTCCGCAAACAAAGTGCAAATGAAACTAACTAGCCCGAAAACGCGCCGAGGCATCAGCCATCGCGATAAGGGCTGAATTTATAACGGTTCGCCACACCACCGCTTCCGCAACTACAGCTCTTTTAGTCCGACGGAAATTACTTTTCGTAAAGATCAACCTCGCATAGGTTCAAAAAATCACACGATTGACCATTAAAATGAAGAAGATAAGTCGAATGAAACTCAAATTATAAAATGTTAGGCTCCTGAAACACAAAAGCCCTAGAGAGCTTTTTAGAGTTTTAAACCGTGATAGTAAATTGATATATCTTCTTTACAAAGCGCCTTTAAATACGTATTTATATAAGCAGCATATAATATAATATTCATCCTACTGTAGGGCACACAGCTTCTCACACAGGGAAAGACAGAGAGGCGTATTCTCTGTGGATTGACGATTACAAACGTCGAGTAATCTGAACAAGACACTCAGATTTCCTTACGATGTTTTCCTTCATAGTAAGCTCCTCTGAGTTACTTTAAATGGTAAGAGAAAGCCGAAACGGATGGTGATGTGCGGCAGCTGTAAGTGCTATTATCCAGTATGTAGCAGCGCAGTGTTCCAGTTAGCTCGTTATCTGATATGAACGCATGTCGGCGTGAAGTTATGAAGTAATTAGCGGTGGACAGGTGCCGCGGATATTGACCCAAAATCCGTTTATTATAGCGAGGACGTGCCCTGTCGGTGCGGCGCGGCCGGGCAATACGCGGATTATGTGACTTTGATTAAGTACGTAATCTTATATTATGACCTCAGCTTGTCAAAAGAAGTATGTTACTAGCCAAAATAGCTATGCCATAGTAGGTGAGGAAATGTTACTACTACAAACGAGTTACCACCGCTAAGCCCCACACACACACACACATGCGCATCCCACTACCCGCCAGAAGACATATAGGTTTATATACTCGTAGTTGGATATATAATTTGTTGCGGTTAGATAAGTCAACAGGCAAACAACGACCTATTTGATATGCGATCAATACGGTAAGGTTGTTGTTTAGATCCTGACTAAATATTTGTGAGTTTCAGGATTTCCGGATCGTGGATGCGAATGGCGAGAGACCGCGAAAGGTGGCGTAATGGGGAAAAGATCTTTGCCCAGCAGTGGGCAGAGGTGGGCGGTTGATGACGATGATGAGGACTTCCAGAGCGTTTAATACCACGGTGTTCATTCGCACCCGCACACTCGCATACAATTATTGTAAAAGATTGAGAATAAGTGCAAAAATAATTTTAAAATATTTTTTTTTTATCTTTATTGAAGGGCTTGGTCACATAAGTGGTCCTGTCACCCTATGATAATAAGACGTTTTTGCAATTTTTACCAAAAACAAAAATATGTCTACGATGTCCGTGATTTTATTTTATCTATTGATAAGGAAATCAATAGCGAAACTAAACAAAATATTGTCTCTCGTGAATAGTCTCGTGGCACAGTGTTTGTTATCAAACGCCTCCGAAACGGATTCACCGACTTTTATGATTTTTTTTGTCCATATTTGGTCGGTCTGAGAATAGGTCGTATGCTGATTAATATGGCAAAACAACGTTTGACGGGTCAGCTAGTAATCTTATAAAATACTAAGCCTGATAAAAAATTAAGTGGCTAATTCGAATTGATATTACTATACTATATGCTGCATATAAAAAATGTGAGGCTTTTGAATTAGGTAATATATTTCCATACACAGGCTTTATTTAATGCGATGGTAGGTTTGACCGAGGACACGAAATAAACGCACGACGAAAAACCGGCCAGCTTTATGTTTTTTCTGTAAGTGTCGAGCCTTTTTGGCAGATGACTGAGTTTTTTTACGTGAGCACGCATCTCCGCTTACCATGTACAAAAATTGGGTAGGCACTTTCCACTTAATAAAACGGAATTTGCACGGATATTTACTGGTTTATCCAAATTTCAATAGAGATCGTGGTTGGAACATACCTACAGAACCAGGGCTTAAGTGCATGAGACCCCCTTGCTAGAAGTGTGACTGACGATTTAATTTTAGTTTCAATAACTAATAATGAATATTTTTTAGTTTATGAAAATAATTGTTTTGTAGATTGAATTTTAGTTCCAATTACTAATAATCCATATTTTTGAGTTTATATAAAATTATTGTTTTGCCAAAATATTTTTGGAACGTAACTTAATATTTTTTTGCCGAGGGTAGTAAACTAACAGTTAATGCTTTTAAAAAAGACGCCTGTCACCTCAGGCTACCAAGACCACGGCACTTGCAAAAGTACCGAAACGTCGGAAAATTGTAAAATGGAAAAAATACACGAATAAACATCCGTGCAAATTCAGATTTTATTATGTCTAGTGCTCTTGTTAATCTTAGAAAACACTTTTCACTTTTTTGTTCGGCAAAATAAAAATACATATATTTTTTTGCTTTTATTAAAAGAATGATATATTCTTATATGTTAGCATAACATTTTGTATTGGTTTTATATTCTGAAAAAGTCGAATACAAATATAACTAGGTATATACTCAAAATTACCTATCATAGTTTTGATGCGTCCATGCAATAAAAAGAACAGTCAAAGACAGTAGTTTACACAGGGCTTGGAGCAGTTTTGTCGTTAGAAGAATTACCCTTCAATACCAAGAGAGCGCAAAAGCCTCTCTTGATAGTGCTCATGTTTGACTACGCAGATTTATACTTATTTTGTAGAGATGACAGGATACACAATAGTTGAATTGAAATAATTTATTCGCTTAAAACACAGTACAATGACAGAATACTCATATAATGTGTACAATATAGTTTGATTAGAGAATGTTGAGGACTGAAAGAGGATGTAGTGACTAGAATTGAGAAAGGAATGTTGCGTTGGATTGGACATATGGAGAGGATGAAGGAAGAAAGATAGACGAAACAAATATATCTAGCGAATGTGGGTAGAAAGACTGGTAAGGGACGTGCCAGGCGGACATACTTCGACCAAATAGAGGATGTATTAGCAAAGGGCAAGACAAAAATGATCCGAAACCGGCTACGACTACTGAATGTTGAGGAAGCGAAAGTGATCTGTCAGGGTCGTGGCAAGTGGCAGTCCCTGGTATCTGCCTACCCCTCTGGGATACAGGCGTGAGTTTATGTATGTATTTGTAGAGATATGAGGTAGAGACTATGAAACGAGAAGAGTAAACCCAATCTAAAAATAATTGCATATTTACTCAGCGCCTTGACCTCTTTTGTCTTCATAGAGGTTCAGTAAATCGAGTGAGCAGTATTTTACTCAACCATGTCTTCAATATCACGTGAGGAAATTTATCGTCCGTCGCCGCTCACGGCCGAACATAATATTGGCTATTATCCATCGATCCTTGCTTCAGAAAAATTTTAGGAGCACTTTCAGGCATTACACGTGGAAAGTTTCACGAAGAAACTGGAAGGCTCATGCATTTCAAATTAATCAAGCAAGTTTACCGAGAAGATAGAAGTGAAAAGTCACCATGAGTCAGCTGAGGGTAAGACAAGGGAATCGAGTGATAGGCCTTTTCGACGCCTTTCAACAATGTACTTAATTGTGATGGCGATAAAGACTTCTTTTAATTGTAAGATGTTTGATCTAACTAAACGAATCATTAAAATTTGCGTCAACAATGTTACATCGCGATTCAACACTGCAGTGGCCAGCACCCCGTTCCACGTTTCACGTTCGACCTATTATGAATGACACTGACAAAGTTGCGCTTCACCGACAAGTCATGACAAAACATCCTAGGCGGAGCGTTTGAACTGCTGCGGGCAGCTCGGCCCGTCCCGACACGTCGCGTTTGAGTTCCGCAATAAATCGCCCAACTTTACTGCACCGCTTGTTTCGCGCTTGTCTTGAATAAATTCGACATTATTCATCCCCCAGTCCTTTGTTCCTGTTCTTCATAACTAAAGCGAAACTGAAACTTAGTGTTATTTATTGCACTCCGTATTTATCGCTAAGGCACTGCCCGGTGGCTAAGTTTGTTAGAAACTTGCTGTAAGTGGGTGTTGTTCACTGTCCATTAAGGGTGAGTAAATTAACGATGTTACTGATACTGGGCCCGGTACCGTCCGATAAGCCAATTGCTTCAATTCATCATGGAACGCAGAGAAATTAAGTGAAAGCGTAATGAGGTTAATTAGTGTAACATTGCCGCAGCATCGGCGTAAATATAGGGGGCAGTAAATATTGCTGATGGTGGGCTGTGTGTGACGTCACCGTGACGTGGGTCGGCCGGACAATGCTCGGAATGCCTGAATAGCGTGACTCATGAACAATGCTCCAGCATCACTCTAGTACAGTCACCATCATTAATATTTGAACGATCTACAACTACTGCATGATGCATTCCCTCCATAATGTTCACGTAGAAAGAGACATTTAGTCTAATCGTTCAGACCTCGCGCTTCCGAAAGCGAAGCCAATATAAAATGACTTAACGGATGGGCACTGGTCTGTTTACAGATTGAGTGTGATTTATCGACTAATATCTTATAGAAAAAATGCTGACTAATCGTATACTAAGCGTTGGATACCTTAAACATGACTCAAACTAACCGATGAAGGTTTTTCCCGATCCACAAGCGGAGAAAAATTCTACGTGCGGAAAAACCCAATGATACGTCCCGCATATCCTGAACCCACGTTAATCCCTGGTTTATTATTCCAGTGGATAGGTAATCGAAATGTGGTTTATTTAATCCGGTGTTTTATTCCATAAATTGTTCGCAAAAGTCGGTTCTTGTTTACTGTTTGCTCGTAACTTTGGGAATGGAGCGCATCGTTCATCCGGCGGGCAGCGGCCGGCCACGGATCACATCCCTCACACATAGCCAACATTTGTTTCCATTTCCTGAAGGAAATCGCTGTAAATCGACCATTTCTTTTGTCGGGAAAATAGGAACTTCCTGCAGAAAAGAAACGGAGTGGCGGCACGGCGGCGGTCCAGTAGTAAGTGTGTAGGTACTTACTATGATAGTGAGTACCTAATACTGCGACGGGGTAATGCAAAGAAACAAACACTTAATGTTTTTTTCTTGTGAGAATGGGACACAGAGTCAACCGGCATTTAACAGGTAAACACGTAACATCTTAGACTCCGTCTACCTCCGTGCTTGGGGTCAAGTTTCAACCTGTCCTAATTAAAAAAGAAGAACATCCTGACACAGGAAATTATCAAAGAATTTGAGCATTTCTGGAAACTTGCTCGATTTCATGGGTCATAAAAATCAAACGTACTGTGTCAAGTACGCTGTTAACCCTTATTTTATCCTTCCTTACCTTAACCGTGCAAACAAAAAACATTGGGGTCGAGTGGGAAAATGTTGCGGTGTCGCCTCAAATAAAAAGTCGCGATGTTGTAGACCCTTTCAGGGTACCGTTAATAAAAAATGGGCGGGCCGTTTAAAGGGGAAAAATATCTTCAGTCGTTCTTTATTGCCTTTAACATTTTTTATAAAAAAACGGCATGAGATTTTCCTTTTACACAAATGTGGTTTCGTGTGGCGAACTGGGCACTCTTGACCATACTTAACAATACTTTTTTCGTTTTTTGTAAGAAAAATGCTTAAGACAAAACAACCACTCAAGACAAAATGACCAGCAACATAAGAACCATTCGTCAGCCTTACATATTATTTAAAATGAACGTTTTTGTAGAGTCAGCATTATCGCTAATTAAAAAATGTAACGTTTTCGCGTTATTTTCTAGTTTACGGTAGTTAAATGCGCAAAAAATTGCCTATTCGTAGTAAGTTTATTGATGTATCAAACGAGCTCGTTAAAGGAAGGTTCCCAATTTTAATTCATTACTTGAAAGGTTTTCTACAAAAGATATTTACAGACGGTGATTGAGGATCACTAGAGTTTGTTTTTTGAATTATATTTTAATCAAAGAGATCGTGCAAATTTTGCTGTCGCTTTCAGAGATAACGATGATAAAATACCAAGTCAAACCTACATTACTACCGCGAAAGCTATAAAACTTTTACAAACAAACGTAGCTTAAATTTGCAGACAAGTTTCTTGTGTGGAAGTTATCATTATTATTTTAAAATCATACTTCATACTTCCGTGTGGAGCCGGATTAAGAATAGCGTCACTCCATTTCCTTCCGTGGATGTCGCAGAAGGCGACTAAGGAAATACATTATCAGGAGACGGGCAGCAGCGTCTTCCTGAGATTCCAACCGCATACTGCAATCGCCAACCCGCCTGCCAAGCGTGGCGATTATGGCAAAACCCTTAATGGATAGGAAAACCATGAGGGAGGCCTTTGTCCTGCAGTGGACGTGAAATGGCTGCTGATGATGATGATGATACTTCATCAGTTATTAGTAAACCGTGACGTGTCACCTTTTTAAATTTATTTTGGTCGCACTGTAGTAAAGAGACAACTGCTTCATTTTAATGCATTAGTAAAGATTTTCTTTTTCGTTAGGATGCCTAAGCGAGGTCAGGGTTGGGGACGGCGAGGCCAAACAATTTGTCAAAAGAAAGGGCAAAATATCTGGAAACAGCAGGCGACTTTTGCTAGATGACGTCGTTCCGTCGGATTACCCTCGCTGATTTGTAAAAAGTTTCTCTTCGGCCGGGTGAAAATGTTCGTCTTAGAACGGAAGGCGATGAAGAGCCAGAAATTAGGTGGCTATAATATCGTTCTAGGGGATTATCCTTGCAGAGTAGGGATGTGAACCGGTTTTAAGAAAACCGGTGAAATCCCGGTTTTTAAGAAGCCGCTAATAACCGGTTATTTCAAAAACTAATTGATTAATTTTTGTAGTGTAGTTTGTAAAGTGCGGCCAGTGGTCAAAAGAAAAATCACATTTAAAACCTTTTTTTTTAAATAAGAAATGCTTTAATGAAAAGTAAAGTAAGTAAAGTAAAGTATCGTTTATTCATGTACATGGGTAAATAAAATAGATCTTTATATACAGAGTTTCAGTGCATTCCATGTGCAGACAATTCAAGTCATATTTTGAAACCTGTACCGACGATAATCGGTGATTATTAGGTAAATCAGGCTGTTAGATGTTTGTATTTGGCCTTTTTTGCATCAAACGTTTGATTTTAAGATTTATTAATATATCAGATACAATCTACTTTCTTTTATCAATACATTTTCATAAATATCATAAGACTTTATGGAAGAACTAAAAAAACTTAAGAAAGCCGTTTTGACAATAGAAATGTCTACGTTCGCTCCAGTGTAGACTCTGATTTCACGAAAAAGTGCGATCCCCTTATATCTCGAAGAGTTATGAAGATATGATATTAAAAAAGACTCAAAAAGCGTATTTACAAGAACTATAAGGTGCAAAAAGAATTGTTCAAGAAAGTCAAAAACGAAAAAGTTATGGCCGAAATAGTGCAAAAAAAATTAAATTTTTCCGAATTTTTGATTTTCGGGCTCGATATTTTGGAAAAAAGAATGATACCAAAAAGTTGAGAAAAATTTCTCTGGACAATTTAGTCAGCTACAATTTGAGCCTAAAACAAAGACGATCGGGTTAAGGGTAGCATGTAGCTTAAACTTTTTGAAAAAAGTCAAAAAGTCGGAGCGACAATCTTCACATGACATTTATGACTCGATTCATTTCCAATGTGCTCGATAGTCGTGTGAGGCACGAAATCATGATTTTTTTTTAAAAGTAAATGGAAAATACCGGTGCTAAAAATTATAATCGGTTCACATCACAGGGAAAACTTCAGAGACAATACCAAAGCTTCTGCTTCGTTGCTATAGCGGCTAGCCGCGTGTTATGGCAGAGGGTTAGTCGAACACGGTGAGCATCTTCTTTATGTTATTTTCTCTCTTTGAATGAGAGTTTAATACGTCTCCTATTTCCTAAATTGAGAAAAAATATTGAATTTATAGATGATTGAGATGTTAAACTAAATTAAATCTTTACATAGGGATGGAAGTTAACATTTTTGTATCATTCAATAATATTTTGGTGCACGACTGTATACATAAGCAGCCTATAATACGTCCCACAGTAGAGCACAGGCCTTCTCTCGTGGAGAGTATAGGCTTCACCACGCGTGCTTACCGCGGATTGGCGATTTCAAGCGCTGACGTATGTGAATACCTCAGACACTCAGGTTTCCTTACGATGTTTTCCTTCACAGTTAGCGAATGGTATGGCTACTATAACTTCACAAAGGTACATAACTTATGAAAAACGACTGTATGAAAATAAAAAATGCACTTTTTTGACGACAACTTATGTAAAACCGAATTTTTACTTCACCATTATTAACTGCCCCAATTTCATATAAAATTTGCTTTCCACGGGCGTTACTCGACGTATTTATCAGCCGTAGACCAATTGGGTTATTTATTAGGTAACAAAAATAAGTTCACAAATTAAACGTTATTTCAACGACAATTTATTGGTCAAACGTAGTGGTAGTAAAATGAGGCCAAATAGGTGACTGTTTTAGAGGAATTTTTTTTAAGACCGTAAGTCTCTTAACAGGTCTTTCAAAAGCTCTTTGGTAATTCTGACTCATTGTAAAAAACGAGCTATTTGACTGCACTGTTCTTTTAGTTTACACCCCCCTGAGAAATCATTCTTTTACGAATAAGTATAACGCAAAACTTCTCAAACTCTTCTTTGTTACAGAAAAATCAAATATTTATACAACAAGGGGGCCCTTTTGCGTCGGGAATACGCAATTATCGCGAATATTATCGTAAAATGAAAGGAACGCAGCGCGGATGCTGCAGATCAAGTGTAAAATTAGACTTTAGCGTAATGGTGCAAAGATAATACGGGTGAAGCCAAATCGCTTTCTTACAATCGACAACCTGCAAAGTAAATATTTTAATCCAATTGGAGAGGCCATTAATAGAGGTTTGCCGACGATTTATAATACATTGCAGGTTTTACAAAATTAGTAATAATGATTTGTCAGAAAATCCGTTAATGAATGGCTAATATTTTCCAAATACACAAATGCTTGTGGCGCTGGCTTTAAAAAATTTATAGTCGTGGTAAAGATTTTTTCTACGACTAATACTTTTCGTAATCTAATTTGACGAAAATAGTATTCGCGTGGTATAAAAAACGCTCTTTAAAAATCGGGCGCAAACACTGTTGGGAACGAACGCCTTGTAATGTATGACACATTTATCAATGTTTGTGTTATCTCATCAAATAAAGTTTTTAATATCTGCACCCTCATTAGATACTTTCAGAATTCAATGACAAAACTAAATCTAATAAGTTTTTTATTATTTGATTAAGTTGATTATTCGCATTTTTGAGACCCCGAAAGACTTTTTTATTGGAGAATTTTCCTGTGTATTTTGTTGATATAAATACAATATAGTTTATACTTTATTGTACACAAGAAAGAAATATGTTACACATAAACAAAGCAATAAGAACGGGTACGTAGGCGAGCTTATTTCTATAGAAATTTCTTCCAGCCAACCACATAAGTTGTGAGACGATGATTTATACTGTAATACAATATTACAATGTACAAAAAGAAATAATTTGTTGTACTACTTATGATTTATTTTTTAATATTTTTCCAATTGAATTTTTTTTGTAATCTTACGGAAATACAATATCAGTCCGATCTAATTTTGGGTCTTGTTCCTCGTTGTGGTCCGCCCCTCGGCCGCGGCCGCAGGATGTGGCAGAGTGATCGTAATCGGCTTAACCTTTAAGTGCTACCTAGCAGAACCAAGTCCTATAGTAAGAGCACTAGACAAATAGCGGTAAAGATTTATGATAAATTACCTGAAAATCTCCAGGGAGATCAATCAGTTCCTAAAGGCTTCAATTAAATATCTTTTAGACATGTGTCCTTATAATTTAGAGAAATTTTATGAAAATTGAAAGTAAATAGGCTTAGGTGTGTTTTGAATATTATTTTATTTTTATTATTTTATTTGAAACTATTGGATTGAATTATGAGTTATTTATGTGTAATTTAATAAACATAAAAATACGGGTTTTTTCAGTATCTTTAAATAAAGTCTATCATGACGACCCAGACGGACATATTTCGACCAAAT
The DNA here is from genome assembly GCA_963969515.1 of Yponomeuta evonymella. Lineage (NCBI taxonomy): Eukaryota > Metazoa > Arthropoda > Insecta > Lepidoptera > Yponomeutidae > Yponomeuta > Yponomeuta evonymella. The sequence continues at coordinate 4,934,833 of OZ018362.1, forward strand.
AGGGGATGTATTAGCAAAGGGCAAGATAAAAAGTACCCGAAACCGGCGTGCGTGCATGCAACGACTAATGAATGTTGAGGAAGCGAAAGTGATATGTCAGGATCGTAGCAAGTGGCAGTCCCTGGTCACTGCCTGGGATACAGGCGTGAGTTTATGTTATGTTATGTTGAACATTTTCGACAAGAGAAACAGGAAATTTTGGTGAGAAGTAAATATGCAGAGAACACTATGGAGGGCACGCCATTGCGCCATTTTTCAGTATCGAATATCTATTTCGCGTAGTCTAAATGGGCGAAAAGCTACATAACTTTATGAGTGAGCCAGGTTGTTCATTGCGGCCGTCGAAATTCGGCGAATGGATGCGCTGAATAAAAGTTGAGATTTTGCATTAAATTTGTAAGTGGAAGTGCGCAATGGGAGCTCCTGCCTTGCCCTTACTGCCCGGGGATTTCCTATAATTAATTTCGTTTTACGGCCACCATAAAACCAGGCAAGGACGGACATCACAAACAGGGAAATACACCCAGATCGAGGCCATTTGTACAAATGTAAGGCGGCCCCCAGAGGGAATCGAACCCACAATCTCTGTTTTGGTAGTTAAGCGCCTTAACGTCTAGAACAACGAGGCAGGCAGTATTTGTTTGCCTTCACCGAAATATACAGAGTTACAGCTCTAAAATGCGCAATTAAATGTATGTGCTTGTATGTAAATGTAATGTAATGTAATTTCTGAAACACATCAATTAAAGTTTGTCGTTTAATTTACATTTTTGTTACGCTTTTAATAACCTATTTAGAGGCTGAAAATTCCACCCATGCCGAGACTTGAACCCGCGACTTCTGGCTAACCGTGCCAGCGCTCTTCCAACTGAGCTAATTTTTCCAACTGCAAAGTGGGTCGGGGCTGCAAGTGATGTAAATTGCTTCGGCCAGATGTCGCTGCCTGTACGTAATACAGAGAAAGTTTGTAAAGAGGCTCGAAATTTCGCTGATGCCTGCACTTACCCATTAGCTCAGTTGGAAGAACGCTGGCACGGTTAGCCAGAGGTCGCGGGTTCAAATCCCGGCATGGGTGGAATTTTTAGCCTCTAAATAAGTTTTTAAAATTGTCCTCAGCACGGGTTAGTGCAACAAAAAGAATATAATTTGTTGTACGACTTACAATTTGTTTTTGTTTATTTTTCCAATTTAATTTTTTTTCGTAATCTTACGGTTTTTAGGGTTCCGTAACCAAAGGGTAAGGGACCCTATTACTATGACTTCGCTGTCCGACAGTCCGTCTGTCTGTCACCAGGCTGTATGTCATAAGCCGTAATAGATAGGCAGTTCAAATTTTCAACAAACAACAATAACAACAAATACTAAAAACAGAATGAAATAAGTATTTAAAAGGGGCTCCCATACAACAAACGTGATATTTTCGTCCATGACATTACTAAGGCCTCTGGAAAGCAGTGGACGGGATGGGCAGGGACTGAGTTGGTTAGCGTGACTGGTATGAGGTTCTGCGGAGGGCGTTATTTGTGGGCTACATAAATAGAAGCTTTTAGCCGCCACTTCTATAGAAAAGTTTCAGGAAATCTTAGATTACATTTTCCCACGACACATGCCTCCTTCGTGGTTTTCACAACCATGAGGGGTTTTGCCATAACTTGGCCACGCTTGGTAGGCGGGTTGGCGATCGCAGTATGCGGTTGGAGTCTCAGGAAGACGCCGCTGCCCGTCTCCTGGTAATTGATTTCCTTAGTCGGCTTCTACGACATCCACGGAAGGAAACGGAGTGACTATATTCTTAAGCCGGCGCCACACGGATGAGTTGATGACATAGGTTCACTCAAATATATAGGTTAGCCTCTATTGCCGAAGATTAGATTAGCCTCTGTGAAGCTAGTAGTTCAGCGCCAATGTTCCATATCCATCTATATGTATATATTAGCTGACTCGGCAAACGTTGTTTTGCCCTATTAATTAGCCTACGACCTATTCTCAGACCCAACAAATATAGACAAAACGTTTCATAAAAATTGTTGAAGCCGTTAGGGAGGAGATTGATAACAAACACTGTGACTCGAGATTTTTATGTATCAGATACCTGTCCACATACCTACTTGAGTTTATTTTTAACTGATATGAAGGGGCTACAGAAAACCATTTCACTGTTTCTCTGAGACAATCCCACTGTCACAATATTGAGGCAATTTTTGGTAATAAACCAATTCAAATTCTTTGTAGATTTACCTAATCTAATATTAACTTTTAACCTGAGGCAGTCTTGACAGTTTAATACATAGTAAAAGCCGAGAAAATTGTACTCTCCGCTATACTACTGTCTTAAATTGTTGAACGTGAAATAGATCATCTACTATACAAATGAAAGTGCATTTTTCTGTCAATTCAATTCAATGATTTAATGCTTGAGATTAGATTAAATTTCATTACATTAGATAAGATTTGTTTGGGCGTCAATCCAGCTTAGTACTTGTATATATTACAATATGTTTTATAAACATGGTAACCTGTTTTACATACCTAATAAACAAAATAAAACTTAAATAAATAAATAAGCCAGAAACCGTCTTTGCCGATATGTCCCGCGTACGTGACTGCAAAACTACATCACGGTGAAATACCTACAGGTGTACTTTTAGATGTATATTTTACTTCGAAATAACAGTACAAGAACCTTGGCTTCATTAATGGAAACATATCGGTGCTCCGTATGGCGTAAATGTCGCTGACCGAACTTCCCCGACTTGGTTCCCCGCAAACATATTACCAATCGAAACTTTTCTTGTTTTGTGAGAAGTTTGTTTCCCCATTAGCGAAAGTTACGCGTAGTCACATAAAGTAGCCTACTGGTGGCTATGAGTCGAATTCTGATGCTGGCAAAATAACAGTAACAACTGGTATAAATATCGTGATACAATCAGTCTACCAAGGTAACGTTCGGATTTTAGATTGATCCTTACATTTAAAACAATTATTTACTATACAATAAGCATATTTGTATAAAGACGAGTTTAATAATAGGGGTTAAAGTATGAAATTGCCGTTTTATTGCAATAGGTTCTTTGAATTGACATAGAATCTTCATGGTTTGAGGTTTTCGAATGAAACTTTTTTCAAATGGTTTCTATGATGTTCTTTTTTTAAAAAATGTGAAACATTTGAATATCGACTTTCAATTGTTTTTGTTATTCAATTCAGACAAGAAAGATGGATAGGAAGAATCCTCTGGACAATTTAGTCAGCGACAATTTGAGCCTAAAACAAAAATGATCGGGTTAAGGGTTTGCCATGTAGCCTAACCTTTCAAAAAGTCAGAACGACATTTTTCACATGACCTTTATGACTCGATTAATTTCCAATGTGCTCGATAGTCGTGTGAGGCACAAAATCTGTAAATTTTTTCCATCGTTCTACTTTGACGCAAATGCGAGGCTCACTTCTCGGAAAACCATCTTTATTAATAGCATTGTTCTGGCAATCTTTTTGCTGGAAAGCGCCATGTGGGGTATTCCAGGTCTCGGTTTGCTTTACCTGCCAAATTTTCCGGGCTACTTCGTTTGCTTTGCTCTCTGAAGGATTAGTTTTGTTTTACATTCGCCATTCAGTTGAGCCCGCATATTCAGTTTTTGGCATTGTTTTCGTCAGTCAAGACTTCGACGAACTGGTTTTGTATAGAAAAATACACGGTACGGACAGTGTATAGCAAGTCCACCATTTACATGTTGCTGCAGAGTTATCCGTGATAAAACTGAGTAAAGTGCAATTTGAATTTTCTTGCCTTCTAAATTCATGCAGTTATTGCGAAGTGTTTTCTTCATGCAAGTTGAAAGCTTAATTTTATAGTTGTCTTTCGATTTTATGTAGATAGGAAGGAAGATAGAGAACACTTGATGTTACATGAAAAAGGAAATTACACAGATATTTCTATGTATTTTTATTTTTCAGATGTATTTAGGGTTTTGACCGAGATACTATGTGAACTAAGCGCGAGTAAAAAAATCCGATAGGATCCTCAATGTTTCCATTATTTTAATGGCCTAGAGATGTTCAGCATAATTTCATCACGTCCCGGAGCGCAGAGACCGCGGCGTGCTGATGGAATGCATAATTCTGTATTGAAAAACTTTTGTGCAAACTCCCGCGAGAAAATAGCGTGCACCTTTGTTGTGTTAAAGAGGTCTCATACAAACATTTCCTTAAGCCTCACTTTCTCTCCTCCTTCTTGAAATATTAACTTGGTCTTGTCTTTGGAACCCTCTTAAGCATTTGTGTAACAGAACAGTGCTTTTACGTGAAGTATTTATGTTCAGCTTTGACGCATATGCATTTCTGAGAGTGAGTAAATACAACGATGAAAATAACTTGTATAAAATTAAATAATACACTCGCCATACAAAACAACGAAGTAGAATATGTTTCATCATATAAAACGTAATAACATAACATAAACTCACACCTGTATCCCGAGGTGTAGGCAGAGACCAGTGACGGTCAGTTAGCAATCAGATAATTTAACAAAATCCTTCGTATAAGTAAATGGTTTATAAAGTCCCAGTTTAAGCCCAGGTTGGAGTCCATTGGCAAATATTGATTCGATTCGGACGGACCGTTTTCATCGACAATCTTACCATGTTTGCTTTTGGACTTGTACGAGGGTTCGGTTTTCGGAAATACAATATTTCGTTTGAATTTTGATTTCGCGATCGATGCCTCAAGCTAGAATCTAGCTAGTGACCTCATATTTATACTTTTTATCATAGTCTTCATCAGCCATTTGACACTCACTGCAGACCTCCCTCATGGTCTTTTGTGTGTCACCCGCTTCCAGCGACTCCCCGCCACCGTAAACAGGTCAGACCATCTGGTGGGGAGCCTTCCTATGCTACATCGTCCGGGCCGTGGTCACCAGGTCAGAACTTTTTCGCCCCAACGGCCATCAGTTCTCTGAGCTATGTGCCCCGCCCACTGCCACTTCAACTGAGCAATTCTTCGAGCTATATCAGTAACTCGGGTTCTTCTGCGGATCTCCTCATTCCTGATTCGATCACACAGTGAAAATCCTCACATAGCTCTCTCCATTGCTCGTTGGGTGACCTTGAGCCTTCTTATGAGACCCATAGTCAGCGACCAGGTCTCATATCCATAAGTCATCACTGGCGACACACATTGGTTATACACCTTTATCTTGAGACACTGAGGTATTTTGGATGCGAAAATGTGTTTTAGTTTCCCGATCGCTGCCCATCCGAGTTGGATTCGACGAGTGACCTCTTTCTCGAAGTTGGACTTACCTAACTGGACTGTTTGTCCCAGGTATACACAGTGATTAACAACTTCGAGGTTAGAGCCGCCAACGTGGATAAGAGTGGGTGCTACGTGGGAGTTCGACATTATCTTAGTCTTGTCCATGTTCATTTTAAGACCCACTCTGTTAGAAGCTCTGTTCAGGTCATTGAGCATTGAACTCAAATCTTCCAGGGCCTCAGCCAGAGCCACTGTGTGAATACTTATTGTGCGTGGTATAAAATTCATGTCATGATCAGTCAACCAAGTTGCTATCGTGCCTAGTCGAGGCTGGCATTCCACTGAGCGATGAATAAGAATCCCTGTACTTTATGTCTCACCATACATCCTAATAGCGCTCGCGGCACAATCGTCGACAAACTCGTTAGGTGGAAAAATGCGGTACATTATTAGCCTCCACTCCCGGGCACCGCCGCCATCCCTCACCGCCATAAAGATGATCCATCTCTATTTGTCCGCGCCACCCACCTTATTGCAGTCCTCCGAGCTATAAACGCCAAAGATGGCCGTTTGATATATAATGTTATTATTCATTAGTGTCAGAAAAAAACAAATTTTTCGCTAGGTTGCAAAATATTCCGATTTAGTTCTAAAGTTTATTAGTTTGTAGTTACTCAAAATTACGTGTGATGTGGTTGTTAGTGCATACTTTAGACAAAATATTTAGTCATTATTTTATAGTCTTACTTGTTACTAGCTGTGCCCGCGACTCCGTTCGCGTACATTTCGATTTTTACGAAGCATTTGTATGGGGGCCACGTCTTATCATAACTGGAGCTAGAATTTAAATAGCCTATCCTGTGTCCCAGATGTCTATATGTTTTTATACCAAATTTCATCAAATTCGGATAATTGGTTTAAGAGTTATGGAGGAACATACATACATACACACATACAGAAAAAAATTCTAAAAATCGTGAAATTAGTTTCAGTATCATATATTGAGCCTATAAACACAATATCTCTGAAAACAAACTAATTTACTCCATGACCGACCCTTACAGATTTATTATTAGTATAGATTATGTAATAGTTGGGATCTGTTTTATACAGCAAATAAATAAAAGAAAAATTGAATGTATGCATTTACCGCAATTAGTTTAACTCCCGTTCAATGTATTGGTTTGTTCAATTGACGCGTTGGTGGTTTGTGATAATTTGTAACATGCTTGTTAAGCTTCGTTGAAACTTTCCCAGTGCAAAGCTACATATTGGGCAGTTACACAAAGCATCAAAGGGCAAATCACAATTAAAAAACCTGCCAATCATAACAGAATATTGGGCGAGATTTTGATAACAGTAGGCCTACAAAAAAAAACTGGGTGCAGAAGACTCAGGGGCTTGCTGTATGCTCACCTGCAGCCACTTGACGCGCGTGATGTTCTCCTCGGTGACGGCGAAGGCGCGGCGCTCGCCCAGCTTGTAAGTGTCGTCATAGTAGTCGTACTCGGTGAAGGTCAGCCCGCTGGTGGTGTACTGCTGCGTGAAGTACACGGAGATGGAGCCGTTGGCGAGCTCGCGCTCGATGATCCACTTGCAGCGCAGCGGCACGGCGAAGGTGCGCGGGAAGTTGGGCGTCTGCAGCACGCCGGCCGGCCCGCGCAGCCGCCCGCCGCACTCCGTCGCCGCGCCCGAAGCCATCGCCAGCACGCTGCTGAGCACCGCAACGCATGTACGCCACCTGTAACAAAACAGTAGCAATCACATTAAATGCTTTCGAGGTCGTAGCAGAAACGTACCCAAAATGCGTAGCCTATTTTGTTATGTCATGTCTACACGAGCGCCGTACATAGTGTGGCTACTATGTGCTAAGTTATCATGACACAACGCAGCTCAATCACATCAAAGACGTCGTAACTGAAGCGTGAGCTGCTGCGTAGCCACGCTACGTGGCTACGCTACGACATTTGCGCTACGGCGTAGCAGATGTTGCTACGTGAGCAAATAGATTAAGTGCGGTGTCACCTCAGACAACAATGCTAATCTTGTTATAGATTAACCACAACGCGGTTTCTAACTGAAATGCATACAGTTTCCTAGTTTCACCTGAGACAAACTTCTAAGTCTTTACTATTAAATGTATCAGCCAATCAGGTGATGGTAGCGCATCGGTAGAACACCAGCCATGTTCGATAAACCATGGTATTTATTTCTTAAGAGTGACTTGTGTCAAATCACTGGAAGTCTAGTTTTCGTCATTTGTCGTGGAGGTGCTATTTAAAAACCAGCGCTGTTTCGAATAGAAACAGCAAACGCTGAAATAGTATCATTGTCACACGCACACTTCTTTTATTTCCTATTATTGTATGTAAGCATGTTTATTTGTGGCAATAAATCATTCATTCATTCATAAGTAAGTAAATAGATAATTGCTTATCCTCGGATAAACGAATAAATAACTTATTGATCGGGTTGTCAGTCATACAATTATTTATCTATGGATAGCTTTGTAAAAGTGATGGTTCAAGACGTTTTTGGACTTATCCGCTTACTCCTGGATAAACAGATAAATAGAGCTGTCACGCTGCCAGCTTAAGTTACGTGCATTTGTGATTTTTTGTAGTAATACTACTTGTTGACCGTGAAATAATGAGTATTTTATAATCCAGAGCTTTTAATAACAATTACCTACAGTATCTAGGTAGTATTTTAGGCTACAAACGTAGATATAGAACAATAATAATTGTGGTCTTAGTGTGTCTACATCCTAACATTAAAACATTATGAATTTTCTTAGAAAAACCAGAACGAAATATGGCCGCTTTGTAATTACAGTAATTAATTATATAAATGCTACAATAATAATGATACAGGCTGCAAAATATAATTACACAATCACTGCCTAAAACCTATTAAGTAATTAGACCACTTTGTGTTTTTTTTTTTCAATATCCAACAATTTGCTTTTTATAGTTAGGAAAAAGTGAGGATCATGAATTTCGTTTTTTAGGATAAAACGTACCGATTGAATTTCTAACGTAAGACAGTTTGAGCTGTAATTATTATCTTCCTTAAATATTTATAATTATTTTAATTACAAAAATACTCGTTTCGTACAGAGGTAGCTGCTGCTATGCAATGTAATTTATTAAACGCTAATAAACAAAGAATTCGACATAAAAATTCACATTGAGTCAATTTATTGCAAGCAATACAATTTTAATTAAACATATAATTAAAATAAATGTAGCAAAAAGAATTAAGTGATGAAATAAATTAATTTATTAAAGTTTGCTAGAATGTAATCAGTAGCACCATTCTATGTGAAATTATTTTTTGTCTATCTAAACACAACTTTATAATAGGAAAAAGTTTTTTTTAAGTAAATAATATACTGCGACTAGGCAATAATTACTGAATATCATCGTTGGGAGATATCTCAAACGTTACGATTTAATATTAAAACAAAATAATAAAATTTATTTTTCTCCCAGTAAACAAGTCCATTGTAGGAAATAATACCACTTTAGTTATTTAAGTACTCATTAAAAAGAGGTATTTAGTTAATAATTTCAGTGATTCTGAGGTGTTCACAAATCTCAGCGCTTGAGTTCACCAATCTGTTATGCGATTACGTGGTGATTATAATGCAGCCTATCTACGTCCTATTGTAAGGTCTTATCTCAGAAATTGTATTTAATGAGATAGTCAGTGATTCCTACTAGGAATGAAATGAAGCTCACATTAGACCTTTTGTAAAAAGTGATGACTACAATAACTGTAGTCAGTTATTTATTCATAGTGTTACTTTTTACAAAAGGTCTAAAAACAAATGTCTAACATTAAAACGATGAAGCTATAAATATTTAAAAAAAAAAACCGGCCAAGTGCGAGTCGGACTCGTGCACGAAGGGTTCCGTACCACTATCTATATAACATTAGACACAAAAATCGGGAAAGCGGCATAAAAATCACGTTTGTTGTATGGGATAAAATATTTTAAAATATGTATTTTATATTAGTTTAATTATTTAAGTCTGTAGCAAATATAGAACTAAATATTCTGTGAATATTTCAAGCGTTTACCTGTTGCCGTTATTAATATAAGCAAAAAACGGCAAAAAGTTACGTTTGTTGTATGGGAGCTCCCCTTAAATATTTATTTTATTCTCTATTTAGTATTTGTTCTTATAGTAGAAACAAAAATACATAATCTATGAAAATTTCAACCGTCTAACTATCACGGTCTATGAGATACAGCCTGGTAACAGACAGAAAGACAGACGGACAGTGGCACCCTTCGGGTACGGAACCCTAAAAAGTACCCAAAACCGGCATGCGTGTATGCAACGACTAATGGATGTGTGAAGCGAAAGAGATCTGTAAGGATCGTGGTAAGTGGCAAAACCTAGCCTCTGCCTACCATTCCAGGATACAGGCGTGAGCTTATGTAATGTAAAATTAAAATAAGTAATAAAATTTAATTAAAAGTAAAATTAAGAAAAGCAACAAAAGAAGAAAAAAACACAATCATTATAAAATCACCCAATCAAACCGCTGCGCCGCTGTCATAACCTTGTATGAAGGTTGTTTATTGTAGCAGATGCCTACTAAAGTATTTATTACAGCACACCTCAACAAGAGCGGTTTTTGGCAAAACCCTTTTGCATATAAATATTACTAAGCCGAGCTTAGCTGCCGGCTTACTTTATGTAGGGAGGTACCCGTTACATGTGGAGGTATTCAAAAGTTGGTGCAGTAAAGCAGATAATAATTTTATTATAAGTACAAAGCATTTATATCTACAGCGTGAGATGGAAATCGCTAACCATATTTTCAGAGAGTATTCTTTTCGTGATTGTAAAAGTATCCTACTAATATTATATGGTTTTCCGTGTGGCGCCGGATTAAGAATAGCGTCACTCCATTACATTCCGTGGATGTCGTAGAAGGCGACTAAGGAAATCAATTACCAGGAGACGGGCAGCAGCGTCTTCCTGAGATTTCAACCGCATAATGCGATCGCCAACCCGCCTGCCAAGCGTGGCGATTATGGTTAAACCCCTCATGGTTATGAAAACCATGAAGGAGGCCTATGTCCTGCAGTGGGCGTCAAATTGCTGGTGATGAATATTATAAATGTGAAAGTTTGTGAAGATGTTTGGATGTTTGTTACTCAATCATGCAATAACGGCAAAACGGATTTACACGAAACTTGGCGTACAGATAGACAAAGACCTGAACTGAGAAATAAAAAAAAAACTTAAACCTTTGCATTTACGTAGTGAGATGATTTATGCAGCGTCTAGTGGCACCTTTACATACACTAGATGGGTTAAGGGACCGACCGCTGCAGTGTCTGGGACATTGTATTTTAGATGGAGTAGGCTTGCCCAGCACCTATACCATCCTGACAACTTAGTTGGCCTATTGAGACATAGCATACTTGATATCCCGGTAATCATCATCATCATTATCATCAGTCATTTGAAGCCCACTGCAGGACATAGACCTCCTTCGTGGTTTTCATAGCCATGAGGAGTTTTGCCATAATCGCCACGCTTGGCAGGCGGGTTGGCGATCGCAGTATGCGGTTGGAATCTCAGGAAGACGCTGCTGGCCGTCTCCTAGTAATTGATTTCCTTAGTCGCCTTCTACGGCATCCACGGAAGGAAACGGAGTGAAGCTATTCTTAATCCGGCGCCAAACGGACAATGCCGGTAATGCGTTGGGATTATATTTATTTGAAGTTTAAAATAGATGATGTTGTGCGAGCGCTGTTATTTTTAAACTAGCGCCATGTTTCTAAATCGTGGTTACAATGTCATCCAAAAAACGTTAACCTATTTTGGGGTCACCCTGTAAAGTGCAGATCAAAATACATTCAGGTTCTGTGTAACACCAACAGAATATTACACTACTAAAATTCACCTAGTGTGTCACGCTAAAGTGGAACGTTGTACGAGGCCGAACATTTGGTTGGAATAATCATCGTTGAAGCACTCAGTTTCACTTAGCTGAAATTAAAATTTTTGAATCTGTAAGCATCATAATTTAAAATGAAATTTACGCTTGGCTAAAAGAAACATTGACATAAGTTTTATGTTAAGACTAGTGGGGGCAATAGGGGCTTCAGAAGTATTATTATTTATATAATCAAATTTCAATAATATTTCATATTTCTCAGTATCTTAAAAAAAACATCTTAACAGCGAACTCACGAATCGAGAAAATCGCCTTGACAGATCACTTAGAGCCATCGCCCACAACAACTTTTGTACGCGCTTCTAAGCACGTTTTGTAACATTTTTGAGAAGCGATGCAAACGGGCTGCAGCATTGTATATTTTTCAATCAAGTTTGAATCGCATTTTTAAGAAATCGTGGGCGATGGTTCTTAAATACAAGAACAACAGTACATTCAAGGTCGAGAAAAACATCTTGACAGCGCACTAAAGTCTGAGGAACGCATCTTTACAGCGCACTCAGAATTGAGAAACGCTTCGTGATAAAAGAGCACTTAAGATCGAGAAAAGCATCTTGAAAGTGCACTTAAGAGCGAGAAAACATCTTGACAGAGTACTTAAAATCGAGAAAAGCATTTATTTGCATTATTAAAAGCATTAGAATGTAATTCTTATTTCATTGAAATCATAAGCAGCCTATATATATACGTCCCACTGTAGGGCTCAGGCCTTCTCTCAGAGAGAGAGAGAGAGAGAGAGAAACTGGAAATGAAAGAAATTTCTCGCGAAATACACTTTCAGCAAGTCGATAAGCCAACATAATAATGATGGAGCGTACGGGTACATATTCACGATATTACGTTTGGTGATCCGTCTGCAGTGGGTCTGGTTTGTCAATATCTATTTGCTATTCTCATAATATTGTTACAAAATAAACACTGCAAAAACTTAAATGTATCTCCTAAAACAATCTCCTATATTAGCGAGTTATGATATCGAGGCATCGTCAGTTATTTACGTTCATCAAAAGGTCAAAGATACAGTGGTTTCAATATTGTCAGAATGCTTGAGGGGAAATATTTTTTTTAATACAGTTGCTCAAAAAGTGGCGTATTGCAGGGACGTATAGCGTTCGGGATGTGGGCTATTACATACTCGAGCTTTTTCTTTACCTTTTCCAACTCGTGCGTTCTCTTTCCCAACTGTCAAAATAATGTCTATTAAAAAGAAAAAACCAACCACGAAGTTTTTACTAAAAAGAAAATCATAGAAGTTTTTATGATTCATACAAATATTTCTAAAAAGAAGCTATTAATTTGTTTCAAAATGAGATTTAATGAATTGATTCAATGAGTTAGGTTAGATTTCATTTCATTTCATCTCATTAAACTTAATTTTCATTTCATATCAATAAAAAAATCTACTGAAGACTTGGCTGTGTGGGCATAGTTCCCTTTGCTTACCCAGAATGGGTGAAGAAAAAATATCTCTGCTTATATTCCTTTACGGTTGGCGCCATTTTCCAAAAATTTTCTTTATTAAATTGCTTAATTTTTTCGCAACTGTATTATAAATTGTTGTTCAGTACACGCGCGGAACCGTCATTGCAACTTGTTCCGACTGTCAACCCTCACCTTCGGCTGCGCCTCGGCTCGGGTAGACATTTGTCGGAACTCTTTGCAATGACAGGCTTTCGGCATTCGTAATGAAATATACTTTATTATGATTGAATGTTTGAGCTAATAAAGTCGGTGCCGGTGACATATCGTCTTACATAAGTTAGATACGAAAGGTAAACAAAGGATCCTCCTTCCCCTTCGTCCCAATATGTAAATGTCAATTGATTCACGAGACACGCGGGGCTTGGAGACGTCTTAACAAGCAATAGATGGAGACTGATGTTCTTTTTTAGGGTTACGTGAAAGATAAGGTTTCTAAAGGAAAATTTACTGTTTGAAACATACGTTACCGGTAAAGAGAACAGACAGTAAAAATGTATCAAGGATCGAAATAGCCACCATAAACAGCTACATGCTTCATGGATTTATTGTTATTTACAAGCATTGAATAATATTGTAGAGAGAATAGTATTATAGAGTCTCAATTTAAAAGTGACTATGTTAGCGTGATACATCGCAGATATCACGCACTTATTACTTATGGGTCCAATTTTTTTAAATGCCTTTATCACATAACCTCACGCATGCATCCCCGCCTGTACAGTAGGCTGTAGTAATGCGATGCTCATATTTGAGTGGTCGTGGGTTCCGAAAAGACCAAAAATATGGAATTCTTCAAGACTCTATTTTCTAGCACGGTCTCATTATCGATCATACCGGGTGGGATAGCCTGAAGTATGTTATAGTCGCGCAAACGTTAAACAAAGCATTATTTCATTTATTTTAAATTTTTTATTATCTTTTATGTAGGTTTATCATAATTTATATTAATCCCCTCTCTCGCAACCCCTCCCGTATGTCTAAGTTAATGTATTTCCCTGTTTCAGTAATTTTATTATTGTATTTCATCTTTTTCTTGTACTACCCGTCGCCAGTCTCTTCAATATCAAAGGTTTGCTGAAAGAGAATGCTTCTTGCATTAAGCACGCTGTTGCACATTTACGATGTAATTAGTGCAATAAAGAATTAAACTAAGCAGAGGACGAGCACCAATGCGATGGACCGACACTAGAAGTAAAGCTAAGGGAGGGAACCTACAAGCAGCCATACATCTGGCGCGTAATCGGTCCGAATGGAGAGCGTTAGTGGCGGAAGCTGCCCATAGTCACTTGCCTCAATCAAAGCCTCAAAAAAAGATTATCAGCCTATCAATTTATATTAATGTTAAGCAAACTTCAATTAACAGTAATGCGTCCTAACTTAGAGTAGTAAGTTTATGTTTAACTTAAATATCAATGTTTACATAAAGCTATGTAATGATTGATATTTCGGAAAATAATAGGGGTTAAAGTATGAAATTGCCGTTTTATTGCAATAGGTTCTTTAAATTGACAGAATCTTCATGGTTTGAGGTTTTCGAATGAAACTTTTTTCAAATGGTTTCTATGATGTTCTTTTTTTAAAAAATGTGAAACATTTGAATATCGACTTTCAATTGTTTTTGTTATTCAATTTAGACAAGAAAGATGGATACTGCGAAAATTCGAGTGATTGTTGAATACTAGTTCCGACGCGGAACTAACGCGGCAGAAACAGCCCGCAATATCAATGCTGCGTTTGGAGACGGGTCTACTAATGAACGCACCGTGCGATTTTGGTTTAAACGCTTCCGTAATGGAAATTTCGACTTAAAGAACGAGCCACGAGGAAGACCGCCCACACAGGTGAATAACGATGAATTAAGAGAGATAGTCACCATTATTGCTCCACGACAACGCGAGACCTCACACAGCACGAGAAACCATTTTGACCCTTCAGGAACTGCAGTTAGAAACCATTCGTCATCCTCCGTATTCACCAGACCTTGCTCAAACGGACTACCATTTTTTTCGTGATTAGGACAATTATCTACGTGACAAGAAGTTTTCTTCCCAGGAGGCAGTACAAAATGCTTTCACACAGTTTGTGCAGTCTAGATCGTCGGAGTTCTATCGCAAAGGCATTAATGACCTTCCCATTAGATGGCAGCAATGTATAGATAATAATGGCAACTATTTTGATTAAATAAATTTGTTAAAAATTTAAAAAATAAACAATTTAGATTTTCAGTACAAATCGGCAATTTCATATTTTAACCCCTAATAATATACAAATCTGAGAAAAAACAAAAGGTTTTCATTGATGGGGTGTACAACGAAATCAAGTAGAGCTTTATAAATACATCTTTGAAGAACTTTAACATTACCGCCAGATGTTTGATATTGGAAGAAGAAAGCTCTAATGACCTTAAATGAAATTAAATAATACTAACTTTTAAATGAAAATCCTTCTACAGTAATTTTTCTACGGCGGATCTAATTTGAGAGGGCACAAAGCGGTTTCTTCTTTGTGCCCTCACCTCGGCTCATCTGAAACAAGTCGATATTCCGTAGGAATCCCATTATGCGCGCCCGGTGGGTACTTTAAAAGAGTTGCGGGGTTTTTTATTGGCTGCCATTTTCCTCTCGGCTGTAAGTGGTAAATTAAACGAAAGCGTCGTAATTGATTCAAAATCGCTTCCGATCGCCTATCTACATTCTCCCGTAAATATTTTATCCTTATGGAGTCCGCAAACGATTTTTTTACGTCATAGTCTCCCACTTCAAATTCGCTTTTGCCCCTATATTACGCGCATCAAATCCTGAGCGATTCCAATCGTCTAACTGTCAAAACAGTATGGAATTTGACACAGGATTTGGTGCGCGTGGATAGCCGATCTATATACTAACATAAATGCATATGTGTCCATAATTATGGAGTCGGCAAACCATTTTGTTTAACTTATGCAGTCTCCCATTTGCCTCTATCTCATCTGAAGGTAAATGAAGACTAGGCCTAAGATGTTACGTGCTAGCCTGTTAGGTTGACCTTGTCTGCTCACGATTTCTGCTAGGTTGAAGCTTGTCATTATTCTGACATTACTCTTTCAAATGCCTACCTCGGATTTGATACAGCTCTGGTATTTTATTGGGGTATACAATAAAACTGAATGCATTTTTACAAAATGCGTTTTCTTATAACTTCAAAGTCGGTTGGATAAAATTGTAAATCTTGCAGTGGTGGCGAGAGAAGCCGAGACGAGAGATATTTAATTAAATGAATTTCTTTTGCATCACAAATCGGATGTAGACCACAATTTCAATTTAAACTCTGTTTCCGCGATTGTTTTTGTCCTTGTTCTTCAAAGAGAAAAGAATTGGTTATATCTTTTACCGTCATGATTTGATGAACCTTTTTTGATTTTAATGATTTAGCTTGAATAGGCCCAATTAGTAGAATGTCACGCGAAGTTCTTTCGCTATTCATCGATAAGCGTCGAAATATCTGTGCGAACCTAAAACTCTTTGGCAGAGGTTGGCCGTGCGAGTGTTAATAACAATACGCCCTTCCTGTAACCCACGTATTCTCTGCAAAGTCAGTTTTTTTAATTCACGTGTGTTATTTGCGGTCGCAGGCCATACTATTGTATGGTACTCGGCTGCCTTCGATTTTGTGTAAGTACCTCGCATGTTCTCTTCTCCATTTTGCTTTTTATATGCATACTCACGCCTGTATCCCAGAGGGGTAGGCAGAAACCATGGACTGCCACTTGCCACGATACTGACCGATCACTTTAGCTTCCTCACCGTTCATTAGTCGTTGCATGCACGCACGCCGGTTTCGGGTACTTTTTATCTTGCCCTTTGCTAATATATCCCCTATTTGGTCGAAGTATGTCCGCCTAGGACGTCCCTTACCAGCCCTTTTGTTTTTTTGTTGTTGTTTTTCTTTCCTTGTATGTATTTTGTTTCTTTGCTTGCTTACTTTGTGTTTCCGCGGCAATTTAAATAAATGTCTTCTTTGAACCATGCCTGGGAAATCGATAACGGCTTAAGAGGATATTGAGGGTTACAGTGTTTATTGCATTTTTTTGCAGAAATGCATGTTTTATCGTATACCCAACATTTCTTCCTAAGGAACTTTAGGGTTTCGAAGCCCAGCAGGAACCCAGTTAATTTCATCTTATTCATTCGTACTACTTATTGAAACCCCCCTATTACAATATATTATTCACGCCGACAAAAGGTTAGGATAGAATCTTAAAAAAAACATTTTAGGGTACCCCCCCTACACCTAAATTAGGGATGCAATTGTTTTTTCGCCTACGCCATAGTGTGTAATATTCCATTGAAAATTACTTTGATGAAGTTTTTAGTTCTTGAAAGCAGGTAAAAACCTCTTCTTCTTCGGAACCCTAAACTGCGCGTGGCCCGACATGCACTTGCTCGGTTGTTTTAAGCTTTCTGTATGAAAACGTATTTGAAATTTAAACGCTCCATCGGAATCTACAACCAGCTCAGCGTTACTATGTTTTTGACATAAAATTCGAAACTTGTGGGTCTATTGCGTTTTAAAATGTTGATAACTTATAATAATAATAAGTATAAGTAAATGAATATTCATATTTGCTCCTACTACCCGTCTCAATTTTCCTTCAGCAACTCTCCATCGTCGGTTGCCTGGAAGAAATTGCTATAAGCAATAAGGCCGCCAATTGTACTGCATTTTTGTAAATATTTCACGTTTGTGTTTTTCCTGGTAGAATAAAGAATATTAAATTTAAAACATTCATTAAAAAATCGCTATGTAAAAAGCCTATTATAGAATAGACGAGTATATGAACGATATAAGCCCTTGGTAGTAAGCCAATTCCACTGCGATTTCATTGTTATTTAATTATTAATATTATAATTTATTTAGTTTGAAAAACGTGTACTGACGACGTGATTGCACATTAATAAGTATAGCACACATTTTATAGCTGACAAGAACTCAATCTGCAGGTTTGCTAAAGGTCATTCGAATGGTGGCGTGGTGGCCGGGTCACCTATCTCCCTCTAAAATGGTTGAGACTGGTGATGGCTGACCCCTGCGTTATGCTCGTGAACGGGTGCTGTTCGTGTGTCTGGCCGCAGCATTACTGTTTTTCCTACTTTTGTAAGAAGTGTTATTTTGGCTTTTAAAGTTATTAGTGGCTATCACGGAATCATATCATATAGGCTTTGATGTATAAGTTTAAGATGATTTGAGAAAAGATGGTCAGAGTGGAGTTTTTTTTCCCGCTGCCTAGTTTTCTCCACTACAAATACGGCCCGAAGGCAGCGGCTAACATAGTAACATAGTACATTGACATTCAGCAAACAGAATGTAAATTCTTTACGTTGAAATAAATTATTGATTTCTGATTTCTTATCTTATCTTAACTTAATAAACAAAAAAATATTGAATTCCCAGCAAAAACTAGATTAAGTTTTGGATCAGGTGTCAGTATTTAAATACCTTATACAACAAGCTATACACTCTTTAGTGTTTTGAGCCTCACCGTCGTATCTCGCTTGTTTGATACTAGTATCTATGACATACCATTAATAGTCTCTAAGGTGTATCCGGCAGACGCTCATCATCATCATCATCATCATCAGCCATTTGACGCTCACTGCAGGAAATAGGCCTCCCTCATGGTCCAATTTTGCCGGTCTTGTGTCAGAACTTTTTTGCCCCAACGGCCATCAGTTCTCCGAGCTATGTGTCCCGCCCGCTGCCATTTCAATTGACCAATTTTTTGAGCTATATCAGTAACTATGATTCTTCTGCTGATCCCCTCATTCCTGATTCGACGTCTACCATACCTAAAAGCGTCACCTTTGGATTCTACAGCACTTGTTTCAAAACTTATACAGACTTAGAGTTCATATCAAATTGTTAGTACAGGTATAATCGACAGCTGGTCAACTATTATTTTTATTGGCTAAGTCGCCCGTAACATCACTATTGTTGTATTGCCCTTCAGTATTGCTTGGATGCCTTGTACGTATCAGCAACCAAAACGCGCGGAAGGACTCCTCAGGCCCCGATTCATAAAACTTAAATTCTTAATTTACTTTGACAATTTCACGTGCACTGCGTAGCCGGGCTTGTCGAACTGCGGGTTCATCATCATCATCATTCAGCCACAAGAAAACCACTGCCTCCTCCATAGATTTCCAAAAAGACCGGTTGGAAGCGGCCTGCATCCAGCGCCTTCCTGCCACTTGGAATGCCACTTCCTGACAGATCATCTGTCCATCTTGTGGCTGGTCATCCTACGCTGCGCTTGCCGATATGGGGTCTCCATTAAAGAACTTTTCGGCCCCATCGGCCGTCAGTTCTGCGTGCTATGTGCCCCGCCTACTGCCACTTGAACTTACTAATCCGCTGGGCTATGTCGACGACTTTCGTTCGTCTACGGATCTCATCATTTCTGATTCGATCTCGTAGCAAAATTCCGAGCATTGCCATAAGTCATCACTGGTTACACACACTGGTTGTATAATTTTGTCTTGAGCGATTGAGGTATATTAGACGAAAAGACTTTTCTAAGTTTCCCGAATGCTGCCCAGCCGAGTTGGATTCAAACTTTAATCGACTTTAAAATGTATATCGAATTGTCATAGTAAACCATGATGGTAGTTCTATGGAATAAGGCCTAGCTAGCACAGTGCGCGGCTTAGTTGCTATTACATGCGAAAACTGTATTTAAGTGTGATAATAACTAATGTATGTGTTTATAGTATCATATGTCTATTATATAAGCCAATCTACAAAATCAAAGTCAACAGGTAAAAAAATGTTTAATTGCCATCAGAAAAGTTTAGTTATATGGTTGTCCTCAAGTCGAGATTGCTTTGGCTAAAACATTAATGCCTCAAGTTTATCGCTCGTAAGTTGCGACTACCTACCAACATTAATTTTGAAAATACTGTTAATAAGAAGGTGCTGGTATTTCATAACACAGGTTTGTAGCCTACCATGAATACCAACTAAAAATAAATAAATAATACCAAGCAACTATTATTAATCATACCAATAATCTAATGTACCACATAATGTAAATGACTTATACTTGTACTTTCGACGAATAAACTTTATCTTATCATATTACATTTGTGGCAATATTCTCATGCATGGTACATGAATAAACGTAACCAAGAAGAGTGCACTCTTGTAAGGGTTGATATGATATCGACTTTAGCACTTTGGTCGAGTAAGAGGATGCCTCAAGTCGATTCGGCTGGAAGAAGTCAAGCCGCCCAAGATCGTGATAATCGGTAACGATGATAATGGATAGGTGGACATAATCATTAAATACTGCGTTGAATGACAAGGTGTTTTAGCTGCTGGTATTTTTTAAAATACAGATATACGCGGCCTATTCAAATACAATAAAACAAAATAATATTCCATACAAATCCTTTAGGATCTGTTGTCGCCGCCTTTTTTATATTGAGTGTCACTAGGCGGCCTGTCAAAGCGGTTCTCGTTTAATAAATCATGCTCAGACGACACCGAGCCCCGATATGTTCGCATCAACAGCACAGACAGTTAGCAAAAATATTTCCTACCAGAGGTTTACTCAATGTGATGTTGTAAACTACCGCTAAACACGAGTAGATATTAAAAGTAGATAATTACGTCACGATAATAGAAGTCGAGTCATATATAGGACTCTTCAGGGTTGTTTTTTCCCTGCGCATAGAAACACCAGTCTGTATTTTACAACAAATTACGTTCTTTGACTTTTTTTTTCATTTTAACGTTTTCGATATATCAGGGTTTACATAATTTTACGAAATCCATGCATTACGTGCTCTGCCAATGTCACAGCCTCCGGTAAATCATTCTCTTAGATTGTAGAATGTCCGCAATAGAAAGGACCAGTGAAAAAAAGCCCAGCCAGCGGGCACGCAACGAGAGCGTGCTTAAAATGGCACTTGTATTGTAGTCATATTGTCTTACGAGTATTTATAAAAACACGATTCCTCTAAAACAGTTTAAATAATCTGTGGTAACGTCTTTCCATTTAACTCAGACTGTTTAAACAGCACCTGATAAATGTTTTGAGGAATATGTAGTGTTTTATAAATAATATTGCTTAACTTTATAAGTGTCCTTGTTTAAGGAGTACTTTAAAATTGATTGATTGATTGAAAATGGATGGAAATCATACCGCCCGCACGTCGTAGGCCTGTTGTAGTGTGCGAAGAGCTTTATACTACGCGGCGCAACATTCATCATCAGGAACTATTTGTGGTCTGAATCTACCGCGCGTGGTGCTGCATATTTTAACAAGTTCTTCTAAAGGAATGAGTTAACCTTATGTTAGATATTATTATTTTACGAGTCGTAAACGGGCTGTCAGTCGGCTCAGAGGAATCCGTAATATTTCTTATCTAATGGTTAGATATTTGCGAGGTAAATGTTCTAAATATTTCCTACCAAAAAACCAACGAGAGAAAGGACTAAGCTAAGACATTACTTTATTTTATTTGAACCTGTAATATTTAGTGTTAGGTAAACTCCATGAAGGAGGGAAGAAGGAAGTGGGGTGCTTTGGGGAGGCCTAAGTCCAGCAGTGGACGAGTACGGGCTCATTGATTGATTGATTGAAACTATATAATAATACTAAATTCTACTCAACACAAGCACTTGTCCAGGTCCCAAACTAAGATACCCTGTGCTACTGTAACCAGGCAAGGACATCACAAACACCCAGACTGAGGCTGCGGATTGATAGTTTTATATATTTTTACTCAATCCATCTGAATAGATTTTAATAAAATTGCGAAGACAATCACCCAGTATAACTTTAATCGAGAATAAAAATATTAATAGGACTTATATTTTAGATTAAAACTCACTTTTATTGTTCTTTGCTTATAGTGTCTAGCTTTTCGAGACTCCCTTTTATGTATGAATGCTGAATAAATAATAGGGGTTAAAGTATGAAATTGCCGTTTTATTGCAATAGGTTCTTTGAATTGACATAGAATCTTCATGGTTTGAGGTTTTCGAATGAAACTGTTTTCAAATGGTTTCTATGATGTTCTTTTTTTAAAAAATGTGAAACATTTGAATATCGACTTTCAATTGTTATTGTTATTCAATTTAGACAAGAAAGATGGATACTGCGAAAATTCGAGTGATTTTTGAATACGAGTTCCGACGCGGAACTAACGCGGCAGAAACAGCCTGCAATGTCAATGCTGCGTTTGGAGAAGGGTCTACTAATGAACGCACCGTGCGATTTTGGTTTAAACGCTTTCGTGATGGAAATTTCGACTTAAAGAACGAGCCACGAGGAAGACCGCCCACACAGGTGAATAACGATGAATTAAGTGAGATAGTGGAAGCCGACCCTAGTCAAACTACCCAGGAATTAGCGGCATGGTTTAACGTTACCTTACCCACAATATTGACTCACTTGCGTCAAATCAATAAAATAAAAAAATACGAAAAATGGGTGCCTCAAAATCACTCGAATTTTCGCATTATCCATCTTTCTTGTCTAAATTGAATAACAAAAACAATTGAAAGTCGATATTCAAATGTTTCACATTTTTTAAAAAAAGAACATCATAGAAACCATTTGAAAAAAGTTTCATTCGAAAACCTCAAACCATGAAGATTCTATGTCAATTCAAAGAACCTATTGCAATAAAACGGCAATTTCATACTTTAACCCCTAATAATAAGTTCAGTATACCAAACTTCTATTTTTAACCAACTTCAAAAAAGGAGGAGGTTATCAATTCGACGCGTATGTTCTTTTTTTAACCGACTTAAAATAAAAGAAGGAGGTTATTTAATTTTTTTGGCTATGTCCTCGCATTACTTCGTCAAATCTTAACCGATTTCGACAATTCTTTTTTTGTTCCAATAGATATAACGTCCTATTGGTCCCATTTTAATTTGGTGAAGATCTGATGAAGACTTTCAGAGATGGAGAACGGAACTATTCAATGGTCAGCAGTAAATATTGCCTAATGGCTCCCATCTTTTAGTAGTAACCGTATGTTTCATAAAATAGCGTAAAAGTAGTCCCAGGCTAATTTGGTGATGTTCTGGTGAAGACTTTCGGAGATGGATATTGAGAATTTTTTAAAGCAATGAATTAAGTAGTTTTATTATTATTAGACTTGTTTATTTTTTCCGGCTCCCCCACTAAAATTTGAAAAATAAGAAATAAAAACCGACTTAAAAACACTGCAGCACTAACAAGTTAGAAATAATTCAAAAGAATACCTTTAAGGAGGTCGTTAAGCTGAAGTGGAATTGGGCGGGCCACGTAAGCCGTTTGGGCCCAGACAGACGGAGATCTCAAACGTGGCCGACCCAGGCGGGACGACCTCACGAACTTTCTACCGGGTTGGCAGGAGGTGGACATGAACAGGTAGGTGTGGAGAACTAAAGGGGAGGCCTTTGCCCACGAGTGGGACACAATCGGGGTTAAATTAAAAAAAAATGGAACTATCAGTCTTTGCAAAGTTTTCCAAAATTCGCGTTTTACGTGCTCTGGTAAAGTCGAAGCTAAATCATTGCCTTACATAACATGATGACTATTCTACGTAACATATATGGCATTTTAAGCATGATCTATCAATGAGCGCTACTACAAAATAAATTCAAAAACGGCGAAAATTAATTTTTTTTCAAAAATTTAAAATTTTACGAGTAATTTTCAAAAGTCGCAGAACAGCATATGTTGCTGTAAATGACCAACTCTAATCCCCATGTTTCAGAAAAGATAAGGTCGCGCGCAAAATTTATTTTATCGTATCGTCAGCTCTGAATAAATCTCCAGCATTTGTCTTAATTTATTATAAGTATATCACAATATTTCCGTGTGGCGCCGGATTAAGAATAGCGTCCCTCCACTTCCTTCCGTGGATGTCGTAGAACGCGACTAAGGAAATCAATTACCAGGAGACGGGCAGCAGCGTCTTCCTGAGATTACAACAGCATACTGCGATCGCCAACCCGCCTGCCAAGGGTGGCGATTATGGCAAAACCCCTCATGGTTATGAAAACCACAAGGGAGGCCATGTCCTGCAGTGGGCGACGAATGGCTGATGATGATGATATTACAATATCTTTCCTAAATCTGTAGGTTTATGTATTTATTTATCGTATCAAGTAAGTATTTAGTTATTATTATGTTGTATTTGTATAATATTTCCCCCCTACTATATTTTATATATCTAGGTGTAAATAAGTAATTAGTAAGTATATTTAATATGTTACGAGTAAGTTGCAATACCTGTTAAAGTTTTCTTCAAAACTTAGGTTAGCTGGTAGATAATGCTAAGTAGCATTAAGCTCGCCTATGTGCAAAACTGCCTGTTTAAATGCAATAAAAGATTTAATAATAATAATAAACATAAACCATCAATATTTTTTAAAATGAATGATCCATAAAATTAAATATTTATTTCAATTTATTTTTTTCGTAGCGAAAAAAATAAATTGAAATAAATATTCATGTACCTACAGTAAGAAATATGTTAGTCCAAATTTAAGAAGAAGAAGAAGAAGAAAGACATTTATTATACCAACAAGATACATCACAGAAACAAAATAAGCAGATAAGTAACATAATATGCACAACAACAGAAAGAAAACTAAATACATAACATAACATAAACTCACGCCTGTATCCCAGAGGGGTAGGCAGAGACCAGGGACTGCCACTTGCTACAATCCTGACAGATCACTTTCGCTTCCTCAACATTCATTAGTCGTTGTACGCCGGTTTCGGGTACTTTTTACCTTGCCCTTTGCTAATACATCCCCTATTTGGTCGAAGTATGTCCGTCTGGGTCAAATACACAACAGACAAAACGAATAAATAAAACAGGACCATAGGTGTAGCAAACATAAACAACATTTTATCAGCGCAGGCTTTAAAGTAACTAATAAAAAGTTACGTTCTACGGAGTTTCTTCGGCATTTTTACGGTGATTCCAGTATAATTGGCCTTTTTCAGGTGAGCTACAAATCTAAGGAGTTATTAGATTTCGGTCATAGGGTAACCGTACTCCAACTAGCAGGGGTATGTCGTCTAAGCATGCCGAGTGTGCGGACGAGGAGTCCTCTCCCGGATAGGACTTTTTAGTCACGAGCGTAAATGCTCAAAACGCGCTGCAAAAATCATCTGCAATGAAATAAGCTTTATGCTTTATTGTAGGCAATTCTTAGAAATAAAAACGAAATGTCCCTTTACAAAACTCTTTATATATTCGTAACAAAAATTCTATAAAATATCCAAAAATAGGCGGGAAAATGGAAATTTTCCTTTCTCATTTTTTTTCAAAAAGTCCGCGTCTTGCGTTTTTTTTTAAACGAGGCCGGTGGACTGCATGGCTGAACATAACGCACCGTTTCCAAATTAAACGAAAACTAGTTCAATCAAATATTATGCATAAAAAAATTACAAGATGTGCCTAATAGCCATTGATGATTGACCCTATATATTCAATAATCCTCAATACTAAAATATAATACCTGGGTCGGTGTCTAAAAACGCTATCGACAGTTTGGCGCGAGCGCAACTTTTGCTCATCCCTATTTGTTGCGTAACAAACAACGAATAACGCAGGTGTAATTTACACCGCAGTGAAGATGTAAATCCTCAAGGAACAGTGAACCGCACTCCGGAACTTAGTGCGGGTTTATCTTCCTTCGCAACAGGCTGTGGCTTCACACAAACATCCCCCGGCCTAATTAAACTATCGCGAAATATTCCCGAGTGACTTGAGGTACATAGCTGCCACTTACCTGATGAGGTACAATGTTTGGGCGCAAAATAATCGATGGCTTTTTGATGCTCTTAACATATTTTTAATCTGTGAGTAACTGACTAAAATTCCAAAACTGTCGAGTTTTTTTTATTTTATTTGTGTTATAATTTTTTTTAATGGCGATTAAAATATATATACAATATTATAAATTGGCCAGTGTTGAAACTTGTTATCCGATAAATTGACTTTCTTTTGCTAGTCGGTGGTAAACAAAAAAAATAAGTAACGGCTAAAATTTTTGAATCTGTGGACTTACTGATAGATATTTCTTTTCATTTTTAAGTTCGTAAACTATTACGTAAAAACACTTTGGTTGAAAAATGTGGATAGGCCAGTAGGCCGGATTAGCTGTCACATCTTAGAACAATGCCATTAACTTTTAAGAAAACAAGACCAGGTTTTTTTATAAAGGCGATTGTATTTTGTTTTACTAATTGGCCAGTGTTGAAACTTTTTATACGAAACACTGCCTTTTTTGCTTGTACTTAGTACATAGTTGTAGTGCTTTAAGTTCGCCTTTGTACCTACTTTTATTTTTATAAGTGCAATAAAGAATTTTAATAATAGTGGTATAAAAACAAAATGTTTAAAAAAATATTCCTCTTGTTTCTGGAAATTTTTAAGTCAGTGGCTGATTATAGTAACAATACCAGCACCAACAACCCTTTGTTCTGTGAGCTGCGTAATACGAATCCCTTTTATTTGCACTGCTAACCCCAAGTTCAAACATAATAATTATCATTTGCTTGTGCGTTTCTGTGCGTTTGCAAACAGCGATTAATAGGCCGAGGGTGGGAGCCGCATCACAGAATAATTTGAAATTAGAGTATAATTTGAAAATAGTGCAGCCAATACCCACTCAGCGTTACCACAACATAATACAATAGTATAAGCAACTGGAATCCAAATGATACCGTAACTTTAAAAAAAACAGCATTCTTATTCAGGCTATGATGAAAAGATATACGAAAATGATTTGATATGGTGAAAACATCTTTCGTAACGGAATGTATTTACTAATAAAAAACCGGCCAAGTGCACGTCAGGCCACGCGCAGTGTAGGGTTCCGTAGAAAGAACAGAACAAACAACTTCATTAAAGTAATTTGCAATGGATTTGGTATGAAATTTTCCTTTTATAAGTCTACTTAGCCGTGATAGTTTTCCTTTTAAGTTATGTGTGTTCTATCCTGGATTTTTTCACGTTTCTTCCATCAACGTTTTGGCCAGGAGTGGGGGGAGGGGGGGAAAGAAGCTCTACTCGGACAAAAATTTGCGGGTATTGAATGAGTTACTTTTAAAACGGAATTTTGTATGAAAATACTTGCTTATGACGTCACATTTCAGAGCACTCTTTTTATGTTTAATCTATTTGAAAAATTGTAATAACTAGTAATTGACTAAAAGAAATACATTTTCCGAGATATTTTGTAATTTTTTTTTTAATCGAGCATATGAAAAAATTTATTGTTGATCGTGTCAAATACCGTATTTACTAGTCGATAATCAGTGAAATTTGTCATGGTGGTGGTGAATGATTTACCGGAAGTAGTTAAGAACTCAACTTGTTTGCTCTTCGCCGACGACCAAAAATTGGTTTTGGTGGTGAAGGACCGTGCAGATCAGAATTTACTTGAACAAGATATTAATAGAATAGAAGAGTGGAGTCATAAAAACAAATTATTTTTCAACGTAGCCAAACGCTCTGTCCTTTCATTCAGTCGCATCCGTAATCCAATTCAACCGCAATATCACATGGGAGAGGAGCCGCTTCAGCGAGTGTTTGATGTGAAAGATCTCGGCGTACAATTTAAGTCAGATCTTCACTTTTCGGAGCACATCACCGAGGTGTGCAAAAAAGCGTGCCGAAACTTAGGGTTTGTCCTACGCCAGGCAAATAAGTTTACCAACGTTTGCGCTCTAGAAGCTTTATACGAGGCTCTAGAGTGACCTGGAGGGTGGTTCGGTGGTGTGGTCTCCAAGCAAAATTAAATATAAAACCACATTGGAGCGCATCCAAAATAAATTTATAAGGTTTATTTACTTGGAGATGTATGAATACAAAGGATACCCTTTGCTGTATCCTTCTTTGTTTGTACTAGGCATGGCGGGATACAGCAAATTGGATGTGAGAATAGAAGCGGCTCTCGCCATATATTTGTTTCGCGTATTGCGCGGGGAGCTGCACCACCCAGCCACCTTCCAGGAGCTGCGGCTGAATGTGCCGGACGGGCTGGTGGGGCGGCGGCGGCGGCCCGCGCTGTCGGCGAAGCCGCGCGCGCGCACCAATCTGCTGCAGCGGACGCCTCTTACGCGTGCGCTGTGCTTGCTCAACATGGTGGCCGAACATGTAGATATATTTTACTGTAGCCTGAGCGAGTTCAAGAGGGCCACGTTTTAGACTTGCAAAAGTTAATACATCCTTTATGGGGCACTGTATACGGTTCTGCAATAAGATTCCTCAAGATATATTAGAGTTTCCACCGACGCGGTTTAGAAAATTTATTAAGCATACTCTGTGCAAAAAAGCCTATTATAACATTAAGGATTATTTGGAAGACAAGGATGTCTGGTATTCAAATAATGTTAACAGGAACGATTGTATCTTGTGTAGTGTAACTTTAAGTTGAAAACTCTGTTAATTAAGCAAACCTGTTTTGAAAAGAATAAATGTGGAGTTTCTTTTTTAGTTTCTTCTCCGCATAATCTATTAATTGTGAAACTAACAGCTTTGACGTTCATTAAGTAAACATTTTGTTTTCATAGTGAATAAAAAATTGTTGACTTTGACTTTGACCATAATTCAGATTTTAAGTTAAGGACTTATTTTATAATGTACATACGTGTAATTTTTATGTAGCCTCCATAATATGGGTGTCCCACTGCAGAGCAAAGACGATATGTGTAATACTAAGTGTTTGTTTTTTTCAAGTTTACTTTCATCATCATCATCATCATCAGCCATTTGACGCCCACTGCAGGGCTTTTACAAACCATGAAGGGGTTTGCCATAATCGCCACTTTAATTTTATCTAACTCTATAGCATTAGGTACCGGTAATGATAGATGTTAAGTGGTGATACAAATAAATAAATAATAAGAAAAAATCGTGGCTGTATGCGTTCACAATTATATAACATTTTGAATAAGTCTTAGTATCATAAGGCTAAAATCGGGATCGGCGGGGCATTTGGTTAGTCGGGAAGACGACCGGTGCACTAAGGTAGCCACTGTGTGGTGGCCAAGAACGGGTCAACGGTCGGTGGGCAGACCACCAGCCCGGTGGGCCGACCACATTGTGAAAGCGGCTGGGAAACATTGGACGAGACTGGCAAGGGGCCGGACGGGTAATCGGTAATAATAGATAAAAAAAGACAGTGTTTTAAAAGTTCCTAACTTTTTGCTAGCCAAATGTTTCTTTCGTCTTCTTTGGAAAAAATACATAGCTTACTGAAGAGGCCTACTGGCCAGTTGGTCCTCTGTGCAGCAAGGTTGTGTGCCGGCTGGAGTATATTTCTTGACGGAGCTGCCTAATCAAGTTAGCGCTAAAAGCGCGCGCAATCAGATCCGCTGTAAAGATAAACCGACTGCCGAGAAGCGACGAAATATTATCCCAAGCTCCAGGCCTACCAACTCAACGCAGAAGCTGTATTCCTGTATCCAATATCTTTCTGTAAGTACTGTGGTAAATAGGTC
Organism: Yponomeuta evonymella; assembly: GCA_963969515.1. NCBI lineage: Eukaryota > Metazoa > Arthropoda > Insecta > Lepidoptera > Yponomeutidae > Yponomeuta > Yponomeuta evonymella. The sequence continues at coordinate 4,964,060 of OZ018362.1, forward strand.
TGGTGTATTTACAAACATGTTTATTCACCACACATTCATCAAGCATCCGCTCCATCTTAAATAAATTGTCTGTAATGTAATAATGAACATGCGTAAAGTATTTTTTTTGTTGCCTTCCAAAGTTGTAAGTGCATACCTATTGATTGTAATTATAATATGTATGAATATGAAAAAAAAAATAAATAAAAAATAAAGACCTACATGTATACATACTTCTAATTATTTAAATTACTTCTAATTATTTAAATTATTTCTAACTTTTTAGTGCTGGAGTGTTTCGAAGTCGGTTTTTATTTAATATTAAATAAAATATATTTTTTAATTACCATAATTTACCCTACATAATTCGTTGCTTCAAAATTTGACCTTCTCAATTTCCATCTCCGAAAGTCTTCAGCAGAGTATCACCAAATTACGTTAGGACTACTTTCACGCTATTTTATGAAACATACGGATATTACTAAAGGATTGGCCCCATTAGGCCTTATTTACTGCTATCCATTGAAGAGTTTCGTTCTCTGTCTCTGAAAGTCTTCATCGATCTTCACCAAATTAAAATGGGACCAATGGGACGTTATATTTATTCGAACCAAAAAGAATTGTCGAAATCGGTTAGATTTGACGGAGTTTTGCGAAAACGTAGCAAAAAAAAAAATAAACGCGTCGAATTGTCGAATTGATAACCTCCTCATTTTTTGAAGTCGGTTAAAAAGAGAAAAATCATAACGGGAATATAATTCTGATTTTCTTCTTTTTTTATTCCATAGTTTTTTTTTGCATGCGATAGAAATTATAAGTAGTGACTAATCTTACATCAAAATGTATTTCAATTCACTTTTTAACATTTAAGTATAATTACATAGGTACTTTACCATCTCTGATGCTGGAGGTTATGTCTAGCTTAGAAAACATGATGCTACAAGATAAAAATAGTAAAATCCAAAATTTAAAATTTATATTAGTATTTTTTTGGGATCAAATAAATAAGAAATTTATTTATAACTATTGTCTACATACATAAACTCTCGTCTGTATCACGGAGTGGTAGGCAGAGACCAGTGTTCGCAAGTTGACACGATCCTGCCAAACATATCCTTCTACACTAAGTATTCAATAATAAGCGCCGTTCTTACCTTTGTTACTCCTTATAACACTTTTCAGAGGCAGTTAGAATCAAGTCAAGAGAAGGGAAGGCCGTAACCACATATTATTTAAACTGCCTCTGAGGTGTGCTTTAGAATCGTGTTTTTATAAATAATACTGTAAGTATTTACTATTGGCATTTTTTCCTCTGTGTATGCTTACGTAACAGGGAACTGTAAACCTTCTGTCTTATCATAATATTTATGACTGTGATATCATTCAGAGTTACGAGTGCCTATCAACGTTCTCGCAGCTACAACGCAGTAATGATACAGAAACGTACTCTCAGCGATAACCGAGATTCTCGTTTTTGTTCGATAATCGCATGTATACGCGAGGAATAAGAGCTACTGGCGTAGCCCTTACTGGCGCCACCGTACCAACAAACAAGTAAGAAAAGATTCCGACGACGCATCTTTTTCACGCATGTCACTTTTTATTTTAAGTTTCTATTCAAAGATTGGCACCCTTGGGACCTTGTTAATATGCCTACGACGTCTGTCTGACCTATATAGAGGGGTTTATCGCCTGAACCGTAACAGATAAAATTTTGTTAATATACATTTGCGGCGAAAATAATGGATAACCTAAAAATTGTTTCTTCAGTATGGATAATTTAATTATGCTACACCCTATGTTTATGTAAATAAGTAAAAAAATAAGGAGAGCCGCTATACAAGAAACGATTCAAGAAACGTAAATAATTTTTTTACATGGTTTTTTGTTTTCGCTTTATCGTATAAAACAATAATAAATACGGTATTAATGCTAAGTAGTCAACAAGGATGTTATTGTCACGCTATATCCGTCAGTCTGACTATCTGCCCACGCCGTTGCTCAGAGACGATTAGTACTAGAAAGCTGAAAATTGGAACAAATGTTAGGGGCACCTAAATTAGGGATGAATATTTTTCCTCGTTTACGCCCTGTGACCAGGGCCTAAATTCTGTTAATGCATTGTAGTAACATGACGACTGCATGAACATGGCGGTTTTCATTTCATGGCTGCTTTAAGTCTACGCGGGCACACCCATCAAACCTTCTAGGCGTCAATGGTACGAAAAAACACGTCACGTGACCCGAAAGTGTACCTGTCATTATACTACAATGCACTAACAGAATCGAGGCCCAGGTGGAGCGACGACATTCGAAAAGCGGTGGGCAGTGACTGGGAAAGAAGAGCCTTAGATCGGGCTCAGTGGCGTGTCTTGGGAGAGGCCTATGTCCAGCAGTGGACTGACACCGGCTGATGATGATGATGACCCCATAGTGTGGGATATCATTGCATTGGTTGTTCAAAAATATTGTAGATACAGGAAAATATTTTTTTCGATTTAGGGATCCGTTTAGAAATTTTAAGCTTTAAAGTGCATGTTTTCGTTAGTAAGGAAAGAGGGAGCCCTTTTTTGGCTAAACGATACGTGAAAAAATTCAGCGCAGTAGCACATATACTGTGGTTAGAACAAAAACCGTCACGGCGTAGTAGGCTTTAGAAGTAATAGGCGACGAAAAGGAAAATATTGTACAAATTCAATTGATGACGTTGTTACCTGTGTAAAGCAGGTATATCATATTATAAATAAAATAAAATTTATCAAAAACCCCAAGTTCGTATATTTTGCCGACCAACTACGAAACTCTACAATGTGTGTGGCTCATCACGCACTTGGCCGCATTTTTCCAAATACTCCGGTAAGTACGAAAGTACGACTTGTACTTGGCCATTGTTTTATACTAATATGAATATCATTAAATAAAAATAACTTAAAAAAACATTATAACATGATTTCTTAAGCCATCTAGATGTAAACTTAATATTGTGATATTTTTTAAGCGTGATATGTAGAGAAATCAATTCATTCGGGAAACCTTGATTCATCCCACACTTTCACTCTTGCCTCGGCAGCCTGTATAGCTTATTTTATTTAAATACAATAATCAGGAACCGAGAACATTGACATTCATGGCGGCTAGGTTATTTACCGCTACCATGGAGGTCAGTGAATGAAAACAAAAAAACTATTTCTTTTTCTAGTGACAGCAAGGCGGCTACAGATTTTTTCAACTGTCAACATGGAAAAACTCTTTGTTCTATTAACAACCGATAAGCAAAGAGTTAATCCGATTAAAAATTAATAGGCGTAACAATTTATACTAAAATAGCTGATCCCGGAAAGGAGCCAGCCATATAGCCATATTAGTTAGCCTGAATTTTTTCGTGTATATTCTATTATTTCGTAGTTACAGAATAAGTAGTCTCAGACCTACCAATATACCTACCTACCTTTTTTTTCGGAGGAGTTCGATAACAAACACTGTGACACGAGATTTTTTATATAAAGAAAGAGAAGAAAGAAAGAAAGAAATTTATTGGGACAAATTAACTATCCCTATCAGAATATCTATTTTAACACATCACAGGAAAAAAGGCATAACAAGTAACATAAACAAGTACAAAGGAAAAAAGTCACATTATATTCTTTTTGCTGCACTGACCCGTGCTGAGGACAATTAAAAAAAAACCCTTTTTTTAGCCTCTAAATAGGTTTTTAAAACAAGTCAATGTGACTCTACTATAAGTCGATGCCAAGCTCTATATAATTATTTGCATGAAAGGAGGTTTTAATTTTTAAACTATAAACTTTTTCTACTGAAAAATAAAAGAAAAACTTTTTCCATTAGATACCAGCAAGGTTGGCTTTGTGTGATCGATACGTATGTGGCTGAGCCTTTAGCCGAGATGCGGTGGCGCGGCGCGTGGGACGGGATAGGCAACATTGTAATAACAGAATAATTATTCCATAAATCAGGAGTGGATTAAGGACGCGAGTGGCAGCGACAGATGTGTCGCCCGGACCGGGAGCGTGCACTAACGCGTTTAAATTAACCCCCGTTTAGGAATATTAGCAGTTCAAATTGGGCTATATTTTACTCTCAAGTGTTTGCTAAAGTAGTAGCTGGCTAATAGCGCAGGGATAGAGTCGTGTCGTACAGAAAAACATTGCTAAGTCGTTTGAATCCACTGACCTCACTAGGAATTTTCATTACTAGCTCTCACATTGTACATATTATTATATTTTTTAACGTAGTCTATGTACGTCCCACTGCAGGGCACGGGCCTTCTCTCACGGAAAGGGCATGGGCTTAATCACCAGGCGTGCCCACCACTGATTGGCAAGCGCTGAGGTATGTGAACACCTAAAGCACTCAGGCTTACTCGCGATGTTTTCTTTCACAGTTAGCGAATGGTATTGTTACTACAACTTCACAAATGCACGTAGCTTAGGAAACAAAGTTGGTACATGATTCCGGGATTCACCGGGATCCAAACCCACGACCTCCTGTGGGTTCGGATCCCAGTGAGTTTGGACCGCCAATATTGTTTAATGATTATAAAAAAATGTGGATAATTTAAAGTCGTTACAATATAAATAACAGGGTAAAAAATCTAAACAACACTTTTGTCGTTAAGGCACAAAGCACAAAGGCACTAAAAACTAGAAAAAAAATTACTTGTCAGTCCATAATGTGTGGCTAAGCCATTAGGTATTTGGTTTCTTTTAATTTGTGTCGTGCGTATATCTTTAATTAATTTAGACAACAAACGCTTGGCTTAGCCACTGTACATTACGAAGTGACCAACCAATTTTATCTACTTTGTAGGTACAATAGGTACATATACTTTTTTTACTTTATTCGTCGTCGATGGTCGATGGTCGATGATGGATGATGATGGTGGTCGATTTCTGTAGGTAAAACCTTACAAAACTTAATGTTGGGCGGTAAAATATTATTTCCTCTTTATCCACAAACCTCTTTTTGTTTGACTTTATCTTCTCTGATCTCAACGGCAGGTACCTCATGTCAGAAACTAAAAAAAAAAAACCTAATCTGTGGAATGCTCCTATGGCTGTCATGAAGTGACAACTGACATTTTTGTGCTCTATTAAAGCAGAATGGGGAACTTGCATCTAACTTAGATTGGAGTGACTTTGGTTTTATACCATAGAAATCATAATATAAAAACCTAGGAAAAAACTTAAAATAAAGCAATAAAAATATTTTTGGGGCTTTTCGGGGTCACAAAATATGCGGAAAATAAAGTTACTCTAATAACATAAAATGTATCAGATTTCGTTTTGTCATTGAATTCTGAACGTTTTCTTATAAGGGTGTACATTATTTTACGAAGTACCTCAAATATTGATAAACGCTTCATACATTATAAGCTTTACGTTAGGGAGTGACGTCATAGTCTAAGGTAGATTTGTATGGCGCGTTTTGCACGTGACTATGTTGACTTTTCGACTGGTTATATTATAAAAAGTATTAGTCGCAGAGAAAAAAATACCACGTTTATTTATCTTTCAACGTGTCCTCTCCTATTCTATTAAAATAATTTTTAGTGCAAGTTCTCCTTTGAATCGAATTGGCCTACTAATAAATACAGACTATATTAGGTATATGATCGTATTCATGCGTTCCAATCCTCTAAAAACACCTCAAATTCTAATTACCTATGGTTTAACTAGCGACCAGAAATTGTTTATCTAGTGCAACTGCAGGTTTCCGCTTTGTTTGTGAAGTGGTGAACAGCGCACCTCTCCACCGTTGGCTCAATATTGGATTGCTCAAAGCACGTGCATTCGATAGCTCGTGCGACGTGACCGCATAGTGTCAAGTACAACTTGTATCTGAACTAGTGATGTGATGTGAATAGTTTTTACAAAACCGATAATAACCGGTTTTTTGAAAAACTAATCGATTACTTTTTGTAGCGTAATTTGTACAGTGCAACCGATAGCCAAGTGAAAATTCTCATTATTTTGGAAAATTTTGGGATGAAACCCCTCGTTTCAGTTAACCGAGCGCTAAAAATAATTCAATCCAGCAATGGTTTTCAATTGTTATATTCAAGGTCAGGTCTGAGGAGGTTAAACCTATTTTAGGAACCTTTTCTGACAATAATCGGTATTTCCAGGTGGAGCAGAACTGTTAGATATCATTGACCTATTTCTGAACCAAAATGATGATTTTATGATTTTATTACGTACAAGACACAATCTATTTAATTTTGACATTGCTTTTTCATAAATCATAGACTTTTTAAAATAAAAACAAAAAAAAAACCTCAGAGTAACTAAAAAAAAACAGATTTTTATGTAAAAGTAATTAGAAAATACCGGTTCTAAAATTGTAATCGGTTCACATCACTAATCTGCATATGTAAATTCAAGTGAGCTAAAATGAAACCATGAGCCGTACGTTGCAATGTGCATCCTAGTCGAAGAAGTTTGCTGAGACCTAAGGCTGCTGTTACGCCAGGCATTCGCCCTTGTTCGCACATTCTAACACTTTTAGTTAATGAAAAAAAATTGTGTACTTTTTAACCGACTTCAAAAAAGGATGAGGTTCTCAATTGGACGCGATTATTTCCTTTTTGTTTTTCTTTTGCTATATTCTCGCATAACTCCATCAAATCATAACTGATTTCGACAATTCTTTTTTTGTTCGAATAGATATAACGTCCCATATTTTAATTTTGTGAAGATCTGATGTTTGTTTTGAAGTCGGTTTTTATTTATTATTTAAAATATTGATAGATGTGGTCGAAGGCCTTGCTAGATAATGAAATTATGGACATTTTAGATATTATATCTTCATACTTATTTTTTTATTATTTTTGGTTAATAAAATTAATACTTACATTAACTTAATTCCGGAATCACTTGCTTGAATTTTTGTCGGAAGAGTCCGACTAGGTTTCGCTCTTATTCGAAGAGCCTCATCGTGGTGAGTAGAGACGGAGATCGGTTGCTCATCTCTGACTGTCTGAATAATGTTAGTATCAACTTTCCTTTACTAAAAACTTTGTTTATGTAGCCTACATATCCCACCGCATGGCGTAGGTCTTCTCTCAGAAAGAGACTATGGGCTAAATTAACACGCATCACGCATATCCGTAATTTTCTTATCTAGTAAAGCCTCAGATTACATTTATCAAAAATATACTATTTTTTACAGTCATTAAACATCATGTTCCCCACGATTTTGTCCTTCATCGTGGGAAGCGGCTTGGTTGGCTCCGTACGTATTCACTTGTCTTTCCTGTGGGCAACGCCGACTTAGCTGTCAGGATGGTGTAGGTGCTGGGCAAGCCTACTCCATCTAAAAAACAATGTCCCAGGTACGGCAGCGTCTAGTGTGAGTCAAGAGGTGTTACTGGAAGCTGCCATAAATCAGCTCATTACGTAGATGCAAAGGCCAAATATATTAAAACCTTAAAACATGCAAGGGAGTTGAATTGCCAGGCGTAACAGCAGCCTTAAACCTTTCCCAATTAATAAATTTTGATAAACAAATAAATGTAAATTTTTGGAATAACACTATTTATATACTAATAACACGAAGATCAAAACATCGAAGCCAGATATTTGCTATTGACGTGGGACTGCAGAAATATTTCTAAGTTATCTACATCCCACATCTAAGTATTTAGGTATGAATGTAAGATGGGGAGCTACTGCATTAAATAAACGATTTTATTTATTAATCGGTTGATATTTTAGCAACCTGATCATAATCATTCGTTATTAGCTAACTGGCAACGTGTTTACAGCACACGTCTGCACATAATTCAGTTGCGGAACACACTCGACACACTTGTACGTATTAGCGCGATGCATCACTGTCTATTTGCCTTGGTCTCTCGCGGGACTCGAGACCGCTAAGCGACGTCAGCAGTCGATTTCACGGGCAATTGAACTTACCAACAGTACATCGGTGGGTCTTGGAGCGACAGGGGTTTTAGAGTCAGCTGGAAAGCGGTGGTGCAGCGTGCGCGCTGCGATCTGTCACCATGCCTGGCTCAGAGCAAAGACAAATAGCTGCGCGGCGTCGCTTGTGGGTAGTTGTGTGTGGCTGATTTGCGATCGCTGCACATTACCAAATATATTGGATCGGATGCGATATCATTCCGAAATTCTGACAAGAAATTCCGAAAGTCTGTGTAGGAATTAATAGATTGTATAGTTGTTTCGTCTCGCTGTTTGACACTTCTATTATTTCGCACAAATAACTGGAGCACTTAGAACCTGGCTCCTCTGTAGAAACGGAACCAATTCTGCTTTGCATCCTCTGGAGAAAACTTATTTTTTTGTAAACCAAAAGAATTGTAATGTTGTACCTACCTAAACGCGCGAAGAGGCATGCACAATGCACAGGCCTTACGCCACAGAATCCGTTTATACGATTCTTGAAACAACGCCATCAATTTTTAAAACACAACGTTCGCTTGCACAACGCCATCTATTTTAAACTTAAAATAAATATTATCCCAAGGGAATGCAAACGGGATATCAAGTATAGTCCGACCAGCAGGGGCCGCCTACACATGCCGAGTATGCGGACGGGGAGTCCTCTATCGAATAGGACTTTTTAGTCACGAGCGTAAGTGCTAAAAAAATGCTGCATAAACCATCTGTAATAGATATAAAGGCCATTAATGATGACTTACCTAAGTACTAAGTACTAAGTACTTAGGTCACATTTCTTCTATACTGATCAGATGCTCTCATACCACGATTACTTCTCTTCCTCCAAGTACCAACTTCATCTTCATAGCTTCCAGACGATTCCATTTTTACACAAAACACGGATAGTGCATATATTTTCAAAAATAAACAAAGTTTTGGATTCCAAATTAATTCAATTCAATTATTACTTTATGGACTCATTGCACTGATTATCCAGTACAATTTCGCCAATGTCACGTGTTAGGTAAGAAATGGCTAATTATAAGAATTATCCAAATATCAGAAATTAAAATCTATAAAAAATATTTTTACAAAATGCCCGCAGTCATAAAAACTACCGGATTTCAAATCAGAATATGCAAAAATTTACCTCTTGACGACCAGATTAGAAAAAGAATGACGGACAAAGACAGAAAGGCGCGCAAATAAATTTTTTTTTTGTATTTTTTTTTCCTTTATGGAAAAGGCTTAGCTAGCTTTAAAAGCTTAAGCCCATACCGCCTGGTCTTATTTTAGTTTCTTTTCTCTTCATATTGATTGAGGCTAAAAGCCTTGTCTTTCTGTAAGTATTTTCTTCAATCTTTACTGTATATTCGAGGCACATAGCCTGGTCTAACGTATTTATTCTTTAGCTTCAATATTTGTTTTTTTAGTTCATTCGCCTTGTTTGGCAGGCAAAGGTTTTAATCCATACAGCCTTGTAAAATGTAAAATGTCTTTCAAAGAAATTATTGTGACAGCCGATTGGGTGTTGCCAGTTGGTTTATTTAAAAAACCACATTTGTCCAGGACAAATGTTGTTTCTGTAATAATCCTCCTTTTCAAGTCGTCGTAACTCTATGGATATTACTCGGACCATGGAAGTAGTATGCACTTACGTACGACACTACTTTCATGACTCGGACTTATGTTGTTTTAGCACCGATTTGTACGTTTACAGCCGGAGAGGACAAGGTAAAAAAAAATTATTTTCGAAAAAAATGTGACAAATGTTTGATTTTGAATTCGATTCACTTGTACTACAGGTGACACCAAATTCGTTAGCAAAATTTTAAGAGGATTTCTGAACCTGATTTAGAAACATACTAGTTTAAAAATTTATATGAAATATATATAATTTTTTACCAAATATAACTTTACTTAATCGGAAACAATCCGCATCAGCACAAAAATTGGTAAAATAAAAAGTATATATAGATATAGTTCGAGTGTCTTATGGATGGCGCCGGCCAACTCAATCGTTATTTCACTTCTTAATTACGCATACTGAACGATAGATTTTTATATTATCAAATGCTAGATATATTTTTTTTCTGCGATACTTCCTTTGACATTAATTTGAGAATGTCGGTACAGTGTCAGAATGAAGAATATTTTCAAAATTTTTAGATATGATTTCTTTATAACAATCTGTTTTATCGTTTATCACGACTATGTTCGCTTAAAATATTCCCAATAATTTTAAATTCACCTTGTCGTGTAAGATTTCAGGAATTTAAAAATGAGAAAAAACATAGTCATTGAAACGCATGCACGTAAATATTTAAGAAAACGCGAGAGTAACTTTTAGGAATCTGTTTTATTTGTCTTTGTTCCTTGTCATAGTTCTTTTTCAATATTTTAAATATTAGACATAATAATATAGAAAAAGTATCAAAGAAGTAAAAACATAAAAAAGGTTGGTTGGTCGGTCGGCAACACTCATTTAAGGTTTTATATTTTATTAACATTTTCTAATGTAACGCTTCTTCGTTTTAAGATAAAACGATGCCAAAGAATTGATGGCTCTTTTCTTAGAGAACTAACGGTGCAGCTTATTTCACGACAATAGCGCAAATAACTTCTCAAAAATAAACGAGCGGTGCAGACAATGCACAATGTAGCGTAATGTCTGTCGCATCGCGCCCGACACTCGCTTGGATTGCGAAGCGTTTACACCAGTTAGAGAAGTGCACACGATGACACTTCAAGTTAAAACCGAGCTGCTATCCACCATTTACACTGACTTCCTGCAGCAACGCTCTTTTTGTCTCCTAACACAAACACGTTACAAGCAGTGCCAAACTGTACAATAAGGCTTATGTGATTCTGATTACGGTACAGAACCACAGCGGATCGATTGCGTAATTGAAAATTACATAAACTCACGCCTGAGTCCCAGAGGGGTACGAAAAAGACCAGGGTTTGCCAATTGCACGATCCTGACAGACCTGTTTTGCTTCATCAACAATCATGAGTAGCTGCAAGCACGATCACCGGTTTCGGGCTCTTCTTAGCTTGCCCTTCGCAAATACATCCCCTTAGTTCGTAGTAGTATCCTTTGTTCCCAGGGTAAAATATATTTGCTTGTTGCTCAGATAAGATAGTTACATACGGGGTACTTGTCTCGAGAGAAAGACCTTGCGTGTTCCTTGCGGGCTCTGTATACAGTCCACTTAATTAATGGTCAGATTTACGTCCAAGATAGATTACTATTGACGGAGATAGCTCTAGTGCTGATACCACAAGACGTTTTCGTTTGGCCTCTCGACTTTATCGAATGCTGATCAAGGCTCTGTAAATATCGGAATTCCATCAAGTCACAAAGGAATATCAACCCAAAAAAAAAAATACAAAAAGCGAAAGACACACGGAAAATCCTTCTCGATAGAATGTCAACTTATTCTAAAGAGATGCCGGCTTGTTATTCCGCGCCTAATGTTTCTTTTATGAACAGATCGTCGAGCTGCGCCTGCCGCCTGCCGCCTGCCTTTACGACTGCTCTACAGATAAAGGATTCAAAATCCGTTTTCATGTAACGACAAGGATTTGTATTGCGTGTTCTTGTGACTAAAGCGCCCGGGCCCGGGAAAAACGTTGTTAGGCGCAAAAGGGATCGCGGCTCGTAGTCGTGGGAAACGGAGGATCGGGCACGATGCCTCCTTTTTTGTTGGTGCGCCTTCACTTTTTCGGTCTGGGGAATGGTCTACACACAATTCTCGGAGCACAAAAACTTTTCTCCGAATTAATATTTCGCATAGCGGCGAGGGCTTGGTGGTAATTTGTCGTACAATTTCAGGAGACAAAGAGCCCGGCCAGATAAAGGTGCCAGCACAATTGTAGCCGGCGGCTTGTATCAAGTTTATTCAAGATCGGCGCAATTCATCTCTTATTCAATGTTTGTCTCGGATCCCCACACTCACTTTCGGTGAACAATAAAACTTATCTGGGTTCTGGCGCGGCGTAGATGCCTTTTATTTTTAGTATTCTTCTGAGACGTGTTACACGAAAGTGCGGATTTTGATTTGCCCGAGACAAAGAGAACCTTTTCTTACTTTAAACAAAGTATTCGTACTAATTACGGACGGTACAGTATAATTCTATGAAATGGTTCAATAAAACAGAAACATATTTCTTCAGAAAATCTATTTTTAGAATGCTTAACAAAAGATGAACTAGGAAAACCCAGCTAAGTGTGAGTCGAACTCGCGCACTGAGGGTTCCTTAGGTACTGCTATAAATATTATAAAAAACATGCTTTAGTTGGATTAGATACCTAGTTATTGTACAATAAAAAAATACATTAAAAGTCTTACATATCTAATAATACATCTTATCTTTAATGCAGTTCAATACACTTAGCGGGGGTCACTTACGTTTGGCCGGTTTTTATTAAAGAATTCAAAATGATTTCCTTCACAGTTAGCGTAAAGGAACACATCAGTAATATAATCTATTTGTTTTTGTATTGGGTTATTATCTGAGGCAAACGCTGAGCTTGAGGCCTTTTTACCGCTGCTAGATATACCATGCAGCAACATTCCTATTTGTAGATATGTTTATTTATTTATTTAATACGGAGATATTACAGAAACATGCCACTTATTCTAAACTTAGATGATAAAAATATGTACTAGGCATGCATCCAAAAACATATCTCACTAAGAACTTTACTATGAGTAAGTTTAAGGTGAGGGCGTGTATTGAGTAATTCATGAAGAGTACATGAATTATTTTACAGCAATAATATGTGACACAACTTATATTAAAACTTAATGAACGTTCATGTGGGGTCCCGAAGTGAGTGCACAACACAATATTTAAGTCTTCCGGTTTCTCCCACACCAGCAAACCGCCAATATCAACAGCATGTCGTATCACTTAATAGGCCACGGTACAAACAAAAAAAGAAAACAAAGGAAACAAATGAGCTGCTAACAACAGGCCGTGCCGGGTGGCCAGCAGACCGCTGGTGTACTTGAAACCGGGGGCAAGTTATATAATAATATGGTATTGTAGGTGTGGTATTGCGGTCGAATAGTTATAAGAAGATAGTTGTTTTAATAACAATAATTAGGTTAGTGCTTTTTTGCAACACTGCTTATCATAGCAGTCATCTGAGGGCTACGGCTAACTTGGCTGGCTGAGCCTTGAACCAGTTTCTCTTCCAATTAGGGATATAATTTTCTTCACGAACGACGCCTGTCTTTCATGGAAAATATCTACAGATAAGAACTGTTGTATGCGGTACATATTCTATTGAGAGGGGTTCGGAATCCCGCGTTTGTCCTTGAAACAGGCAAATGGAACAAAGGTGGAGCACGACCGCGCCTTATAGGGTATAGATAGAAATTAATTTTCTCTAGCAATTCAGGGCAGTTATAAATATCGTTACAAATATTACGTAATATCTTCGCATCCGTTAGTTAGTATATGTTTCAGCTAATGCAAAGTAAGTATTTTAAGTGAGTTACATTTCAATCCTTTAAGTAAGGCACTTTTAAGTATAGACTTTTATATCTTTATGGCGTTAAATAAATGTGAATTTTATTTTCTTTGGTTTTCTTCTCAAGATAAATTGCAATCTTAGTTAATAGATGTTATCCTTTTTGTTATATAGACTACACTATAAATCTAAGTTTGATACCTTTCTTAACATACGTTTCCTGATTTTGTTGGTCGCCGTAAGAGCCGTGAAAATTTCAACGGGCCATTTCGGAAAATTTACGGTTTAAGAGAAAAAGCTCTTTATAGGTCAGTCAGACAGACGTCTTATATTTTAAAAGGGTCCCGTGGGCACCTTTTCGGTACGGAGCCCTAAAAAGTGCTGTTAGAACTCAACTTCAATTTATTACAAGCTGACGGACACTCTTGGTAGTTATTGCTACCAGTGCCTCTATCACACTGTGCAGACAATGCAGTAGTTGAGTAAAGTGCAGCTCGTAGCCATTTAGCAGCAAGATATAAGGCTGCGCCCATACGAACCGACTGACCCGACATGATTCATTCGTTCCTACATGCACTACATTTGAGTTCAACGCGCGTCGACCTTTCTCACAAATACTGCCGGCTTGTCTGTTTCATAAAATTTCGCGTAAACATAACGCTGTCATACAATTTAAGAGAACAGCTAAAAATCACAGTGTTATGTTAGTGTTACTATCATCATCATCATCATCATCATCAGCCATTTGGCGCCTACTGCAGGACATAGGCCTCCTTCTTGGTTTTCATAACCATAAGGGGTTTTGCCATAATCGCCACGCTTGGCAGGGGGGTTGGCGATCGCAATATGCGGTGGGAATCTCAGGAAGACGCTGCTGCCCGTCTCCTGGTAATTGATTTCCTTAGTCGCCTTCTACGACATTCACGGAAGGAAATGGAGTGACGCTATTCTTCATCCGGCGCCACACGGAGCGGAGTGTTACTATAGGTTATTATATATACTATCTTTAGATAATAAGGATGAAATTGTGGCGAGCACTTGTCAACTCTGCGCGCGCACTATAAACTCCAACATTCCTACATCGCGCAAGCAAAATGTTTCACATGACATACTATAAATATAACGTCCGACGAACATCAGTTGGACCGGCCGTCCCCAGGCATACGATCTGCCTGGCGGGAAATTTCCCTTTATAGTGGAAGAGCACGATCACCCGCTCTTCCCTATAGTGGTGACCCTCGACAGAACAATGTCAACCTTCCTTCGCTCTCGCAGCACCCCACATACAATCAGTCTCAAAGCAAGGCCAGCACCCTCTTCCCTCTCACCTCATCAGTTCCACTACAGTCAACGCACCGACTACTGGTACTGATGGTGATCTCCCCCAACCCCTCGGCACGGCAGCCACACAGCAACAGCGCACGTTGCCAGTGGTACAGCAGCCTTCACCGGTTTCTACCACATGCGCGGTCCCCATGGTACTGTCGCCGGTGAAGTGACTGTTAGCCGCCGAACACCCTCAACCGCTAGTCGACTCACTGACTCAGCGACTCCTGGCACTTGCAGGCTTTAGAGCACAGACTTCGATTCCTATCAGACCTAGCTATGCGTAGCTACGGTCTTGAAGGGGAGTGATGTGGCGAGCACTTGTCAACTCTGCGCGCGCACTATACACTCCAACATTCCTACATCGCGCAAGCAAAATGTTTCACATGACATACTATAAATATAACGTCCGACGAACATTAGTCAGACCGGCCGTCCCCAGGCATACGATCTGCCTGGCGGGAAATTTCCCTTTATAGTGGAAGACCACGATTACCCGCTCTTCCCTATAAAATGTAGGTATTTTAATAAGAAATAAAAAAATAAAGGGATGATTTATAAAGCGTCCAGTGGCACCTTCACTCACTAGATGGTTCGCACTTCACGGCTAGAGGGTGAAGGGACCACTCGGACGCTGCGGTGCCTGGGAAATTGTATTTTGGATAGAGTGGGCTTGCCCACCACCTATACCATCCTGACAGCTTAGTCGGCCTAGCCCACAGGAAAGACAAGTCAATACGTGCGGAGCCAACCAAGCCGCGGGTTTCCTTAAGATGTTTTCCTTCACGCTAGCTGTGAAGGAACGCATCAGAAAAATTAATTTGTTTTTGTGTTGGGTTATTATCTGAGGCAAATGCTGAGCTTGAGGCCTTTTTACCGTTGCTAGATATACCATGCAGAAACATTCATATTTGTAGGTATGTTTCAGCTATTGCAATGTAATATGTGGTGTGAGTTACATTTAAGTTAATTAAGTAAGACACTTTAAAGTATAGACTTTAGATATCTTTGTGGCGTTAAATAAATGTGAATTTTATTTGCGGAGGACGCAGCGTGGGAGGGCTCCCACCAGATGGTCTGACGACCTGGTTACGGTGGCGGGGAGTTGCTGGATGCGAGCGGCACAAGACCGGGAAGCTTAGAAAACCATGAGGGAGTCCTTTGTCCTGCAGTGGGCGTCAAATGGCTGATGATGATGATGAAGATGAATTTTATTTTTTCTTCTTTTCTTCTCAAGAGGCATTGATTCAATCGTGGTTGTTAGATGTTATCCTATTATATTATGTTATATTACATAATAAACAACAAAACAAACAAGTTTACTTTATCAATAGAACTCCTTTATTTACTTATATTGTTCGTATTTATTACGTTAAGGAAGTGGGAGGCTTGAGCGATATCATCCGAAGAACTGATAACTGATGGGGTAGATGAGTTCTTGAGTGGAGAGCGCGGATCGGTAAACGTAGTGTAGGACGTCCTCAGACTCGGTGGAGCGATGATCTTCGCGGGGCGGCTGGCAAGAGCTGGATGAGAGGACCGTGCTCAGTGGCATGCAATAGGAGAGGCCTATGTCCAGCAGTGGACAAGCATAGGCTGATGATGATGATGATGATGATGAGGCTTGAGCGCTAAAAGATAACGCTATCATAATATTGAAGTGAACAGATGAAAATCAGCGTTATTGGGTTATTCGGCTAATGCTGAGCTTGACGTCTTATTATCGCTGCATAGATATACCACTCAGAAACATTCCTATTTGTAAGTATGCAAAATAAGTTATTTATGTTACATATGTGGCGTTAAAGAAAATTAATTTGATAAGCAACGAAAAATAGTTTGCTTAAACTATAAAATTCCTATATGTGTATTACTCGCATATATAATGTCAAGGAAGTAGAAGGCTAGAGCGTTAATGAAGGGCTGATATGTTGGGCAGTCAGGGCTGCGTTTCATAAAACTACAATTCCTAGTTTAAAATGACAATTCGATGTACATTGCGCAGCCGATTAGTATAATTAGTCGTCCTGCTTGTTAATCTGTGGATCAACTGTGTAATGTAAGTACATCGAATAGTCATAGTCTATTGATTTTTATTAATGAACGTTACAAGTTAAACTAGATTTCCTTTTTAAAATCTAGGTAATTTTGGAGAAAAATTGGACAAGAAAACTCAAAACTTAAGATTGTTGTCATAAACCATGAGTAAATATTTCATACGAATTATTTCATAGATATATACTATCTATGGAATAATTCGCAATTTATGTATGAAATACAGCCCAGAGGCCGACAGTTTGAGTTGCCGCCAGGGTACATTCAGTTTTTGATGGTAATATAAGAACTGATCAGAAGCGCAGTGTAAACAAGGCATAATATCTACAGCTAAATTATATTACAATGGGACGCAGCATATTTCAATCCCAGTTTTCTTCAAACCTTTTGTGTACCATTGGGAGCGAGCTACGCAGCTTTTCAGCGGAATAGCCTTGCTTCGCTTAATCTGGTTAGTTTAAAGTGGAGATGAATGGCGTTGCCAACTCAACTGTAAACAAATGCTTTATTAATTTAGACTGTAACCTCCTTTTAAAAGCGCAGTGAAATCAAGAAATGTACAATATTTTTTATATTTCAGATTGTCATAGAATATAAGCTGTTTAGAAGCTAAAGCACGGATGCTCGAAATATTCAAAATGTGGGTTTTCCGCCTATGGTCAAGGGTGCGATTCATCAAAATACGTTTTTTATCAAAGGCTCGTTTGGTCCAATACGTGGTTTGCCAAAATCGCGATTCGTCAAAACTTTTTCGTCAAAAGTGCTTTTGGCCAAAGGTGAGCTTTGCCAAATACGCGATTCGGTATATAAATATATATCCGAATATCAGTAAAGATATGACAATATTAAGAAAATAATTATGTTATTATAAATAAGAAATAAAAATAAAGCCAGGGGCTCCTAAACCCAAATACTTGTTAAAATTTTGGCCTTTGAAATTTTGGCGGAATCGCCGTGCAGAGGCACCAACAAACAGGGTGTTTTGACGAATCGCACTTTTGACAAACGTAATTTGACCAAAGGTACTTTTGACCAACAGGGTACTTTGACGAATCGCACCCTCGACCATAGGCGGAACACCCCAAAATATTTGAAGAAGAAGAAGTGTTATTTAGAAATGTTTGTTATTTACAACAAATTTTGTTCTATGACTTTTGAATTTTTGTGTACATTTTTTTATTTTTTTAATAAATAAACCTTTTCGCCGTATTTTGCTTTGCAGAGGTGATATTTGATAGATAATGCTTAGAACCATATGTAACATAGAATGGGATTCTTCTATGCAGGACAATGATTTACTTAAGGCGACGACATAGGTCACTTAGTGTTCGAATTTAATAAAATTTATGTAATCCTGGATATGTGTACGGGTTTAGGAATTGTGCATTTTTAAGGTAAGGTACAGGGAAAATGTTTAAAGAACCAGTGGAAAGCGACTGAATTTGACGGATGTTTTTAATACTTTGATGCCATAAAGTGTCACAAAGTTTGATGCCACAAAGGCAAGTCTTCACTTCACGTACAATGCACCAGCCTTTATGGAAACGAGCTTGAAGAGGCAATGCAATAAAAACATTTGACAAAGACAGTGGCTTGTCAAATGCTTTGTACAAATTCAAATTCAATTAAAATTCACAGATGTTTTATTCAAAGTAGTACAGAAACTGACACTTAATGAATGTTACAACTTAAACTACGTGACTATTTCAAAATCTAGATAATTTTGGAGAAAAATGGACATGAAAGCTCCAAACTTCAAATTCTTTATATATATCATTTCGATGTAAAACCTAACTGCAAAGTGGGTCCTCGAGGCTGCAAGTGATGTAAATTACTTCAACCAGATGTTGCTGCTTTTACAGATACAGAGAAGTTTGTAAAGAGGTTCAAAATTTCGCCGATGCCTACACTTGCCCATGAGCTCAGTTGAGAGAGCGCTGGCACGGTTAGCCAGAGGTCGCGGGTTCAAGTCCCGGCATGGGTGGAATTTTTAGCCTCTAAATAAAGTCTTTAATTAACGTTTACATAATTTAAAAACCTATTTAGAGGCTAAAAACTCCACCCATAACCGCGATTAGTAGACCACTTCAGTGTACCCGTGACCACGGCAGCTGCAACATTGCCGAAACGTCGGGAATCAAAGATAATTCATCATCATCAGCCATTTGACGCTCACTGCAGGACATAGGCCTCCTTCGTGGTAATTACATTTTACCTAATAAATAATCACGGTTAGACCCGTTTAATATTTATCACTTATCTATGATAACGCGAAATAAAATTAAAAGATAAAATGCATTATTGAGGCGGGATATCACTCGCAGCATAGGTTTCACATGGATATTCTTACACTGTGACCATGACAAAGAGCGATGAACAGCTGGTAATTTATGGACATAGGAAATTGCCGGAAAGGCAAAAACTAGTAAATCGATGTGGGAACAGTGGCTGCCAGCCAGCCTGAAACTCGCCAATATCTCCAACACCGCCTATTGTTTTGACACTAGCTCAATTAATATTCCACAAATTAATTCTCCCACCATCGTTTCTTTGTCGCTGTGTCTAATAAAGGACCGGAAAATTCGTCTGAACGGAACAGAAAGTAAATAAACGTAGAAGACTACTCGGCATCAATGAAATTGATATTTTACGAATATATATGTCGTAGGAATATTGCAAAACCCGCCTGCCAAGCGTGACGATTATGGCAAAATCCCTCATGGTTATGAAAATCATGAGGGAGGCCTATTTCCGGCAGTGGGCGTCAAATGGCTGATGATGATGATAATGATGATGATATTGCAAAAAGGTAGGCGATGCCGTTTATAAGCAGCGGGGTTTCACAAAGTGACTACGACGTAAACACTTTGACCGCCTCGTTGGTTTAGTAGTTGACACGCTTGACGACCAAAACGGAAGTCGTGGGTGCGATTCCCACTCGGGGCCGCTGGACCTGATTTGCACAAATGGCCTCACTTTGTGCGTATTTCCCTGTCTGTGATGTCCTTCCCTGGTTACAAGGCATCCTAGTTTGAGACCAGAACACGTGACTGTGTTGTGCGGAAGTTAATGTATTATTATAGACATAGTATATACTCTTGCAAAAGTCGCCCGTAACGTAAAGGTGGTTCGCGCCACGACAAAGACCGGAGATCGAGACAAGAGACAAAGACAGTCTGTTATTTAAGTTTTATATTTGTTAACGTTTTTTATTGTGCCATGAAGTGTAACAAACAAACATATAGGAGACCATTGTATATGTATGTTAATAGCTCAAAACAGATATACAATGCTCAGCATATTTTTGAAGATAAAATTGTTTTGGAGTTCGGTATGAACTTTCTGAATCCTGTCAGTATTTCAACACTGTCTTTGTGAAGAAGAAGTAGGTACGTAGATGGTACTTTGCAATGGACTCCTTAAACCTAAAAGTACAATCAGAAGTCTTATCACTAAGAGGGAGCTCTTTCAGACAATCTTTTGATGAAAACTAGAAAATTAGGAATTGGCAACACTTTGTTTCTCTAAGAAATACTAGAATTAAAGAAAATTTTCATATATTTGAACTTCGAGTTCACTAGGATGTTCATGTTAGTACTTGTAATTTTCCCTACAAAATTAATAATATTTTATGTATCGCGTATCTAAGATAATGTCGAACTCCTATGTAGCACCCACTCCTATCCTCGTTGGCGGCTCTGACTCGAAGTAGTCGACCACTATGTATACCTAGGACAAACAGTCCAGTTAGGTAGGTACAACTTCGAGAAAGAGGTCACTCGTCGAATCCAACTCGGATCGGCAGCGTTGGGGAAACTAAAACAGATTTTCGCGTCCAAAATACCTCAGTATCTCAAGACAAAGGTGTATAACCAATGTGTGTTACCAGTGATGAATTATGGATGTGAGACCTGGTCGCTGACTATGAGCCTCATTAGGAAGGCTCAAGATCACCCAACGAGCAATGGAGAGAGCTATGCTAGGAGTTTCACTGCTTGAGGAGATCCGCAGAAGAACCCGAGTTACTGATATAGCTCGAAGAATTGCTCAGTTGAAGTGGCAGTGGGCGGGGCACATAGGTCGGAGAACTGATGGCCGTTGGGGTGAAAAAGTTCTGACCTGGCAACCGCGGCCGTACGACGAAGCGTGGGAACACCCCCACCAGATGGTCTGACGACCTGGTTACGGTAGCGGGAACTCGCTGGATGCGGGCGGCACACGACTGGGAAGCTTGGAAAACCATGAGAGGGGCCTATATCCTGCAGTGGGCTGTCGAATGGCTGATGATGTATCGCGTAGAGCTTGTTAAAGTTCTTTTAATATTAGGGTTTCGGCATCCGTGTTGAGCTCTATTTCTGTAGGTCATTATTTTTAACAAATGTCAGGGAAACAAATACGGTTTTTCTGTAACAAAAGCTTGTGTTATTAATAAGGTTATGCGTCTGCGGGGCTGACATTAATTGGCGTCAGACTACGTGTGGGCCGATGGCGAAGTCGTATCCACGGTCTCTACAGGCAGGAATAGGGAAGTGTGAGAACACTCACCCTCACTACAATAATTGACTGTACTTACCACTTCAGTCTAACCATGCTGCCGAAACTTCTTAAGATTACCTTATAAATAAGCGCAATTAGATCCATTAAATGTTTAAATATGTATGAGCATCGCGAATCATTATAAATACTATTGAAGTTCGAGAAGTATGTATGTTATTTTCCCTATATATCGATGTATAGAGTGGCAAAAAAGATTTTTCTCGGTAAGTCAAGCGTCACCAAGTCCAAGAAATGTTTGCATTTGCTTGACGACAGGCAAATACTACACATGAGACGATATATTTACCTAAGAGATAACACAAATATTGATAAATCCTTTACCTACACCTTGTAACGGGACGGTTTAAGCCCGTTTTTATGTGGAGAATTTTAGCACCACGTGACTCGAGTTACTTTACGACAGGTTATGATATGAACAGTAAAACCTAGGCGTAGAAAAAAATCTTTATCACGATTATTATCACGCCTCTCTAATAACATCAAAACATTTATTTTTGCAAGTTCTCAATATTTTCAATATCACGCCCAATTTTTCTGTGTCCATCACAGGAAGCTTGGCTACACGAATATAGCAAAAATTTAACATAAACATTAATACACAGGCACATACATTGTTTCTGGCCCCACACTAGGATACCCTGTGTCGTGGGAACTAGAAACAATGACATCACAAACATGTAAACATCCAAGACCCGCCCGCCCGCGATAGGCTAATACTTTCGATTACGACTGTGACGGCCTATTTTGAGCCCCTTTCGTGACAGCTGCAGCACGAGGGGTGCAATGCGAACGGGGCATAGCGTTGGCGATGAGACAGCGACGTTTAATTAATCTGCGTCCTTCTCCATTTGCGGTTATGTTCTTACTTTGTCACGAAAATGTGCTCTAGGAACATCATCGTTAGACACGAGTATTTCTTTCTTATTTCGTGACGAGATAATTATTTCTATACCTTTCGGGATTTTTACTAGATAAATAAACTATAGGAAACCTGAATATGTTCCTTCGCAAGTACAGGCCGTCTCTTAGAGAGAGAGAGAGAGAGAGAGAGAGAGAGAGAATATGGGCTTAATCAACATACATACTCGCGAATGGCGAGAATGATTCTATACCAAACCCTGGACAAATATGGACTATTTTTGTCTAGAGAAACATGAACAACTCGGTGTCATATTGATGTTGTGAGGTATTATAATTACTTAGTACTGTTGACAAATGTATAATTATGTAGGTGCAATAAAATGCTCTTAACTTTTCTGTTGTTGATTAACCACCCTCAATAGAACACAACTTACCTACTTAGATAACTTCGTTCAATTGCGTTCCATTCAAGGAGCAAAACGAAGTGACTGCAAATTGTGCACGTAAATTGTGATTGTACGAGTATGACTTCCTTTTGTTTCGGCTATTCCCGATGGCGCCTTTGCTAAATCATCAACCGATTTCCCCATTATTTCGCGAGGCCAACTGAATTTGTGGGACTTCTTTTGTTTTTTCAGGACACCGTAAAGTCACCCCGGCCAGGCGGCTTAGGTGACAATTCATCCGCTAAATATTTCGCCCTCGGATGAAACGTAACCCTTTTCAAATTATTAGGCTTTGTTTTTGACCAGCCCAAGTTTAGGAGTTAATTTTGCAATACATTTGATTTTCTTTATTAAGTGAATACAACAGGTGACAATCAAGAAAAAATATAAAATTACAAGTTTATGGGACAGAGCTTGACTGCCTCCCAAAACATACGCACACGTTCGTTTAGACATAAAAACAAAACTTAAAAACTACACATTACTACATATTATACAAAATATATCGTAAAATAAACAAAATTTAAAACATAAACAATTTTATATCAATTTTTGAGATTGAATTGATTGTTTGAGATCAACGTGAAGCATTGAGTAAAGAGTGCTTCGACTATAGGTACTATACAAAGGTTATCTGAAATAGATCGCTCTAAGCGATAAGACCGCCAGTGATAAACTATTACTTAGATATTAAAAAAATCACTTGTAATATTCTTTTCTGGTTCTCCAATAAGTTTTCTCTGTCTATACATTTGTTGTTAATCCGACCAATCAGAATTTGAGGTGGGCTAGACATGAATTGCCAGGCTAAGTCTGAGCTAGCAAATTGTCTTTGAAGATTACGAGCCGCCGTCGAAAGGACACATCTATGCTTTATACCGTCCAAATAGTCTGAACACGTAGTTAGGCAGAGGCTTAGACCAATATATCCTAGCATTAGGAACAACAAAGGCCTAACGAGACCACAAATATCGGATTTCCCTAATAAATGTGGGGTCGATTGTTTACCTATAGAGAGATTAGATTTGGTCCCTTATTTAATCTGGCGGCGGAAGTTCGGGCTGCGGCTCGCAGTGTTTGATCTTCCATTTTGGTAGCAGGTGATCTTTGAACCCAATGTAGAGAAATGCCTATGTATAGTCCGCACAGATCTTTTTGGCGGTAACGTGAACATAGTCACAGAACGTTTGCACATAGCTTACTGTCTTTACAGTGTATGTGTGAGTAATTGAGGTAGTGTGATGCGTAGTAAATTATTATTAGTCAATTACTAAAGTAGTCAATTACTCACACATACACTGTAAAGACAGTAAGCGATGTGCAAACGATCTGTGACTATGTTCACGTTACCGCCAAAAAGATTTGTGCGGACTATCATCATCATCAGCCATTTGACGCCCACTGTAGGACATAGGCCTCCTTCGTGGTTTTCATAACCATGAGGGGTTTTGCCATAATCGCCACGCTTGGCAGGCGGGTTGGCGGTGCGGACTATACACGCTTTTAATAAGTTTACTAACTTCACATGTATAGGGTGTCAAAATATTGACGCCTGACACGAAAGCTACGGTTATTGGAAACCAAAACAAACTACGTTTTTAAGTAATCTATATAAGTCCCACTGCAGGGTACTGGCCTCCTTTAAAAGGGAGAGCATGGTCTTAATTGGCCATGCTACATTTTTTAATAGGAACGGAAATTTCAAAACCATTTCGAGAATTTTGCTTTCCGTACAATTTATATTTATCAGATTTGTAAATAAGTCTCTATTTTTTAAGATATTCAATAAAAAGCTTTGACATTAAATGACTTTTGTATGACGTCAGCAAAGGCAGTTTGAGTATTAATCCTTTACCTTACGAAAAAGAAAAACGAAATGTCAACGTGTTGAAGTGTCGTGTCGGTTTCACAGAGTGTCGTGAACAGGTAGTGGTTAGCCGACCAAATCAACTGACTTTAATGACATTTGTTTTTTTTATGTAGGCAAAGACTATCTCTTTAATCATGCTCTGATTACGTCACACACCACAAAATTTTAGAAAAATATTAAAAATAGAAATAATGAATAAAATTAAAAAAATACGAAATAAATTTCTTAAAATGGTCCATATTTTCGAAATAAATTATAAAAAAGGTACATAAAAAATAATAAGCATGGCCAATTACCACCCGTGCCCACCACGGATTGGTTAGCGCTGAGGTATGTGAACACCTCAGACACTCAGGCTTCCTCACCATGTTTTCCTTCACCGTTAGCGAGTTGTATTGCTGCTACAACTTCACAAATGTAAGTAACTTAGAAAACTATTTAACCCATAAAATCTGGCTGAAAAAAAAATATTTTGGGTACTTGAAATAAAAAAGAAACCACTTTTTAGCGTTTTTGTGCGCGGAGAGTAAGTATAACCCAGTGTATTTCAATGGAGAACTTGCACCAAAAATTTTTGAATATAATAGGCGAGGCCATGCTAAAAAATAAATAAACGCGGTAATTTTGTTTTTCTACGACTAATATTTTTTATGATATATAACCTGTCTAAAAGTCAAAATAGTCAAGTGGTACAAAAACGCGCCATATAAATGGGGCTCAAAAGATGACGTCACAACTTGCACGTAACGCCTTATAATGTACGTAGCGCTAATCGATATGTGAGTTATCTCGTAAAATTATGTTTTTGTGCATCTACATAAGAAAATAAGGTTTAGAGGTTTAGAATTTGAGGAAAAAAACTAATTTTAATAGTTTATTTTATTAATAAAAATTAAATTATTAGAGTAACTTTAATTTTCAAGTATAAAAGCAATGCCACTTCAATCTAAGTTAGACGCAAGTTCCCTATTGCATTTCCTAAAACAAATCTCAATAATTTCGGCAAGGTTTCTTGGTATGAAATGTTTAAAATACGACACGACAGGGTGACTTCACCGTATTTTTAAATAAAAAAAAAGTATACTTAAGCATAACCAACAATATGAGGACGAAAAGTAATAAAAATCGGAAACCGAGCGTCTTATGGTCGGCGCCGGCCACCTTAATTGTTTTTTTTAATTGTCTACGCATATCGGGCGTCAGACTCTTAAGCATTTAACATATTGGACAATATTTTTCGACGTTACGGTACTTCCTACCACTTTGAATTTGGATTCACAGTTTGGAACCACAGGTTAGAAATCACGAATATTTACAAATATATTATACCATTACTGATAAATCATTTATTTACTATTTTTCACAATGAAAAGGACATTCCCTCAATATACGGTGAACGCATTCAAAGTCCGCCTGTAGATGCATTTCTGCAAAAGTATGCAATAGTTATCTATACGATATTAGACAAAGATCGAGAAAGACAGATTAGGTACATTGAGAACAGCGCCATCTATAGAAACTAACAAGAAGCGTTTAACATTGACATTTAACGACATGACATCGGCGCTGTGAAGGTTACATAGATGGCCACTAGATGGCGAGCGCTGTCTTTTTGTGTATGGGAGCCCACCTTAAATATTTATTTTATTCTGTTTTTATTGCTATAGCTGCAACAGAAATACATCATGTGTAAAAATTTCTACTGTCTAGCTATCACGGTTCATGAGATACAGCCTGCTGAAAGACAGACAGACAGACAGACAGATAGACGGACAGTGAAGCCTTAGTAATAGTGTCCCTTACCCCTTTGGGTACGGAAGAAATGTTCGTAATAATCCAGAAAATACGTGGATTTCGGGGAAGGTGTTAGTAAATGAACACTCTGTATGCATGTTTAGTTCATGTGTTCAGTGACTACCTCCTTGGTCTAGCGATTAACATGCTTGACCACCAAAACAGAGGTCATGGGTTCGATACCTATTAGAGGCTGCCGTACTTGACTTGTACAAATGGGCTCAGTCTGGGCGTTTTGTGATGTCCTAGTTTGGGACCAGGACAAGTGATTGTGTTGTGTGAAAGTTATTTTATTACTAGTTGACCTGGCAAACGTTGTTTTGCCATATTAATTAGCTTACAAATTATTTTCAGACCTACCAAATATACACAAACAATTTAAAAAAAAAAAAACGGTGAAGTCGTTTCAGATGATCTCGATAGCAAACACTGTGACACGAGATTTTTATATATTAGATAAATTGGAAGCCAAATAGGTTCCACGGAGAAACTAAGAACATTATCTTCTTCAAGAAACACTTACTTAGTAGCAAACAAAGAACTCTTCTAACCAGCTCCCAGAAACTATTTCAAAGGATACAAAGCTGCTTACGTCCAGCACAAGTGAGTTGGAGCGATTTTTTTAAATATACAAAGTGGTTGTCTTTATTTTTCGAGTGGGCGCTCGTTTAAGCTCTCAACAGCTCGTAGCCTTTCCAGAGTTTAGTTAGACTGAATGCTAACTGAAAAAAAAAAGCGATTTTCCGTTTCAACCGCTGTTAAAATGCCGAAATACACCGGTTTTATACGGTGAAAGCGCAACGTTAGAACTCCGGCCACATTCGAGAGGTCGTAGGTCCGAATCCCGGCAAAATCAATGAAAATATTGTCATATTCTGTATTCGATCTTGCGATCATTCCATCTTTGGTGAGTAATGCGCATAATCGCCAGTGATTTATCGTAGTTAATAATATCATGAAGTTATGGTAGCAATACCACACGCTAACTGTGAAGGAAAACATCGTGAGGAAACCTGAGTGTCTGAGCTATTCACATACCTCAGCGCTTGAAATCGCCAATCCGCGGTGGGCATGCGTAGTGATTAAGCCCATACTCTCTCCTTGAGAGAAGGCCTGTGCCCTACAGTTGGACGCATACAGGTGGATTATATGTTGTATTTAAATTATTTTATTTTTTTATTTGAGTAATTTCATAAATACTTTTGAAATATCAAGTGCCTTTTCTTCTTGGATACAATAAGAACATGTAACTATGATTCCATAACCTTTATTCGTGTTTTCCTAAGACCAGTCGCGCCGGAGTTTTTAATAAAAAAACATAGTTTTTCGCTATATTCTCTTCATAAAGCTAAGAAAACTTCAAGGTAATGAAAACTGCCTAGGATATTGAATACAAATTTCAACGATGCTAAGGGAATTATTTTACATCCCATCCTTGTAGTTGTCCCTCTGCCCTCAAGAGCTTTTGTAATGAGATAATCCAAAGAGCGCTTTCTTGGCATAGTAGAAACTTAACCCCTCTCGGACTATTAACAGCTTTCTTGCAATCCCTTTGTTCCCGGACGGGATGCGATGTTTTTTAATCAGCCCGTCTGCAATAGATCCCTGAATAAAGAAAAGATATTGTATATATCCAATTATGAAACTGCTTTGATCGTTTGATAGTTATTAAGTTTTTACCAAGTTTTAAGTTGAATAAGCCTGACGTTCTGCACTTAGAAAAAAAACTCTTGCAAGTTTGTTTTGAACTTTTTCATTTCTGAATAAAGATAAGATAAGAGTATTCTTTATTGTATAACGGAAAAAATAAAATTTATATTATATTTTTTTTATAAAAATAATGTTTTAATGTTATAAACTTTTTATGTAATAAGTGGGTATTAGAGGCCGGCTGTCAGTCAGTTTACAAATCAAATTATATATTAACTTTCGTACACATTTTAATATTGTTGTCAAATACAGAAATTCTGCAGAGAAAAGTCAATCCGAACCGATAAGAGACAACTTGCTTGACATGAGATTAGTGTCGCCCCTTGTATTTCCTCCTTTTATTAAAGTTTTATGTGATTTTATTAAATGTAAGAATATAAAACTTTAGATATAAAGTACCTTGATGTTATAAAATATTTATGTACTATTTTATTGTGTTGCATAAGCACCCTATATACGTCCCACTACAGGGCACAGGCCTTCTCTCAGAGAGAGAGTATTTTATTATGTTTATTTACAATTATAAAATTTTAATTTAATTCCATGCTTAATCCACTTTTATTGTTTGTAGATTAGAAGACAAATAACTTATATAGAGTTCAACAAACAAACAACATAACTAAGTAGGTAACTAAATTAATCAAAAATGCCGCCCCGGGACGCACCCGATCCAGTTTTTTTTGTGCTGTGAAATTTACAGCCACAAAGCAGTAACTAACATGGGTTAAGATATTGATGAAATAATTAAAAGCTCTTTGGCTCGGGGTCAGTTGTATTTGGTGGTTGAAGCGGCAGGACCGCATCCTCCCTTTTCCAATTTCCGATTCGAAACGAATAGCGGCATTGCCTTGAACTATGTTCGCTCAACATATTAAACGCGTTCCATTCCTTTGAAATCTGTAGTTCTACGTAAAAGTGGTTAAAAGAGTCTACACACGGCCCTAAAATCAGTGGCAATATCGGGGAAGTGGTGGGGAGCACCCTAGATCGCTCCGTAGATCGCCTCGTGTGTAGGCAAATCGTAATCATTATTGACGACCTCGTGGCGCAGCGGTAGTGCATCTGCATACCATGCGAGAGGTCCCGGGTTCGAATCCCTGCTGGGGACAAAAAAAAAACCCATGGTCTTGGATGTTTACATGTTTGTGATGTCGTTGTTTCTGGTTCCCACGACACAGGGTATCCTAGTGTATGTAAATGTTTATGTTTATGATTATTACCCTAACTCAGAAATTGGTTAGGGCGAGCTCACGACTTAGGGCCGATTATCGTCTAGGGAGCCTCTCGCTCCTTCTCTCAGTCGCAAAATAGCCAGACCAGTTGCCATGCAATCCACACATCAAAACCGGCCAAGTGCGTGTCGGGTTACACGCAGTATAGGGTTCTATGGAAATAGGGGTTTTTATCTGCTTTACACAACTAACAACTTCATCAAAGTAATGTTAAATTGATTTTGTACAAAATTTTCCTTTTTTAAGTTGGTCGCCTATCACTCGTTAACTTGTAAAGCCTACTTAAGTTCATTATAATATGTGCTACTGCCCTGAACTTTTTCACGTTTCTACAAACCACTGTTTAGCCGGGAGAGGGGAAGGGGACGCCCTACTCAAAAATTGCGCTTTAAAGCTTAATATTTTGCAAACGGAACCCTAAATGTAAAAATGGTCTTTTTTACATCCACAATATTTTAAACGCCCAATATAACGATACCCAACACTCACTATGGCGTAGGCGAGAAAAAAGAATTGCATCCCTAATTTAAGTACAAGGCAGGTACCCTGCAAATGATTTTTTCAAGTTTTTATATTACCGTTTTGTCGGCGTAATAAATATTTATATCTATCTAGCATAGTCTCTATGCTAAGCCGGGGACGGACAGACGGACAGACAGACAGACAGACAAACAGAAAGACAGACAGATAGATGGACAGACAGACGGACGGTAATAGTGAAATTATAAGGGTTCCTTATTGACGTCGGAACCCTCAAAAACGCCCATAAAACATCAATCTAATGTCCAGGAGTAAACTTGTTATCATTTTACTTTTTACCATTATCTTTTTGGCACCGTCTGTACTGTTTGGGATAATGAATTTGTTTGGGAATAAATACAACTTCACTTTCACCTGCATTGGAGCATCATCATCATCATCAGCACTGGAGCGGCCGGCGTGGCAAAATATTTCTATGATTTTACCGCAGTACCAAAATTCCTAATCTGTGGCGCGTGGCGGCGCGGCCGCGGTGACTGATATTAACACATTGCTAGGCAATGCAGAAAATATTGGTGAAATCGATAGCAAGGAGGTTGCCACATTGCTGGGATGTAGGTATCTGTAGCTTTGCAGCTGACGACAAGTTAGAGATTTTTTTGTCGCAGACAACCAACTTCATTCACTTGAGCACAAATTGGGATTTTTCGATTGAGTTCACAACACATTCACAAGATAGTACATACGGCATACTACTGTGGGGTTGGGCAGCAGACATCGACACGATCTTCATCTTACAGAAGAGAGCAATCCGATTTATTTACAAGCTAGGTAGTAGGGACTCGTTAAGGGATTTCTTTAAAGAAACTTACATCTTAACAGTTGCAAGTCAATACATTTATGAAAATATAATGTATGTTAGAAAAAACATCAGCAATTTCGAAAATGTTGGTAGCCATCACAATATTGATACTAAGAATAGACATAAATTGTCATTTCCACGTTTTAGACTTGCAAAAGCTAATACATCCTTTATGGGGCACTGTGTACGGTTCTACAATAAGATTCCTCAAGATATATTAGAGTTACCATCGACGCGGTTTAAAAAATGTATTAAGCATACTCTGTGCAAAAAAGCCTATTATAACATTAAGGATTATTTGGAAGACAAGGATGTCTGGTATTTAAATAATGTTAACAGGAACGATTGTATCTAGTGTAGTGTAACTTTAAGATGAAAACTCTGTTAATTAAGCAAACCTGTTTTGAAAAGAATAAATGTGGAGTTTCTTTGTTAGCTTCTTCTCCGCATATTCTATTAATTGTGAAACTAACAGCTTTGACGTTCATTAAGTAAGTAAACATTTTGTGTTTATAGTGAATAAAAATTGTTGACTTTGACTTTGATATCGTTGACAAAATTAATGAGGCATATAATTATGTTTCTTGGTCACCACACAGGTGTACATAAGATCGTTGCATACATGTTTATTCTGCTAAAACTTGCGCGGGACCGTGTAACCGCATCTTCAGCTCTAACTCGAAGACACCGAAAGTTCTTCACCGCGAGCCGCCGGATGACGTAAGTAATTGTCACTTGAGAGATTCATCATTGAATAGCTTCATAAAGTGTAAGGGGGATAGGCGTACTTGGATAGCTAATAAGATTATGCTAAAAAAAACCGATAAATAAATAGATTAACGCTGCTTAGCGTATTGCATCGGATTATTAGTATCTTTTATTATTTGTTAATTGACCGTATTCAATCAACACCAAACACTTTTTGCAAAATCAGTGTTTACAGTGTTTATTTATTTCTATTAATTTTGCGCTTTACGCGATTCATGTCGCGTCCCATAAAGTATGTCCAAACTACGCAACAATATGGTTTTACGTTAAAATTACAATTCTATGTAACAAAACGTGTTTACACAAAAATCACCATTCTACGTAACTATACGGTTTTACATTAAAATGGCCACTGTACGTAAAAAATACTTATATACCGTTTAACATAAAAAAATACCAAACGGGTAAAAAACAAAACGGGTTTACATAAAAATATCCATTCTACGTAACAATACAGTTTAACATAAAAATGTCCACTCTGCGTAACAATAGTTAGGTAGGTACCGTTAAACATTACATTACCATTCTACGTAACAAAACGGGTTTACATAAAAATGTCCATTCTACGTAACGATATGGTTTTAAGAATCATCTACGAAATAGCACTGCTACGAAGCAGCATAACAGTAGGTATTATTTTATGTAAAATTTATTAAAATATTGTCAAAGTCGTATAATAAAAGTGGCTTTAGACAGATGACATTGTCATTTACAGCCACTTTTCACGTGTTTGAGGAATTGTAATGTAAAGTGGGATGCATCGATCTATAGAGATTTCGGGCCCTATATTACGCGCACCAAATCCTGATCGATTCCAATCGTCTGACTGTCAAATTCCCTAGCGATGGCTATCGCAAACGTCAGGATTCCAACAGGATTTGGTGCGCAAATTAGGTTGTCCCCCGGACAGTGTTAGTAAGGTGTAGAAACAAATGACGAAGAACAATAAGTGGGTCCCATGCCCTGCAGATGGCATGAATATGCTACGCTGATTTATACACTGGCCTGCAAAACTAAGTATCACACTTTTAAAATTGCAATAACTTTTTATGTACACAAGATATAATTTAGAAATAAAAAGGACTGGAAAAAAAGTTTTATTTTGCAGTATAGTTTAAAAGAAAGCTGATAAAATTTGTTGATAAACGTTTTTTTATTTTAAATCTTTAACTTCTATAGTTTAGAAAAAAATATAAAATGAAAAGTGTGATACTTACTTTTGCAGGTCAGTGTAGTTGCACCAAGAATATCATTGGAGAGTGCAGCGTATACCTACGCGATGTTATTGAAATAGTTTTGCTCTGTGCCCGTCTGCTCCGATACCTCTTGCTCCGAAGTATTAGATTTCCCGATGTGCAAGTTGGGAACTTGGCCTCTATCATGAAGTCTCAGAATTTATTCTGTTGTGTTTCAGATCATAAGTCACGCTTGGGCGTAGTTTCTACTTAATAACTAATTTACTTTGTCGAGTGAGTACGTGATTTAGGTCATCCTCATCATCGTCAGCCATTTGATGCCCACTGCAGGAAATAGGCCTTCCTAATGGTTTTCCAAGCTTTCCGGTCTTGTGCCGCCCGCATCCAGCGACTCCGACTCATAATTTAAGAGTTAGATACTTAATTACAAAATTTTACTTTATCAAGTGGGTAGATGATTTTGCAAAAAATTGGTGTTGATTGAATACGGTTAATTAACAAATAATAAAAAAATACAAATAATCCGATGCAATACACTATTAAAACTTAATCTATCGGTTTTTAGGGTTCCGTAGTCCAACAACGAAACCTTATAGTTTCGCCATGTCCGCCTGTCTGTCTGTCTGTCCATCCGCGGCCTAGCGTAAAGACCGGTGGTACTAGAAAGCTGTAATTTGGTAAGTGTATACATATTCATCACGCCGACCAAGTTAAAGAATAAAATAATGGATTTTTTTTAACTTACCTCCTAACCTAACATGAAAAGTGGGGATGATTTTTTTTCTCGTCTACCCCTACGTGGAGCATCGTTGGATTGGTCGTTGAAAAATATTGCGGGTGTAGAATGACTATTTTTTTATTTAGGGTTCCATTTGCAAAATATTAAGCTTTAAAGCGCAAATATTTGTCCGAGTAGGACGTCCCCCCCTCTAGTAGTAGTAGCACATATAATGAACTTAAGAGGAAAAGTATCACGGCTAAGTAGGCTTTACTAGTTAACGAGTAATATGCAACCAACTTATAAATGTAAAATTTTGTACAAAATGACTTCGATAAAGTTGTTAGTTCTGTAAAGTAGATAAGAAAAACCATCTTTCTACGGAACCCTACATTGCGCGTGGCCCGACACGCACTTGGCCGCTTTTTTAGCATAATCTTATTAGCTATCCAAATACGCCTATCACACTTCATGAAGCTATTGTTTTACTGACAATACCCGTCCCGTAACGTTACGTGCCGATCCATTCAGTCCCGTTCCATTCCGTTCCGTTCTGTTCCGTTCCGTTCCATTCCTATTTTTTACTTCCCATTATATTACATATCAGTCCAATCCATTCTATTATATTACCATTTATTTCTGTTACATTCTATTCTATAGCACTTTTCTTTTATAACTTGACTTTTCTAGTGTTGTGTATTGGGTCTGTAACTCCGTAGCGCAGAGCCTCGGATTTACATTTCAAAGGTGCAGCGGCCGCGCCAAGACAAAGCCATAGCGGAGTTAAACTAAAGAGCCAGCGTGACGTCACGGGTACACGGGTAAGCTTCTCTGGTATTAACTGACACAATTAGGATCTGCTTAGATTCTTCTTCATGGATACTGCTTTTATTTCTTGCATCCCTCTCACTTGCACATTCGAAAACGTTCAATGATTGTAAAAAAATACGTCCCAGTTCAGGGCACAAGCTTTCTCTCAGAGAGAATGAGAGTGAGAGTGTGTGGGCTTAATCACCTCGCGTGCCTATCGAATATTGGCGATTTGAAACGCTAAGGTACGTGAACAGCTCAGACACTCGGGTTTCCTCACGATGTTTTCTGAAGGAAAAAGTAAGCGAGTGGTATTGCTCCCAAAACTCACAAATGTATGTAACTTAGGAAACAAAGTCTCTGGGACATGCCGGGATTCAAACCCACTACCTCCCAAATTTGAGGTCACGTTCTTTCCACAGAACAGAGTTCTATCGTTGCGCTACCACCGCTCAGGGGCCTGATTAGGGCCGGTTTCTGAATTGAGAAATTCACTAAGTAAATACTTAAGTAACGTTCTATCACGCTCTTTTCTGACAAATTCGAAGAGACAGCACTACAGTTAACTATTTACTTAGCGAAATTCTGAATTCGGAAACTGGCGCTATGCGCACCAAATCCTGTCAGAATCCTGACGTTTGAGGTAGCAATTAGTACGGAATTTGACAGTTAGACGATAAGAATCGCTCAGGATTTGGTGTGCGTAATATAGAGGGCAGTACAAAAAAAACCGGCTAAGTGCGAGTCGAGTACCTGTCGCCGTTGTTAATATCGAGCAAAAAACGGCAAAAAAATTTTTGTTGTATGAGAGCCCCCCTTAAATAATAATAGTAATAACTTTCACACAATAAGACCTCGTGGCGCAGCGGTAGTGCATCTGCATACCATGCGAGAGGTCCCGGGTTCGAATCCGGGCTGGGAACAAAAAAAAAACCCCAGGTCTTGGATGTTTATGTTTACCTACATGTTTGTGATGTTGTTGTTTCTGGTTCCCACGACACAGGGTATCCTAGTGTGGGGCCAGAAGCAATCTATGTGCCTGTATGTAAATGTTTATGTTTATGTTAGTACAATCACTCGACCTGTTCCCTAACTAAAATACCCTATGCAGAATAAAATATGTATTTTATTCTGTTTTTAGTATTTGTTGTTATAGCGACAACAGAAAATTTCAACTGTCTAACTATCACGGTTCATGAGATACAGCCTGGCGACAGACGGACGGACGGACGGACAGCGGAGTCTTAGTAATAGGGTACGGAACCATAACAATGCGTAAGTATACTTTTGTCAAAACTGTGGGGGGTATTTGAAAATAAAGTTATTTATATTTTGTTGGACCAACCAACCACACTGTGTTTTATGTGGTCGGAAAGCCACGAGTCTGAAAGCGCCCTAAGCTTCTTCAGTACTAACCGACACAATTAAGGACGAACACTAACCGTTAGCTGCAGACGCCCCGCTAATTCTGAAATCGTCGGGCAAAGTTTTACGCAATACAGTATTTAACCTGCCCCGGTCCGTATTTAAGTATGCAAATGTTTGATAAACATTTTGCAAGTGCACGGAAGTGATATACATGCATCAGCTTAAAGCTTGTGTATTTAATGAATAATAATAAAAATCCCGCTATCTCGCGGGTGAGACATAGACAAAAAAATACCCTAAACAGCGGACAAGCTCTTTTTTTTCACATCTTTTGTGTTCCATTGCTGGGCAAAGGCTAGCACGCCCGCCGCTGATTTAGCTTCTTAAATTTTTTGTCCGTCCATGGTTGTCTGGAAAAAATTACTCTTCGTAATAAGGCCGCCAATTGTACTGTACTGTATTATTGTTCGAGTATGGTAAGTATGTAGTACAATTATGGGTTACCGTAGGCACTGACTGAAAATCAGCGCTGAGGGATCACTTCCTCAGCACAACGCTGCGTCACCTGCCTTTTGTGGCAACCTAGGTACACCACAGGCTACATCTATAGTCTTTTTTTATTTATTCGTTTTGTCTGTTG
Source organism: Yponomeuta evonymella (assembly GCA_963969515.1). Classification (NCBI taxonomy): domain Eukaryota; kingdom Metazoa; phylum Arthropoda; class Insecta; order Lepidoptera; family Yponomeutidae; genus Yponomeuta; species Yponomeuta evonymella. The sequence goes on from OZ018362.1 coordinate 5,000,136, forward strand.
TGTATTTAGTTTTCTTTCTGTTGTTGTGCATATTATGTAACTTATCTGCTTATTTTGTTTCTGTGATGTATCTTGTTAGTATAATAAATGTATTTCTTCTTCTTCTTGATTCCTGCAATAAAGAATGTTCTGTCTATCTATCTATCACGCAACGTATGAGAACAGAACGACGCCAGTCTTCGTCTATTTCTCGCGCACAAGATAGGGGCTCGTGTGCGGGGCTAGAATAAAGTTTGGGACTAAAATTGCCACTCGTCGTAGAAAAATCTCTTCATCTTACAGTCCTATTCATCCTAAGGTTGTCTGGAAGAGATCTCTTTTAGCTATAAGACCGCCAGACGTATACTATGCAACTTAGATATTTAAGATTTTTCATATATCTTTATAATGTATGGTGCGCAATAAAGAGTAATAATCTAGTCAAAGAAAACGTAGAAGACCACCAATGTGTCAAGTTACTTGGAAATGTTTAAGAACTTAGATGTCATACCATTGACCAACCAAAACAAAGCAACAAGCAACAAAGACGACTAGCGCCACCAATGGAAATCATAATTATTGACATTTATGACATTAACTTATTGTAAAATCGTATTACAAAAGAAGATTTGATTTTTATACATTGTAGGCGCTAGTTAGGTCCAAGTAGCACCATAATGTAAATCGATGATTATACGTTCTTATATTTTATTCGTAGTACCATAACAAAAAGAAAATTATGGACATTTTAGACATAACATTACTTAAAATTTGGTAATATTTACCTACTCTATCTCCTGTTGTCCCTCATCAGGGACTTGGGGCCTTTATAAGAGATCTCCACTTGCTGCGGTCTTGAGCGGCGACTTCGACGTTTCCATCTCAGCCCAAGTGTTTTCACTGATCGGCGCCAAGTGGTTTTCGGACGGCCTCTTTCTACTTTCGTTAATTTTTTTTTTATTTACCTACTATATTTATAGTATTTATAATTAAAAATGTTACGATTGGTATACGAGGTAATGCCACAAGCAAAAGCTAGTTTTACTGGATTAGACTACTAAGTTACGCTGAAGTTCTGCGAAATAATTTTCATTAACGGTGAAAACAAGGTCCTAGATGTAATTTCGCTTAAAATTCCAAGCTTTAGTCTAAGTCTCTAGGTCTACTTTAAAATCTCTACAAAGACTATACAAAGTGTAGTTGAAATGTCGCAAAATCTGGAAACTATGTCTTTTCAGGATGGATAAATTAAAGCGCTTCTATTAGGTATACAGGGTTATTTCTAAAATCGCAATTCCTGAAACATGCATTGCTTACGAAAAAAGAGCAAATTGAACAAAAACTTTTCAAACGTGGTAGAACAAACGTTGTTATTGAAACAAAAATATTCAAAAACCTTCAACTTGAAATTTTATCATCATATTGTTTTTGGTGCACTGATCCGTGCTGAGGACAATTTTAAAAACCTAATTAGAGGCTAAAAATCCCACCAATGCCGGGACTTGAACCCGTGACCTCTGATTAATCGTGCCAGCGCTCCCCTAACTGAGATTTTATCTTTCATACAATCTAGAAACTTGTCGCAGTCAATTTAAATGAAAAATAAAATTTATAGTTTTAAAATTTTCCTCTAAATTGGTAAAACGGTTTTCAGGGCCGTGGAATAAAAACATCCATAAGGCTGGCTTACGCCAACCCTATCTGACAGTACTATCTACCTGTCTATCCAGTGAGGCCAAAAAAATCTTGCTTCATGGCATTTGCAGAGCTATCCATACATAAATTGTAAGCCTAGCAACCCTGTCGATTAGATATTTATTCGTTTATCTCTGGTTACGTATTTGTCTATTTACTTAATTATTCAGTAACTTGGCGCAATTTGCCCTTACAATGGTCTCTTACACGTTTGCTTTGACAGTACCTACCTGACTATTTAATGCTTAGAGTACCCGAAGCACAGTTGGCTCGCCGCGCGGGACATAAAACAATCGTTTAGTCTGACTACGCGGTGGAGCACGAGGCCGTCTAATTTGCAATTAGCCATCGCCAATTATCTCTTTCACAAGTAGTGTCACGAACAGCTTTCAAACTCTTGCAGGAGCTGAGAGTAGAAGCTCATAGAGGTACCTCTTTTCTATAAAAAAAATCAATGGAATGGAACAAAATGTACGATACGATAATGACTAACGTCAGCACTACCTAAAGTTAAAATTACCGAAAAATTTGTCGAAGAGTCGGGCGTTTCAGGCGGAAACACGTCGACCAAATAGGGGATGTATTAGCGAAAGGCACGATAAAATTAAATGTACCCGAAATCGGCGGGCGTTCATGCAGCGATTCGTAAATATTCGAAAGGTGTTTGTCGATTCGTGGGACGTGAAAAACCCTGATCTCTGCCTTTCCCTCCGGGGTAAAGACGTGAGTTTATGTTATGTATGTTACAAAACAAAAAAAAAATGCATTTACAAACATAATATGAACCTATTTAGAGGCTAAAAATTCCACCCATGCCGGGACTTGAACCCGCGATCTCTGGCTAATTGTCCTCAGCACGGGTTAATGCAACAAAAAGAATATAAAAACATAATATGTTTGTCAAAGCATTTTAATGATTTGACAAACATTAATAATTTTCACTAAAAACTGTGTTCACAATGTACCTACAAATACGCATTCGCACAGTACAACTCTTTTGTTGCCGAACAAAGGGTTTATTAAATGCCAACAAAGTCTTGTTGTTAAAGTTGAAATCATTACAACGAAAGGGGGCAGCTACAAAGTGAAAAGTAAATATTTTCACTCGAAATGAAACAATGGGGCGAAGGCGAGCGGGCCTTACTGCACCGCATACGAATTAGATAAAGTTGCAAATTCCCTGTGACAGGGCGCAAGGCGCGGGTGCACAGAATTGCTCTTGGAAACGCTACACCGCCGATTTCTTGTGCACTCCCTCAAATAAAGAACTTCGGGGAAGGACCGCCGTTGTTTTATTTTATTTAATTGTTCAGCCATTGGACTCTGAAGCGGGAGACCCAGGTTCGATTCCCAGTGCGGGCATGTACCTATGACTTGTCTTTCTAAGTTATGTACATTTGTGAAGTTATAGTAGCAATACCACTCGCTAACGGTGAAGGAAAACATCGTGAGGAAACCTGGGTGTCTGAGCTATTCACATACCTCAGCGCTTGAAATCGCCAATCCGCGGTGGGCACGCGTGGTGATTAAGCCCATACTCTCTTTCTGAGAGAAGGCCTTTGCCCTACAGTGGGACGTATATAGGCTGCTTATGATGAATTGTTCAGCCAACTACAAATTACAAATAAAGTTCCTGCCGTTTTTACATTGTTATGTGCGTTTGTAGTTATTAGCATATCAATACCACTCATTAAACGTCGTGAAACCTAAAGTGTCAACATATCTCAACGCCACCACAAATAACCACGCGTGGTACGTAAGTCGATACTTCTCTCTGATAGAATTTTTGTTCCGCTATAAGATAGTTTCTGAATTGAGAATTTCGCTAAGTAAATTTCGAATTTCTCTGAAAAGAGGGTGACAGAACGTTACTTAACCTTGTAACGGGCATAGCAAGTGTACATTTTTCATTGGTTTTAGACTTTTTTTCAAAGTGATAGATGAGGTTCAATTTATGGTGGGAACTATTGTACCACTGCCCGATAAAGCGTTAAATATTTAGGTACTTAGTGAAATTCTCCATTCAGAAACCAGCCCTCGGTGATAGTAGAAACTATAGAAGAAGAAAGAAAGAAGAAGAAGAAAAACATTTATTATACCAACAAGATGCATCACAGAAACAAAATAAGCAAATAAGGTAACATAGAGCGCCCAAAACTGACCCCATGGTGCCAGGGGGGTACCATTTGTAGAAATAGTTGGCTAAACGCGATTGTAGGCATAGCGCGATGTCACGTGGGAACTTTAGAAATGTTGGCATCGTGCTACCAATTGCATGAAAATATTAAAAAAGTAACTAAGCGCAATAGTAGGCATCATGCGATCAAATCGGGCCAGCTAATGGATTGAGTTCAGTACCATCCGGCAAGATATGCAGGCACCCGCCATCTTAGGTAGATAGAAACTTTAAGTACTACAAAACACAACCTTAAAATATGCACAAAACAAAAAAATAATAATTAGACAAATAACGTGCCAACTATGTGCATATGACAATGTGTGTATACATGGTATAGAAAAGGAGCACAACTCAGCGAGATCTATTGTTCATAGATGCAATGTAATATAACATGCACGTAACATAAACACAGTGTAACCCTGACGGGTAGGCAGAGACGAGGGTCTGCCACTTGCCACGATCCTGACAGATCTTTTTAGCTTCATCAATATTCATTAGTCGTTGCATGCAAGCACGTCGTTTTTGATGCTACATGCCATCCGTATTATGATAAGTACGTGTTAACTTTTGACATTGGAAATGTCTTTTCGTTCACTCCAGTGTAGGCTCCGATTTGTCTCCGATTAGGCTCCGACGAAAAAGTGCGATCCCCTTATATCTCGGAGAATTGCGAAGATATGATATTCAAAAAAAGTTCAAAAGACGCGTATTCACGAGAGCTGTAAGGTGCAAAGAGAATTATTCAAGAAAGTGAAAAACGAAAAAAGTTATGCCAAAATGCTGAAAAAATGGGTCATGTCTTGGAAGTATATACCTGCTACACTTCAGCTACATTGGAACCGCCGCTTCCATTCTAGATAGGTAGATAGATAGAATATTCTTTATTGCACACATATTACATTAACAGAAATTCAATAAATCGCAGTACAATTGGCGGCCTTATTACTACAAGCAATTTGTTCCGGGCAACCATAGACGGAGACAAGAAAGAAGTTAGAGACGGGTATTCTATTTAATGGCTCCCATTTTCTCTCCCTTCACACCAAAAATACCCGAAACTCTGTCGTTTAATGTCGTTAGTTTTCACCTAGGTCTCTAAAAGCAGTTCTAGAGAGCTAACACTCCTTAATTCGACTAATGGAACTGTGGTGGTCACCAATTACGGTGCGAACACGCTGGTTACCTTCCTGACAAGTTGTTACTACTTCCGCGAATGTGTGCTACATAAATGTTATAAACCTACGTATCTTTCGTAGCAATAATTACGAATTTTCTGTGCTAAGTAGGTATACCTACTTGATTATTAGGAATATTTTGTGAGTATATTTTTCATTCACTGAGCTAAAAAGCATTTTCGATTTCATTTTGTTTCGATTTCAAACGTCTCAATCTACCGAGTGTCGTTATGTAAAATGTATAAAGGAATCCAGCGTTTGAGTGACAGACGTTCGCAATCTCGCTGGGTTGAAACGTACCGCTTCATAATTTATACAGAAAAAACTCAGGGTCTCAATAACCACCAGGGTCGTCCACTGTTCAAAAGTTCGAAGTGGTCTAATCTCTTTGCTACTTCAGTTGACTTAATGTTCAAGTCTTTGTGCGGCTAATTAATGACCGCAGTTTAGAAACTTGGACCTCGCTCCGGGAATTTAATGGATTTCAGATGTCCGCACCTTTTATCGCCTCGTAAAAGTGGAAATTCACTTCGGTTCGATCTTGACAAAATTATGATAAAACTGGTTATACGTATCCGCTGGAATATGAAGAATATGAAAGATATGGAAAAATCTTTATTTGATACCCCCTTAGCTAAGAGCGCAGAGGTCATCGAACAATGGTTTTACTGCAGTGACGGCTACAAATAACCAGTTTATGAAGATGTTTATGGTCGTTTTCTTACCCACCATGGACGCTAGTGTGATGTTATGTGGCGTAATTAATATTACCCTGGAAACTGAGTTGTAATCGTGGTAAGTTTTATTAAATTACTTTCAGTTCTGTCTGCATGATAAATTCAATCATCCTAAACAAACAGACAGAGAGAGACAGAGATTTTATTTTGTCAAGTGTAAGGGATATTTTTCCTTTTCGTCTTCAACTATCGTAAAACCATAGAAAAATTGCTCAAGGCGATTTAGGACAAGAAAATCTGACAAATTACACCAAACTTGTCGTCTAATTAAAACATAGGCCTTTGCATCTACGTAATGAGATAATGTATACAGCGTCTAGTGGCACCTTCACTCTCACTAGATGGGTGATGTTTTAGATGGAGTGGGCTTGCCCAGCACCTATACCATCCTGACAGCTTAGTTGGCCTAGCCCACAGGAAAGACAAGTCAATACCTGCGGAGTAAGACAATTAAACTAATTAAATACCTTTAGATTTCATCTTAACCCCGGGGTGGGTAGTAAGAGTTTTTTACTGGTTTTGGACGAGGTAAAAAGTTCAATTTAAATTGGGATCTATTTCACCATGACCAAGTCAAGATCAAGGGTTAAAGTGACACGTCAAACGCCTCATAGTTAAACAATATTCATAGTCACAGAAGTGGTGACCTCTGCCGGATAGGTTATTCTGTATTGTTATTATTATTAATGTTATTCTGTGCCTCACGACGCCTCTGTGTGTTAATTATGAGCTAAAATCTACGAGGTCTGCCATACCTAAATACACAAGGCATATCAGACGGAGTAGGCGTTCGAAGGACAAACAAAATTAATTTGTACTTACTCTAGTAAAAAGACTGTCTGCGCTCGATTAGATTAATTTAAGCTGAGACCCACCGAAATTTGATTTCTTTAATTTTGCCGGTTTCTGAACTGAGAATTTCACTAAGTAAATACATAAGTACCGTCCTGTAACTAGGGCTGCCACCTGTAAAAATGTCAGGCCTGGAGATTTCATGTCTATCATGCGGTAAGGGATAGACGTATATATCGTTGTATGAAAAAATTGTTTTTTTTTTTTTTTATAATATGCAAAAACGTTTTTTAGATTAACGTAAATGAAAAAATGCTCTTTATAACTCCATATAAAAACCATCTGCAAATAAGACTCGTATCGTGTAAAATATGTATTTTACGTTTCAAATAAAAATACTATCGGGACCCGGAGGCGTAAAGCCACTACCTGTTTACTATTCAACACTGTATGAGTTTAGCCGCAACAGAACGCGTCTCTTAAAATTTTATGAAGTTTATTTTGAAAGGACAAAGTATGTTACGCGCCAGCAGCGTTGAGCCTACTTGGAACGCAACAAAATGCGTTAAGCTTATGTAAAATATCTGTAGCTAATAAACTCTAGGTTTGTTTATTTAGGTTCATCAAAGTATAGTGTAGATTAATTATGATAATTTAATATTAATAAAAAATAAAATAAAACAACATAAACTGTAATAACATCAATATTTATTAGGTAGGTTTTTTACATTAGTGTTTTTAGCACAAGTAGAAATGTATTTCTTTTGACACTCAGATAAACAATGTCTTCGTTTCTTGCTCGCTCTTTGCTCTTTACAATCCAATCAGTGCGTGTAACAGACGACAAATATTTAACAAAGTACTTGCAATCAAGTTATGGCAATCTTTTGCTTTCCTTCCATTTGCATTGTATTTGCGCCCCAAAACTGTCATCACTCGTCTTATTATAGTTCAAAACGCGATAATTATCGCACATCACATTCAAAAAGTATTTAGACTTATTATTGTCAGTCAACTTCATACTTCTAATTCGATTCAATTAGAATAACCAACGCTGTTTATTATTACTCGATAAATATGTCACTTTCTAAGGCCAAGGTCACAGTTCAACTGTCCTAAAAATGCAAATTGCAAAGGTAAGTAGGAACAGTCACACGATGACGCAATACTGTGTCTATTTCTCTCTAATGCATGCAATATTCGACACAGGTTGGATGCTTCCTAGTGATGATTTAGATCGAAAAATCATGTTGCGGCTCAGCGCGTTACCTTAGAAAAGTGTTGAACTCGAACATAATTTGGCTCTTGTTTTATTCCAAAGATTGGACAAAATATGTTGCGTAAAAATTATCAATATATGGCGCTAAGTAAGAACAGATTGTGTCAAATATTTCGGAAAATGAGAAACAATATCTATGTGATGTCAACACTTTTAGGTGTTGAATAGTACACAGGTAGTGGCTTTACGCGACCCGGAGAATTATAATGTTAGCCCGGAGCCCGGACATGAACTACTCAAACCCGTGGACTCCTGGTCAAACCCGGAGAGGTGGTAGCCCTACCTGTCACGCTCTTTTCTGAGAAATTCGAAGAGACAGCACTATAGGTAAACGATTTACTTGGCAAAATCTCAATTCAGCAAGTGGCCCTTAATGCATTAATTTCATTGAGATGCCTAGTGAAATTCTCAATTCCTAAGATAGTTAAATCAAGACAAGAAATTCTCAAGATTACTTAAAAGAGATTACTCTTTAGTAAGGGATAACTTAATCTCAATCCCACCATTACATACATGTGAAAAAACTGGCCAACTTCTCGTCTCAAAAAAAATACATAATTTATATAGGAACTGGAAAAGTTCCTTGTCTTTCCGGAATTAACAGTGTTTTCATAAAAAAAAATATATTTTACGGCTTTTAAATTTACGGACCAAACTTGACCAGTTTTTAGAAAATGTTGAATAGTTTTAAAATGAAGACTGCCCAGTATGATCTGCCAATTTAAAAGACACACAATATTTCTCTGTTTGTCTGAAAACATTGTTAATTCCGTGAAGACAAAGAACTTGGCACAGTACTGTCCGGCCGAGAACTTGGCCCGACGCACTCTGTGCGCCTTGATAAGGCTACCAAATGTGATTTGTTTATATCTTAACGATGTTATTTATAAAAACACGATTCCTTAAAAAACTCGATTAACGCCAACTAAAATAGTATGTGATGGAGATTTTACCATAGATTAAATAAACTGCCTCTGAGGAGTGGTTTAGAGAAATCGTGTTTTTATAAATAAGGGCGCCAGTGTTTATGTAATTTCCTGGTGTACGTACAGTAAAGTATATTCTATCTATCTATCACAGCCTTCAATATGAATAAAAAAATAAAAACTGACTTCAAAACACTACAGCACTAAAAACACAGAAATAATTTAAACGAATATGCCAAGTTACATGGCACATACATTTTAGGATCCTACTCCAAAATATGTTTCTACAATACCTAATGTATTTACTTTCGTTTAAATTATTGCTGTGATTTTAGTGCTGTAGTGTTTTGAAGTCGTTTTTTAAATTTTTTTTGCATAATGATTTTTTTCGAGTACTGGTGGGAAGTTCACGAGAAAATTCTCCGAGCGGGGAAAAAACCCAAATCGGTCCAGGCGGGGAACATACATAAAAAGTAAAATAAAGATTCCGACGAAGTGAAAACCTCCTTCTTTTTTCAAGTCGGTTGATAATAACTGAACATAACACTTGCCTACCTAATCCTTTTTATAGCGCTACGTGTTTACGATAAAGCAACCTTTTAATTAATTAAGAGGCTAAAAATTACGTCGTTAGAGAGGCTGCAATCATCCGAAAGTATTTAAGGCCTCGCCTTGACGCCGAAAAGGGATCCAGAGCGGGAATTAAGTGCCCTTTAAATCATGTTTTCCGCTTCGCAGCGACTCGAATAAAAATAAATCTGACGGATTTATGTTCTTACACTGGTAACTTCTGTTTTCCTGTTCAGTACAAGTGGCTGTGAAATAATTTATCGCACGAATGCCTTTAAAAGCCTATTAGGGAAATTAAAATTAACTTATTAAGTAAAAGTTGCTATTTACCCATTTGCTCATTAATTAATTCCTTTCATTCGTGTTAATTTGTCTTGAAAGTACGACGCAAATTGACGCGAATGAAAGGATTGAGGTGAACTCGTGTCGAAAAACACGTTCTTCGTTTATGACTGACTAAGTTTTACCGATTAAAGAGGCTCTAACAGCATTTCAATTATCTTTTTAAGCAGTGCAGCCTTTTTTGTAGCAAATAAAGAGCAGAAACGGCCACGGAATTTCTTCCGGCACCGGCAAGAGCATAAATCTGCTACAGATGGAAATAGCGAAAATAACTCAGAACTCGAGGGACTCGCCACTGCCCGTGAATCATTACTCTGCCTTTTTTCGGATTAGGCGAAAGTAGGTAAGTTTATCGGGTCGGGTTATCAATCAGAAATCAGAAATCAATAATTTATTTCAACGTAAAGAATTTACATTCTGTTTGCTGAATGTCAATGTACTATGTTACTATGTTAGCCGCTGCCTTCGGGCCGTATTTGTAGTGGAGAAAAAGGCAGCGGGAAAAAAAACTCCACTCTGACCATCTTTTCTCAAATCATCTTAAACTTATACATCAAAGCCTATATGATATGATTCCGTGATAGCCACTAATAACTTTAAAAGCCAAAATAACACTTCTTACAAAAGTAGGAAAAACAGTAATGCTGCGGCCAGATACACGAACAGCACCCGTTCACGAGCATAACGCAGGGCTAAAGACGTCTTTCTTTATGGCTATTAAATCGATTGATTTTGATGAATTGTCGTATGTACCTGCACTAAAGAACGGTACTTTTTTTAGTAGTCTTTAATGCTGACTTATCCCTTTGATCCTGAATGTGACAGTGAGTGTGAAATATTTTTATTTTGTGTTACAATTAATAAAAAAATTCTCACTCGACTGACGTTATCCTCTTCAAATTTATTTATATATATACGTCCTATATACGTCCCACTGTAGGCTACAGGCCTTCCCTCAGGGTGAGAGTACGGGCTTAAGGTAGACTTCCGTGCATCGCGGCCGATCGCAGCCGCACGCGGCTGATGCGACAATAGTTATTGTATGAAAAGGTATGGCGCCGTTTTTGTCGTCTGTCGCACGCGACTGTCGACTTTGGAAACAGCGCCATACATTTTCATACAATGACTATTGCCGCATCAGCCGCACGTACGATCAGTCGCGCGCGGCTGCGATCGGCCGCGATGCACGGTAGGTCTACCTTTAATCACCACGCGTGCCCACCGCGGATTGGGCACGCGTGGTAGCCGCTTAGCAATAATTATTTTAAAAAAACATCTTTCTTATTCTTCATAGTTATAGGTCAACGGGAAAAACCCAATGCAATGCAATGGTTTTGATATAATAGGTCAACGGGAAATGCCCTAAAATATGAGTGCCCCATAATGTGGCCGCGGCGCGCGGAGGTATAGTGAGTTTTATTGTTGGAAAAATGTGGCGTAGGTACTGTTACATACTATGTTTAAGTAGTCACAGCTTTGATTGCGTTGACTATGAAGCTTAATTATTTTATACCTTCAAGGGTCTGCAGGCCCAAGTAAGTATTTGATATTAATTTTGTAATAATTATTAGCTTTATCTTTCTCTGATAAAAATGGTCTTCACAGACTGACGGACGGACAACAAAGAAAAGGGTTTCATTTTTTATTTTACGGTACGGAAATCTAGATTTTTGTTTGACTAAAGTCATAAATTGGACTAAAATAGCACACAGATGAACCATGTCTTCATCCCATAGAAGAAGAAAAGAAGTTGAGAGAATATAACATCAAAAACATAACATAAACTCACGCCTCTATCCAGGAGGAGTAGGCAGAGAACAAGGTTTGCCACTTACCACGATCCAGACAAACCTTTTTCGCTACATCAACATTATACTTATACTTTTTTGCACATATAAAAGACATATAGAAAACACAAATTCTACCAACTCATTCTTTAGTCAAAGGGTAAAAACGGGACCCTATTACTAAGACTTCCCTGTCTGTGTCTGTCCGTCCGTCCGTCCGTCCGTCTGTCTGTCACCAGGTTGTATCTCAAGAACCGTGATAGCTAGAGAGTTGAAATTATCACAGACTAGCTGACCCGGCGAACTTTGTTCCGCCGTAAAGGCAATATCACATGATCACATTTTTTAATTTATAAATGAGGGTAGTTGTAACTAAAAAAAATATAATTATTCAATGATTCTTTATTTATTCATCAAGCTAACCTTCTTGGTAGTTTCTTCACCTGAAATTAAAACAGTAGAATTAATATTTTGTATGTAAAACTTACATATTTTTAGCATAATTATTATAAAACGATTAAGAAAAATGATTTTCTCTAAACAAACAACCCATGTATAAATCTGTTCTTACGATTTCTATTCCATGGTAGTAAGCAGTGCCTTATATTGTAAACCAAACCCAAACACTAAAACATCATGCTGAAATAAAAACTGATATTTATACTCACAATTTAATGGATTTATCATTTTGATATTATTATTCCATCTCCTTTCCAAAACATCAGCGGGTATTGTAATGTGTCATATGAACGATGTGTTTCAGATATTTGTTGCAGTTTCCCAGTATCGCGACGTTTAAGCACAATATCTCGTGATTCCAAATTTTTACCAACAATCAGAATGGCATCTATTGTTGGAGCGTTAAATGTGTGCTCTCGTGTATTCCAGATGGTCGTTTATCCGCTCTGATCACGACTTTGTAGTCATAATTTGGCATGCGCTCCAATGCACTCTTGAACAGCCTGACCAAGGCATGATGTTAATGAAGCAGTTGCTGCAGATCTTGAAGAATTCCTCTTTTCGTTGCTGTATTGATCTCTTGACGTCAATCAAGTTGTTCCTCTGTGTTGCCCATGAAGTATATTTGTAAAAATTTATGCTGTCCATCATCGAGAGGTTGCAATGATCCAATTTGATGGTAAATCTGTCCTTGTATTTACAAAATCAAAAGCAGTCATTATTATTGATTTACAAACACTTCAGGAATAAATATAATATGTTATTATCCTACTGTATTGTGTATAAGTACAAAAACAAATAAATACCTTGAATATTGATTTTAGTATTACGGGGACTTAATCGCGTGTATGATATAAATATGATAATCATGAAGGTTTAAATAAATATAAATACCTTGAATGTCGGATTAAATCCTCGTTCTTCAATAATGTCTGCCCCAAATGAGGTCATTTGGAAACAACTATTGTATTTTTGGGTGTTTCCAAGAAAATGACGGGATTCGGGTGTTTCGCCACGAAGCAATGAATTTAATATCTCAGGTGGTGGAGTCAATGATGGCGATTTCACTTTGGCACTAAGGCAGCACAATCCTGGCGGTTCTCCGGAATACTTTAATGCGCCACAATACTCGCAAACAATGTTCATTGGCCCAATGCGAACGCTAGTATGCAAGCACTAATCAGTGCTGCAATTGTATTGAAACGCTGCCCGATTCAAATCAGTATTTGATGAATTTTTTCTTCTGCTTCGTAAATTATCTAGCTGTTGATCTCTGAGGTTTGCTCGACGATTTAGCATTGCCAACCGAGCCTTTTCACGGGCTGCCTCCCTTTGCTCTTGTGAGTGAGAAGCACGAAGTCGAGCCATACTAAGGCGGCGCTCTTCACGTGCAATTTCTTGCTCTTGCATTACGGCTTTGTCGAGAAAGATTTGATCGTCTTGGTCACGGCATGGTATTTTTATTGATGATAAACGGCACAGCAATACAATATTAAAAATTTTGAATTTGAAGTTTGCTTTGTAGCTTTTTATTAGAAACTTTAAACCGGCGGTAGAGAGTATTAATATTCCTTGCTTTAACTTTTTTTTAAATATGCTCAGCTGTCAGTTGCGTTTTGTTATACCTTTTTTAACAAATGAACCGCTGACTTATACTCGTATTTTGACTGAGTTGTTTTGTTATTCCATGTCAGTTGCGTTTTGTTATACAACGTTTTATGTCACGTCACACGGGAACGACGGGAATGGCATAAAAAGTATCCTATGTCCTTCTCCCAGTTTTTAGCTACCTCCCTACCAACTTTCAGCCAAATCGGTTCAGCCGTTCTTGAGTTATAAATAGTGTAACTAACACGACTTTCATTTATATATATAGATTATGTATTTCTGTTGCCTCTATAACAGCAAATACTAAAAACAAAATAAAATAATTATTTAAGGGGGGCTCCCATACAACAAACGTGATTTTTTTTGCTGTTTTTATCTTTGTATCTAATGTTGTATAGATAATGGTACGGAACCCTTCGTGCGCGGGTCCGACTCGCACTTGGCCGGTTTTTTATTTGGTCTTTTTAGTTCAATACATCCCCTATTTATCCCTTATTTCATCAACTAACGTCAAACACTCGGTGTATTAACCCGACTACGATAGCAAATGGCAGTTATATTTATGTATGTAACTACGTATGTTTATTTATGACCATCCAGAGCCAAGGGGCAAGATCGATTTTGACAGATTAAGTATCAAATGAAAGTTTCTGATGACCAGTGTCACTGGAATTACCCAAAATCGGCGTGCTAATGTTTTTTTTTTAATTTTATGGTAATATTATACTGCACCTCCGAAGGCGACCTGTGGTTGAATCTCAAACTGATTCCGGGCAAAGAAAGCCAATTAAAGACAAAGATGGAAGCTCATTACAAATTTAAATGACTTCCAACTGCTTGGCCTTTGAGGTCGACTCATTTGTAAACCATTAAATCCGCCGGATTTTACATTTTTGTCACTATTTTTGCAGCCACAATTTTCTCGGGAATTTTTTGCGTTAAATCTGCGGTTATTTCAAGCTTAACAAAAAGTACTTGTAAGAAAATTTATTTTATTTACAAAATAAAGAACAATATTTTGTTCAAGACTAGGCAGGCAAGTAAGTAAATGTTTATGTTTATGTTACTTATCCTCTTGGCAGAGGTCTTCTTCTCGACTCGCCCGAAGGGCGAGGCGGGGAGGCGGCTTCTGGGCGTTGGCCCATCTGCGCGGGAGCATCGCCGTCCGTTGAAACGGACGGGTCCTGGGCGGTGGAGCTCGGCTCCTTATCCTCTTGGACTGGACGCCGAGACGGGTTAGATTAAGTTAGGTTCGCGGTTAGCTGTAGGCTGAACCAGGCATTTAAATATTGTGTAACATGTGTAAATATTGCGTAAGACCAGTGGACAATACCATAAAGATCTGTGATTGGTTGGACGGCTGGCCCAAATTGTATATAAGCCGGAACATTCCCTGCATGAGCTTTCAGTTAGCTACCATACCACCCGAACCTGGAAGAAATAAACAGCTATCAAGAACCACTGGAGGTTTACATCACCGCCTATACAGTCCACCATACCTCTTTTGTGTCCCGTTGCTGGGCAAAGGCCTCTCTCTCCTCCTGCTTTCCATCTCTCCTTGTCCCCAGCCACCTCGCACTATGCCGGTAAGAATGCATTTAGGTAGTCCCGCCATCTTTGTTTTGGTTTGCCGCGACGTCAGTGACCATCAAATATTTATACTCGTAAAAAACAAAAAAAACCTGACTGCTATGAAGTCTTGAACAAAACCTTAATGACCTCAACCAGCGGGACCCATGCCTCTTTAATTTTTTTTTATGTTTGTAAGTTTTGGCCCGGTCTACTGGCGTATATCCAGAGGCCTTCGTGGCCTTTTTACTGACAGTATGAAGGAAGAGTTTTAATCTAATCTGACGTCTACCATTTTGTTTTTTTTTTTGTGACGTCATAATATAGCTACTAACACTAGCGTCGTCAATACATTTAAAATTCATTTCTCAAAATCGGTCGAGCCTTTTGGGCTCTATGCAGTTATAAAAAAACATGCATATACTCATACAAACGTTACATATCTAGAACATAAATAAGATAATACTGTTTCTCTATGTTTAGAGTTAGATACCAAGATAAGCTTAAGTTTTTCATGGATCCATAAAATATTAGCGCCGTAGCATATCTACGGCATTAAGCTGGGCAGAAAGCCAGCGGTTCGTTTATTTATGTTGGTTTACCATACTTAGCTTATCAATAACAAAATACCAAATATTTTTTTCTATTTATACTTACTTACACACATACATACGCGCGAAATGCTTTACCCCTCTTTGCTTTCGCGTTCAGATAAAATGGAACCCTTATAGGATCACTTTGTTGTCCGTCCATCCGTCCGTCAGTCTGTCGAGACTCAAGACCTATTTCGGAAACGCGTGGAGGCATAGAGATGAAATTAAAACCATATACTCAAGTCTACAGTCCCTTAGGGTACTTTCCGTTACCCATAGTCGGTACCAAGGACTATGAAATTTGGCAAGTAAAATTGTCCTACACTACAAATACAGGGAAAAATCTGAAAACTATACATTTGTAATTAAAACATTAAAAAAATTGTCCTTGAAGTTCGGGAAAAGCTCGGAAAAAACTGCGAGACTAGATTCCTACAAATTTGTACGGAACCCTCCGTGCGCGAGTCAGACTCACACTTGGCCGGTTGTTTTAATCTGGAATAAATATCTTTCCAGTAACTGCCTGTTTATGTCCAGCAATTTATTCACAGTTGGATACTCATGTCTTGTATAATAAGCATACACATGGCTTCGAATAGCATCGGCGTCAAATGTGTCAATACCTGTTACAGGCTTGCTGCTCTTCCTCTTTTTAGGCGTACGTAAAACATTTTCTTCAGAACCGGAGGCCCCATACTTTTCCTTCATAATGGTTCGAACAGTTTTATTGCCGATTCCAAGTGCTTGCGCGACGCGATTTTCCACTTGTGTTACAGGTAATAATGGTCCACCATTAACTGATTCTCGTTCAAAGTACTCGGTTAACTTCACAATCAATCCGCGTGATCGGCTATTGATTGTACGTCCTCTTTTCGACATGTTGAAACACAGCGTTTACCAAACACTACAACAAACACCAAAATTGAGTGCAAATCCAATGTCCAAAATAGAAGAGCCAAGGTCAGTGGGATAGTAAACAGAAGTAGTCCAAAAGCAAAGCCGAGTCAAGAAAAGATATCAAACATAAACGAGCGCCTAGTCAATTTCACAAGATGGCGAACGAAAGACTACGCAGTGCGCGCGTGCAGCGCGTGTCACATTACCACTTGGTCATAGACAAGATAAAGGAGACAAACATTAAATACGTATACGGCTTATTATGTTTTTAAGTAAACATCACTCGAACTGAAATCGAATAAAGCTGATGAGACTCAAGAATGAATTGGGTACAACAATCCGTTTAAAAAAAAATTACTGAGAATGTAGCTGTTTCTGGGACGTTTCGTAATAATAAGAAATTTCATGCTACTATAAATTAAACGCGAAAAGAGTAGTCGCAATGTAATCTATCACATTATTTAAAACATCACAATAAAATACACATATTTTAAAAACCCTCTAGGTAATTGAATAATTATTTATTGCTTCTTTCCGTTTCTTAACAAGTTACGTTCTATGGTCTTTCTGAAATGTCAAAACGGGCCTATTATTTTGTGATTAGTTTAGTCCAGTTGTAAAGTAAAACTTTAAACGAGATAAGATGGTCAACAGTAATAAGTAAAGTGCTTGCAGGAGGGTGATGTGGCCTGCACTACGCAATGAGACCGAAGCTTAAATAGTTAGTTCAGTGAACTCTTCAAACTAATTACACTCACACACTGAGCAGACTATTTCCACACATAGTCTTGTGGAGTCACGAAATGTAGGCTTGATAAAAAATATCAATAGTTTTATATATCGATTATTTCAAAAATCCTAAAATATATCAGGTACAGTTTGTCAATTATAACAACTTTTGTTCTACGACCTTTGAATTTTTGTTTAAATTTTCCCAATGTATTTTTTATTTTGTAGTTTACGGTTTTATATGATTTTAAGGGCTTTGCAGTGGCAATGTTTAAAAGATAATGCTTGAAATCATGTGTTAAAAAACATAACCCATTCTTTTAGCGCAGTCGTGTAATAAAAGGTAAAGTTTGTATAAAGAATAATAATACTGTGTAGAATTTACCAGAGGCTACGACATTTGCAGAACGCGTAAGTCTTAAACGCGTCCAACGAGCATCGATATAGTTTTTTCTCATTTGCCCATCCCTAAGACTGTTTAGCTAATTCGCTCGGCACTCCTAAACAGCTTGGCAACTAGTACGGTTGGTCGGTGGTCGCGCCCGCATAGCCTCTGAGATAAGAGACGCAAAACTCGCAAAACTCGCCGCCTCTCTAGTGCTGGCTGCTCTCCAAACAACCACTTGCCGGCCCGATTGAATTCCAAAAACAGACGAAGGCGAGTAGCAGTGATAGCCTAGAGATAGCGGTGGTAGCCTAGAGGGTAGGACATTGGACTCGGAAGCGAGAGACCCAGGTTCGATTCCCAGTGCGGGCTTGTACCTATGACTTTGTTTTTTAAGTTATGTACATTTGTGAAGTTATAGTAGTAATACCACCCGCTAACGGTTAACCTGAGTGTTTGAACTATTCACATACATCAGCGCTTGAAATCGCCGATCGCTAGCGCTTGAATAAGCACAACGCAATACACTGTGTCACTGCAGCATTATTCACAAAAATGCAACCGATCGTAAGACCGAAAATTTTTTTTTCTTTACTGTACAATAAACGTAAATCTATCAAATAGAACCCCAAAGTTATTCAGGACAAGTCTTCTTTGTTCCCGTACCGGGCTATTAAATGAACCCAAATTTCTGTAAGATAAGCTAACAAAAGCCCACGAAGGCGAAATTGTATCGTCGATTTAAGGGCTTGCTTTACAATTAAAGCAAGGCCTTAATCTTCTGAGAATTCTAAATCATTCCAGTTTCACTCTAATTAGAGAGAAACTACAATTATAATCACGTGCGGTTAGTCCCTTTCGCCTCGAAGTATGAATGTGTCCCATTTCAACCGTTCACTTATCACTTCCTATCCCTAGCTGCTTCCTAGCGATGAATCCTATGTAGATGGGCTTAATTAGAACCTCATCCTCTCAGCGTCCATTAGGAGGTGTCGCTTTTGAAGCGTATTCAAAGTTTGCTTAGTAATTATAAACTGACACGGGGCACTGACGTAATGTTTTTTCTCAGAGGTGTTGTCTCAACGTTTTATTTTATTCTTAATAAGTACCGAAGGAGAAGACAGATTTTTTGCTCACATTCCATCAGGATATCACTTTTTCTGCGACAACAATGAAACGGAACGCTTACTGAACATTCGAATAAAATTTAAATATATAAAAGCAGAAATTACTTATAAGAGAGCTTTGATTAAAGAAAAGCTTTGAACTGTCTTAGGATTCTAGGAAATTTGTATTTTATGAGATTCTAATTAGTAGAATGCTGGCCTCACATTCCAGCGAACAGTCATTGGAACGTGCCGAGATACGAACCTTCGACAGGTTCGAATCCTGGCATGTTCCACTGACTTTGTTTTCTATTTTAAAAACCTATTTAGAGGCTAAAAATTCCACCCATGCCGGGACCTGAACCCGCAACCTCTGGCTCACCGTGCCAGCGCTCTCCCAACTGAGCTAATGGGCAAGTGCAAGCATCGATGAAATTTCGAGCCTCTTTACAAAGTTCTCTGTATTACGTACATAAATAGGTTTTTAAAATTGTCCTCCTCAGCACGGGTTAGTGCAACAAAAAGAACATATAATTTGTTTTCTATGTTAAGTACATCGGTGAACTCGTAGTAGCAATACCATTCGCTAAATGTGAAGGAAAACATCGTGAGAAAACCGGGTTGTATAAGGTATTCACATATTTTAGCGTGTAAAGTCGGTGGTGGGCACGCGTGGTGATTATGCCTACACTCCCTCTCTCTCTCCGACAGAAAGACTGCACCTTGCAGTGGGATATATACTTGGAACACATCAATTGGCTGCTTGCCTGTATCCCGGAGGGGTATGCAGAGACCAGGGTCTCCTACTTGCTACGATCCTGACAGATCTTTTTCGCTTCATCAACATTCATTAGTCGTTGCATGCACGCACACTGGTTTTGGGTACATTTTATCTACTTTTTTAGTGTAGCCTTTGCAAGTTACAATTACACACTTTTTCTTTCAGGACGGTATGTGCTATATATCCTCTAATGCAGTAAATGTGTTAATGATGAAATATAAGAGAAACTAATCCTGTTAACTAGGATCTCGAACTTGAACTACGGGGTGACTTTGAATTCGTTCACCGTACTTTAAGGGGATATTAAAACTTTGAGTTAGAAACATAATTATATGGTGTTAGTTTAGAAAAAAAATACACGTCAGAATTTTTTTTTGTTACGGTACCTTCGTTACGGTAGTTCCTAATACTTCACGATTCACGAATATTTACAAATATGTTATTAAATACCATTATTGATAAATCATTAACCGTTTTTCACAACGAAAGGAACATTCCCTCAAAGTACGGTAAACGAATTCAAAGTCACCATGTAGATATGCGTACCCGATGCAATGACAAGTTAAAGCCTCGCTGATGTCGATAAAAAAGTAAACGAATTATTCAGCAACGTATGGCTCAGCCTGGGATAGCCGGCGGCGACGGCGGGTTCATTCCAATATACTTTTAATTTAGCCAGCCCCGGTCCAAATGGACCGTCGCCGCAGGCCGCCGCGCTTCCAATCTGCCAATACACTCTGCCTCGGCCACTAATACGAGCGGCCCATATTTGAATAATTTCCATTAGCCACCCGCTTAAGTAGCATGTTGTGTGCCCAACTCTCGTATGTGGACCGACCTCGCGACAAGGGTGCTTGGGACACTCGTTTTCTGGATAAAGACGAGCAGAAGTGCTACTTTGGGATACTTCACTCCTTAAGGAGCAGGTTCCAGTGAGAAAGTACGGGTGCGATCCCCCGCGTCAGTTAAATAAAGGGTTAACTACGAAAAAAGTGGAGCTTATTCAGAAAAAAACAATAGAGACTGAATGTACGTTAGCACAAAGTAGAACGTGATAAATCGAAATAAAATGCTCTAATTTGCATATTTTGACCCGTTTTTGTCTAGATCTTGGTAGTATATACGTAATCAACGTTGACATTTGTAAACATTGTATTAAAATAATGAGACCTGCTTAAAATTGTACAAAAATCTGCCTTTGCTCGGTACCGCGCCTTAAATTCTAACATTCATAACTCAATAGTCACTTCTTATTTTTTTGCCTCTCCACTGAGGAGATATGACGCAAACATGGACTTGCGCTATCAACGCGGTTTTCAATGAACGTAATTTCCATCTCCTTTTATGATTCTATCTATTCTCGCTAGAGCATCAGCAAAGCTGTGACTTACAAGCGTCTAATGTTTGTAAAACCTGTTCCATTGTATATTCTGTTTTGTAGTGTTCTATGTTTTCTTATGTATTATGGCTATTGTTGTGTGTGTTACTATTGACGTAATATATGTATTTCCTCTTCTAAACCTTTGAACGACGACGCAACTCGAGTTTATCAGGTAAGAAAATTAACTGATGTTTTGGCATTTAAAGTTATCATTATTATTACACTTTATTGCACACGAAAAACAGTACAGGAAATATGACAGTACGAAATTACATGTACAAAGGCGAGCTTATCTCTGTGAGATATTTCTACCAGCAAACCTTGGGGAATCGGAGTGGAGGTGTAAAACGGGTCTATGTACGTGCACAACATACACTACATAATATCCACTTAGACAGATAACAAAATAGTACTAATATAAATATATATTTATATTACTACCCAAAATATATATATGTATATATATATATATATATATATTAACTTTGATGGTTTATGTAGTTTATTCTTTTCATTATTAGAATATATATATGCTAATAACATATTATTAGCATATATATATTCTAATAATGAAAAGAATAAACTACATAAACCATCAAAGAAATATACATTCACACATAATAAAATACATTCTAAGAACCTACTCATGTAAAATATCAAGGGGTTAGGATATTGACAGATAAAGCTCTTTCAACCATTTCCTGAAAATAATGAGTGACGGGCTAGTACGAATACGAATGCATTCCACAGCCTGACTGAATGAATCGAGAAGGAATCCCCGTAGGGTCCAGTATTGTGGACAGGGATCTGCAGGAGATGGGAGTTTAATGTTCTTACAGGTCTCACTCCGGAGTGCAAGAACTGGAAACGCTCTATTGATGGCAATCATGGAATCTTATCATATAGGCACCAACTGATTGTGTTTAAGTTTAAGTTGATTTAAGAAAAGATGGTCAGAATTTAATCAAGTTTTTTTTCCCGCTGCCCTTTTCTTCACTACAAACTCGACCCGAAGGCAGCGGCTAACATTGTACATGACATTCAGTAAACAGATTGTAAATTATTTGCGTTGAAATATATATATTTTTATTTCTTGTGCCGGAGCTGTTCTTTTGAAGTAGTTATTGTGTCTTTCGGGTCACATTGCATGATAATGCTAATGTTGTATGCACTACCAGCGTGCACAGTATAGCTCAAGAATAATTGGATATTTCTGGGTACTCCTTTGGGCATTGACTTCCTAAAATCCCTCTGGGTACAAACGTGTCATGTAAAGTGAAACGCTTTGACGGGATTTGACGGTGTATTTGTCCGCCTGTCCATCAAGATTAATTTAATACGGGAGGCTTGTATCGCATTTGTTAATTATATAAAACGCGTATTCCCGCGAGCAATTTGGGCCACCCGCCACACCGAATCAGGGTGGTTTTTATATGGTGATTTTACGCAGATCCAGTGACTGGAAGCACCCTTAACGAAGTTCAGGCCCACTTAATATTTAGAAAGTAAGCTTTAAAAGATCTAAATAAATGGCTTATGCAGCGTCTGATGGGTATCCTAAAAAAATCTTCCCTCACAAAAACGATGAAAAATTATTTTATACTTTCAAGATCGATCTGTATAGAACTTCTTCTTGAAAACATCATTTATGAACAATAAAAAACTGGTCTTGTAAAAAACCACAGGGTTTAATTTTTAGAACAAAAGCAAGTTTAGTAGCAACAATCACGTGAAAATTACTGTCAAATCATGGAATATCGTTTATGCAATCATTGATTAAAGTTTAACATTAATAAAACCACGATGGCCTATCGGATGTGAATACATTTAACGCACACAGTTTAATTTCATTATCATAATACGATCGAATTATTTACGACGAGCATTAATCATTCATTCATTGTGAATTCCACGCAAAACCAACTAGCCTTATGAGTGTATTTTCAATGCGTGTATCAAAGCCCATTTCCCATAAAACATAAATCATGACTGAACTTAGTTATTGCCGAACCAATCCATAAACTTCCGCTCTTTCCCAGCCATAACTTTTTTTAATATTTCCTCTTCAACCCTTCGTATAGAATACAGCTATAAATTAACCCTATCGACGGGGGCTATCTCGGAGTGACCATCAAATCTATCCACATTAGCGAGCGACCCTGGAACGACCCGGTGCAAACTAAATACAACGGAAGGCGCAATATACGTACTTTGTATAAGCGGACCTAGCTGGTTGCACATGATGAGCTAACACGCCATCAATCAAACTGTCACTTCCATCTATCAGACAAATTCGTCCACAGCTGGTCTTAGAGCTCCCTAAACACTAAGACACTTCTTTCTGTCCTCAGCCATCCTTATCAAGCCGCCACCGGCAATTTAGCTCTGGTCTTTGGTCCAGCGAGCTGGCAGGCAGCCTCACCTTAACTTATCTTTTTAATTTTAGGTCTAGTTAGTATGAAATTTTGTAATTCATTCGTCGAAAGAGGTCCAACTCCTAAGATACAGATAAATCCTAGTTTAGAAGTTGGAAATTGCTTTTAAATCTGTGTATCACTTGCTACTAGACTATCGCAGTTTTATTTTATTTCTTACTATGTCCTTAATACATAGTAAGAAATAAAATAAAACGTGGTCTAATATTTTTGGTCTAATAAACCCTTTTTTATTTTACTTTACTTACTATATGAACGCGTTTTCTGTACGTGCTGCCCGCCAGGTATAGTCGGACTATACCTGATTGCCTTCCGGTAAGCCAACTCTTTACCGGAAGGCAATCAGGTATAGTCCGACTCTGTTACAGTTCCGAAGCAACTTGAAGGAGCACTTTATTTGTAATGTATAATAAGTAAGTATATATTAGTAGTCTGTGTAATATATTTATTATTGTTTGGTCTTTATATTCACGTTTCATCATCATCATCATTCAGCCACAAGAAGTCCACTGCTGGACATAGGCCTCCTCCATGGATTTCCAAAAAGACCGGTTGGAAGCGGCCTGCATCCAGCGTCTTCCTGCCACTTGAATGACGTCATCTCTCCATCTTGTGGCTGGTCGTCCCACGCTGCGCTTGCCGATATGTGGTCTCCATTCGAGAACTTTTCGGCCCCATCGGCCATCAGTTCTGCGTGCTATGTGCCCCGCCCACTGCCACTTCAACTTACTAATCCGCTGGGCTATGTCGACGACTTTCGTTCGTCTACGGATCTCATCATTTCTGATTCGATCTCGTAGAGAAATTCCGAGCATAGCCCTAGCATAGCATATTCACGTTTAAATTAGGTATATGTTTCTTTCATTCTTATATTTGTGTAGACATTCGTGTAACTTTTATGTATATTAGTAAGTAGTATTTTATATATCCTCTGGGATACAGGCGTGGGTTTGTGTATGTATGTATGTATGTATTTTTTGTTGGACTGTAGGTAGCAATAGGTTTTGTTTCCACTGTTTCTGCCTTACCTCGCTCTCTTTTTTAAAATTAAAAAATTTCTTGGCTGGCTGGAAGAAATTTCTTTTGCCTTTGCACAAATTCTTTATCACAATCCTGTTATTTAAGTTTTATTACTGGTAATATTTTTTATTGTACAATAATGTGTAACAAACAAATCTATGCACGGTACCAGCCTACCCTTTCGGGACTGCAGGTGTTACCCACATTTATTTCGCTCATGTTGACTATTGTGCTGCCGGTTTATGATTCGCTTTTACAGTAGTTTTTTTCCTTTCGTTGCGTCCTTCTGTTGTGAACTTTTTCGAGCGGTCCGACCGCCGCCGAGAGTCCCCTACAATTACTCGGCGCAGCATCAAACAAAGGTTGGCAGGCCTGGGGACCGCTCCTATCAATTAAAGCCTGTGCGTACAGGCGACATCAGAATCGAATGATGATTGAACGTTGTTAAAACTTGAGCCAACTTGTCAACTTACAGTTAGATAGTTAGAGAACATTTTATTGCTCAAAACACTTTATCTTACAGCACATGATTTTGGAAGAGAGTGTTCTTTGTGTCAGATTTATAAAAATATGGAAATCAATTTTCAAAAATTTTAAAGCCACCATCGTTTTTAGGTTCGTTGGCTAATTACACTAAATTTCACCTCAGTATTATGCCATTTTAAATCGCTGTTTTTTTGCGTTTCAATGAAGATTGTTATTCCATTACTTTTTCTATTATTGTTCATTATCGATAGAATTTCTCTGAATTTAAAATACTGCAAGTCTCTTCTCCAGTTCTTGTTAAAACCCTTTACATGTAGAAACTCTATATATATTTTACATCACTTTTAACAGAGCAAGTAAGGCTTCATTATTTTTTATTAAAAGAGCACCCAGCATAGTATTATGCCTTTTACCGGTCTTACCAAGCCGGGTAAACGCACCTCAGTAAGAAGGTAGATAATATTCAGAGTGTAGCTAGGTAAGTAGCTACTCAGCAGCCATCTGCTTGCCGTAAGCAACCATAAACCATCCGCAAAATGTAACAGAAGTACCAAGAGTCATAATCACAATCTTTCTAAAAAAGTGGTGTTTTATGAACGTGTATGAATGAATGAATGAATGAATGTGTGAATGTGTATGTACGTAAAATCCAGTTTCGGATCTAGGGGGACCAGCAGAGGTACCCGCCCCGGGCGGCAAACTAAGGGGGCCGCCAAATTTACGTACGCATTCTTATTTTAATTCCTTTAAAAACGAAAAAAAAGTAGAGCCTTCCCTTTTATTATCTTTAAGCTCAATAAGTAAAATGACGTAAGACTTATTTTCTTAAAAATATTCAGTTGGTTCATCCTTCTGTGTATTCTGTGTAGATATACGCAGGTAAGCCGCCTTGGCGCGTACGTGATGGATCGGAATATCAATCACCTGTAATATTCCATCAATGGCGTCACTAAACACCGCCTTTTCCTACGCCTCAGAGTTTCACTGCAATCTAGTCCTTATTATAATGAGCCATTGCAGTTATTTGACTTTGGCTTCTTCGTTTAACATAAAGATTTACCATGAGTTATAATATTTTGAGGAAAAAAGTACTCGTATGCACTTAATAGAAATGTTTTGTCTCAGCTCGTATGTAGGTAATACAAGATGACGTTCTTGACAAAATTGTTCATAAGTGACAGCCACTGACCTCTATGCTTACTTCTCAGAATAAGGAGAAACCTACCCCTTAAAATTTTACGCAGTAATTTATAAACACGATTTTGAATATGTTTTGCGAACAGTGCCATGTTTCTTAGTAAAAATATAAAGCATAACAAGTGTCGGTAACTAAGCCAATGATTAAATATTAAGTTACCACCGTTCAATAGTACCCAAGTAATAGGTATTACCAAAGTATAAGCCGGTTAACAATCACAGACGTTGAGTTACGGTCTAAAGTCGAGCCAAAACTTAGTCGGTCCAACTTCGCTTGTCAAGGTGCTACGGCGTAGAATATAGTTGCTACGCCAGCGTAGCTTTTCGTAGCATGCCTGACTCCGCCCGGCGCGCTGGTGTAGTAATTACTAGCAAATCTTGCTACGCGAATTCGTTTCAAACCACGAAGTATTATTGGTAAATCCTATTATCCTACTCATATTATAAATGAGAAAGTTTGTGATCATGTTTGGATGTTTGTTACTCAATCACGCAATAACGGCCGAACGGATTTACATGAAACTTGGCGTACAGATAGACAAAAACCTGAATTCAGAGATAGCATACTTAAGGAGTAATGCCTTTCCATGGGATAATATTTATTTTAAGTTTAAAATAACGAACGTTGGGTTTTAAAAATAGGTGGCGTTGTGCAAGAATACTACAAATGGATTAAGTGGCGGTACGAAGTTTGCCGGGACAGCCAGTAGTTACTAAAGCTAGAAAATACATTTCCGAAATCTAAAAAATATTATGAACTTGTATCTATATAGATTGTATCTGTATATAATAGTAGTATACAACTTGATATTATAATATTTGGTGTTATTTAGTGATATTAACATGATATTAACATTTATATAGTATTAGTAGGATATTGGTTATTGTTGCTTTTAGTTATAATCTGCTCTCTAGCTCTTTAGTAAATCTATTGGCAGCAACACACTCGGCCGTATTAAAATAAAGATATTGTTGGTAACAATTGGGAAACACAGGTTATTACCCAGCACAGGCATCAGAGCTGATCAAATAAAATTATTGGAAACTATGGCGCCTTCCTTACTATGTTATTATTTTCATTTAATAAGCAGTCGCTTTTATACTAATTTTTTTGTAAACTACTTGGTTTTAGGCACAAATAAACCTTTTTTATATATTTATATAGTTTATATGTAGCGATTTGGTTACTTCGACCTGTATATCTATCTATCTAATAGCTTTAGACGAGTAATTATTGTTTTATTTATATTTATTTAGATTTGTAACTTACAGCTAATGTAATGTAATGTTGTATACTACTATACTATTATATACAGATACAATCTATATAGATGCAAGTTCATAATATTCTTTAGAATTCGGAAATGTATTTTCTAGCTTTAGTAACTACTGGCTGTCCCAGCAAACTTCGTACCGCCACTTAATCCGTTTGTAGTATATATAATCTGAATTTCGGAAAGGGCTTCAACGATTTTCATTAAATTTGGTATGCAGGGGGTTTCGAGGGCGATAAATCGATCTAGCTAGGTTTATCCCTGTTTTCAGGCAATGAAAACCTGCTACAATATCATTAAAATACGAAGGTAAATTTTGCCACCATCTACAAGGTTGTATAGCTCAGGTGGAAAATCGGGCTATCCCAAAACCACGAGACCCCGGTTCGAGTCCAGTTCGGTTATTTTTTTCCCTTTTTATCATCGTATCTAAATATGATTTCCAAAAAACTCGATTAACCAAAAAAATAATACCGAGCAAAGCTCGGTCATCCAGGTAGGTAGAAGATATGACATGAACAGTCATGAGGGTAAAGACTTGAGCCGTTGAATCCTGCCGTCGTACAGAGGGTGAGCCCAAGTCATTAATACTGATAAATTATGAGAGCTCAGCGCCGGCCGTCTCCGTCTCTCAAGACCCCGTTACTTATGATTAACCAGTTTATTCTTGTATTCTCATTGTTTACACACAATGCAGGGCTACCTAGTCTTGTAGTCAGGGTAACAACTGAGTGGGCCCGGATGGTCTGTTTTGTCAACTCACATTAAATTAGGTCTAGTTATTCAGCATATATTATTCAGTTTTGAACGAAAATTAAAACGAATTGACGACGCAGCGTGGAAAGGCCCCCCACCGGATGATCTGGCGACCTGGTTACAGTGGCGAGGATTCGCGGAATAAGACCGGGAAGCTTGAAAATTCCTGAGGGAGGTCTAAGTCCTGCAGTGGGCGTGGGATGAAACAAAAATTCAGTTTCGTTTAAAACTGAATTAATATATAATACTGGCTGACTCGGCAAACATTGTTTTGCCATATTAATTAGCCTACGACCTATTCTCAGAACTACCAAATGTACGCAAAAATCAGTGAAGCCGTTTCGGAGGAGTTCGATAACAAAGACTGTGACACGATATTTTTACTATCATATAGTTAGTGAATGCGGGCGGCACAAGACCGGGAAGCTTGGAACACCATGAGGGAAGCCTGTGCCTATGATGATGATGATGATATTACTGAATAGAATATAATTGAGTTATTATTTTCGTTTAAAACTGAATAATATATTATTTTTTAAACGAAACTGAAAAAAACGTATGTATTATGCGAGGATCGAGTGGCTGTTGATTGTATTGTACATATTGTGTATTTTTCTGTCCGTGGTAAATTTAACATAACATAAACTCACGCCTGTATCCCAGAGGGTTAGGCAGAGACCAGGGACTGCCACTTGCTACGATCCTGACAGATCACTTTCGCTTCCTCAACATTCATTAGACGTTGCATGCACGCACGCCGGTTTCGGGTACTTTTTATCTTGCTCCTTGCTAGTACATACCCTATTTGGTCGAAGTATGTCCGTCTGGGTCGTTCCTTGCCGGCCCTTCCACCCACATTTGCTCGATATATTTGTTCATTTGTGTGCAAATTTGTTTTTGGTAAAAAAATTATTCATTTCATTCCATAATGTAGTGAAACCCTTTTTGTACATACATTTCTATTGAACCTTACCCGTGTGGTGCCGGATTAAGAATAGCGTCACTCCATTTCCTTCCGTGGATGTCGTAGAAGGTGACTAAGGAAATCAATTACCAGGAGACTGGCAGCAGCGTCTTCCTGAGATTCCAACCGCATACTGCGATCGCCAACCCGCCTGCCAAGCGTGGCGATTATAGCAAAACCCCTCATGGTTATGAAAACTACGAAGGAGGCCTATGTCCTGCAGTGGGCGTCAAATGGTTGATGATGATGAACCTTAACCTTATTATTTCACGCTACCGATTATTTTATTGAAGCAGTCTACATGTATACGTCCCATTACAGGGCACAGACCTTCTCTTAGAGAATTGAAGTAAAATGATAATTTTATTCTTTTGTTTAGCGAGTGATAGCGAGCAATTGTTTAGCGTTTGGAATCGGGAAAGATGTTTTGTGTACATAATTACGACGAATCTATCAAATTACCTATATATTTATGTAGTTTTATGTAGGTCATATTAATTTAAGCAAGCTTATACCTACGTTTATGTAATACCTACTAAAAAAATTATAACTATGTTTTGAAAAGAGCGGGTAGATGTGAAACTGACAGAATTGTCTATTTTATTCCTTCCGGGACATGGTTTTCACATGACGGAATGTCTTAGGTGTCCAAATGTATAAAGTTTAATGGTTAAAATGTTGCGATGACAAAATGACAAAAGTTCACATTGTATTTATGTTACATCATGCCTGTGTCAGAATGTAAACATCTAACAATGTGTTTAAGTCAAGTTAAGTCAGAGATAAAATATATAAATGTTACAATATTTTAGTGACTAATCATGTAATTGATTGAATAATAGATTCTTACAATGGAAAATCTCTCATGGATAAAACTAACTCCATGATTACAAATAATACATTGTAAGTCATTATAACATTGATACAAATTGGACATTTTGGCACTCATTCATTCATGTCGTTAAGATTTTATGATTTTATACATTCTGACACTCGATCGTTCTAACACTTGCACTTTGTAACAATAGTTCATTTTGATACAAGCTCGTTCTGACAAATTATCTATATGACTCGTAATGCATATAAAAACCGTTCTTTCAAACAATTGGATTATATGTCCAATTATTTGAAAGAACAATTAGGACATTCATTCATGTGCGCGGCTATATCACGGAAGGATTTTATTTTATTTTATGAAACTTGTAAAAACTATCGTATCTGCATCATATACCTCCGAAACTATCATTTTGTTTGTTTCTACATCTACTTCCTTCTCCAATGTATTAGTCCAGTCCATCCAAAGGTTATCTGAAAGAGATCTCTTTTAGTGATAAGCCCATCCGCCATCTGTACCCTGAGGTTAAGAAGTATCTATGTAATTTCCATTTGTATGTACAATAAAGTGTTCTCTATCTATCTATCTATTATATTATATCACAGAGGAAAAAAATAGGTTTATTCCATTATTTAAATAAAATACTTGAGCCATATTATAGTATGCTGTATGCAAGTTTAATTATTTTATGATATATTTAAGTTCACCATGAATGGATCACTGTGCCCCAAAATACAATTTAAATTAGTTTGGGGTTCACAGTTACGTTATAATATTATTAAGTTTTGTTCAGCTCAATAAACATTTTTAATTTTCATTTCATTTTTCAGTCCATACTCGGTTATCCAACAATTACCCTCGAAATAAGACGTTCTTTTTCCTACGTTTAATAATCGTTACAGACTATGCCAAATTATTTTCCAACGTTATGATTAAAATCCGCATACAATGACGTTGAGGAACGTAAAGAAAGATTGCCTCGCCAGTCCTCCAATATGCAATTCCAATAAATAAATCACAAAAACCCGTCGGATCAGAAAAAAATTCAATGGTGGTAAGTAAACGGCATTGGAAATAAATAAGCTCGGCTGAATAAACAGTCATTTTATAATAACCAAAAATATTTTTCATCGACGGCGAGCATTACGGAGCCAGTTTTTGCCAGCTTAGAAAAAGATGAAATATATCAGGAGAACACAGATGCTCCGCCCCTTAGGATTACACCGCAAGGTAATATTTGGCGATCAATACGCAAATGCCTTCTGCTCTACTTGTTAATAAATATTGAACACAATGCTTTAACAAAAAGACAGAATTCATTTCCACGATTTTAAATAAAGAAACGTACAATAAGTGTCTTCGTTTTTAATTCGGAGTGGTTCTTGAATGACTTTTTAATTTATTTGCTGTAATAAAAATGCTTGAGGGATTACATTTTCGTCAATAAACTAATTAATTACACGGAGCAAAGGGCGTTCAATACCGGTTTGTATTTCAGGTAACTTGGTATCTTCTGCAACGCCATTGAACATTGCTCAGAGAGCGGGACTAAGTTGAAACTTTATCACCTTCACTAACAAACAAACAAGAGTAGTCTCTGATATGGCCGTCCCAGATAACTTCGGTCATAGTTCACCTAAATTGAACCAAACCTGGAAAAATTATCTGTGAGTAAATAGAGAAAATTAAGCTCGTGCTTTCTAACCAAGACCATTTCAAAGCAAAGTAAATGGCAGCCGGGGGGCGCAATTGGGTTCCTACGATGTTTGTCTATTTGTCTAACTTATAAAGCGCTTTATCTTCTGAACCGGTAAAAGTAGTTAATAAAATCACAGATAATTATATGTTACTTGTCAAACACGTAATGAAATTAAATTGTTTGTTTGCACGAAATGTGATACAAAGTTAAAGCTGGTAAGAAATAAGTTTCTTCACAATTCACCTTCTAAGGCATACAAAAATTTAATTAAGTTATAATAATATGTAAAATTTCAAAATATATTATTATTTACAAGATAATAATTATTATCAATTCTTTATTGCACAAAGGCAGTGTACAAAAGATGGACTTAATGATAATTAGATGTCATCATCATCAGCCATTTGACGCCCACTGCAAGATATAGGCGTCCCTCATGGTTTTCCAAGCTTCCCGGTCTTGTGCCGCCCGCATCCAGCAACTCCTTGCCACCGTAACCATAATATGTAGAAAATTATATTTACAATGTCCTATATACAAAAAAAAACAATAAACTATGTGTAATCCTTTCACCTGGTCGTGCAATAAAGTATTCTCTATCTATCCACATATATTCTTTGTTGTTTTTTAGATTTATTTTGTGTCAATATCTTTAATTTCAAGGTACTCTACAACTCAGAACAAAAATACAAAAAGTAAAAAAGTGTGGGAGGGGGTACCTTTTTCACTCTTTGGATTTTTATTATGTATTTTACAACATAATTATTAAAGTACCTTTTCACTTCTCATGCTCTAAAAGTTCGTCTTTATGTCGTGCGTAGGCGACATAAAGTCGCTTTTTATGCTCTAGAGCATAAAGTAAAATCTTCGTCGAAGACCAAGGCAATCGCTGCAACAGCCACACGAACATCTTTAACTTCATACACCTCTTTATTTTATTTCGTTTCGTTCGTATTCTAAGACCAAGGCAAAGATACCAACAGCCAAAGTACACAATAAAACTTCATGAAATAAACTTATAATTTGTATTTCGTCTCATTTATTATTTTTTATATTTGTTTATTGTTCAATTTAGTAGATCAGTATAGTATTTAAGCCATAACAACAACTTATCATAGTTATAAAAAGAAAATGTTTTTATAACTGAGCAGTATGTAACGACCTTAAGTCAGGTGTCACGTCCCTACAGAAAAAAAAAAGAAAAAAAAGTTAATTGGCGGGAACCATAATTATTTTTTCATTGTAATATTTGTGTTACAACTTAAAATTGTTTTTTGATTAACGATAAATAATGTCGTCAATCGAAGTGAAAAGTAGAGTGTACAACTCGTCCATAAAACCCATTTTACACTCGACTTTATATCTATCCTCGCTCGCAAGCTCGCTCGGATGGATAAACGTCTCGAGTAAAATGGTGCGTTTTATGCACTTGTTGTACAATCTACTATTTCAACACACTTGCTCATAAAATGGCTCTAATTTCAACCGCAAGAAGGCACATAATGACACCTGTAATCAAACTTTTTCATTGCTATTATTTACAAGTGAGTTATAGGGTTTTTTTTATTTTATTGGTTGAGTTGCTTTGTTCTTTAAAAAGTTTGGATACAAAAAAGATCGTGTTCAATAGTACAAATAAATTAATGTACAAGACTTATTGCTTGCTCATTTCATGCAGCTTCGTATTTAAATAGACAATTTCAACTTGTACGTTAATAATAAATAAAACTTTCACTCAAATATAACTTTTGTTTTCTCTGTAATAAAGAAAACTTCGAATTGCTCATTTTTTACGTGGCTAAAACGCTATCCGCGAAAAGCCAAAAAGAAGAAACCTCATTCTTTTAGTCTATGGCCGATTGCCGTCGCCATTGTTAGATGCGCGCGCATACGAAAACTAATTGTTCCCGCCATTGCGAAAATTTTTCACAACTCGTTTTCACTGTTATATATTAATTAAAATGTCTACAAGTACTAGTTATGAAGAAAATTATTTTTTAGTATTATTTTCTTCATAAGTGTGTTGAAAAACGTATGATACACGTGTGTACTGATGATTACCGTCCTCGGCTCTCATAAGACTCTTACTTAACGACTCAGAAATCAATGGTACCTGTAAAACGCAAACTAAAATTTATGTATTTCAGGGACATAGGCACATTTTAAAGACAACCCTGTACATTCCATCATTGTTTTCTGGCGTGTATAGTAAAGAATATTCTTATCTTGTCCCCTACTTGGTCTTCTTAGGTCCATGAAGAAAGGTCTATCGGGGGGTACCTTCCTAATATAATCAAATTATATGGATAAAGCTCACATTGTTCAGTAACTACTTACACAGTAACAGACCACTTACTGAATTATCCAAAACAATTTTCCCATCACACGTTATTAGAATCATTTCTATTCTTACCATAAACACGTCGTCCCTCCATATTTCCTCTTTTATGGAGACGTAAAGTAGGGAGAGGCACCGCACGACCGCGTTGCTTGAAAAATGGACCCGCAGTTTATCATGCATTGCATATTTATAAACAGAAAAGTGAGATAGGTAGGTTGCATACAGTATACGAAAGTTTACGCTATGGTACAAGCTGCATTTCTGTATACAGGGTTGTTTTTTTGTGTGTAATTCATGAAAAATATTGTCTTGAGTTTGTCATGTACAACAACTTTTGTTTTACAACTTTGGGATTTTTTTACTTCAATTTTCCATACAAAAAAACAAGTAATTTTTTTGTACAGTGTTATTTTTTGAATGCGTAACTCATGAAAAATGTTGGCTAGAGTTTGTCATTTACGACAAATTTTGTTTTACAACTTTAGGATTTTTTTACTCCAATTATCCCTTTAAAAAAAGAAGTAATTTTTTTTTGTACGTTATGGCGCTCTTTGATATATAATGCTTAATAGATGTGTTAAAGTAGAGTGGGTATTTTTCTTTGTAGATCATTAACTGATAAGCTGCAACATTTGTAGAGCGAGTCAAGCGCGAATTTAAAAGAAATTATTAACCCTGATGTTGAAACTGAAAAAAACTCATAGAACAAAGGTTTTTGTAAAACACGAACTTAAATTGAAGTGCCTCAAGAATTACGCATTTCAAAGAAAGCGCTTTATCGTAGGGTTAAAAATATTACTTTGTTTTCTAGTACCTACAACATTCTTGCATGGATTGAAATTTTCATTTTACGAAACGGTGATTGTCTTTCTTACAATGTCAAAAGCATTTCGGGGGAGTTCAAGCTTTGATTAATGATCAGCCTTTATATACCCTTCCTCGTTTTCAATGCTGTGTCTCAGCTGAAAGTGTCACCCTTTCTTCTCATCTGGTGCCTCACAAGTGTAACTCTATTGTTGCACAAAGTAGCTGGTTTTTGTTCAAAAGTACGGAGGTAACTAACACTGCTAACGGTCTATTAAAAAGTCAAAGTAATAATAATAATAAAAGAGGCAAATCCTACTAAAAATAAAACGCCCAAAGGGATACAATCAAATCTCTAATGGAACGTCAATTTGTTGTTCCGCTCAGAGCGGCGGAGGCACAGATTTCGCCTAAACAAAAGGATATCTCTGACTTGGGATTTCACCAACACATGCACTTTGACACTTGTGACTGGTTGAGTGAAAGACATCAAAGATCTGTGTGAATGGAAGTGATGAATAATTTCTGTAGCGTAATTTATGTTAAGATATTACAGCTTTCGGTCGTTACCTTGTTTTCTTAAACTAATCTAAAAAAATCAAGACTTAATTAATGGTAATTAAACATAAAACACTGCGTCCTGACCAACGCTGCCTATGAAAAGGGTCCCGATGTCCCGATATTAACATAAGCTTCGTTAATCTTATATACGTCCGGAGGCAGGGCTCAGGTTTTCTCACAGAGAAAGAGGTGAGCTCGCGTGGTGATTACACCACGCGTTGGCGACATAAATCGGTGAGATATCAGTATCTCCCTTCATGAAGAGAAGGTACCTACAATTGCCTCAGCGGCGTAGTGGTTAGGCGTTTCAGTACCAACGCAGAGGTCGTGGATTCAATTCCCGCACGTCACCCTTTACATTGGTGCATTCTTCTCAGTTACGTGACGGGTTAATCCAACGAAAATGCAAAGGTTAATCAGCTGTCGACATAGTTAAGAGTTCCAGCTTGAGACTAGGACGAATGGACGTTATTATGAGTCTATTAGATTTAATATGATTGGAGAAAAGAGTTTTGTTGCTGCCTTTTTCTCCGCTACAACGGGTACTTCGGGTTGACCCGAAGACAGCGGCTGACATTGCACCTTGACATTCAGCAAACAGAATGTAAATTCTTTACGTTGAATTACATTATAACATGTATATATTTTATTTTTATTTCTTTAGGTTCACATAATGTAGGTACAGGTTAAATGGATTCGGACCTCCTAAAATCATAACTGATTTGTCTCGAGGTTCGTGTCTTCATATATTTAATTACTCTAATTACATTACACAATACTAAGATATCAATTACAAAGGCCGACTTGCAACATCTCCCAAATTTATGATTTATATTTGATAAGAGTTAAGAGAATAATCCCACAAGATACCAACTGTCCACTGTACCGATTTATCCATCTTTACGTTCCCGAAGTATCAAAATATATAATGTACGAGTATTTAAAAGCTTGGGTAGGTTAAAAAACTTAAAATAGCGTCCTCCAAGTTTTCCAACACAGTCTTAATATGAAAATAATGTTTCCCACAGTGGAGGCTTACAGAATCGTGGCGCCTGGACCTTAGCTTCTGTTGTACTCGGTTAGTGGCGGGGGCTTAGCGAACGTTCTCTCGGGTGGGTTTTTACAGGCCAGTGGCACCCAATTATTGCGAGAATGCGAACTAAAAGCTCGAACCACTCGGCCGCGAAACTTGATGCTATTGTTTGCTCTTTAGGTGCCGTGCCATCGTAATAATATTTTTTCTGAATGTTTTTTAAGTGGAACCTTCTTTTGGCGCACTTTTTTCGCGAAACACTGAACGAAACTCAACCGTCACGCTTGGGTCGGTGAAGCTAAATTAGATGTACTCGGGTCCAGTCGATCGGTGACAATAAATCGCATGTACTCGGCTTCAGTCATCATTATGGAAGATTCAGCACTATAATCTCATATGGAAGATTGAGCCTCAAGAGCTAGATTGTATTTCTATGTATTTTTTTTTAAATAAACAGTTTAATTTCTTTTTTATCTTAATATGTAAAATATATTTTCTCATAAACATTGGCACACAATTTTTTTTAGAAAAGTGACTACTCGCTTATGCTTTTAAACTTCACTGGAAGAAAAAGGAACCTTCCTTCTGTATTTTTGCAAATATTTTACGTTTGGGTTTTTCCATGACAGGTGTGTTCAGTACCTGAGATCGGCAAGTACACTTTTATTCATTTTTCTAACTAGCTAAAACTAAATGTTTACTGTGCTATTCCTTAGAAATTCGTAGAGTTGACACAAATCTGCCTTGTAACTCAGGGCAGTACGGTAGCCCGCAGTCTAACAAACAGACTACTGACTTGGAGGGTAGCCAGACGTACTAGCCAGCTACTGAGTGCACGTTTACATTTCAACTGACGGTAATAAGGAACTCATCGTCTTGAAAGGTTTCTATTTTATTGGACAAATAATGAAGTTGGTTGAAAATTAGTTAAATCTACTTCTCTCCTTAAACATCGAATGCTAATATAGAATGTTAATATTATATGCCTTATATTACTTGTGTAGAAAATTAAGTACGACTATCATATTAAACAGCGTTATTTATAAAAACACGAATCCTTAAAACACTCCCCAGAGTCAGTTAAAATAGTCTGTGGTAAAGGGAAAGACCTAACCACAGATTATTGAAACTGCCTCTGACTAGTGTTTTAGAGGAATCTTGAAGAGGAAAGATTGACAAAACAAATATATCGAGCGAATGTGGATGGAAGGGCCGGTAAGGGACGACCCAGACGGACATACTTCGACCAAATAGAGGATGTATTAACAAAGGGCAAGATAAAAAGTACCCGAAACCGGCGTGCGTGCATGCAACGACTAATGAATGTTGAGGAAGCGAAAGTGATCTGTCAGGATCGTAGCAAGTGGCACTCCCTGGTCTCTGCCTACCCCTCTGGGATACAGGCGTGAGTTTATGTTATGTTATGTTATGTTGTTTTTATAAATAAGACCAATACTGTATAGGCGGTCCCTGGTCTCTGACTATCCCTCTGGAATATAAGCGTGAGTTACTGTATAGGAAGGTAGAAAATTAAAGAAAAGTCCTCGGTCAACATATTTACATTTAAAAAATCTTTCACTATCACTGTTCCAAGTAGAATTACTGTTCCAATGTCAAAATTTTCTTCAAACCATTGGTAGTCGTTTGACTATTGAATCGTGATGTTTAAAGTCACAGAATATTGTGCATTTAGGAATTCCATCAGTGGGCTTATCGGTTCATTTTTATGAGGGCAAAAGCCGGAGTCGTCGGCAAGTTTACGGTTGGGGCGCAAACCCGCATTTGGAGTGTGTCCAGGCCCATATCCGAGGCCAAGCAGCCCGCGAGCGCCCCTGTCCTTCATAAAACTGTCAATAAAACTATGCTGTGCGGGAACTGGAGTCTACACCAATTTTAGAGCGCATGTAAACAACAGGAGTATAAAACAATCCCTACAGTGGACAATTACTGAAGGGCAGAGAGATACTCGTAGTTTGGGGTTAATAATCAGGCGATTTCAAGCGCCGGTGTGTAAACACCTCAGACACTTGGGTTAGATAGACACTCTGATACCTGGGGCCTAATTATCTATCTTTTGAATCTATAGCGATCCCTTTCAAAACGTCAAATTGAAAGGGTGCTGACGTACTTCAGACTGCATTTAACCTATCCCAACTCGTGTCAATTAAATGCAGTTTAAATTTCGTCAGAAACTTTCAAACGTCAAATTGAAAGGGATCGCGATAGATTCAAAAGATAGACAATTAGGCCCCTGTTTGAGGGCTGCGGTTAGTTAATTAGTAATTAAAAATGCAACTAAAATAATTCTCGAAGTTGAAGGAAAGTTTCATTCAAGAACCTTTGTTTCGTTTGTTACAGCTTAAAATAGCTTTTGAATTGACTTCACGCACAGATTTTGAACAATAGGGAAGAGCATAGAACGGTTTGATCCTCTTTTCGCATTTTAAACCTTCTTGCTTAATTTACAAAACAAATATTGAGACTTCTTGATGTTCGAGTTAAGAGTCTTCGCCAAAATAAAATCCCTATATATTTTTATAGCTCTACTAAAAAGGATGAATAAACCTTATTAAGGTCCTACCGCGCTGTTTTTCAAGGTTCTTAAAACATCTACGTACGCCCCTTCCCCCTCCATCCACACCCACACACTTATCATTACGTATTCTGTCGTGCACATAAATGCGGCCCGAATATCCTACGTTACAAAGTGCCAAGCTAGACAGAAGGCCAACAACTCGCAAGCTTCCCGCAACAATGTGAGCGTATAATACCCGACGGTAAAAGTAAGGGAGAGTTAATTTTTTTTCGTATCTATGATGATCCAGACGCCAAGTTTGGCAGTTGCTTGACGAACTTTGACAAATGAAAAGTAATCAATACGGCTATGAGACTACACGATAAAACCAAATAACGGACGGATTGTTGGTAAAAAGTCAATAAAAAATCTCAAGTAAAAACTTAGAAAACGAAAACAAAAAACCTACCTGCTAAAAAGATTTAAATAATGCTTAGATGATTCCGTTGTTCAAATTTCCAACTCAGCTGACAGGATTAAAGAAACTCACCTACAAGAAATCGAATAAGATCCCGGCTGATGAGGTTGACAGGTCTGGTTTAGCAGTCGGGTTTTTTAATTACTTTTTTCTAGTATCGAGGATAATAATATTTCGTACACACAATTCAGCAGATGTCGTAGAAGGCGACTAAGGAAATCAATTAGCAGGAGACGGGCAGCAGCGTCTTCCTGAGATTCCAACCGTATACTGCAATCGCTAACCCGCCTGCCAAGCGTGGCGATTATGGCAAAACCCTTCATGGTTATGAAAACCAGGAAGGAGGCCTATGTCCTGCAGTGGGCGTCAAATGGCTGATGATGATGATGAACCCACAATTCATCGAACTCTACATGACCTGAGTTTTACCGAGTCCAAAGATCCAGATTCCAAAATAAAAAGAGTGATCAGCTGCACTTAGACAGGTTAGATACATATCAAGATGGCGATACTGCGCGCAGTGAGTCTCTGTCTAGTTTAGTACTTTGTGACCTAACTCTTCAGAAACATTGCTCCGAAAACTAGGCTTTATTTTAACAAAGTAACATTTTCTCTAGCAACAAAAAATGTTGAATGTTATATTGTCCAGAGAACAAAGCATTCCGGCCTAATATAACAGAGCCTAATGAAGAGGTTCGTCACTCAGCGAGAAGGGCCGGCTTAGCTTTGCGGTCCCCACATACACTTTATAGTTATCCACAAAAAAGAAGGTACAGTCGACAGCACAACCCTTAAATTTTAGTTGCAAAGACCTCCGTCATATAGCGTAGGGTGCACGGGGGTGGGTATGTAAGAGACCAAACGCACTTAACCGCATCCTCGTGTTTGTGCAGTTGAATTAAGTAAATAAAAAGCGTACCGCAAGTGCGCGAGCTTCAGTGGGTAGGTTTTCATACATTCTATAAATGCGATCGCATGCTAAGTAACCGCACTAGTGCGTTTCAGCTCTGAAGGTTGATGTGTTGTTGACTGTACAACCTACTTTTTATGCCCATTTAAAATATAGGAGAAGAAAATGTGCCTGACTGTATGTT
Organism: Yponomeuta evonymella; assembly: GCA_963969515.1. NCBI lineage: Eukaryota > Metazoa > Arthropoda > Insecta > Lepidoptera > Yponomeutidae > Yponomeuta > Yponomeuta evonymella. The sequence goes on from OZ018362.1 coordinate 5,040,597, forward strand.
ATTTATTCGGATTGTAGCCCTTTGTCAAATAAAACGACCGAAACGGAAATAACAAACACAAAGGAAAAAACAACGTCTTAATTTACCCACCACACGTACCATCACCGTTTCGAAATCAAACGACAAAATGTAATAAACATGTATCTGCTCTGAAACAGCGACAGTAATATCTTCTCTTCATTGAAAATAATGAGGTGTTCACAGAGTTTGTGAAATTTGTCTCCGGCAGGGCCGAGGCCCGTTATTGATGGCGCTCGCGAAGGATGCCGCTCGCTTATAATAAACTGACTGATAAATGAAGCGTCTACTTAATGAATAACTGCCAAATTCTTACCCACATAAATACCTTACATCTTGGTATATATTAATAATAATCAACAACATCCATACGTGAGAATTCGTGGAATTTTTGGTCCCAAGCAACCATGGCCAAGCAATCCTAGAAAACACTTGCTTAGAAGTGTAGTGAATGCATAAGCAGCCTATATACGTCCCACTGTAGGGCACAGGCCTTCTCTCAGGGAGAGAGTATGGGCTTAATCGCCACGCGTGCCCACCGCGGATTGGCAATTTCAAGCGCTGAGGTATATGAATAGCTCAGACACTCAGGTTTCCTCACGATGTTTTCCTTCACCGTTAGCGAGTGGTATTGCTACTATAACTTCACAAATGTACATAACTTAGAAAACAAAGTCATAGGTACATGCCCGCACTGTTAATCGAACCTGGGTCTCCCGCTTCCGAGTCCAATGTTCTACCCACTAGGCTACCACCGCATTACCGTGTAGTGAATGCGTTGAATAAACTATTAGTGCTCCCTCAGTAAACTTATTTAAAGAACTCCTAAATGTGATATACTTGCATCAGTTTAAAGCTGCTTTTGTATTAATCTATACAATAATACTACAATAAAACTGAAAATTTTGTCTCTGTCTGACATATTGTCTGTCTTACTCTGTTTCTTTGTGCGCGCATCACGCAAAAACCACTGAAAGGAATTGAATAAAACTTACCACGATTATCGCTTAGATTCCTGTGTAACATATTATAGGCTACATAACATCACGCTTAAATCCACAGGGGGCGAGAAAATCACTATAAATATCTTCGTAACCAGGTTAATTTGCATGGCGAGATGATATAGTTTCTTTTTACGTGTGTCTGTTAATAATCTTACTTACAAAGCGTTACAAAAAATGATGGCTAATTCAACAACGATCATAAATTTTATATGACTTTTTAAAAAGTATTAAAAAACCGAATTATAGGCGAAATAATTATTATGTTTAACATCCGATTTCAATGATAGTATGGAATGACCAAATAATGTACGGCCAAATATGATTATGTACGGCCCAAGCATAATCTACTTTTTAAAAGAAATAGCTGTAGTTTTTTTTTAAATTAGCATTGTACAAATTTAAACGTGATAAAGGAACTGAGTTATTTATTTAAAGAAAGAAACTAAATTAACTATAAAATTTAATATTTAGAATCAACTTCGTTTTTAGGGTTCCGTCCCTAAAGCGTAAGGGACCCTATTAATAAGACTCCCCTGTTCGTCCGTCCGTCCGTCTGTCACCAGGCTGTATCTCATGAACCCTGATAGTTAGACAGTTCACAGATGATGTATGATGCCGCTATAACAACAAATACTAAAAACAAAATAAAATAAATATTTAAGGGAAATCGTTTCCCATACAAAAAACGTGATTTTTTGCCGTTTTTTGCTCGATATTAATAACGGCAACAGGTAGACGCTTGAAATATTCAAATGTACAGATAATGGTACGGATAATGGATGGTACAGAACCCTTCATGCGCGAGTCCGACTCGCACTTGGCCGGTTTTTTTCAACGTCGTTCTTTTAAAAGAATAGAAAGAAAGTAAGATGTAGGTACATACCAACAAGACAAAACACAGAAACAAAATAAACGAATGTAACATCACACAAAAATTTTGGTAGGCAAAGGTTTTCGACTCTACGACCTCATTACAGGCAAACTTTTTTTAAAGTTTCAGAAGTCAAAAGTCATGATAGATCAAAGCTTAAAATCCTAATGAAAAAAAAAGATAGGTTAAAAAAATCTAATTTGTGTATGCACTAATAATAATCTTGTTACCTACCTACATAAACAATCGAAAATATCTCTGACGCAAAACCATGAATGATTGTGCGAAAAAATGATATTTCTTGCTGAAGTGGATAACTGGTTGCAGGCCCACCCATCAGCGTCTATAGGGACCCTGATGGACAACACCTCTTTTAGCACCGCCATCGGTCTGCGACTGGGTTGCCCAATCACTGTGCCCCATCGCTGCTCCTGCGGTACCGACGTCGATCGCCTGGGCCACCATGGTCTATCGTGTCAGCGGAGCGCCGGCCGCCTTTCCCGCCACGCGGCTCTCAAAGACATCATCCGGAGGGCCTTTGCCACAGCCGGGGTTCCGGCCACGCTGGAACCTCCAGGCATCATCCGCGACGATGGTAAAAGGCCCGATGGAATGACATTGATCCCCTGGAAACATGGGAGGCCGCTAGTTTGGGACGCTACATGCGTTGACACGCTGGCACCCTCTCATGTTTCCCAGAGTGGAAGAGCCGCTGGTTCAGCGGCTGGCGCGGCCGAAAGCCTCAAACGGCGCAAATACGGTTCAATAGGAAACAATTACATATTTGCACCGTTTGGGGTCGAAACCATAGGCACTTGGGGCCCAGAGGCGCGCCTGCTGTTCAAAGACTTAGCGGCGCGCCTAATCGACGCATCGGGAGACCAGAGGGCCGGCGCGTACCTCGGCCAGAGGATAAGCCTGGCCATCCAAAGAGGTAACGTCGCCAGCGTTCTGGGCTCATTACCGCGGGACAGTGACCTGGGGCAGGTGTTTTATTTGTAAATATAGAATTAGTTATTTGTATATTTTTATCAGTTATATATTAATTAAGTCTCTTATTTTATGTTTGAATTAATTAAAGAAGGAGATTCACTTAAAAAAATAAAAATTAAAGGCCCTTTATAAGGTAAAACTGCTTGTTTGGGAATTCTTTGGGATCTGGAGGCCGTTCTTTTCATTATTTATTTACTTATTTATTAAGAAAAAGATTGATTGATTAATAAATTATATAGTGCTGTAAAATAAAAAGCAAAGTTTTAATTAATATTTTAATTAAGTTGGGCACAAGCTTGCCCAATGCACGCCACATCTTTCTGTTCTCCACCATCTTCATCCAGCCGTTACCAACAACCTGCCCTCATCGGTACAGCTGGTGGGCGTCCTACGCTGCGTTTGGAAATATTTCGCAATCGGATCCAAGTGACAAGCCACTTTATTATGTTGAGCATTCTATTCCACCAGCATGAGTAATAACATCGCATGGGCGAAACCACTGCTGTTCCAGTCTTCCCTCAGACTATGGAGCACCTCTCTGTGTTTTCCTTGTGCCAGCCCAAATGCACTCGAGAAGACTTGCTGGAGGCCACAGACGCTGGAGTGCGCGTGTCCGAGTTCTGGACCAATGAAATCTAACTGGTTTGGTCATCGACACGATAAGAAGATAGGTCGACGCGAGTAGCACGTTTTAAAGTTTAAAATCGTGTAATCCTGTTCATTTATGGCCAAATTCTGACGTTCTAGCACCAATTTGCGCCGACGGGAGACGGCTTGGTGAGGTAGGCTAATAGAATAGTTAATTTTTCTGCAACAACCGCGAAAAGGTCTCAAGGGAAAATTTACACCATAGCTTTGATTAAGGGGTGAGGGCTCTTCATATTCTAATCCAACGCGAACGTACTCGCGGGCACAGCTAGTTAATAATAAACACCTCCACTGATAGGGAGCCATTCATTTATTACGTTAGATGATTTAGTGGGGGGAGGAGGGTCAACCATGTCTTATTTTTTCTCATAAGGGGGTGGGTATTTTTTTCCTTTAAATTCTTACGTAATAAATATTAAACAGAAGGGGGACAGGGTCGGCCTATTCTTATTTTTTCTTATTATAGGGGGGGATGAACAACTAGCAAAAATAGTCTTACGTAATAAATTTATGGCCCCTAGGGGATTTGTAAATAAAACTCGACGATTCCCCACCGGTGGGGAGTTCCACTTGGGATTAGTGGAACAACTAAACACGATCACTCGCCGATCCCCAATTAAGATACCCTGTGATGTGGTTACTAGACAAGGGCATCACAAATATAGATAAACACCCAGACAGAGACCGTTTGTACAAATCAATTACGGCGGCCTCCAGAGGGAATCCAAGTCCCGACCTCTGTTTTGAAAGTCAAGCGTGTTACCCTCAGAACGTGTTAGAACTTTGAATCTCTCATCACAAATATGTATATTAATCTGTAGAATTCTAAATAGCCCGATCGGACCACCATAACAATGGTTTTTAATTGTTCTTTTCAAAGTCATAATCTGACAGGTTAAGTTGAATTTAGATTCTGAGAGATGATGCTGTCGAGTGTACTGTCATTCAACCAAAAATAAAACCCAAAAAATTAAAACAATTATTTTCACGTCATTCAACAATATGCAAAAATAACCAAAAATAAAACCCAGAAAATTAAAACATTAAAAAATCCATGAAAAATATTGTTCCATCTTGCAGCCGCTTGTAGCACCGAGCGTTTCAGTGACGTAGAAGAAACCGAAACATTGTATCCCTGGTAGAGATGGGATTTAGATTTAGTAAATGTCCGCTGAAGGATAATTGCTCATAAATACTCGTTTCTACTCGGTATTCAATCAAACCTGGACAGTCAAAATGTTTGTTTAAAAGTTATTTCTATATTAAGAGTTATTTCTAGGTTCATCCTCATCAGCCATTTGACGCCCACTGCAGGACATAGGCCTCCCTCATGGTTTTCATAACTATGAAGGGTCTTGTCATATTCGCCACGCTTGGCAGGCGGGTTGGCGATCGCAGTATGCGGTTGGAATCTCAGGAAGACGCTGCTGCCCGTCTCCTAGTAATTGATTTCCTTAGTCGCCTTCAACGACATCCATGGGAGGAAATGGAGTGAGGCTATTCTTAATCCGGCGCCACACGAATAGGTTATTTCTAGGTTAGTTAGGTGCTATTTCTGAATCATTAAGGAGAAATAGCCCAATCGGTTGCTTAACCTGCGGTTAAATACCCGCAAAAATCACATCGAAATGTACTGAAGCTCGCGCATCTTGCGGTGCGCATTTTCCCGGCCATTCTCATCCGCACTCGCATCCACAGTAAAAAGTATGCATTTGAAAAGTTTGGGCATAGTAGGGCCCTATATGGCAACTAACTATCTCTTTGTAAAAATAACCTTCATTTCAGACAGTGGCAATATCAGTATTGAGGCATTGATAAAAAGCGTGTCTGCATGCAGCTACTAATTTATACAAAGCGAAAGAGGTTTGTCAGGGTCATTCAAGGAGGCAAACCCTGATCTCTGCCAATTTAAGAGCCTAATAATGACCAACTGTATAAAAAAGGGTATTTACTCATACTATTATGCATGTATTATATATATATACAAGAATTGCTCGTTTAAAGGTATTAGATTTACTGATATTTACTGACCGCCCATCTCTAATCCCTGGCCTGGCTCGCAGAATCGTAGCGGGCGTCATTACGTGCAATGAGACGACAGACAAAAGGCTTGCCAAGGCTTTTTCATGCAATACGAATGAATATGTTACGCAACTACATTGTTTCAGCCCTGATTACTGCGAGCGGGCAGCCTCCTTTTCACTAGAGCTGAAAATGTAGCTGGAATTTATGATATTTTGAAGTAAACTCACAGGTAGGTACTTACAACGTACCTGTGAATTTATTGTGTCTAGTCACAATTTAATATTACTTGTGCCCATATCTTCGTTCGCGTGGCAATGAGATTAAAAGTGTCCCAGTGTCCAAGATATGGTAAGTATATCATCTGTGCACACGCCTAAAATCTTTCAAGTATTTTATGAGCCCACGCATAAACTCACGCTTTAATTCCAAAGGGGTAAGCAAATACCAGAGTTCGCCACTTGCGACGATCCTGACGACAGATTACGATTTTTTATTCTGAAAACCTGACAAATATATTTTTCTTCTATGAGCCGGCTAATTAAGATAAGAATCATCATCATCATCAGCCATTTGACGCCCACTGCAGGACATAGGCCTTCCTCATGGTTTTCTAACCATGATAATACAAGATAATACATGATCTAAGATAAGAATACATACATACATAAACTCACGCTTGTATCCCAGAGGGGTAGGCAGAGACAAGGGACTGCCACTTGCCACGATCCTGACAGATCATTTTCGCTTGCTCCACATTCATTAGTCGTTGCATGCACGCATTTCGGGTATTTAAGATATTTTGGTTAATTAAGCATTTTTATTTGCATTCAGATCTGTGGGTCAGAGTTATTTACATAATGATAACATGCCTATTTAGAAAACTGAATTTAATAAATCTTACGAACTTTCTATTATAGTATTACGTACTTTGTGTGGGAAGTAAAGCTTTTTACGTCGAGGGAAGTCACCTTGTTTTCAGGCGTGGAACCCTATTAAAAGGCCTAGGGTGACGTCTGTCTGTCCGTTCATTGATGCTCCGTCATACATGAGGCAATTGATTTTTATGTATAGAGAAGATTAAAATATTATTACCATGCAAAGGTCAAAGGGACGTAATTGGCCGAAGACCAAGAGGGTCAGCCTGGCAGGCAAGAGGCCTGTGCTCTGCAGTGGGCTCTATTCATTGGCTTGATGCATTGATAGATAGAAAGATCAATCACCTGCGTGAGTATTTGTAATCACCAAAAGAGTACACACCGATGACGAATATCTACAAGCATAGGGGCCTTAACGTGACGAATTCTATTGTCCCCGAGGGAAATAAGTCACAAAACGTAAAAAATTGATTTGCCACCCATATCATGCGTAAGTTTTTCTTTTCTCGGATCAAAAGGTTTTCTTTATGTATCTTTTCACTTGGCCAAGTCACCGTTTCTCCCTTGACGTTTATTTTATTTTCATGGTATACGGAAAAGTCTTCACAGGTGAATCAGAATAAAAAGGGTATCTGGCAACGAACGGTTACAGGTTGGCCTGTAAATACATCACGGCTATCAATCAAGAGACAGGATGGCTGACTTGATGTAAAAAACGTTACTTTTACTTAAGTAACTGGCTTTGGAAAGGCTTGCGGATGGCAAGAGACTGTGAGAGATGGCATTTAGGAGAAAAGGCTTATACCCAGCGGTGGACAGCGCTACTGGTTTGCTTCACACTTTTTAAACGACAGCTGTATGAAAAAGTCAGTTGTGGACAGTTGGTGAATTGTCTTCAGATTCCACAAAAAATAACAATACTGTCAGATGTTTATACACTAAAATTCTCAATTCCGAAACCCCAGAGGTTAACCAGTCAAGCAAAAGAAGGGTACGTTAATATTTGAACACTTGAAAAATAAACCTGTTTTAATCGAGAAGCTTCGGAGTCAGCATATGCAGAAAGGTATCATAATCATCAGCCATTTGACGCCCACTGCAGAACATAGGCCTCCTTTGTGGTTTTCATAACCATGAGGGGTTTTGTCATAACCGCCACGCTTGGCAGGCGGGTTGGCGATCGCAGTATTATACGGTTAGAATCTCGGGAAGACGCTGCTCCCCATCTCCTGGTAATTGATTTCCGTAGTCGTCTTCTACGATATCCACGGAAGGAAATGGAGTGACGCTGTTCTTAATCCGGCGCCACACGGAAAATAAGGCTGTTCGCTGAAAATAGCGTGAAATTTAATAATAAGGGTAAATTTTCTGCAACTCCAAGTGTAGGGCCAATCTTCTGGGGTCGCATTTTTCCAACTCTCAAGTATTTTAATTAAGCGGGGATATTTTGCTTTTGGTCGCAGGACCTTTCTCCGCTCCGTCGTTGCTACGCATAACTTCATGAAAATTTCACGTAATCTCGTGAGGATAATATAAAATGACGGAACGGCCCCTTTTCCCTCGAATGGTACAAATTAGAAGTTCCGAAGTGAAAGTTCGAAACATTCTGGCATAGCAATGAGTTTATGTTTTGGGTGTAAAAATCTATCCCGTGAATATATAATAAAAAGCAAATAGAGTCGACAGCAGATCAACCTGTACATTTTTGTTGCAAAGTCGTCCTTAACGTAACTGATTAGAGTGCACGTATCTAAAGGTTGATGAGCTGTTTACTGTACATCAACTCATGCGTTCTACTCAGTTAATACTCTAGGTATATGGATGACTTTGCAATAGAAAAGTCAAGTGGTTAAACTTTGGTCTTTGCATCTTTGCGTAATGAGATTATTTATATAGCGTCCAGTGGCACCTTCACTCACACTAGATGGGTGAAAGGACCACTCGGACGCTGCAGTGCCTGGGACGTTGTTTTTAGATGGAGTAGGCTTGCCCAGCACCTAAACCATCCTGACAGGATGGCCTAGCCCACAGGAAAGACAAGTCAATACGTGCGGAGGCTACCAAGCCGCGGGTTTCCTCACGATGTTTTCCTTCGCCGTTAGCGTGTTGTATTGCTACTACAAATTTGCAGAAAATAAACAAAGGTTTTGGAAATCCATGGAGGAGGCCTATGTCCAGCAGTGGACTTCTTGTGGCTGAATGATGATGATGATGAAAAAAAGTTATAGGTACATGCCATCACTGGGAATCGAACCTGGGTCTCTCGCATCCGAGTCCATAGTTCTAGCCACTGGGCTACGACCGTTTGTAGGTATCTAAGGTAATAGTAATACATAAACACATAACATAACATAACATAAACTCACGCCTGTATCCCAGAGGGGTAGGCAGAGACCAGGGAGTGCCACTTGCTACGATCCTGACAGATCACTTTCGCTTCCTCAACATTCATTAGTCGTTGCATGCACGCACGCCGGTTTCGGGTACTTTTTATCTTGCCCTTTGTTAATTAGCAGGGTAAGAGGTCTGTTCAAGCGTTGGCGCCATCGAGTGCAGGTGGCTACAACAGCTCTAGAGCGCATAAAAGTTGATAGATTGCAAGATGAAGATGTGAGCGGAGAGTATAGGAGGAAACTCAAGGACAAACTCATTCATGTAAATGAAGAGTATGAATGGGGAGTGGAAGAGTTATGGGCTCAGTTAAAAACTAATATAGTAGAGACTGCTGCCGAAGTATGTGGAGGCAGAAAGAGACTGAATGGAAGAAAAGCGAAAGCTACTTGGTGGGATGAAAGTATTAAAGAAGTAGTGAATGAAAAGAAAAAGGCGTGGTTGGACTTGTTAGCTTTCAAGTCCATCAAAAGAATGCAAGGAATTAGTAGTGAAGATGAAGATGTAGTAAGATTGAAAGAGAAGTATAGTATGATAAAAAAGAAGGTGAAGGATGTAGTGGAGAGAAGAAAGAATGAAGAGAAAGAAAAGTATGACAGGAGATTCTCACGAAACTTCAAGGCCAATGTAAAACTGTTTTGGAAAACGGTGAAATTGGCCCGAGGTAGATCTGAGCAATCTAAGTTGAGTGTTATTAGGGATGAGGATGGCTCCATGCTGAAAGAGGAATTTAAAGTAATGGAACGTTGGAAAGGATATTTTGAAAGTCTGTTTGAAAGAGAGGAGCGGCTCATGGAAGGCGATTCCGACCGTGAGGCGGAACCTAGTGTTGCTAGCGTTATAAGTATGGAAGAGATTGTCAAGGCAATGAAAAGAATGAAACTAGGTAAGGCTGCGGGATATGATAGAGTGTCGTTAGAAATGCTGAGGGCTGGTGAAGGCATTGTAGCTAGCAAGCTATACCTGCTTTTCAACAAGTGCTGGAGGAGTGGCAAAGTACCTAAAGACTGGGGTATGGCCGTCATAGTGCCGCTTTATAAAGGCAAAGGGTCCCAGCAGGTGTGCAAAAACTACCGCGGTATCAGCCTTCTCAGCATTGTCGGCAAACTGTATGCAAAGATTTTGATTGAAAGAGTACTAGATGTGACTGAAGAAAAGATATGGGATGTGCAAGCGGGTTTTAGAAAGGGAATGGGATGTGTGGACCAAATCTTCTCCTTGAGGCGGATGGTGGAGAAACTTCTGGCCAAAAGTCAGAGGGTTTTCTGTGCGTTTGTCGACTTGGAGAAGGCTTATGATAGAGTGGTGAGGAATGACCTGTGGTCGGTACTGTCCAGGTATGGGGTGGACAGCGTCTTGCTGCGAGCTCTGAAGTCTCTCTATGAAGACTCCAGTGCTTGCGTTAGGATTAATGGGGCGTATACTGACTGGTTTAGCATTCGCAGGGGTGTAAGACAGGGATGTGTCGCCTCCCCATGGTTGTTCAACTTATTCATGGACAGTTGCCTAACTGATTTGAAAGAGAATGACTTTGGGATAAGGATGGGTGAGCTACTGGTCAAATGCTTGTTATACGCCGACGATCAGGTTTTGTGCGCATCGTCGGTTGAAGACCTGCAGACACAAGTAGCAGTAATGGATGAGGCGTTTAAAAGGAAAGGAATGAACATTAATGTGAGTAAGACAAAAGTAATGGTGTTCGAAAAGGATGATGAAATGACTGAGTGCAAGATAAGAATTAGAGGTGAAAGGGTGGAACAAGTGAAAGAATTTGTCTATTTGGGGAGCCTCTTTACCAGTGATGGCAAGTGTGAAGGTGATATAGAAAGAAGAGTAAAAGCAGGAAATTGTGTAAACGGTGCATTGCACTCCTTTGTGAGTGGCCAAAACATCTCCAAAAGAGCTAGATTGGCTATCCATAATGGAGTGCTAGTCCCAACACTTATGTATGCTAGCGAGACTTGGGTATGGCAAAAGAAGCAAGAAAGTAGGATTAATGCAGTAGAAATGAGGTCCTTGAGAAGTATGTCTGGCGTTACTTTGAATGACAGGATACGCAATAGTGTGATTAGAGAACGTTGTGGACTGAAAGAGGATGTAGTGACAAGAATTGAGAAAGGAATGTTGCGTTGGTTTGGACATGTGGAGAGGATGAAGGAAGAAAGATTGACAAAACAAATATATCGAGCGAATGTGGATGGAAGGGCCGGTAAGGGACGACCCAGACGGACATACTTCGACCAAATAGAGGATGTATTAACAAAGGGCAAGATAAAAAGTAATAGTAATAATCTTTATAAAAAACAAAGTCGTGATAGTTACACCATTTATTACTCAAGCACGGCTGAATTACGATGTTTATGTTTCTGGATTTGTCTTCGTCCAGAATAGGATAATAGAATAAGATATTCATCAATAAAAAATTAATCACTAAAAAAAGATCAGTGAAAACCTCAGTCTAGCCGTTCATTTCTTATAAAAGGTATAACGAAACGCAACTGACAGCTCACGTAATGTTGTCTATGGTTTGTTTTGAAAATATCGCGACTAAGAACAAAACGTTGAAATAGAAGTTGACGGGTCGGGTATTTGTTTTATGCGAGGCTTACGAGTGGTAATAGGTATGTACTACTCTATGGTTACGAGGATTATTATAATAAATCTTATTGTGGTGATATTATTCCTAACAAAGCAGCGACCAAGAAGATCTAATCTTTCCCGATTAAGCCGTAATGCAATTAGGATCCGAAAGATCGCAAATGAAACCATTAAAAAAGAGAAAAAGATATTGCACGTGAACAGCGCCGCGTTAGTATGGCCCGACTTCGTGCTTCTCAATGACAAGAGCAAAGTGAGTCAGCCCCTGAAACGTTTCGGTTGGCAATGCGAAATCGTCGGGCAAACCTCATACATTTTTGTACTTGCACACAATACAGTAGGTAGAAGAATAACATACTATACTTATCTCTCCTTATTCATAGCCCATTCATACTCCATATATACCACCATACTCTCCTTATTACAAGGAATCTTTTCCAGTAAACTCAAGATTAGAAATATATTATTGATCGTCATGGTGAATGCAAGAAGAATCAGAAATTGAAGTCGTTTAAACTCAAACGGCATATCGGTTGGGATCATCGGAACCCCCCCGGAATTAAAACTTCCCCACCTTTGAATTTTCCTTTGAGTGTCACCGCGTAAATCACATTGATCATTAGTTTACTTATCACCAAACGCGTTCCGTTGCATAGTTTTGGTTGGTTTATGTTTCAAAGCATGATTAAGTACTACCGAGCCAACCTTCAGTCGTAAATTGTACGGTGGTAAGCCACCAAGGAGTTTCAAAATTAAATTGGATAGTTGGTGGCTTCATGGACAATATGTTCAACGATAATATGTTCAAGGACAATTTTGAATTAATTTTAAAATCATAAATCTGTTCATTCATTGACTGTTAGGCGGAACAAATTTCGCCGGGTCGGCTAGTAATAGTAATAGTTGCCCTATGTAATTCCTGGTGAACATACAATAAAGAATATTGTATCTACATTAGAACGTCGATTATCCGAACTAATTGGGGGACATCGGTGTTCTGTAAACCGATTTATTCGGATAATCGAACTATGTACTTTTATTTACCTATTTACCAAGAAAACTTATTTTTAATAATGTAATAGGTACAATCAACGACTGAAAAAATCTATAAATCTTCGTTGGCCAAAGCCAGCTCACCCGCTTATACAAAAAACCCAGCGCAGCAAGGTCACGCACTTTTTGAGTACATATCTCTAAGCATACAAATGCTTCGAATGTTTTCTTCTTCGTTATCTGCCTGACTAGTTGATCAATTACTGGAGGCATCAGTCACGAGGTCTACCATTTCACTATCCCGGATTATCTCAATTGTTGACATTCATCTATTGTTAAACCTCTGTGTCGGCACAAGTAGTGGGGAGAAATGGACCGTGTGGTTGGTAGCTAGTTCGGCTAAACGGTCGTTCGGATGAACGACGTTCGGATAATCGACGTTCTACTGTATCTATCTAAGTATAATATGAATTGTTCTTATTTCCAATCCCATTTTTTTGATGTAGCCTATATAAGTCGCACTGCAAGGCACAGGCCTTCTCTCAGAGAGAGTATGGGCTTAAATACCACGCGTGCCCACGGCGGATTGGAAACAAGCGCTGAGTATGTGATGTTTTCCGTCACCGTTACTGAGCCAATTAGTCTCATCCCTTTAGCGATACTTATAAATTAAGAAAACTGCGAAAGGAAATTGAGAAGCCACCCGAGGAATTCTTTGAGGCTTGCCTTTCCTGACTCAGCATTAACCGAGTAAACGCGAGCAAAAGTAGGTTACATATGGAAATCTCGCACTTAATTAACATTCCAGCGAGAGCAGCCTTTGACTCCGAGTTCCTTGAGAATCGTCCTCAAATGCTGCACAAAATAGTTGTAAAAGTACAGATCAATGTAGAGATGTGTTTTTGCAAGGTTGCCTCAAAGCCATATCACGGTTTTGGAAACTACAGTAACTGCGGAAGTTTTCATAAGGACTATTTTGACAGTGGGATCAATGATACTAGTACGTTCTAGTCATAACACAAACGTGCGATAATGAATAACACTAAGCCAGTCAAATAATGGCAATTTTTTGTCAACGTAAATATGTCGGATATAAGGGAAGAAGAAGAAAGACTTTTATTGGGACAAATTAACACATCACAAGAAAAAAAGGCGTAACAAATAACATAAACAAGTACAAAGGAAAAACACATCACATAATACAAGACAAAGTCAGAGCGTCAGAGTGCATCCTGTGGTGTATCAACGTTGCCACAAAGGGCATCTGACTCAGCATTGTGCTGAGGGTGTGAGCTCTCAGCTCTGGTTTTCAGTCAGTGCCTGCGGTAATTGACGCGTATATTATAACCTCTAGGCAACTTAAAGTAGAGCGAAAATGCTCACGTGCTAGGCCATTTTTGAGTCAGTCGTCACCACGCATATCATCATCATCATGATCATTCACTATGAGAGTATGGCAAGGGCATCACAAACATAGAAATTCACACAGATTGAGGCCATTTGTACACATGTACGATGTCCCCCATTGGGAATCGAACCCATGACCTCCGGCATGGTAACCAGACGTGATACCACTAGGCCAATGTGGCAGTCAATGAGGAATGTTTATGGGGAGGCAGGGCCAGCCCTTCAGGAGGCCAGACGTGGAACACCAGAGGAGCGCGCTAGTCTGGAATAGAAAATAAGCAATTTTTTATCCCGGTAACATACACATCCTAATTTACAAGCGAAGGAAGACGCGGGATACAGCTACTTTATGAAAAAAAATTAACACAAAAAAACATAACATATAGATAAATAAAAATAAAGATATTGAGAAACAAACGTTAGTATACATGTAAAGTTATGACTAATTAACAAGTTGAATGTTAAGTATACGTTATTTATTTATCACGTTAGAAACCAAAATAGGTAGATCCCGTACTATATACTCACGCTTATGATATCCCGGAGGGGTAGGCAGATACCAGGGTCTGCCACTTACCACGATCCTGAAAGATCTCTTTCACTTCATCAACATTCATCACTCCATTCCATTTTCTTATTGAATGATTGGTAAGAATAAGTAAGCTCCTGTAAACTTACTTATTATTTAATTTTAGGCAACTAGGCCCATACAATACATAATTACATACCTTGATCTAATTGAAAATATACTATAATTCAAATTTATCTTGGCTAGCTTAGGTCCACAGAATTTAGTCGTCTATCTGGTCTTAAGTCTAGACTGAAAATCCTGGTAAGGAGCCCTTCTGTCGGTGTTGGTCGCGCAAGAATTAATATTCATCGCGCCGCGTCGTCTCGCGGAACTTTTACCGATGTGTGCGTGTTTTCGTAATTAGCGACGGGCCTAAACGCCTGAAACAGTTTCGTCGCCTTGCCATGTCACGCGTGACAGTGGAGCCGCGAAGCGATAAATTTACAAGACCTCAGATTAGCATACTAGGACGACTAAGTACGGTACCGTCAACAGTACATCAATCTTGAAGCTCGTGCCTTCCTGGATTTATATTATTTTATAAAATTACTAGCTGACCCCGCAAACGTTATTTTGCCATATTAATTAGCTTACTTAGACCTACCATATATACACAAAAAAAATCGTAAAAATCGGCGAAGCCGTTTCGGAGGAGTTCGATAACAAACACGGTGACACGAGATTTTTATATATTTAAGTGCTTGTCGGGCCACGCGCAGCGTAGGGTTCCGTGGGAAGAGGGGTTATTATCTACTTTACTGAACTAACAATTTTATTAAAGTATTTTTTTTTTAGTTGGTCGCCTATTACTCGTTAACTTGTAAAGCCCACTTAGCCGTGATCATTTTCCTTTTAAGTTCGTTATCACGAACGACGTTTCTACCGTAGCCAGAAGAGGGTGGAGAGGACGCCCTATCTGACAAAAAATTGCGCGTAAATTAATTTAAATATTTTATGGATTCGCGCACATGCGTGTAGATCCAGTGCCTGAAAATGTGGCAGTGAACTTTGTCTCTAATCACACTCAGGATGCTGTCAGTGCTCCCCCGCACTCTACTCAGTATTGACGCAGTTCGCTTTCTAATGATAGCGTGGAAATCCTCTACCCTGGCTTCAGCAAACATACCTGACGCGTTCCACTCCCAAGACCGATCAGCATCCTGAATGCGTTGTTGCACTGCACGCGGAGGGCGTTGTAAATCTTCTGCGTATGCCGGGCCCACAGGCTGCACGTGTAGAAAGATTGGCAAAAGATCTTAAAAAGGGTTATCTTCGTCTTTGTCTTATAGAACGCATGGCAAAAGTTGTAACGAATAAAAATAGGTATTACAAATTATATGTGTGTCTTACAGAAATAAATAATATATCTTTCTATCTATTGCCGGCGTACCTCAGGGCGGCGTGCTCTCTCCACTTCTTTTCTCCGTATTTATAAATACTCTCGTCTCTGTTACCTCAGTTCCCATCATCTGTATGCAGACGATCTCCAACTTTACACATCGTTCAAACTAGAGAACGTCGATACCGCTGTCGCCTCTATGTCTAATGACCTGGAGTCCCTTCGGCAGTGGACCGTCAGGTACGGTCTTCTTTTGAACCCCTCTAAAACTCAGGTCATGTTTGTCGGTAGCAAGGCCCTCATCGCCAGACTAGATTTGACCTCTCTTCCCAAGGTGCTCTTTAATGGTATTGCACTTCCCTACTGCAGCAAGGTGAAAAATCTTGGTCTGCACATCCAGAGAGATCTTTCGTGGGATGTGCATGTGGCTGAGATAAGTAGGAAAGTATTTGCCTCAATGCACTCCCTTAAGCGTTTACAGAAGTTTCTTCCATTCTCAGCCAAGGTTACGCTTGCCAATTAATTGCTACTCCCCATTATCGATTATGCTGACGTATGCTATCCTGACCTTGGTGAGGAGCTATTAAGCAAACTCTTCGACTTCTCAACTTATGCATTCGATATATTTTCGGATTGCGTAAGTATGATCACGTCTCCCAATTTCGCTCCAAGCTCAAGTGGCTTAATATCCGTTTCCACAGGAATGCTCATATCTTGTCCACTCTCTACAATGTGTTGAATAACACTTGCTCCCCTTCCTATCTCAGGGAACGCTTTGTTCATCTCCACAGTGACGCCCGCTCTATGCGGTCGTCCCGGATTCTTCATCTCCGCACCCCAGAGCATAATGCGGCGGGATATTCTAATTCTTTTACCGTGACTGCGATTCGCTTGTAGAACAGCCTGCCTCTGGACATTCGTCAGGCTTCAACCCTGGAGATTTTCAAAAAGAAAGTTCTTTATCACTTCCTTGATCTGCAGAATAGGCAGTAAACGATCACCAGTTATTTTATTTTATTGCTTATTGGTATGTAAGTAATCGTGTTTTGTAATTGTAATTATCTTCAATATGTATGTACGTATTTTTTTTTGTTATTTATTTATTTATGTACTATCATTTATGAAGGTTTATAATAATTTCTATTATCCCCCCCCACTAAGTCTAAGTTATTTCCCTAGGTTTACGTAAGTTTATTATTGTATTTAATCTTCTTCTTGCACTACCCGTCGCCAGTCTCTTCAAAACCAAAGGTTTGCTGGAAGAGAATGCTTCTTGCATTAAGCACGCCCTTGTACACTTACGATGTAATTAGTGCAATAAAGAATTAAAATAAATATTGCTCTGAAGTCGGTAGGATTTTTTCATTGCATTCACCCGCACTCGTACGAGGTTGCGGGTAAGTAACCGCAAGTAAGTTCAGTCCCTTATTACGGGGCTATTACTGATCATTTTTACATATTTATAATACGTGTAACCTGCGGGTCTGATACGTCTTTCCTCCGCAGAGTGTACTTTAGCTGCTTAAAAACATGACGATAGTGAGTAACTGTCGCTATAATTTTAATTTTAGGCTTGGACTTTTGCCGGTGACAGATCTTCCACATACTTTGGTCATTGTCATTTTGTCTCTATTACAATCACAAATAACAGGGTGCAAACCGTTCATTTGTACAGAAAACAAAGACAGAGAGGCAATATTGGAAATCTTACTAATTAAAAGTTTCTGGCAATTTTGAGCTGAAAATGAAAACGGATCGGACGTGCAACTCGGCGCCGCCCGAGCACTCTGCCCAAGTTCGACGGAAGAGATTTTTCAGCGCGGACTTTCCAATGCTTTTCGATTCGGCACCTTGTCCCATTCTATAAATTCTATTTGCATCGATTTTCCGAACTCCTAACAAGCATTTAAAAGAACTTTAACTGGGAAATCGTAGTTTTATGAACAGGAGCAATAGATATTTTCAGGGAATAGGTAAAAAAACGCTACGCTACCAACTGAAAAATTCAATCAATTCTCGTCCAAACAAAACGATACGCGCGTTAGGTCTCTCAATTTGCTTGTAATGCTAGACTGTATGTCCACAGTTTGAAGAGCAACGTAGACATCAAGTAACATCATTGAAGCACTACTATGTTATTCCGTAACACTTTTGCGGAAAGCAGAAAAATACTCTATTTATTTATTTATTACTCTGTTTATTTACATGTAACATTCACAATATTCTTACAGTAGTATTACAACTAGTATGTGCACCAATTACATATGTTCACAGCTTTCGTTAAGTAAAAAAAACTTACTACATCAGTGAAGAAGCCTTCCGGCTAAACCAACAATAAAATAGGCAACATCAGTTACTTAAATATCGAAATATATATAGAAAATATACAAAGGTTTCAAAACTTCAACTAAATAGGATGAGTCCATCCTACACTGCCTTGAATACACAAAACCAAGTGCCATTCGCACTCACGCACGAAGGGTTCCGAACCAACATTAGACACAAAGATCGAGAAAATATTGGCAAAAAATCACGTTTTTTTGTATGGGAGCCTCCCTTATTTTTATTTAATTATTTATTTTTTAATTGAATATGTGACTAAATATTCTGTGAATATTTCAAGCATCTACCTGTTCCGTTATTAATATTGAGCAAAAACGGCAAAAAAATCACGTTTATTTTATGGGAGTCCCCCTTAAATATTTATTTTATTCTATTTTTAGTATCTGTTGTTATAGTGGCAACAGAAATACATCATCTGAGAAAATTGCAACTGTCTAGCTATTACGGTTCATGAGATACAGCCTGGTGACAGACATAGAGACGGACAGTGGAGTCTTAGTAATGGGGTCTTGTTTGGCACCCTTTGGGTACGGAACCCTAAAAAGAAAACTCGTAAGAAGCTCTTGCTAGTCAGCATAAATCACAAAGTCATAAGTAGAACATTTAATTTCATCTTTGTTTTTGGGGTCCCATACCCAAAGGGCAAGCTAACTTATTACCTACTATTAACTTACTTATTAACTTATTACTAACGCCTGGTTCCCCGTACACATTTTTTCTTCAAAATTACGTAACAGACTGTTAATCCCTGATTAAAAGTACTTTGGGTTGCTAGAAGATTCAACTGACAGCCTGTTAATAGTCTGTCAACGCAAGTGTCAAATCTCTAATTAATCACTGACTAGCGCCATTTTGGGTTTCCAGAACGCATCTTCTTTTGTTGACAGACTGTTGACATGCCATTGACATGAGATATTTAATTGGAGATTTTCGAGCAATTAGTGGCGTGTTATCATCACGAAATAGGATTTCTTTACTATTTCAAAGGGTTGTTTGAAGAAAATTGAGTGAATACAAAGCAACTATAACCTAATATGTAACCCAGAACCTAAAAAAGACTGTAGATTTGCCTGCCCAAGCTCAAGCTGGAGGCGCAAATATACTTTTTTCAGTTCAGTCTGTTATAGTGCTAACCTATAAAGTCGGCAAAAACCTAGATAGGTACTAAAAT
Organism: Yponomeuta evonymella; assembly: GCA_963969515.1. Classification (NCBI taxonomy): domain Eukaryota; kingdom Metazoa; phylum Arthropoda; class Insecta; order Lepidoptera; family Yponomeutidae; genus Yponomeuta; species Yponomeuta evonymella. The sequence continues at coordinate 5,059,844 of OZ018362.1, forward strand.
ATCCTACCACACCTGAATCATTATCAGCCACTGGACGACTTTAAATCAAATTAAGGGTTACAGCAAAATTATAATTAACTCATTAAATTTCTATTATTAGTTATTTTTAATGATATTGTTTGTAAATGTAAATACCTAGTTATTGGTATAAATAAATAGACTTTGAAAAACTCATTAAATAATCTCATACATAATATTCTTAATAATCACAGGCTTTATATCACACTGTACGAGCTGAGGAAAGCATGTCGCACAGCAAAAGTTGTATGTTGGACGATGGTAGAAGGAATAAAAACAGTTTATATCTTCTTGGTGGTTTATTCACAGAGTTAATTAGCACAAAATTATAGTTATAAGTAAGTAAAGCTGTAGGTGCAGTGGCTCAAGCAGACTGGCGGGCGGTAGCAGTGTCTGACTATACATTGTCAGCATTATATGCAGCGATGCATGGTGGTTGGCTGGTGCACACACAACAAATGTGAAATATTCACATCTTGTCTACAGCTTCATCTTTTTAATTTCAAATCATGAGACTTCAAGATGGAGTTCTGCATCTATGTATATAACTATTTCGTAATATAAACCATCAATCGTCGAATCCAACTCGGCTGGGCAGCATTCGGGAAACTTAGAAAGGTCTTTTCGTCTGATATACCTCAATCGCTCACGACAAAATTATACAACCAGTGTGTGTTACCAGTGATGACTTATGGCAGTGAAACGCGGTCGTTTCACTGCGCTTGAAATATTCAAATGTTGTGTAGATAGTACGGAACCCTTCGCGCGTGAGTCCGACTCGCACTTGAGCGGTTTTTTTTAATGAACCGAAAATTTGGAGTGATAAGGTTCAAATTGCTACTATGTTAGCAATTCTCCTGCCTCTAAAATAAAAACGATCGGAGTGAGAGCGAATTTTACCATGTACTTAATTAAATGCAAAAGGCGTACTTAATGAGTATTTACTTACTAATGGTCCTAAATTTGTCCTAAATATTGACAATACAGCAACTACAGTCATAAATTAAGTAGATTTACCTCGGCGCTTGAAATTGCCAATCCGCGGTGGGCACGCGTGTTAATTAAGCCCATACTCTCTCTCTCTCTGCGAGAAGGGGTGTGCCCTGCAGTAGCACGTATATAGGCTACATAAAAATATTTACTTATTTCTTGTATTTTTGTGAATGCTTTAATTTATTGACTTTCTACCGTTCGCTTCACACGTGAATGAAAGAAGGTTTAAATAATATATTTGAATAAAAAACGCCAAGATATCGACATCTCGGTATTCCATAAAAAAAAACATAAGTATTCTTTTTTGCGTTTGCACGGATTAAGACTCTTTTAAGATTAGATTAGAACTCGTTATTGTACACACCAGAAAACAAAATACAAAAGGTTATTTAATGAGTTGTTGTATCTAGTCATGGTAAGTCTTTATTTATATTCTTTTTGTTGCACTAACTCGCGCTGAGGACAGTTTTTGAATACCTACCTATTTAGAGGCTTATATTTCCACCCATGCCCATTGCCTCAGTTGGGAGAGCGTGGTAAGGTTAGCCAGAGGTCACGGCTTCAAGTCCCGGAATGGGTGGAATTTTTAACCTCTAAATAGATTTTTTTAAATGTCTTTAATTCCTATGAGGTATCACTAGAAATTTAAAGAATTTGTAATTATAAGATTATTACCACGAAACAATGCTTAACTCTGTAACTTAGTACCTAGCATGCTGTGTAAACTGTTTTTGGGTTACCGCCTAGATATAAGACTGCACGTAATTCTAATAGCTGTAACTTAAATAGTTGTAACCTGTAAGTTTACCCATTAAAACGCCATCAACATGTTTTTATGAAATTATTGTTTACAATATTCTTTACACTATTTATTAAGGGCCATTTTTTAGATAGAACTTAACTAGAGAATAAGTTGGATCAGAAATCAGATAAAACTTAACTAGAACTCCATTTCCTTCCGTGGATGTCGTAGAAGGCGACTAAGGAAATCAATTACCAAGAGACGGGCAGCAGTGTCTTCCTGAGATTCCAACCGCATACTGCGATCGCCAACCCGCTTGGCAAGCGTGGCAATTATGGCAAAATCCCTCATGGTTATGAAAACCATGAGGGAGGCCTGTGTCCTGCAGTGGGCGTCAAATGGCTGATGATGATGATGAGAGAATAAATTGCATGTAATCACTGTCTAAATCATACAACAAGACATTGACAATATCAGTTTTATTCTCCAGTTAAGTTTTATCCGACTATTGAAAAATCCGGTCTAAATAAAATAAAAAGTAACTGACCGCTCGTAGGATTTCAGTTGATGACGTACTTCCATACAATGACGTACTTCCGCTTAAAAATCAATTTAAGTACAGAATCTCAAAATCACCAAATTTCTCGAAAAAAAAATTTAAAAACAGAACTTTTTTTATAAGACAATTGACATATCAAAATGATGACATGAACTTCGAAGCAGAGAAAGGGGCGAGGCTCGGACTTGCGCGTTTACATAATGAACTCCACTGGCTAGGCAGATATCGCTACAATCTCTGGAGCCTCGGCTGATCCACGTAATGGAATCGTAAAGTTCCAAGCCACGCGTTAAACACTTATCTCTGCATGCCAAGACAGCCGAGTATGCGAGACGTTCAACTTGGAGACTATTACTGTGTGTATCTGAATCTACATGGTCATAAGGGCGAGGCATTGAGTAGCTACGACGTAGGTATATTATATTTAGCTGGTAGCAGGTGGGTAGCTGCCAATTACTTACTATTTTTATCGATAGATATCCCGCTTGATACCCGGTTGTTGACCAGGCCTACTGGGTACTGACCTACTAGTATATCTATGGAAATACTCATAAAAAACTCCACTAGAACGTTCTTCCACTTATCTAACAGCAGCTAGCTACAGTATATACCTACTAATATCTTTGTAAGATTCCATGTTGAATGCTCTCTATCTATATTAAACATCAAACCAGGCCTGGATAATTAGGTACTAATGCAATTGATGCAAAACAAGTTTCAATAAACAATCGTATTCAAAGAAAAGGTTAAATGGATATCAAACAAACAGACGGATAGAAGGGCGTAGCTTAGGCGAATCCTCTGCGGAATAAAGTGGGGCGATATTTGCATGCCCCGAGCAAAGAAGTGTACCTTGTTCTTGAAAAATATCTGCGAGTCCCCTCTCTGCGTAATCTACTTACAGGAGTGAAATGTATAGGATTTTATGTCAGCTCAATGGCTTGAAAAAGTCGGTCTTCAACAAGTCATTTTACATTTCCCGCGAAAAAGAGTGTTTCAGTCTTGAAAACGATTTAGTAAAGGTGATTGAGTGACTCTGAAAATGCTACGGGATATCTTATCTTCAGCGGCTGTCGAGAATAGATGAGAATAGACACGAACGTATACCGACACCGTAAGGAATGTTTAAGCGCCGGGCCCTTATTATGAAAAATGCGACATTATCGGAAAGGTCGTCAACGTCGCGCTTGAGCTCGACAATTCACTCGAATCTAGCCATAAATACGGTTCTTTTTTTGAATAGCTATTACTATTCAACTATGGAAACTATTCAAAATTAAAAAGAACCGTAATTGTCGCTAGATTCGAGTGAATTGTCGGGCTCAAGCGCGACGTTGACGACCCTTGCGAACATACCGCTGCTTCATAATAAGGGCCCTGTTGTCTCGTATGCTAATAAGTTGTATCTATCAGTTGCCAAAGTGCACTCAAAAATAGAACTGACAACTGTCAACCTGTTAACGTTGGTTTAAGAAAGTGGGTGTGAGGACCAGAAACAGTTAAGCGTTGGAGCGATGGCGACGTAAGATATCCGATAGTCATGTCCTCTAATCATGAGACTACGACGAAGGAAGAAAATCATACCATTTCCTTTGAATTCTAAAGATGGAAGCCTTTCAAAAGTCGGAGTTAGAGCTAATCAAGATATGAATTAACTAACCTGCAAGTAACGTTAAAACTATTTCGCTACGGACATATACGATTCTATGCCGGTTTCTAAAAAAAACCTGTTTAAATTAGCTTAAGTATGACCAACCCCGGTTTCCCGTATACAAGAAAATCTGTAAACTACTTTTAACTGTCAGTTTTTTTTAGGGTTCCGTACCCGAAGGGTGCCAAACAGGACACTTTCCATCTGACTGTGTGTCAGTCTGTATGTCTGTCACCAGGCTGTATCTCATGAACTTTGTACATGATGTATTTCTGTTGCCGCTATAACAACAAATACTAAAAACAAAATAAAATAAATATTTAAGGAGGGCTACCATATAACAAACGTTGTCTAAAGACAGCGCTCGCCATCTAGCGACCATCTTTGTAACCTTCACAGCGCCGATGTCATGTCGTTTAACGTCAAGTTTAAACGCTTCTTGTTGGTTTCTATAGATGGCGCTGTTCTCAAATTCAATCTTTCTCTAATGTTGTGTAGATAATGGTACAGAACCCTTCGTGCGCGAGTCCAACTCAGACTTGGCCGGTCTTTTTTGTGTGTGCGATAGCCTACTGACAGCTTTTAACAGCTGATTAACAGATTGTTACACTCGTATTCCAAGACGTTCCTCAAAATCGTCTCGACTCAATACTTAACGGAGGAGGAGTCGAGGAGATAGTGGAGGCATTTCCTTGAGGTAGGTAGTATTAGGAGTCAGTGCAACCTCGAGTGAGTGCATCCAATATAGTCGGTGGTGTAACTCGAGTGAGAATTTGTTTCTTTATGTTGCCAACGGCGATGTGATCGATGTTATTTTAAAAGAGAGGCTCTTTAAAAATAATAGAAATCACCATTAAAATAATGATAATAATTCTGTCACATGAGAATTCATGTGAGAGGCCACAGTCTTAGAAGGGAGCCCAGCCACATATCTAATCAAGCTTTAGAGTGAACCCCCCAAGGAAAGAGGAAACGTGGCCGTTCCAAACTAACCTAGCGGGGCGCTCAGTGGCAGAGGAGAAAGACAGCCGACCTAACCTGGCCCGAGTTGAAGAGCGCAGCCCAAAACACGCCGAGATGGCGGAGTACCTATTGTGGACGCCCTCTGCCCCACTCAGGGGACGTAGGACATTAAGTCAAGTAATTAAAAATTATTACATCTTATAGTCGTCATCATAGACATCTTCAATATTATGCATAAATCAGATCAATAGATTGGCATGCAATAACTTTTGAAAACTTCGCAAAACAACGTTTTCCGAAGCTTTGACAGTTGATTCCTCGACTAGAGTAAGAAATTTACTTGAGTGGAGGAAATCTTTGAAGTTTTATAATACCTTTCCTTATTCAGGGAAGAGTGGAGTCGAGGGAGACTTTGATGAACGTCTTGGTTTACGGGTGTGAGTGTATGAGAAACCTGGTGTAATCCTTAAATTTTCAAGTCAAATAGGTGCCGCTAAAGTATGGGCAATAATACCTAAGTAGCCAGTCGGTCTTTACACGTAAAGATGTTCGACAAAGGAGAGCCGGTAACATTTCGCTTTAAATATTAAATTTGCCCCGCCTCAGATTCTGGGCGGAACGGCTCGCCTGGGCCTTGTTCCTCTTGAGGAACTGCCTACTCACTATTCTAAATTACAAATACGTGCGTCGGCTGCGAAACGGTGCCTAGCGCCCACCAAGTCACGTAAGGCCCGCGGAATAACACTCCAGGTTAAGATTGTTATCTCCCGGTTACTGATGACATGTATTCTGTGTCTCCGATAATGCGGATTACAGACTACTGAAAGAGGGTCCGGGAAAGGCGAGGATTGCCTCCGCGCATAGAGATTGTAAGTATACTTCAGAAACACATCCCCCCGAATGTAAGGAAATTTATTTTTATAAACAGTTCAAAGGCAACGATTTAGAAGTATTTCCTGAATTAATGAGATGAATAAAACCAGAAAATAGCGTAGCAGATACATTCCAATGCCTGTTCACATATTTATAATTAAATATTTAACCGTTTAACGCATCTAATCGCGATTGTTTATAAGGTAGACTATAATTGGCATGATTTTTTTCCGTATTTTAACCATTTTAACTGACGTTTGTTTCCTAAGGAAAGTGTATCTGACCCAGAGTGTATCTGTAAGCAGGTAGAGCCCTTTTTCTCTCGACAGATTACCGAGGCTTTGCTATTCTCATTTAACACCCCGAGAAACTACTTAGCCTATTTTTTCCCCACTTTTTTCCAGTCGTGGCACTGAGTGATTGCTTTTTGTTACGACTCTTCTATCTCATCTTATCCATAATTTCTCATTACTCCCGTAGTGACGGACGATTTTCATGCTTCCATCCAAATTATTTCGCCTCAGCGGTTACGCTGTTGATATGGGCTCCATCGAAATTCGTATTGCATCGTGCGGCGACTACGAATTGGTGGTTTTCACGCACGAGAGTCTAACATATCTACTTACCTACTTACTTAAGTATAACCAATACACATTTTTAGATCTGCGAGTAACTCAGATGAAAACTTACTTAGCATCCGACCAAGTGCATTAAAATTTCCGATGCGGTTAGTTTTAAAACTACTCCCGTCGCTATTTCAAAAGTTCGAGCTAATGTAAAAGTTATTGAAAAGTTAACGGAAGATCAAACTCACATTATTCCGAGGTCGTTGAACGGATGGGCGAAGTTCAGGGTGGGCACTTGAGTTTGCAGTTTGCTAGTCACTGACTCAATTACACTATCAGATGGAAGTTGAAACACAAAACATTGCGGAGGAAATTCACCGCGATTGCGCGCGGGAGCGTCACAGACGGTACGAGGCTCTTCGGGACGCGCGTCCCTGACGGAAGCTAGCTGGGTACTGAAACCTTCAGGCGAGGCGAGCCTGAAGCTAAGCCAAGTTTCGTTTTCAATATTCAATTGGAAGCGATCCATCCTGTCACTTGCGAGTTGGGACTTGGGAATCGTAACTGTTCGGTTCGACCGGTGCGGATTAGTTCCCTGTCAGTGAAAACTGAAACTCGGTACCAGTTACCTCTAACTTGCTCCGTATCGATAAGTTGAAAAGTTTTAAACGTTAAGCGGGATAAGCGTCAGCATATTGACAGAACGTTTGGCTAATTGACTTCCAACATACATGCTGTACATACTTACACGCAGGGGGCCTATTTCACAGAATAATCTAACATTTAACTGAGGATGAGCACTGCTTACCCTTAGCAGATGCACTACCGCTGCGCCACGAGGTCGTCGACTAACAAGTAAGAAGCACCGGTTACGCAATGTACATCGAATTGTCATAATAAACTATGAATTAGTTTTATTAAATGCGGCCCTTCTCGCTGGACCAACGATCTGAGGTAAATTACCGGCAGGCAGCGGCTGGTTGACGTTGGCCGAGGACAGAAAGAAGTGGAGTGCCTTCGCGGAGGCCGGAGAAGTGTTCTTCGGAAAACAGACCTCTGGGCCATAGATGCTAGACTTAAAAAAAAATATAAACTGTTTATTTCAAAAAAATAACTACATATAAATCCATCTCTGGAAGCTGAATCTTCCACATGAGATTATATTGCTTCCAGAGGTTGCTCTAAGATGATAAGTGATCTAAATTAAATTAACATAATATATAGGTACCCTGTCATCCATCACCTTAGAGGATAAAGTACTTGTCCTTCCAGTGGATCTTCCCCTTCCCACCAATCTCCGCTGCGTACTTCCGTTGGTTTTCTCTTCATTTGCTAAAGTTTTATGTTCATATGTACCTAGAAACTAACAAAATTAGATTGTAGTTTTTGTTATTGTACCGAGTAACACCTATCAAAAAGTATATATTGTGTTTGTCTTTTGTTACGGGTAAATCGCTCGACAGAGTTTATATATATTTGTATATAATAGGGGTTAAAGTATGAAATTGCCGTTTTATTGCAATAGATTCTTTGAATTGACATAGAATCTTCATGGTTTGGGGTTTTCGAATGAAACTTTTTTCAAATGGTTTCTATGATGTTCTTTTTTTAAAAAATGTGAAACATTTGAATATCGACTTTCAATTGTTTTTGTTATTCAAATTAGACAAAAAAGATGGATACTGCGAAAATTCGAGTGGTTTTTGAATACGAGTTCCGACGCGGAACTAACGCGGCAGAAACAGCCCGCAATATCAATGCTGCGTTTGGAGACGGGTCTACTAATGAACGCACCATGCGATTTTGGTTTAAACGCTTTCGTGATGGAAATTTCGACTTAAAGAACGAGCCACGAGGAAGACCGCCCACACAGGTGAATAACGATGAATTAAGAGAGATAGTGGAAGCCGACCCTAGTCAAACTACCCAGGAATTAGCGGCATGGTTTAACGTTACCTTACCCACAATATTGACTCACTTGCGTCAAATCAATAAAATAAAAAAATACGAAAAATGGGTGCCTCATAATCACTCGAATTTTCGCAGTATCCATCTTTCTTGTCTAAATTGAATAACAAAAACAATTGAAAGTCGATATTCAAATGTTTCACATTTTTTAAAAAAAGAACATCATAGAAACCATTTGAAAAAAGTTTCATTCGAAAACCTCAAACCATGAAGATTCTATGTCAATTCAAAGAACCTATTGCAATAAAACGGCAATTTCATACTTTAACCCCTAATATTTGTATGTATGTATTGTATGTATATATATACAGAGGTAGTACTTTTTCGTAACTCGGACGTTGGCAGAATCCTTAGGAAAGCCATCACTACAAAAAAAAAAGTACTTGTCATGTAGATTGTAAAGCCTTTACCATGAAATTAAAATATGTATTATTAGGTACCTACCCATCTGTTGTGTAGTGCAATAAACAAAATCCTCATCATTAGCCATTTGATGCCCACTGCAGGACATACGCCTCCCGCATGGCCTTCCAAGCTTACTGGTCTTGTGCCGCCCGCATCCAGCGACTCCCCGCCACCGTAACCAGGTCGTCAGACCATCTGGTGGGGGGCCTGCCCACGCTGCGTCGTCCGGTCCGCGGTCGCCAGGTCAGAACTTTTTCGCCCCCACGGCTATCAGTTCTCCAAGGTATGTGTCACGCCCACTGCCACTTCAGCTGAGCAATTCTTCAAGCTATTTACATATCAGTTACTCGAGTTCTTCTGCGAATCTCCTCAATCCTGATTCGATCACGCAGTCAAGCTCCTAACATAGCTCTCTCCATTGCTCGTTGGATGTCCTTGCGATGACCCTTTTTATTTACTAAACAGCAGCTGTCACACTCGCACTCCCCCGAGGGGAAATTATTCCATATAAGCTGTTGAAGCGAAACAAGGAATCGAAAATTTAGGAAGTGACCAATCACGATTTGTTACGATGAGATTTATCAACCAAAACAGATAGGTATCGATCTTTGAGCAACCGCACACCGCCACTGAGAAGGGAGGATGGGGCCCCGTTTGGCACCCTTCCGCTACGGAACCCTAAAAAAGGGCCAGAGAGACTGTCTTGGGTTCCTTGTGGCAAAAGAGAACCTATTAATATTGACGGTCTGACCTATGGGAGACTATACGGTGGTTATGGTGGATTTCTCAACAAATAATTAAAACTTAAATAAAAAAACCAGACAAGCGCCAGTAGGACTCGCGCCCTAACGGTTCCGAACAAACGATAAAGTATAAACTTTGCAGTGAAAATGTAAGTGTAGAACCCCCTATTTCGAATGGGTGAGGACCAAGGAGAATGTTATTCTATATTGATATGTAGAATACAAGCAGGCACTGGATTAGGCTACGTTATATGGCCGACCTTGCAACACAGACTAAGGCCGACTTACACCACTTTCTGTCACTTTAGTCGCCATTTAAATCGACTTTTGTATGAAGAGTTTTATTTAAGCCACATTCACAGATCATATTGGCCACATTCAACAAAGTGGTGCAACTCATACATTCTTATCTATGGTGCAGGGCACCCTAAATAGAGATAGGTAGGTAGATTAGGTAGGTAGGCAGCAGGCACTAACGAAAATGTATCAGTGCGAGAGCGCCCTCTGAATCGTTTCGTGAGAACTATGACGAAAAATAAAACCATAGACAATAAAAACGTTTACATAAACCATAGAGCGTATACCAACTAAACGAACAAAAAAATGCTTGAGACGAAACGTTTTGTTTGTGAGTGCTGCCAGATTAGAAGTTTTATCGCCATTTGGGCTATCATCTAGAGCAGCAGCTATCTGGAGAAATTAATTCGCGATCAGGGTCGAGTTTCATAAAACCACAATTATGTAAATTCGAGGCAGATTGCGTAGTAAAATCGTTTTCTTAAATGTGTGGGTTTATCGAGTTTGCAATGTACAACGAATTGTCACAGTAAACCATGACTTCTAGTTTTATGAAACACGTTCCTGTCCGTGCTTCGAATGAAATAGAGTGATATTCTTGAATTTTGAAAATATTTTATCCACTTTGCAATAGTTAGGGATCGCACATCCATTCCACGCAGCCGGAGAGCTGGTGTGCGATGCCTATTATAAAATCGGTTTGGGCCAGATACTTGGCGGTCACGCACAGGCTTCTGGAGTGAGTGTGTTTATTTCATATGCCATAGCATTTTGTTCAAGTGAGTACTTACTCTACAGGCTATGGGAGTAAAAATAAACTTTATGGCCAATTCCAGGAGTAGTTTGGCATATTTTTGTAACGTTCTCGGTTTGAACATTGGGAAAGGTGTGAGTAAATTAAGAACTCGATACTGAATAATAAGTTTGGACACATATTTTTTCAAAAATTATTCCTCGTCACATTAGAACAGCGTCTTTTACTAATCCAGTTCCGATGGAAATAGGTTTTGTCCCTCTGTGAGCCAGTACAAAACAAGAATTGCTATTTTCCTGTTCTTAGTAATATTCCTTTTTTTGTCTATCAAAACGGTTCTCTGCCTTTTTGCAGAAACATTTTTGGCCGATTTTCATTGGGCAACTAACGTTTCGAAGAATATTATTTAGCGGAATAATCATTTGCCAACTTTTCTTATTATTTTTTTTTATTTCCCAACCTCGCAGTTGCCAACTGTTTGTTTGGTTTGCTTTTTATAATGACATTTTTTCAAAATGCCAACTTTTAAGTAGCGTATGTTTTACTTAGCGTAATATTCATTCAGTTGTTTATTGTATACCAAATGTTGCATTAAGTTTCGTTAAGCAAACCTATAGATTAACCTAAAGGTTAGGAAAACCTAGTAAAATGGATAGAATTTTCCTAGCACTCGCCGGCCGCTGCCGCGGCACGCTCGCTTCGCTCGCTCGGCTCGTGCGTGTGTTGGTCACAGTTCTAACCTAACCTAACCTACAGGTTTGCAAAAAAAAAAAAAAACTGTATTCAAGTTTTTTTTTTATATATTATATCTATTTACGAAAAGGGAACTGTTTCACAGACGAAACGTTATTCATCTAATAGTTGTTTGGCCTAGTAAAAGATTTGAAAAATAATAAATACCCAAAACGTTTTGTTTCATTATAATAATCAGCTTAACAACAATCCTACCAAATGAAACGTTGCCATACAAAAATTTGTAAATCGTTTGTTGTCAAAGTGAAAAATAGGTGAAATGTTGGTTGGCAAGTGATAATCAGCGTAACAATTTTCTGCGAAAAGGCAGGATCCCTATCAAAACATCTATGGGTTCTCGAACCAAACGTTCGTTCGATGCAGATACTAAACGCACCGAATAGAAAAACACTTCTCTATGGCCGATCGTGAAGCGCGCTATAATTAATACGTCGCGTTTCTAAAGAAGGTTGTAGCCCAATTAGCGCATGAAGATCAGCAGCACCTCAGATCCATCACCGGGGCTCCGGAGCTGCGACTGCCGACCAGATGAGTGGATAACATACATCTTTCGCTAGAGGCCGATTTGCCTAATAAATTTCCCTACAGTTGGACAGACTTTTAAGAAACTAATTTTTATTAAAATATTCGTCTAATATTTCACAAAACGTTATTAATGTTTCAATAAATTAATAATCAGACAGTTGGTTGTAGCATAATGAGATATTTGATGAAGCAAAAGTTCATTATCAGTAGAAAATTATTGTTTGCTGTATGCTATGCGTAAGTGCATAGGATTTTGGGTGACTATTAAGATATTTGACTAAAAGATTGAACGCCCGTTGAAGTAATTTTGGGCAACATCATTAATAATTTAGGCGATTTAGTTACTTGTGTCCGATCACTTTTCGGCGGAAAATTTTAGGCAAGTTTGAGCTATATTTCTTTCAAATATTGGCAAAATTTGCTTGCCAGGACCTGGCAACACCGATGTTTATTTACGTTCATTTTACGTTAACGTCAAATCATCAATAGTCATTTCGTACGCACAAAAGTACAACAAATCATAAATTCTTGTGTGATGGTCTTCATAAAGTGCTGAAGATGTTGTGGTATATGCCATGGTCGGAAAATATAAAGAAGAGAGCCTGCAGGTACCTGCTTCAACGCTACTTGGGAAATTTCCTCGAAGAAAAACTGACTTTAGATCAGCTGAGTGTGGATCTGTACAATGGCACAGGCACTGTATCTGAAGTCAGCCTTGATTGTGAGGTAAATCCTTGTTTATTATGGCTATTTAGCATGTAAATTTATGTGTCTCCAACCTCCCATTGCTTCATACGGGTGCGCCCACCCATTTTCTTGGTGTTTAGCGCCATGCGTGCCAATTTTTTGTGCGCAAAAACAACACGTGCTAAAATCAAAACAAAGAAAGAGCGAGGATAGCACGCTTTATTTTTATGTCATGTGGTTTTGTGCGTTAATACAATGTACATACTTACACCTAATTTAATTTGAATGGTCATAACGGACTAAAATTAAAGACTAGACCTAGGTTTCCTACCTATCTTCAAGTAAATTCTAATTTATTTTGTAAAATGGGTGTGCTTAGGGGAATATAGAATTTGGCGAGTAAAGTTCGGTTATATTGACGACTTTGAATGTAGGTTTTCCACCTACATTTGTCTTTTCTTTATTTCATTTATACTCTTTAATTTATTTTGTAGAAATGGGACAGTCAGACTATGGGAATTATAATTTTGAATACTTATTTAGGTGTTAAATCCGAAAGTTCTATGTCTGAGATGGACACAGTTACCTTCTACTCTCTACCTTACCTTCTTAGTGCAGTCAGCCTGGGATCAAGGGGGGGCAAGCCAGGGCCCATGCCGTTAAACAGCAAATTCGATCTTGGCAGACAACTCAACATTAATGTAACTTTTGACAACTTTGGCCACTGGTATGTCTGATTTTAGGCACATCAATTATTTTTCCTGGGGTGCGTAGGCATATAGGTAGGTCAATGCGGCAGGTGGTATATGCCATGGAAACCAACGAAAACGACAACCGTGTTACTAGATTTAAACGGCCATCGCAGACAAAGGAAAACATACAGGGTTTTTCCGGCAAAGACAATTTAATAGAACTATTTTTAAAGGATTTTAATTTACATATTTCGTGTTTAACAGAGCACTGGCTGAAACAACCTGAAATGTCTTTCACTTTAAAAGACTATTTAGCAGTAAGTACTTTTAACCGACAGCACGAAATAAGAGGAGGTTCAATGATATTTGTAAAAAGTTTGAACGCTTAATTGAGATCTTGTGTGTGGAAGTGTATAGGTACATAGTTATGTGTGTTTATAGGCCGCCACAATCGAATTATAATGAATTTGAATTAGTTATGGAAGACGCCTTAAAATGCCTATTTACTAGCAATAAGAGCATAGTAGTATGTGGTGACTTCAATATAGATTTGTTAGTTGATAGTTCACTGAAAACTAAACTCACTAGTCTGTTCAGGTCATTTAATTTACATTATTTATGTACTGAGCCCACTAGGACAACAGCTACTAGCGCTCCTTGCACAGATAACTTTTTTTGTAATTGTCAATTTATAGAAAAAAAGGTCATACATAATTTACAGTCCGATCATAGCGGGTTATGGGCAGTTCTACCGTCAGTACTAGAAAAACCTTGTAATGAAGTAATTTGTAGGCCAATAACAGAAAAAAAATTGAATTATTTAAAAGAAAATTAGGCACACAGTTAGATTCGTTAAATTTTGATAGCACTGATCCAAATACATTATATGAAGTGCTGTTTTCGACCATATCAAAACAATTTGAACAGATATTTAACGTAAAAAAAATTACAGGGTTAAATCGCGGTTTTTCAGAATGGGCAACGCCAGGTTTACATAGAAGTAGGAAAAGGCTTTATGAATTGTATGAAGAGAAACAATTTAATCACGATCCGGCGTTCAGAGAGTATGTTAAAAAATATTCAAAAACGTATAGGCAAACTTGTTTAGCAGCCAAATCCATTAGCATAAGTAAACAAATTATGGTGTCAACAAATAAAATCAAAACAGTCTGGCAAGTAATTAGCAAAGAGACAGGCAAAACGAGACCTAGGGACCAGATATTTGCTTTAAAGGTAGAAGGGAATTTAGTCAATTCAAAGGAAGACATAGCAGAAATATTTAAAAATTTCTTTAAAAACATACCCCTCAAAATAACGGCTAGCTTAAATTCTTCCCCTCAATCAGCCGAAACTTTACTTCTGGAAAGTATTAATACATGCAAAGCTGACTTCCAATTCACCTATATAAGTCCCTTTGCTATTGTCAAAATATTTAAAGAGTTAAACTTTAAAAAAACCGAAGATTTGTGGGATTATCGGTTAAACTTATATCCACGGTTATCCATATTCTAGCACCTTACCTTGCTATAATTTTTAATAAATGCATTGACCAGGGAACCTTTCCTAATCTATTAAAGTTAAGTAAAATAGTTCAGAAAACAGAATGTAAATTCTTAACGTTGAAATAAATTATTGATTTCTAATTTCTGAGGTGCAGTGGGCAAGTAAAAACATATTTGGGAGTGGCTAGCGTGCGCGTGAGCGGGATGAAGCCAATGATAATTAAAAATACAGATGTCTAACTAACGACTAAAAAAACAAGACGATGTGCGAGTCGGACTCACCCACCACAGGTCAACAGAAAGTACCCTATAAATGTTGATTCCTTTTTCTTCAAAATATACGTTTTTTGCGGCATTTTGCGGCTGTATCTTGTTTTTACGTTAATTAGAAATTTGATTTTTTCACTGCTTCAAGCGACTGCAGACCTGGGTATATGGTTTTCATTTCAAGTCGATATCTACGCATTCCTGAGATAAAGGGTCTTGACAGATAGACAGACAGACGGATGAATGGACATCAAAGTGATCCTATATTCCATTTTTTCTTTTGTCGTAGGGAACCCTAAAAATTAAGTTCTGTTTTCATATTTTTCTTTAAGAAAATTTGTATCTTTGAGAGCCTGGGTGGAATATTTCGATTTGGGCAGCTTTAATTTTTTTTTTTGTATCATTCTGTTATTTGCGATTAGTCTATAACTATAAGCAGATGTGTTCCTTGAGTAATCACTGTAGAGTGTGCCCTCCAGTGGGGGCATCTACTACTAGGTAGCCTAGGGCTAGGGGCGTTCCTGCAGCTCTAGTATGTGATGTTGCTTTAGTCTCTTTACATAACTTTGTAAGGTCTTTTGTCGAGCCAGTTTATTAGGCTAATTATTTAGCGGTCACCTCTTTGATTTCCTCCTTCACTGTATTTCCAGTTCCTGGTGTATTTCATGGTTTGTCATGTACCATGGCACATTGGCAATGTTCTGCAGAATCTTGTTTTGCTGTCTTTGCAATATGTTTGTATTCAAGTCGCAAGCACTACCCCATAGCCGTATGCCGTATGTCCAGATGGGCTTTATAATAGTTTTGTAAATATTTTTTTAAAGCGAACAAAAAGAAACCAGTGTCTACGAAACCGGAAGTACATCATTAACTGAGATCTTACGAGCTGTCAGATTCAAATAAACAAAACTAAAGACTCCTATCCATGCAAACGTAAAAGATATAATATAATTTTTTTTATGGAATACCGAGATGTAAATATCTTGGCGTTTTTTATTAAAAAATATTGAACCTACCTTCATTCACGTGTGAAACGAACATTAGAAGGTCGAATTAGTCACACACTTATTCAAAAAAATATAAGAAATCATTAATTAATTTATAATAAAACTAGATGAGCCTGTGAACATTGTATCACCTATTTTTATCCTTTTTTTTAGTTCTCACCGTTTATACCTTCTCTGATCTTCCACGAATATAAAAAATGGTAGCATTTTATTATATTTTTTACAAATATTTTTTTAATAAGAAAATAAAACCGACTCCAAGACACTATAACAGAAAATTATTATTTTACTGTTTTTAGTGCTGTAGTGTTTTGAAGTCGGTTTTTATATTTTTTTGTGAATATCACTACGACTCCGGTTATCGTTATGAAAACCACGAAGGAGGCCTATGTCCTGCAGTGGGCGTCAAATGGCTGATGATGATGATGATGATGATGACTACGACTCCGCCAAATTGTGTTTTCCGAAAGCAAATGCACGAGCCACTATAAAAATACCCGAATCGCTTCAAGTGTGCCTTTAAAATTTGGAGATTTCTCCAGGATCCCATCAGATCCTGACTTGGTGACTATGGGACCACCTACCCTTTCAAACAATTTTTTTTAAAATAGGTCCACTCGTCTTCGAGAAAAACAAGTGAAAAAATAGGAAAAAACATGATCCCCACGAATTGAGAACCACCTCCTTTTTTTGAAGTCTGTTAAAAATTAAGGATCATTTGTTACTATTGACAATATTTAGGACAATACCCATTGTGTTACCGATAGACAGACAGTTTAAGCACAGCAGTTACGAATCAGAAGAAACAGTCTAAAAACACAGCCAAGTCGAGTAGGAAACGGAACAAAATAATATCGCATAGATCTACCACGGACGAATCACATAAGCAGACCAACATTAACAAGTTACAACGTGTTGTATTCCCGAATCGGCTTCCGCACATAATTTTTCTCACTCACACCTGCATAAGTCGTAAGGTGTCTCGCTCGCACGCACCGCATTAACCTTAAAGGACAATTGGCGAGGGACTGTTAGAAATGCTACCTGGGGGCTCGCAACTAAGTTTATTCTATGATTTTTTATAAAAACCCTAGATTGTGATACCTTGTCGGACAGCTGATGAAACGTTGATATTTTAAGGCACATCTGCAAAACAGGCCCCATAATATTTTTTTAAATATCCTTTAAAGAAAAATAAACTTTCTAAATGTTTATTATTTTTTTCAGTTTTAATCGTCTACGACGAGTTATTTATTTATTTAACGTACAATATTGATTATTGGGGTCGTAAAGCATCTTATTTAACAGTTAGAAATCAAATAATAGTAATAATCATTTCAAAATATCTAAACTGACAGCCGAAAATCGGGATTTTTTTTATAAAAAACAATTAAATCGAAATATCTGGAAAACGGTTATATTTAGGATAAGGTGTTTCATAGTCAAATCAGTCAGAAACGATGTTAACTATACGCCCTTAACGGGAATAGGTCGACTTAACCTGTAACCCTGTATAATATAGGGAACTCATGAATCCGGCATGCCTGTACTCGTCCTTCTTATTTAAAAACACAATAATAATAATAATCTTTTTGTTGCACTAATCCGTGCTGCGGACAATTTTAAAAACCTATTCATAGGCTAAAAATTCCACCCATGCCGGGACTTGAACCCGCGACCTCTGGCTAACCGTACCAGCGCTCTCCCAACTGAGCTAATGGCCAAGTGCAGGCATCGGCGAAATTTTGAACCTCTTTACAAACTTCTCTGTATTACGTACAGGCAGCAACATCTGGCTGAAGTATTCGCATACCTCAGCGGTTGAAATCGCCAATCCGCGGTGGTGATTAAGCCCGTACTATCTCCCTGAGAGAAGGCCTGTGCCCTACAGTGGGACGTATATAGGCTGCTTATAAACTGTAAAGACAGTAAGCGATGTGCAAACGATCTGTGACTATGTTCACGTTACCGCCAAAAAGATTTGTGCGGACTATATACTCATTATTTTACAATTATTACAATTGTCAGAATGTGCAAATGAGAGGGTTGTAAAGTAGATAAACACTCATAATGTTTTCACTACTGATCCGATACAGTGGACGCTCATGAGTAAGTATTTAAGAGTATTTTCTTTGTTAAACCCTTTTTAGGCACTCAATAAACTCGGCGACTCACAGAACTGGCCACTGGAGATAGTGGATGGTTACATGCGAGAGATCACGGTGACCATACCGTGGTCCACTCTGCTGAAGGATGACTCTGTGGTGGAGGTCAACGGCCTCTGTCTTACCGTCCAGCCCAAAGTACGGGCAGAGCCAGGTGAGACTTTTATATTCTTAGAGCTGCTGCTTACTTCATCACCTCTTGCCCGTGCAGCATTTATCACGCAAGAAAAAAAAACCCAAGTACGTGTCGGCCCACGCGCAGTGTAGGATTCCGTAAGAGGGTTTTTTTTTACTTGCTTTACAGAACTAACAACTTAATCTGACTAATTTTCAGTGGAATTTGCACAAAGTTTTCCTTTTGTAAGTTGGTCGCCTATCACTCGTTAACTTGTAAAGCCTACTTAGCCGTGATAGTTTTCGTTTTAAGTTCATTATCTGTGCTAACTGCCCTGAATTTTTTCACGTTTCTACTATCAAACATCAGCCGGGAGGGAGGCCGCTACTCTTAAGGCTGCGTGTCCACGAGACGGTTTCTACCCGGTGGCACGGCGCCGGCCCGGCGCTGGGCCGGTGCCAGTTATGTATCAAGCTCTATACAAGTCTGTACATGTAGCCGGCGCAAGCGCCGGTCCGGCTCGGAACCATGTCTGAATCTGAATACGAACCGGGTTAAAACCGTGTACGTGCACAAAGTTGGACGACGCAGGGCTGGCGCCGTGCCGGATAATAACCGTGCACGTCGACACGCGCCCTGACAATGCGCTTTAAAGCTTAATACTTTTAAACGACCATTCCAACAATACACTATGGTCACCTATGGTGTAGATGAGAAAAAAACGCATACCTTATTTAGGTGTAGGGGAGTTTTTTTTTACAATAAAAACTTTTATTTTAAAAAAAAGGTAAAACAAATTTACCGTTTTGTTGGCGTGATGAATATGTCGTTGTATATAAAATTTCAGTTTTTTAGTACTTGTAGTCTGTGCTAAGCCGCGGGCGGACAGACAAACAGACAGACGTGGCGAAACTATTAGGGTTCCTTGTTAACTATGGAGCCTTAACTATTTCAGACGTCTCATATTTTCGTGCTGCTTAAC
Source organism: Yponomeuta evonymella (assembly GCA_963969515.1). Classification (NCBI taxonomy): domain Eukaryota; kingdom Metazoa; phylum Arthropoda; class Insecta; order Lepidoptera; family Yponomeutidae; genus Yponomeuta; species Yponomeuta evonymella. The sequence continues at coordinate 5,079,071 of OZ018362.1, forward strand.
ACTGCTCACTTAAGGCAGCTTTTACTTTTGACATCTCTCTCGCCCCCACATTGTAACTGTTTACACTAGAAAATAAATTTACGCAGCGTCGTCGATGCTGGAGTCGATGTGGTCGTCGATGTCGTCGTCCATGCAACTGGCGGCCGAGTGTCTGCGGCAGGAGGACGTGCCGACTGACGCGAACCCCGTCGAGGGCATCGAGATTTTCGCGCACGCCATCGACTCGAGTGAGTTTGTAACAGACATAACATAGGTTAATTATAAAAACAAAATCTTGATCCCGAAGTGTAGGTACATTAGGTTAAGAATTCCATCTTAAGGATTCTAAATCAGTTAGAGCATTTAGAAGTTACGGTGGAATAAAGAGATGGGTCAACATTGTAACATTCAACTACAGACAAGAATAGAATAGTTCGAGTAGAGTACTTTATGGTTGCATGCACACGTATTATCGCCCATACCAAGTTTCCACAGCCTCTCAGCCGGGATGTTTTTCTAAGTTTGTAATGTAAGAAAGAAAGACATTTATTATACCAACAAGACACATCACAGAAACTAGATAAACAGATAAGTAACATAATATACACAACCACAGAACGAAAACTAAACACAACAGACAAAACAAATAAATAAAACGGGACCAGTTGCCACAAAAGGCAGCTGACTCAGCGTTGTGCTGAGGAAGTGATTTCTCAGCGCTGATTTTCCATGTCCTTAACTATTTACCATATCACCGGGTATATTTAGCTTAGGACCAGAACGGGTGATTGCGTTGTGTGGATATTATTATTTTTGTCTTCACACTAATATCCTACTAAGAGTGAGTATAGAATAGAATAAAAAGTATAATAGGAAATTAAATTTTTTACACCCCGTACGTAATTTGTTATATGTGTCACAAGTTAATTTTTTTTTTTCGATTTCAGTCCTAAGCAGAGTTAAAATAAGGTTCGTGAATACAAAAATAAGAATAGAACACGTGCCAAAGAACAGCGACAGAGGTGTAGCTTTGGAAATACACATAAAACAGTGAGTACAACAAATTTAATTTATAATATTTTTTGATATTTTGTTACATCCATTACAATAGACAAGGAACTCATTAGCATGCACACACGATTCTGCTGCATGCAACCTTGGGCAATTAAAGTAGTGTGCCTACTTCAAATCTTAATGCATAAAAAAATATCTGCTTAATGTAACATGACACTGCTCAGCACAGGTTCCTTCTTAGAGAGGGAAAACAGAGAGAGTGAGATCGATGATAATTGCCTGCTTGTTGTCGTAATAATACAAATGCAATCCACAATGGTCGCAGTGTACTTTCACCATTTTTTTTTTTTTTGCTGAATCAACCAGTTATCATAAACGCCTAATTTCTAAATAAGTACCCACATCATCCTTGGCACTCTCAGTCATAAACATATGTCTGTCATTTGCACCTACTTATAAAACCATGACTTCTGACCAAAATATGAATAAATAAATAAAATGTCACGAACCCTGTGTGCTTTATTTGCTTTTTGCGATTGCGCATTGAAAACGTTGTAATTTTTTTTACCAGCATCGACTACTACGACGAGGCCGGTTCAGAGCCGCCGCCAAATGTCACCGACCCCGAGAAGCCAAAAACATACATCATCTCCACCTACATCAACAAACGGCTCATGTTTGAAGGCGTCACTTTGTACACGGACGAGTTCCCATCCAAGCTGCGCACGATGGCGCGAAGTCTCGTCATGGAAAAGTCAGCGTCCTCGCAGCCCGAGAAATCGGAAGGCAGCCAAGTTGACGCGTCAGAAATCAACTTCCAGAGTACTCTCTCCGACGTGTTCTATGAAACCAGGAGCGTCACAACCAACGCCGAACCGGAACCTTTCAAGAACGAATTCGTCGAACATGTTCTAACCGAGAACGTTTTCAAGAGAGAAGTAACGCCCGAGGAAAGAGCCAACCAACCTGAACCCATACTTTTCGCAAAATTAACAGGCAGACAAGAGTTGGCACTCAAAATTAAGCATTCCGAGGAGGCGATAGGGCCCAAAGTCGATCTGCAATTGACGCTAGGATCTCTCATCCTGTTTTTGACTCCGAGACAATTGCACACAATAGTTGAACTCGTAGATGGACTCAATCAACCTCATTTGGAGGATACAAGGTGAGTAAAACACTCAATTTATCTGAATCTCCCTTATTTATACTGTGCCATCAAGAGGCCAAATAATAATAATAGGCATTTTATATTTATTTTAGATGCTTTATAGAGTGTCGCTCAGACGTCGTAGTGCCTGGGACATATTTTTAGATGGAGTATGCTTACCCAGTACTTATGCCGTCCTCTCAGCTTAATCTGCTTAATTCACTGGAAAGAAAGCTCGAGCCTGTATGGTATACAGCAACACTGCCCGAACCCAGGTCTGACATTGTATTTGAAATTGACTTCCAAAAGAAGACGGCTGACGACACGCCGACACCACGTGACTTGTTCTAGAATAATTTCTTAGTAAAAAAAAATCTGGCAACACCCGTCGTCTAGCATCACTTGGGCACCGTTGATATACAAGAAGTAACTTGACTCTAAACATGAGTTACATTATTAATGCTTAAATGTCCTTGTTTCTTCCAGCAACATCCCTCTCCGGCCGTCAGGAGGCAACCTGCAGTGCAAGCCGATGGGCCATGAGGACTTTCAGCGCGTCGAGGCGCAACTGCTTAGGAATTTCAGCCTGGAACCGACCAAGGCCAACTTCGGCATGTCCGGGTGGACTGGACAGAGCTTGGGTAAGAGCTGACGGGCTAGTATAAACAACGCATTTGGGATAAAGTTTATTGTTGTTAATTTGAATACGGACTTTTACTATGAATTATTTTTACAGAATCTTTTACTATAAATATATTTTTTTGCATTATTCTTACTTCACGCTCTGAACATATTGTCACGCTGAGAAAAAAACCGGACAAGTGCGAGTCGGACTCGCCCACCAAGGGTTCCGTACAAATTTGTAGGTACTTACATATTATAAATAGTTCAGGAATCGAGTCTCGCAGTTTTTCCGAGCTTCCGAGCCGATTTTTTGTCATTTAGTTACAAATGTATAGTTTCAGATTTTTCCTTGTACAATATTACTTGCCAAATACATATTATTCATAATTTTAGGTTAACGGAAAGTACATAGGGTACTAAATTTTGATTCCATTTGGTATCGAAATATACGTTTCTTGCGGCAAAAACTTTTTTTTACGTTAACTTAGAAGTTTGATTTTTGACAGCTTCAAGGGACTGTATACCTGAGTATATGGTTTTAATTTCAACTCGATAACTGCACGCGTTCCCGAGATAAAAGGGTCTTGACGGACGGACGGAAGCACGGACGGATAACAGAGTGATCCTACCTATAAGGGTTCCGTTTTTCCCTTTTGAGGTACGGAATCCTAAAGATTGGTAAATCTTACTGTTCGAATTGTTCTGTCATTGATGAAGTGCCGTCAAAACAGACAGGATGTCCGCTGCGGGCGAATGCCGCTCGTAGGGATTTCTCACTTTGTTTCATTCCTAAAAGCAATATTTACCAAAAGCCATTGGTAAAAGCTAGCATTGCCAGACTCTACTGGTAGAAGTCCGAAAATCATCTAATTTTATAGGAATCCTTAGATTTACCAGCTCATGTTGGTAAATAGTAGATTGTGACATCTAAGATTTTTTTATTGACTTACGTTTGTGTCGCAGAGTTTTAAATTTTATGAATTATTCGCCAACTGCGTGGCAGTACCAACGGCTTCTACAGTGAATTATGAGTGGTCATGTTTGAAAGCTATTGATGAATTTAAGTTCCTAATTTGGCCCAACATTTCTAATGGCGACGTATTAGATTCTTGTATTTTTCGTATGACAGACATATAGTCCGCACAGATCTCACACTCTATTACTCACACATTCATACAGTAAGCGATATGCAAACGATTTGTGACTATGTTCACGTTACCGCCAAAAAGATTCCGCCGTTTTTCTACTGCTTCTCCTATACCCGAAGGTTTGCTGGAAGAAATCTCTTACAGAGATAAGCTCGCCTTTGTACATGTAATTTCTTATGTAATGTCCTGTTAAAAGTCTTGTGTGCAATAAAGTATAATATATATATATATAAGATTTGTGCGGACTATACATAGCCTCTGTTTCACCTGACGGTAAATGAAGGCAACGCTTAACACGATCACCCGGAGAATGACAGTGGCTTGATTCAAAATTGCAAAATTTTGGGAGTTGCCAAAATAAAGTTGTGAATTGAGCTGCACTATCATTTTATCGATTGTAATCGAACTGTTCATCTTTGTTGCACGCATTGAAAAATATAGAGAAACCATTTACCTCTGCACAAGAAAAAATATCATACTATATGTGAAGCACAACTATTTTGTTTCAATTAACTGCATTTTAGTCTCGCTTTCCTTCTGACAACTACTTCACACTCGCATTTCATTTAATAACAAAGGCTTACGTTTTTATCTGCTATCAACGTTACTTTAAAAGTATTTAAAAAGAAATTGGTGAATAGTAAACTGATTCAAAAATCAATTAGTCTTGAAAAAACCAATAAAGACAGAAAAAAGAAACAAAATTTATTGGGCTACCAAAATTGCTGGCATAGTTGGAAATAAACTATCACAAAGCAAAGTTAAAAAATGAAATGATTGAAAGCAAAATGAGGCACGTTAATTCTTTTCACCTCAAGCTCTGTTTATCATTCGAAATCTGCGTGGAAAATCGCACTTTATCCGCTAGCGTAGAAAGTGTTTTTAAAATTCGAATATTTTTATTCAATAAAGGTTTCGTACAATAAATTACATATATATAGAACCTCATTGGTTTCGTAATAGTTTATATTCTCTGCAGCCAGTCCATTGATGATTGAAATGCAAATACTTATTTCATGTCATGCGCCAGCCTCATTTAAAGAATCGCACTGGCCGGCAAGAAAATTTGATTTAAAAAAAAAACTTTAAAATTTTCTTCTCTTTATTGAATTCACTTTACTTCCATTATTTTGGTTTGTTTTTTGATAAAATCGAAAGAAATCATAAAATATGAGCGAAGCTAGCAGCGACGAAGATATAAATAACCAGTAATTTAATATTTATTAAAACTGTTTTTCTTGCACCTAACATTTTCCTCGCTTTAGTGAGGTGAAAAGTTGTGTGTTGCGCTCGGCAGCAAAGTTATTTAGCGTCTCGTACCTTTGAAACCCTCGCTACGCTCAGGATTCTATATTTGAACCACTCGCTTCGCTCGTGGCTCAATCCTAGAATCCTTCGCTTGCTCAGGTTTCAATACAAGGTACTCGCGCCAAAAATTAACTTTGCAGCCTTGCATAACAAATAACTATTGTTGCGTTTTCTGTCTATCTGCACAAGGTTATTCTCACAAGAATGCAAGCATAATACATAAAGTGGCGTTCTTACATACATAAGCTCACGCCTGTATCCCTGAAGGGTAGAAAGAAACCAGGGTTTGCCATTTGCCACCATCCTGACAAACTCCTTTCGCTTCATCAACATTCATTGGTCGCTGCATGCACGCACGCTGGCTTAGGATTTTTCTTCATCTTCATATTGCCCTTCGCTAATATCCATCCCTTTTTGGTTGACGTATGTCCGCCTGCGACGTCCATTACAGTTCCTTGCACCCACATTCCGATATATTTCATTCGTCAGTCTTTTTCTTTCGCAACATTCCTTTCTCATTTTTGGTCACTATATCCTCTATCAATCCACGTTCACAAAAATTATGTTTAGTGCAGCGTAAAAAAGAGACCGATATAATATCATCAGATTGCCCAATTCCTGCCTTTAAGTGCCAGATTTTGAATATTATGTAGCTGTGGGGCAATACTTTTTAAAAAAAATAATTGATATCGGTCACTTTCGTTCTCACGGTGCGTTGTGCGCAGGCGCCGACCAGTTCCGACACATTCATCACTTTTGTGTCCTCATTCTCCCTATTTTATTCCTCGGCTTTGTCCGAGTAAGCCAGTTTCGACTTCGGCGCAATCACAATAAGGTCTAACCTAACCTTGCCCTGTAGATGACAGCGACGCCGAAGAACGTTTCCACCCGATGACTTCAGCAGCCAACACGGCCACTGACAGCTTCACCACATCAGCTAGCTCTATGAGCACCAGTATGACGTCTAGCGTACACATGCCTGCGATGCAGCCGAGGATCAAGAGGAATAGGAAGGGTAACTTTGTTGCTTTGGGCTTAGTTAGAGGCTAGTTTTCCTTGTGGACAGCCGCAATCGACGATGTAGATCAAATTTCCGGTAAAAAACTTTCTTCAGCAACGTTGCATAATGATGGACGAGTGTACAAAATAAAGGGACGTCGCCTGGATTTGGCCTATGTCCAGCAACATTTCTATTTATTTAAACCTGACCTCTTCACAGATGTTTATTGTTAAATCAACGAAATGGAATTGAAATGGATTGCCGACGCGTTGGCGTTGCGAAGTAATTAGGATTTTATTAAGTATTTCAACATTTCTAATAATGTAGCCAGAGTTCCGCAGTAACACCTACATACTTAAAGAACTTTTCATCAAGCAGCGTCAATAAATTTTGGAAGGTAATAGCATCTTACAAATGTTGGGACGTATATCGTTACGTGACAATAACTCCACCGAGCGTAGGACGGAAAATTAGAGGGCACCAGATAGCGCGGTATAGCTCTTATGCAATGGACCGACCAAGTTAAGTCAAGTGTGGTCAGGCGGCTGCAGGTATGCACCAGAACAGCACCAGGACCGCGAGGAACGCCGAAGCATTGTAAGGCACGCAACAATGGCCCACAATTTGAGGACCACGACCACTCTGTCAAGAGCGTTCTGATGAAACGGAAGAAGTTTATTGATGCTATATCTATAAATTTTTCCAGTTCCACAAATTGACGGTGACCCGACAGCGGAAGTGTCGCACGTCCACGTCAAAATAGCATCGTGTTCCTGTATACTATTGCATAAGGTAAGCAATAAAACGCACTTTCAATACATAAAATTATTTCTAAGTATGAAATTATCCAAGGCATAATATTCTCGCCATTTGGTCACGCATTTGGTTATATTAGGGGTTAAAGTATGAAATTGCCGTTTTATTGCAATAGGTTCTTTGAATTGACATAGAATCTTCATTGAGGTTTTCGAATGAAACTTTTTTCAAATGGTTTCTATGATGTTCTTTTTTTAAAAATTGTGAAACATTTGAATATCGACTTTCAATTGTTTTTGTTATTCAATTTAGACAAGAAAGATGGATACTGCGAAAATTCGAGTGATTATGAGGCACCCATTTTTCGAATTTTTTTATTTTATTGATTTGACGCAAGTGAGTCAATATTGTGGGTAAGGTAACGTTAAACCATGCCGCTAATTCCTGGGTAGTTTGACTAGGGTCGGCTTCCACTATCTCTCTTAATTCATCGTTATTCACCTGTGTGGGCGGTCTTCCTCGTGGCTCGTTCTTTAAGTCGAAATTTCCATCACGAAAGCGTTTAAACCAAAATCGCACGGTGCGTTCATTAGTAGACCCCTCTCCAAACGCAGCATTGATATTGCGGGCTGTTTCTGCCGCGTTAGTTCCGCGTCGGAACTCGTATTCAAAAATCACTCGAATTTTCGCAGTATCCATCTTTCTTGTCTAAATTGAATAACAAAAACAATTGAAAGTCGATATTCAAATGTTTCACAATTTTTAAAAAAAGAACATCATAGAAACCATTTGAAAAAAGTTTCATTCGAAAACCTCAAACCATGAAGATTCTATGTCAATTCAAAGAACCTATTGCAATAAAACGGTAATTTCATACTTTAACCCCTATTACTTAAATCCTAAAACAACGTAACTCGATATAAAACTTGACATTTTTATGAAGCATAACCTGAGCAAAAGAGAAAAAAAAAATTACTTGACGGGAGATAAATCTTATTCCAAGGCCTAAGTTTCAATTGACAACAGATGGGGCAAATTATCTCAAGTGGAGACAATCTTCCGGTAAACGGAGCTCGCGATTTTATGCGGATTCTTCACTGTCGATCCGATTGCGTAGGAGACTTGTGTGACGTTGACATTGTTTGCTGGTGACTGCGATTAACCTGTACCGTTAAACCGCAATAAAGAATATAATGGCTCCCCTTCGGCCGTTAAGGTAACCGGAGTTTGGAAACCAGTTTCCTAAAAGAATTTTTTTATCCTTCTACGTAACTGGTTTCCTATAAAGACTTTTTTATTCTTCTGCGTAACCGGTTCCCTTTAAAGATTTTTTTATACTTCTATGTAACTGAATAAGTATACCTTTGTATACCTCTTCATCATGGAACCATACAGATCGGTTATGGCATTGGTGTAGCAGAGTTGCAAGTTTACGATAAGATCACGATGACCACACGATAGAAGTGACCACTTATTTTCTAACCTATGATATGTGGCTATGGGGCCGCGCGGATATTAAAATATACGTTGTTTATGTATAAGAATAATATGAGTATAATATAAGAAAATAATATATAGAGATAGAGCGCTCCGCCAACAAACGTCCCACTGTAGGGCACAGGCCTTCTCTCAAGGAGAGAGTATGGGCTTAATCACCACGCGTGCCCACCGCGGATTGGCAATTTCAAGCGCTGAGGTATGTGAATAGCTCAGACACAGGTTTCCTCATGATGTTTACTTAGCGTGTGGTATTGCTTGCTACTATAACTTCACAATGTACATAACTTAGAAAACCAAGGCATAGGCCCGCACTTGGAATCGAACCTGGGTCTCGCTTTGGAGTCCGATATTGTATTGTATTGTATTTAAAGATTTTATTAAAAGAAAATAACAAATAGGTTGACAGATTTGCCAAACTGCGCAGCAGTTTATCGGCAGTTGTTGACTTGTATAAGCGGCATTGTTGTAAACAATCTTTTCTCTGAAACATGTTGATGGCGAATTAAATAAGTTTTATATATTACAAACACTCTTCCCTATGTGCCGTCTCCTATTTGACGTTGGCAACAAAGGCCATAAATACAATATAAAACAACATTAAGTAGCTAAGTATACCTTAAGTACCTAGGCATATAAAAAGAAGAGGGGAGGGGGAGGATTGGCTCGATCAGCCGTGTTAAGTAATCACAGCTGATCAAGCCAAACCCCCGCCGCCCTTCTCTTAAATTTTTTTTTTGTAATTCTATTTTTCTCACAAAAAAGTTCTTTAGGCAATGTGTTGTTTATCTTAGGAACAATATGCTGTGCAAGTCTCTCCCCGTAGTAATTGTTAGGTTTCGTGACAGTGGTAGCGAAGTATTAAAATTCTACCCATTAGGCTACCAACGCTCTACGCTACGCTGTTTGGCGAAATTGTGTATTACAGTAAGGTTTTTATTTTTTTGAATAAATAAAAAATATATACGCGCAATTTGACCGACTGGCGCCAAGTACGCCCGATTCAGCGTCACCGACCGGTTCAAATTCGATCACCGATCAAAAAACCGCAGTGCGCGTAAAAACATTCACTTAAAGAAATAGAGGGGCAGATCTGACCCTTATCATATTCCAGGACATCCTGGTGCCAGTACCCTTGGGCACCGACTGCGTGACGCCGGCCAGCGCCAAGAAGATGCAGCAAGCGTCCGCGGAGTTCTTCGCGGCGCTGGGGCTGCTCGCCGTGGGCGGGACCACCAGGCGGGACCTCGACCTGGCCAATGAGACCTTCGACAGAGCCACTTCCAGGAGCCACCTGAGGTAAGATGTTAACCGTCAACGCATAGAAAGGATGCATAAATCGCGCGCTGGCTCCTTCCAGACAGGTACGTACTCGTACCTATAAGTTCGTTTCTAAAATAAGTGCATTTGTGAATTGAATGAATAAACGAATGAATGTTAGTGTGCTATTTAACCGTGGTTATGGTCGCTTATACTCGTAATTATGTAGACTATGTACCAAGTTCCACTATTTCAGGTCTATGCACATTTAGTTAGTTAAAACTAGTACTGGGAATCGCTCGTAGCCCCGGCTGCCTGAGTGATCTTAAACGATCACGAAGGTTAATCAACACAGGGCGCGTTCAGTGCATGGATGGGTCGCCGTCTATGCCTAACGCTAGTGGCATTTTTCCGAGCGGTTCCGTGCTTCGCAAGGCACATTAAGCTGTTGGTGCCGGCTGCCGTCGATAGATGGCAGTCGTTAAGCCAAGTCAGAGGCCTTAGGGTGGCTTGAAAACTTCTGACAGTAGATGAACCACTAGTCTACAAGCCTCCACCAATCCGGACTTGGCCCCCGTGGTGGAGTATGGCCTATACCTTCCTCAGGGAAGAGACCCGTGCCCCTCGGTGGGGACATAATGGGTTGATGATGAGATGATGAGTACTGGGTTTGTCTATAGAACTATTTCTCTCTCTCTCTCTCCCTCTATCTCTCTCTCTCTCTCTCTCTCTCTCTCTCTCTCTCTCGCTCTCTCTCTCGCTCTCTCTAAGAAAGGGCCTGTGCCCTGCAGCGGGACGAATATAGGCTACAAATACTAGCTGACCCTGTAAACGTTGTTTTGCCATATTAATTAGCCTACAACGACCTCTGTGACGTAGCGGTAGCGCATCTGCCTACCATGCGAGAGCTCCCGGGTTCGAATCCCACCTGGGAACAAAAACAAAAAAAAAAACCACAGGTCTTGGATGTTTACGTGTTTGTGATGTCGCTGTTTCTGATTACCACGACACAGGGTGTCCTAGTGTGGGGCCAGAAGCAGTGTATGTGCCTGTATGTAAATGTTTACCTATTCTCAGACGTACCACATATACACAAAAAAAAAACCTAACACTGTGACACGAGATTTTTATATGTTAGATGTATGAGCATCGCGAGATATAATAGTAGTTTATGCAACTGTCATATAATGAAGGGTATTAAAACACGAGTGTGAGTTTATGAAACGAGCGCAGCGAGTTTCATAATAGTAACGAGTGTTTTAATACCCGTGTTATATGCAGTTGCATACACTACTTTATCTTCACTAATGCAATTAAAAATTAAATTCACGCGTACGTGTATAATCACAGTGATTGTGCCGCCATTAAAATTTAACCAATGAGAGCGCAGCTGCGCGCTTCAATAAAACGCGACCAACCTGATTGGCCCTGCAATCAAGTTGGTCGCGTTTTATTGATGTTATAATGAGATTTTACGATATCGATGTGAATATTATACCATCATGTGAAATTGCTTAAATTTAGTGTTTTGTTGTCTGCGCTATAGCAGTAGTAATTATAAGTCCACTATTGAAAACATAAGTAGAATTTTACAACATTAGTGTAGATAAAAAATATTATGTCCAGGCTAATAACGACGGCCCTGACCCTGGAAGGTAGCGACAAGACTACCTCGCACGGCAGCCAGACCAGCTGTGAGTGCGCCATCTCCCACCTGTTGCTGCGGGAGACACTCTTCTATAACACCTTCGATAGTGATACTGAGTGCCCGCAGAGCTTCGACCTGGTACGGTTCGAATGGAAAGGTAAGCTTTACACCTTTTACTTTGGCCTTTGCATCTACGTAATGAGATGATTTATGCAGCGTCCAGTGGCACCTTCACTCACACTAGATGCGGCTGCAGTGCCTGGGACATTGTTTTTTTAGATGGAGTGGATAAAATTTTTACGTGTACACTTTTTAGGGTTCCGTAGTCAACAAGGAACCCTTATTGTCCTTTAACGTCCGTCTGTCTGTGCACAGCTTAACTCAGAGAGATTAGTACTAGAGAGCTGCAATTTGGCATAGATTACATATTAACCTGGCCGGCACCGCCAAAATGGTAGAATAAATTGTAATTTTTTTAACCTCCTTTATATTACTGTTTTATGCATGCCCTTCATGACATGTGTACAATGAAGTAAAGTACAACTTACTATCGCCCAATCGACGATCGCGTCGTCACGCATGGCGCACAGAATAAACCAATCACAGAGTGATTTACTCCACAGAACATCTTGCGCTCATTGCGTGGTTACCTACGGACTAATCGAGAAGACAGCGGCCGTTTTTGAGAGTGAATTTTGTATGAAGAAATACTTTTATGTTTTTTTTATTCGTAGGTTTCAAATTTAAAAATTGATATAAAGTTGTTAGTGATCTTATTCTGGTGATAGCACATATTCTTATTGTAGTAACTACAGAGCAGAGTCATTGCTTGCCACTTGAAGATGTCAACAATGTTTTATATAGTCACAATCTACTTTATCGGCGAGCATAGCCTCCTGCCTCTGTTGTTGCGACTGCCCGCACCTTGCGCGTGAGTGACGTGCTGCGCTGGCGCATTATCGCGTAAAAGTCTTCAATGTGCGTGTCAGCGAACATAATAATAATTATTAAACTTCCAGAAGAAGAGGACAGGGAGTGCGAATCGCCGCCCAGCTCACTTCAGCCCAACGTGAGAATCACGTTCAGACAGACGCTTAAGTACACGCGGGTGTCGGGCGAGAAGAAACTCATCCATCCTGCTACAGATATCACGTAAGTATTGACTGCCACGTTTGTCTAGCGGTATCACGTCTGATTACCATGCTGGAGGTCGGATTCGATCTCCACGGGGGGAACAAATGGCCTTAGTCTGGGTGTGTTTTCATGTTTGTGATGTCCTTGGCTGGTATCCATAGCAGGGTATCCTAGGGATCAGGACAAGTGATTGTGTTGCGTGGAAGTTATTATTTATTTATTGATGGAAGTGCCGGAGTGGTCTGAGGTGGCATAAGACAGAAACATCTGGTTTGAGTTGGGCGAGGCCTTTGCCCAGCGGTGGGACACAAACGAGGCTACGTAAAAAAAAAAAAAACTCCGGGACGGCATTTCTAGATTTAAAGGGTCGAATTGCGCTTTTTAATTTATTAGTTAAACAGATCGGAACGGGTTTATCATCGTTCCACCTCAAGAAAAGTTTAGGAAGTTTGCCCTACAGTGGGACGTATATAGGCTGCTTATGAGTTCACGAATCTGCATCGACCAACCTTCGCAACGTAACCCTCACAACACCCCCGTTTACAGCATAAAGTGCATGCCGTTCGCGGTTGACGTGGAGCTAACCCTACTGGAGCGGATGTCGGCCAGCGTGCTGGGCCACCCCCCCGCCGGCCCCGCCCCCGCGCCTTCGCCCCTGCACACTCACCTCAACTTTACCCTGCAGTGCGACAACGTTGACGCCGTATTGAGGTGAATCATACAACATAAATATACACGTATATATCGCTTCGTTTTGCGTTGGTGTGGGTATAAACAAAAAGACCCGCGCCGCCCATCTCAACTTTACCCTGCAGTGCGACAACGTTGATGCGGTATTGAGGGGAATTACACTACATATAAATTTTAGTATTTTTTAATGACTGGTGATGCTCATACGTAGTTATATATTGAACGGGTCTAATCGCGATTATTCGAACAATCACAACGACAATGGCAACGACAATTACTTTATATATATATATATATATATATATATATATATATATATATATATAGGTTTGTAGCTTGCAACTGTGTATATCTTTCAGATCACAACATGTACCTGTATAAAGTTAATTTGGTACTGTGTGGTAAGCTGAACTGTGCTGAGCTGTCTGGCACGTAAAATCTCATAAGACAAATTGTGAAATGATAAGCCAAAACAGTAGAACAAAATAAAAATAGGCAACGTTTTATTCTTAACAAAGTCTTTGATACCTATGTGAAAATAAAAACCACTATAAAAAAAAAAACACCCAAATCGCTTCGAGTGTGGCTTTGAAATTTGAAGAGTTCCCTCGATTTCTCCAGGATCCCATCATCAGATCCTGACTTGGTGACTATAGGACCACCTCTGAAGTCTAACCTTTCAGACAAAAAAAAAAACTTCCAAATCGGTCCACGCGTCTTCGAGTGATCGGGGAATACATAAAAAAACGATCCCGACGAATTGAGAACCGGAGAACGGTGAACGAGAACGGAGGCGACAACCCAGGTTTCCCAGAGTATCGAACTGGAAATGACATCCCAACCAACAACTACAACTGAAAACAATAAATTATCGGGCCGTACCGTTCCGCAAAGTATTATGATTTTAAGTGTGTAGCATTTAAGACGTGTGAAATATTTAAGCAATGTAAAATATTTAGGTTTTACAAAGTAAATTTAAAGCAAAACGGTTAAGATGTTTAAGACATTTTTTGTAAACATTTTATTTTTCTTATGATTTATACAGTTTTTTTTTGGTTTCAAGAGCATGCTTCAAAGATTTTTTTTTTTCTTTTTGTGAGGCATGCAGGGCAATGCGCATTTTCTTAGTTTAAAAATAGCCTATTGTGTTTAATAATTAATTATTCTAATAAACTTATGGTTTCTGTAGTCCTGAACCGATAATAAATACATTTTCATTTTCAGCAACTACTGAAAGCACATTAACACACGAGGTAAATTGCGCAAGTAGTAACAGGAAATAAGCGGACGGCGCAATTCACCTTTGCGATACGTTAGGTTTATTTATAATTTAGCTCGCATAGAACAAGCATAACAATAAACAGTGAAGTTTTAACATAACACCTTTGATTGGTGCAAACACACATTTGTTCTGTGGGTGCAAACATTCCTCAACAACAACAAATGCCAGTCACTTAAGTCTTAACATCAATATTAACACTGACTGTAGGAGTTCGGAGTAACTAAAACTGCGACGCCTACATCCTCATGTTTTTGAAGTCGATTGAAGACAAGCGAAAAAGACATCTCTAACTCTAAGATCACGCTGCTAGGTTCCCGATAGCAGACCTGCGGCCCGCCCTCAACCGCGAGGTGCGCCGAGTGAGGCCCGACTACCTGCTGTTCAAGTTCCAAGACGTGCTGGTCACAGCGCAGCAGACTCCGAGCGCCAGGCCGCTGCCCACCACGGTCACGCTGCGGGCCACCACGCTCGACCTTTATTATAATGTGAGTAGAGGTTGTTTTTTCTTGGCAACTGACGGTGTCTATAGAAAGAAAGAAGACATTTATTTAAATTGTCACAGAAACACAAAATAAACACGAATACACTGTGCCTAGAAAGTGTTTTTGAGGCCTCTACGCTGGACCTTTATTATTATGCGAGTAGAGGTTGTTTTTGCTCGACAACTGTTGACGGTGTTTATATACTGTGCCTAGAAACTGTTTTTGGGGCCTCTTTACACTGGACTTTTATTATTATGTGAGTAGAGGTTTGTTTTTGCTTGATAACTGACTCTGGCTTCTATACGCTGTTCTTAGAAGTTGTTTTTGCTTAACAACTGATTTTGAGACTCAAGACGAGATCAGCTAGACTTTTATGTCAATAGAGACTGTTTTGCTTGACCTTTGAGTTCAACAGACTTCTTAATCTAATATTTTCTTTTTTTATTTTGGCTTTATTTTGAGATAAGGCTCATTTATTTACGATACGATAGTAGTAATATATAGCGATATGAAAGCCCTGATAGCGGAGCGGTAGAACGCCGGCTTCTGGTTCGGGAGGTCGTGGGTTCCAATTGCGGCATGTACCAATGACTTTATTTTCTAAGTTTCGTACATTTGTGAACCTAAAGTAGCAATACCACTAGCTAATTGTGAAGGAAAACATGCCGCAGCGCTTGGAATTGCCAATCCGCGGTGGGCACGCCTAGTTAAGCCCATACTCTCTCTCTCTCTCTCTCTGAGAGAAGGCCGGCGCCCTGCAGTGGGACGTATAACAATGGTTTTCAATTGTTATTTTCAAGGTCAGGACTGAGGCGGTTATAGGCTACATAAAAAAAGTAGTGACATAACGTCCACACTACATAATAACTTCTCCCAGTCCCGAACTAGGATACCATGTGATATGCTAAACAGCGAACTACACCACAAACCTAGAGCCACTGAGATTCGTCAGTCCATTTTTACAAATCAAAGTAGGGCTGCCACTACCAGGAATCGAAGCCACTGCTTCTGCCATGGTAGTCATACGTGTTACCGACAGACTAACGAGGCAGTCGATGTGCTTAGCAAGCGTGCATGGACCGACAAATAAAATGAAAACCACTCCACTTAGATATGTAAGCCTTCTAATGTAAGATAAGATAAGATAAGAATATTCTTTATTGTATACCGGAAAAAAATGTTACAGAAACAGCAATGACAAAAGAAAAGATACAATTGGCGGCCTTATTGCTAATAGCAATTTCTTCCAGGCAACCTCATATTGGAGATTTGCCGAAGGAGAAATAGACACGGGTAGTCGGTGCAAAGACGAATATTAATACACATACATATACGTAATAATAATAATAAACTTACATATATCATACTTGAATACTATACATAACTACACGTACTTACATAAATAATGTATTTACTTTTCTGGTGTGTACAATAAAGAGTTCTAATCTAATCCACTCTGACCATATTTTTTCAAATCATCTTAAGACTGTTCTTACGTGGTGCATGCGGTCTCGCTCGCACAATAATTTTTTTTGTTATTGTAATAAAATGAGTATATTTTTATGAATGTGGTCTGAGGGTTTGATGGATAAGTAAATTTCTGATATTCAAGGCATATTTTTCTTATCCCGTACTAAGTTTTTAACTGAGAAAATGTGATTCCAAAATTAATAAATCAATATCGGAACACAAAAATATATTTAAAATGTCCCTAATTTTATTTGCATCAAACTCTCTTTATTACTCATTTTATTACCATAATTAAAAATTACAAATTGTGCGAGCGAGACAGCATTATCCACGTAAGAACAGTCTTCTAGTAAAAACGTAAGGACATCTGTATGTCAGGATACAGCTGTCTGAGCCACAGATCAGCACTTGTTACGCCCGTTTACATAACGAAGGATTGCTCACTCAAGATCGTTCCTCGACATGTATAAACATAAACATCAACATAAACATTTGCATACAGGCACATACATTGCGTATTTGTATTGATTTCTTATCTTTTTCTACAGGAGAACGGCACGTCTCAAGGCACGCACATCGCTCGCGCTGGTATGGACGATTCGTTCGATACTAATGTACTGAGAGGTGCAGCAACTACTTTGCCGACGTAAGTTCTTTTTAACTGACTTCAAAAATGGAGGATGTTCTCAATTCGACGCGTATATTCTTTTTTTTAGCTTGATTTTCTCTCATTTTTAGCAATTACTGCGTTCAAATTTTGGATATTTCTTTAGGTTAGTAAGAAAAGCGTAATTTCTTACATATACCTATCGACTCTTCTTTTGATAAGGACAGTAAACATGAGACCAAATGAAGTTAAGTTTACCTACTTACTACAAAAGTCAAAAGAAACTGCACCACAGAGGTTGCCCCACCTTGCGGGTTACTTACCCCCAGTTCCTCTTGCGTTCACAGTTTCTTAACAAACTGTTGACGGTTGCAGACTTTTAGTATGCCACTTTTCACAGCTAGTTAACATATTGTTAACGAAAAATCTGGGGTAGCTTCTTCGCCCCCACCCCCACAAACCTAACTTAAGACACTGGCGCAAACACGGCGATTCGGATGAGATCTTATTTGATAAAATCTGCCCTATAGTTAAGCAGTTATGAGCGAACATGGAATCTGACATACTTACATAATAGTCAGCACAGATCTTTTTGGCGGTACATAGTCACAGATCGTTTGCACATCGCTTACTGTCTTTACAGTGTATGTGTCAGTAATTGACTACTTTAGTAATTGACTAATAGTAATTTACTACGAATCACACTGTGTGGCGCCAGATTAAGAATAGCGTTACTCCATTTCCTTCCGTGGATGTCGTAGAAGGCGACCAAGGAAACAGCAGCGTCTTCCTGAGATTCCAACCGCATCCTGCGATCGCCAACCCGCCTGCCCGCCTGTTAGGAAAACCATGAGGGAGGCCTATGTCCTGCAGTGGGCGTCAAATGGCTGATGATGATGATGAATTTACTACGCATCACACTACGTCAATTACTCACACATACACTGTAGAGACAGTAAGCGATGTGCAAACGATCTGTGGCTATGTTCACTTTACCGCCAAAAAGATCTTTGCGGACTATACATACATGCGAGCTAAACACATTACTCTCCTCTTGGGCTCAGCCGCAGTTTGGTAAAACAGCTATTACCCGGCAGGATATCGCTGACCTTCCAACCCAGCAAGCCGCCCAAGGGCCCATTCGACCCGCTAAGCGACGACGAGACCTTCGAGCCGGCCTGCAACCCTATGACCACGTCCATGCACATCATGAACAACCTGCGAAACAGTGTCCAGCCTACCCCCTTCAGTAACAAGAAGACTGCGCACCAGAGCTTCACCAAACACGAGGATGGCCCGCAGGGTTTGTTTGTTTACATTTCGTTGGCACTACCAAACCCATTTCAGAGAACTACAATTCATTTGAGGTCTGTCAGGATTGTGGCCAGTGGCAAGCCCTGGTCTTTGCCCATCCCTCCGGGATACTGGCGTGAGTTTATGTAATTTAATGTTGACAAGGCGGTGGTAGCCTAGTGGGTAGAACATTGGACTCGGAAGCGGGAGACCCAGGTTCGATTCCCAGAGCGGGCATGTACCTATGACTTTGTTTTCTAAGTTATGTACATTTGTGAAGTTATAGTAGCAATACCACTCGCTAACGGTGAAGGAAAACATCGTGAGGAAACCTGAGTGTCTGAGCTATTCATATACACCAGCGCTTGAAATCGCCAATCCGCGGTGCGCACGCGTGGTGATTAAGCCCATACTCTCTTCCTGAGAAAAGGCCTGTGCCCCACAGTGGGACGTATACAGGCTGCTTATGCAATGTGGACAATTCATGGCTTGACAAGTATTGAGAGTCAAGAGATTGACAAGTAGCCGATCGGCGAAGCAGTGTACATAGAATTGTCATTTTACGGTGTGCAACGTCATTGATGAAATTAATAAGTATTTATAACCTGTGGCAAATAGTTGAATAGCGTAACAGTTACGAGTATGTCAGGATCGTGACAAGTGGCTAACCCTGGTCTCTGCCTACTCTTCTGGAGTACAGGCGTGAGTTTATGTTATGTGTAAATAGTCTAAATTAGTGCAATGAAAACAATTACAGGATACAGGCCTACGGGATACAGAAGTGAGTCGTTGAATGTATGTATGTAAAACATTACATCAAAACAGGCACAAACTTTAACAAATTTTGAAAGAAGCAACATTTATAAATTTTTTTTTGGGACTTGGTTGCAGCACTTTTACTTCCACTTGACCAATACGGTTAACGAAGACACCCAAGCCAAACCTGAATGAAACGAAACTTACGAACTTGTCTTTGCAGCTGCTTAACCCACAAAGTTGAGGTAATTGTTTGTTCAGAAAACTGCTCACTTTTGTCGAGTTGTCTCGTTTGATCGCTCCGTGATACTAAGCCAACTGCGAAATCAAACTTGTTCTACTTATATTAAAGTACAATTTGGTTCTGCAGATCAAGCGGAAGAGCTGATAGTGCCGGGCAACGAGGAAGAGATGCTGGAGTTCACGAGTCACTCGGTGGAGCGCTCCGCCATACACCTCGACCTCAATCTGCCCGTGCTGAGTTTGCAACTTGAGTAAGTATACCTGCAACCTCAATCTGCCCGTGCTGAGTTTGTAACTTGAGTAAGTATACCTGCAACCTCAATCTGCCCGTGCTGAGTTTGCAACTTGAGTAAGTATACCTGCAACCTCAATCTGCCCGTGCTGAGTTTGCAACTTGAGTAAGTATACCTGCAACCTCAATCTGCCCGTGCTGAGTTTGCAACTTGAGTAAGTATACCTGCAACCTCAATCTGCCCGTGCTGAGTTTGCAACTTGAGTAAGTATACCTGCAACCTCAATCTGCCCGTGCTGAGTTTGCAACTTGAGTAAGTATACCTGCAACCTCAATCTGCCCGTGCTGAGTTTGCAACTTGAGTAAGTATACCTCCAACCTCAATCTGCTCGTGCTGAGTTTGCAACTTGAGTAAGTATACCTGCAACCTCAATCTGCCCGTGCTGAGTTTGCAACTTGAGTAAGTATACCTGCAACCTCAATCTGCCCGTGCTGAGTTTGCAACTTGAGTAAGTATACCTGCAACCTCAATCTGCCCGTGCTGAGTTTGCAACTTGAGTAAGTATACCTGCAACCTCAATCTGCCCGTGCTGAGTTTGCAACTTGAGTAAGTATACCTGCAACCTCAATCTGCCCGTGCTGAGTTTGCAACTTGAGTAAGTATACCTGCGACCTCAATGTGCCCGTGCTGAGTTTGCAACTTGAGTAAGTATACCTGCAACCTCAATCTGCCCGTGCTGAGTTTGCAACTTGAGTAAGTATACCTGCGACCTCAATGTGCCCGTGCTGAGTTTGCAACTTGAGTAAGTATACCTGCAACCTCAATCTGCCCGTGCTGAGTTTGCAACTTGAGTAAGTATACCTGCAACCTCAATCTGCCCGTGCTGAGTTTGCAACTTGAGTAAGTATACCTGCAACCTCAATCTGCCCGTGCTGAGTTTGCAACTTGAGTAAGTATACCTGCAACCTCAATCTGCCCGTGCTGAGTTTGCAACTTGAGTAAGTATACCTGCAACCTCAATCTGCCCGTGCTGAGTTTGCAACTTGAGTAAGTATACCTGCGACCTCAATGTGCCCATGCTGAGTTCTCAACTTGAGTAGGTATACCTGCGACCTCAATGTGCCCATGCTGAGTTCTCAACTTGAGTAAGTATATTTTATCTGGAGCACTGGGAGTATTTCCATGTTTGTGATGTCCTTGCCTGGTTACCGTAGCACAGACTATCCTAGTTTGGTACCAGGACAAGTGATTGTGTTGTGGGGAGTTATTATTTTATTTATTTACTAGCTGTTGCCCGCGACTTCGTTCGCGTGGTAATTTTGATTTGTATCTCTGTGCAAAATTTTATCCGGATCCGTCAGCCGTTTTTGCGTGAAAGAGTAACAAACATCCATCCATACGTACAAACTTTCGCGTTGATAATATTAGTAAGGATTGTTTATTTATTTAATTTTATTATTTTATTTTATTGTAATAGGAAAACTTACAGCTGTGAAAAAGATACATTACAAATTAAATAAACACGGTTCGATAGCACGATGCCCAGTCTAGCACCTTGTTACTTTTATTATTTTTCAATACAATCAGTAGCACAATGCCAACTATCACAAAGGACTTTCGGATGATTTTTTTCAATATTTTTCTTTTTCTTATATATAAAAAGGCATTGCTGTTCATTAGCCTCGCTAAAACTCGAGAACGGCTGGACCGATTTGGCTAATTTCTTACTTTTTATATTTGTGCAAGTCTAAGGAAAGTTTAAATGGTAAGAGCATTTTTTCAGCAGTGGACGGATACGGGTGAGTTTTTTTATTTTTGGTCTAAAGGTTTTTCCACTTTTTCTGCTTTGTATTGGTGCGGTTTTATAGATAACTAGCTGTGCCCGCGACTCCGTTCGCGTACATTTCGATTTTTACGAAGCAGCATTTGTATGGGGGCCACGTCTTATCATAACTGGAGCTAGAATTTAAATAGCCTATCCTGTGTCCCAGATGTCTATATGTTTTTATACCAAATTTCATCAAATCCGGATAATTGGTTTAAGAGTTATGGAGGAACATACATACATACACACATACAGAAAAAAATTCTAAAAATCGTGAAATTAGTTTCAGTATCATATATTGAGCCTATAAACACAATATCTCTGAAAACAAACTAACTTACTCCATGACCGACCCTTACAGATTTATTATTAGTATAGAATAGATATAGATGCCCTTGTAGGACAATTATTTGCCAAACAATGCCCTTACAGTCAAAATACCGATGGAACTATCCAGCCCGTTAAGTTAACCCACTGTTATAAAAAAAATCTGAATTATTATAACCTACTTTATTGCACACGAAACATTGAACAGGACATTACATAAGAAATAGCATGTGTAAATGCGAGCTTATCACTCGCTAGAGATTTCTTCCAGCAAACTTGGAGAGTCTGTAATAAAAATTATAATAATAATAACTTCCACACAATACAATCACTTGACCTGGTTTCAAACTAGTATACCCTGTGCCATGGTAACCAGGCAAGGACGTCATAAAATTAGATACGTAATTGACGCGTTCATGTTTCAAACATACTTTTGTATGTAATTTTATAATTATACAGGCCACGTTAAATGGGTTTCACTGCTGGTTATAGCCATTTTCCTAAACCCAACCTTTATAGAAAATGTCAGGAGGAACGAAATATGTGAAAACATGTCTATAATCCCACTATACCCTTAATTTCCTTCCAACAGATCCAAGCAACTATACGAGATAGTGTACAACCGAATCAACTCCGACCTCCTCCTGTGGGAGCCTCAGCTGACAGAACATTACGAGATCAGCCCCCACATGGCATACCCGGCAAACAGCGCCGCTGAGCCGAGCATCTACCCCGCGTTTGGCATGTGCAAGGGCGGAGGTTATGGTGAGTTGAACCTTGTTTCTTGTGGCATAAAGACTAATGGTATCTGAGCCTCTCAAAACCACCACGATAATAGATATAAGCTCTAAAAACAGTTCGGGTTTAGCCCCCACATGGCAAACCCGGCTAACAGCGCCGCTGAGCGGAGCATCTATCCCGCGTTTGGCATGTGCAAGGGCAGAGGTTAATGGTGAGTTGAACCTTGTTTCTTGTGGCATAAAGACTAATGGTATCTGTGCCTCTCAAAACCACCACGATAATAGATATAAGCTCTAAAAACAGTTCGGTTTTAGCCCCCACATGGCATACCCGGTAAATAGCACCGCTAAACCGAGCATCTACCCCGCGTTTGGCATGTGCAATGGCGGTGGTTATGGTGAGTTCAACCTTGTTTCTTGTGGCATAAAGACTAATGTTATTTGAACCTCACACAGTCACCATGGTAATAGATATAAGCTCTGAAACAGTTTGGGATCAGCCCCACATGAATCGAGCATCTGAAGAAAGAAGAAGAAGAAGAAGAAAAAACATTTATTATAAAAACAGTGCCACCACAAAAACAAAAAAACAACAAAGAAAATATTTCAACCGAAATGTTATAAAAAAGAAAGGAAAACGAACGGTCACGGCGTGTCACTGCTGTTATAAATGGCAACTGACTCAGCAGTATGCTGAGGGTCAAGCCTTCAGCGCTGATTTTCAGTCAGTGCCAGGAGTTTCCCCCGCGAGCGTCACATACCGCGGTGTGGTACAACCGTGAGAAATACTATATATAGTAGAATACTATCTGTCCTGCGTTTGGCATCGGCGTCCCCAGCTTTATGTGAGCTGAAGGTCCACCCTGAAGGAAAAGGCAATAAAACTAACAGCAATGTAAAGCTTCATGATACGAGTATATTTCTCAAATTCTGATATGGTTTTAAACTAAGATACAACAACCATTATTTCGCAGAGTCCGACTCGGCCAGCTCGTCTTCCGAGGAAGAGAACCTGTACTACTCGACGTACGAGGACAAAATGAAGCAGCGCAAGGCCGACGCCGCCAAGCCTGCGCAGGCGCCGGCGCACAAAGACTCGCACAACTTCTGCTTGACCCTGAAGGTCGCCAAGGGCTTGGTCACCATTTATGCGCCGGTTCGGGTAAGACTTCACCGATCGAGTGAACTTCGGGCCATTTGCCGAATCAATCAATCAGCCCATACTTCCCCACTGCTCGACATTACCATAACTAAAAAGCATAGAATACTTATTAATGTCACCAGCCTATGAGTAAAACATAAATCCTTTAAAAAGCGACTGCCCGTCTCATTTTTCTTTAGCAACTTTCCATCATAGGGTTGTCTAGAAGAAATTGCTTTTAACAATAATATCTTTACAATTTTTTATGTCCTGTGATCTAGTGTACAATAAAGAATATTCTTATTTTATCCTTCCAGCCTTTTGTATAAAAACACAATTCGTCTAAAGCACTCTTCAAAGGCAGTTTACGTAATCTGTGGTTATAGTCCAGTCATTAGAACCAAGTAGGTAAAATTTTGGATATTACGTGGGGAGGGCCTAGAGAAGCTTAACTTCCAATTGTCGACCAAGATTTTCTATGTGCATTTTCCGCCATCTTGAAAAAGGGTTAAGTTCAGTTTTTTTTTTACAAAATCTCGGTTCTCCGATGAGATACGAAAATTTTGATGCAATACTTTTTTGCTGCTTTTTTACGATTTGCGATTATGTCCTTTACATTTTTCACCTATCGTTCATCGTTATTGAGATATCGATCGAAAAAGCCAACATACAAAAACTGAATTTAACTCTGTTTTCAAGATTGCTGAAAATGAACATAGGAAATCTTGGTCGACGATTTGAAATTAAGCTTTTCTAGACCCCGACTCACGTAGTATCCAAAATTTAACCTTCTCGGTTCACATGCATGTCTAAACCGTTTTTTCGACGTAATGACTGGACTATTACGTCTTCTCCTTGTAAAATCTCCACCACAGACTATTTCAATCGACGTTTAACGATTGTTTTGACGAATCGTGTTTTTTATAAATAAGACCGTTCGTGTTTATTGAACATATATAATTTCTCCCATCCCAGGACAGCAACAAGCGTGTGGTGCCCGGCCAGATGGGCGAGCTGGTTTTGGAAGCCTCGAGTCTGTCTCTCTGCCAGGCCAGCGGGCTGAACGGGCGCGCGAAGACGGCGCAGCTTTGCCTGCGCGCGTCTAAGGCTGTGCTCTACCATGACGGTGAGTGCTTGATTAGATTAGAACACTTTATTGTACACACCAGAAAGCAAAATACATTAAAAGGCTTGATGTGTTACTGTTGTCCTTTCATAATCATCATTATCATTATGACGATTCTTTATTCACTCACGCACGCACGCACGTACGCACGCACGCACTCACAAACACACACACACACACACACACACACACACACACACACACACACACACACACACACACACACACACACACACACACACACACGCTCAGTGGCTGAAACCCGACCCCAAGACGTAGTCGTGGGGCTGAGTTATGAGTATGAGTACCGCTTTTGTTTGTATATTTTCTCTAATTTGATTTCTCCGTCGATTTTTGACTTGGACTGACTTAGTGTCTACAGTATGTTTCATACTTTACTGTCCTAGTTTTTGGGAGGCCTGGCATCCTAAGATACAGATCTCTGATCTAGTTTAGGACCCAGTCTTTCCACAAATTGCTTCAGATTGTGCCATATTGTGCCACCTCTTTTGTACCTTATTTGTGGATGGAGAAATAAAGTTTATTTGTATTGTATTGTATTTATTGCACAAGACACATGTTTGATACAAAGGCGTACCTTGACTAGTAGAAAATGCTTTGGTTTGTGGATAATGGCTGGGTGGGTACTGCATTTAAATACTAAAGTACGGGGGGGGAGCAGGGTAATACTTATATAAATAGTCGATAACCGTGTACATAAACATTTATAAAACATACATAAACAGGTATAGATACGTGTATACCTAACAACCACGTACAACTTACTAAAGTTAATAATTAAGGTAATCCTTCATTATAATATGCGAAAAGTGTGTATATGTTAAAAAATAGTATTATTCTGTAAATAAATGTAATGATTATAGACTTGGGTTTGGAAAACGCTCAATGATTCTGTGCCTGCTGCTAAGTGTGTTTCTAAGCATCTAAATTCAAGCAGTCTAATCTCATGTGGCGTCACGTACATAGCGTAAGTAGTGTAGTTTTAGCTTTACAGAGCCCATTTGAGTACATATTATGTCGGTTTTACCAATCAGGCGTGGCTGACCCCCACAGGAAAAACACCATGTTAGTGAACTTAGCAGATCATTGTCCAGCAGATCAGAAATAAATGAGAGTTCTTGTCGCATGCAGTAGGTTTCTTCAGTTTCTGATACTTTTCAGAAATAGTTCTGGCGTTTACTAAAAAAAAACCCCAGGTCTTGGATGTTTACATGTTTGTGATGTCGTTGTTTCTGGTTCCCACGACACAGGGTATCCTAGTGTGGGGTCAGAACCAATGTATATGCCTGTATGTAAATGTTTATGTTTATGTTTTTACCTTTGACAAAGTCAATAGAAAAAATGATGTACTAACTTCCCGTAGCATATCATTTCGCAGCAGATCAAAAATAAATGTGAGTTCTCATCGCATGCAGCTGAGTTCTATAGTTCCTGATACGTTTTAGAAATAGTTTTTACGATTTCACCCTAAAAAAGTGAATTGACCAAATGATCTGCCAACTTCCCGTAGCAGATCACTTTGCAGTAAATCAAAATTTTTTAAGCGTTCTTAGCGCATGCACCCAAGCTCTACAGGTCCTGACACTTTTCAGGAATAGTTCTGTATTTAAATTCAAGTACCAGCAAGTCATGTTCAATCATTGTTCATCGATTCAAATAATTTTGAAATATCCAGGACACAAAACTCTTAGGTTTTTCATATATCTGTATCAAATCTAAAACATAGAACCTGATTCACACCCCCATAGTCTTAACATTTTTGTGCCGTGCCCTTGGAAAAGGCCTGTGTCCAGCAGTGGACGAATATTACATAACGATAGAGACATTAATTGTTTTCATTCTGAATGTCCTTCTCTTGCAGCCCTGATGTCCATCCCGTGCGAGAAGCCAGCTCTGCGGCTGCACGGGACGGGCCTGCCGCCGCACCTCAAGGAGACCATATACCCGTCGGGCCGAGGTGCCCTGCTTAAGGACCAGCCGCTCAGTAAGGATATGCTGTCACTGGCGCTGAACGTTGAGCCGCAGCAAGACCTGCCTAGTTTTAAGGTAAAACATTTAAGTTTACTTATTACGATCTTACAGTATGAAGATAACCTTCATTTTCTCGTATACTATCGTATATATCGTAACTGTTAATGTCAATGGAGAACTTGCATTAAAAAATGTTTTAATAGAATATTAGAGGACACGTTGAAAGATAAATAAACGTGGTATTGTTTTTTCTCTGCGACTAATACTTTTTATAATATAACCAGTCAAAAAGTCACGTGATACTAAAACGCGCCATACAAATCTACCTTAGACTATGACGTCAC
Organism: Yponomeuta evonymella; assembly: GCA_963969515.1. Taxonomy (NCBI): domain Eukaryota; kingdom Metazoa; phylum Arthropoda; class Insecta; order Lepidoptera; family Yponomeutidae; genus Yponomeuta; species Yponomeuta evonymella. Next base: position 5,106,137 of record OZ018362.1, read on the forward strand.
TCCCTAACGTAACGCTTATAATGTATGAAGCGTTTATCAATATTCGAGTTATTTAGTAAAATAAAGTTTTTATGCATATACACCCTTATAAGAAAACGTTCAGAATTCAATGACAATACGAAATCTAATAAGTTTTATGTTATTAGAGTAACTTTATTTATCGCATATTTTGTGGCCGCGAAAACCCCTAAAAAAATATTTTTATTGTTTTATTCTTAAATGTTTCCCACGTTTTTATATGATTTCTTCATTCCAATCTAAGTCAGACGCAAGTTCCCCATTGGCCATTGTGCATACAATAAAAAGCGGGTGGGGCTTTCGTGTTGCACGGCCGTTAGTTTAACGTGAAATGTGCATAAGCGTTAATTTTTAGCTCAAACTGCAAGTCACCCTCTAGGCACTACCGAAATGAAAGACTGCACGTCAAAAAACAACCAAAGGCCTCTAAAAATAAATTATCAGATTGTTATTGTATGAGAACTGGGGGTTAGAGGAATGATTCAAGTTTAGATTTTGTACTTTGGACCGTCCTTGTCGTAAATACATTTAGGGCCCTATTTCATAGCACTATGGTTCTCTATGAGGATTCTATTTATATTTCATAGTCGATTAACGCTACGCAATGTACATTGAATTGTCATAATTGTCCGAGGTGCCTGGGTGCCATACATTACTGTATGGTACCCGGCTGCCTTTGACTCTATATGCCTCACATGTTCTCTTCACGATTGTTTTGTTTTATCTCTGTTTTGTTGACGTTCGTGTCTTTTGTTTATGTACCTTTATGTTTACTTTGTGTTTCTGTGACAATTTAAATAAATATCCTCTTTCTTTCTATAATAAACTTTGTATTGTAATTTTATTCTAGGCGGCTATGTAGACTATCTAGACGTTACTAAAATCATAAACACTCTCGCAGAAAATCTGCCTAACCCTGGGCATAGAACACGCGACCATGCGCCACCGCGGCAACGTCGGCATCGCGTGGCTGACCCAACTTCTGGACGTTCTGGACGTGGTCGACTATCCCGTGCCGGGATACCAGCCTTCCAATGTGCTCACCGAGTTGCACGTCCACGTGTGGGACTGCGCCATTGACTACAGGTGATTCTAGCAAAACGGTTGGTAAAATAGAGCACGCAACCTTGCGCCATCTTGCGGACGTCCTGGACGTGGTAGACGTGGCCGATGCCCATATACCAGCTTTCCTCTGTGCTCACCGCACGTCCACGTGTGGGACTGCGCCGCGGACTACAATTTTAGTAGAGGCGAACAACGGCCAATAGTAACTTTTCCCGCGTTAAAGTGTTCATTTTTTTTTCTCAATCAGCTTTCTATTTGAAAGCCAGTTCCAAATTTAAACAAACTTACCTTTGATAAGTTACCTTCTTGGTTGCCATGTTTCGGAGTAAATTATATTCATTTTTAGCGTACCCAAAGGGCAAGGGACCCTATTTCTAAGACTCCGCTGCCGTCCGTCCGTCACCAGGCTGTATCTCGTGAACCGTGATAGTTAAGACAGTTGAAATTTTCACAGATGAACGTGGCTTTTTTGTTGTTTTTTGCTCGATATTAATAACGGCAACAGGTAGACGCTTAAAATATTCAAATGCTGTATAGATAATGGTACGTAACCCTTCGTGCGCGAGTCCAATTCACACTTGGCCGTTTTTTTTTCTTTTGTAAACGGCTACCTCTTCTAACCAGTCCTTATGGACATTACTGTCCACCAGACCACTGTATCTTCCGATCCGCACCGTGGTGACACTGGGCAACTTCAGCGTGGCGAGCAACGTGATAGCCCAGACCAATACGTCCAGCCTCCGTTTCCTCGCTCAAGACTGCGCCCTCTATCTGAGCCACTTGGCGGGCTGCCCGCCCAACGAGCCCGTCCCACAGGATGATGGCAAACAGCCCGATCTTCTGAGGGATTACGTGTGTGTCATGGACGTGGGATTGTTCGAGCTGTCGCTACGGATTGCTGATAAGGTGAGCTGTTTTAAATCTTCACAACAGCTCGAGGTGCTGAGGGATTACGTGTGTGTCATGAAGGTGGCTCACCACCTGGCCTCCGTTTTCTCGCTCAAGACTGCGCCCTTTACCTGAGTCACCCGGCGGGCTGCTCGCCTAACGCGCTCGTCCCGCAGGATGATGGCAAACAGCCCGATCTGCTGGGGGATTACGTATGTGTCATGTACGTGGGATTGTTCTAGCTGTCGCTACGGATTGCTGATAAGGTTGGTATTATGCAGGGATGGTGTGGTAAAAAAGGAGCTACCCGAGAAAGTCAGAAATTTCAGAAAACTTTATCATGTTTGCTATGAGGAACAGCAAAGGCATCGTAAGGCGCACAACATCGACCTAACCCTTCTTGTGTCTGGGTGTTTTTCCAAGGTTTTCATGTCCTTGCCTGCCTACCATAGCACAGGCTATTCTAGTTTGGGACCAGGACAAGTGATTGTATTGTGTGGAACTTCTATAATTATCTATTTCCTATCTTGATAGATCTAAGTGTATGTTACGTGCATGTAAAACAAAGTTACACGCCACATACCGACCAAAAAGGAGTGATAACTAGATCACAATCGTTGTTTCGCTCGCAGGCGACCACGTCGGGCCCTCACGTGGACCTGTGCGCGTCAAACAACATGGTGAACATCCACACGTGCTGGGACTCCGCGTCGGCGCTGTGCCGCCTCGTCACTTACGCCGCCGCCGACGGGGACGCCTCGCCGCCGACGCCCGTCTCGCGCCACGCCAGCGTCTGCTCCGATCGGGACCTCGACTCCGCGCCACTTGTGGGTAAGAGCTCGAACTTATACACACAGTAATGACTTATACCATGACGAGGCGACTCAGCGTACTGTGACGTCTCGTACTTACAGTACGCCGCGTGCGATGGGGACTTGTCGCCGGCCGCGCCCATCTCGCGGCACGCCAATTTGTTCTCAGATCGGGATCTTGACCCCTCGCCGCTTGTAGGTCAATACTCATACTTATATCTGCTAGGATACATGAACAGCCTACTCCGTCTAAAAAACAATGTCCCAGGCACTGCAGCGTCCGAGTGCTCCCTTCGCCCATCTAGTGTGAGTGATGATGCCACCGGACCTGTATAAATCATCTTATTACGTAGATGCGAAAGGCCAAAGTCACATGAACCGCAGACGCTCCATATCCTCTACAACCATCTCGACAACGACTTGTTTCTCTAAGTGCTTGATGAAAAAGCAGGAGCGGGAGACCCGGTTTTCGACCGGTATCTAGATCTGTACCATTCATCAGTGATGTTACTCCTTTGCTTATTTCAGGTCTTGATGACCACCCTGAGGAGATAAGAGAGCTGACCCCGAGCGAGATACAGCAGGTCAACGATATGATGGCCGAGGCTATGAAAGAAAGTCCCAATACTACTCGTAAGTACCATACTTCCCTGTCTTGGATTTGTTCTTAATCTTGCATTGAATCGCAATTTACCTAATTTACCCAAATTACGAAATTTGCGCTTACGAATTTCGTAATATGGGCATCATATTACGAAGTTTGCGCGGAGTACTTTAAAAAATGGGTGTAATAACGGATACACATTAACTAAGACATAGAAAGCATTGAAAGCATAACAAAACATCAAAATAACCTCTTCACAGTTCAATGGCCATATTTTATTATTTTTCTTTTTTTTTTAAACAAACCAGTTTTGTCATGATCTCAAATCACTGAATAGTAAATATCGTATTACATTTACGGATAATAACAGTGTACCTATTGTGTGAAGGAATATTACGAGCCGTTTTGCTTATAAAAAGTGTTTATAAACCAATTACTCTTTTGACTGCCTCGTTGGTCGTTGGTAAGCTGTATCACGTCGTATTAATGTACCGGAGGTCGTGGGTTCGATTACCACGGGGGGCTGCCGTACATAGGTACAAATGGCCTCAGCCTGGGTGTGTTTCCATGTTTGCGATGCCCTTGGTATCCTAGTTTGGCGCCAAGACAAGTGATTGTGTCGTGTGGAAGTTATTATTATTAGCTTTACATGATATCGTTCATTGGTGGTTCCAGTCCAAGACGACGACGTTCAGAGCTCTACGGAAAAAGAGGGCGTCGAGGTATTCTTCTTCCCTGATGAATCCAATATGAAGAAGATGAAGCAGATGACGTCGGACTCCGGGGACATGGATCCAGACCAAGTTAGTTTTGTTCGTTTTTTATGCTTGCTGGCAACTTAAGCACGGCGCGGGCGGTGGCAGCGGAGTGGTAGAACGCCGGCTTCTTGTTCCGTTTATTCCAATTAGTTCAACTCAAAGTTCAACTCGTTGAACTTACTGGATTTTTTTTCCAATTATTTCAACTCTGTAAAAAATTAGTGAGAGTTGAAATAAATGGAATGATTTTGTCCACTTAGTTAAATTCATAAAATAAATCATTAGGTATGCAGGGGGGTCGTGGGTTCGTGGGTTCCCGGCATGTACCAATGGCTTTGTTCTCTAAGTTACGTACATTTGGGAAGTTATAGTAGCAATACCACTCGCTAATCGTTACTCGAGTGAAATATGAGGTGTTCACATACCTCAGCGCTTGAATTCTCTCTCTCAGAGAAGGCCTGTGCCTTACAGTGGGCGTATATAGGCTGCATTATAACCTAAGCAAATGTAAGCCATTCATAGATGAACAAATTATTCACATCTGCACACACACACATGTACAGGATTGCAATGGCTGCGTAAGTACCATACTCACAACTTTGCTGTTATACAATTGACGAAAAAGTGTACGAAACAATTTATATACATCCACTTTTTTCATTTGTTGGTACACGAAACTCGTTCGTGGTCGTTTCATTACAAAAATACGCATTTTATCTATCTATACTAATCTATATCTATACTAATAATAAATCTGTAAGGGTCGGTCATGGAGTAAGTTAGTTTGTTTTCAGAGATATTGTGTTTATAGGCTCAATATATGATACTGAAACTAATTTCACGATTTTTAGAATTTTTTTCTGTATGTGTGTATGTATGTATGTATGTTCCTCCATAACTCTTAAACCAATTATCCGAATTTGATGAAATTTGGTATAAAAACATATAGACATCTGGGACACAGGATAGGCTATTTAAATTCTAGCTCCAGTTATGATAAGACGTGGCCCCCATACAAATGCTGCTTCGTAAAAATCGAAATGTACGCGAACGGAGTCGCGGGCACAGCTAGTGTATAATAAACTTAAGTACAACGCACAACCGGATGTGAACACAGCTTTGCTGCAATTTACTATTATTATTTGAGGTCCTTATCAAGTATGCTGCTCAATTGTTTTTTTGGCATATCCATAAAACCTTTACAAATGTTTCCTAACTGCGAAGCACTTTCTTGGCGTTGATTATTTCCGGACTTTTTAAAGCGGGGACTTATTATTTCGTTGAGTCGGCGGAACGTCCGTGGATGCGGAGGGCATGGGGCCGTGAGAGATGGCATTTGGGGGAAAAGGCGGTGGGCTGCTAATGATGATGATGATGATGATGATGATGATGATCATTATGATTATTATTATTATTATTATTATAAAAACTGGCCAAGTGCGAATCGGACTCGCGCACCGAGGGTTCCGTACTTGCGTTCGACCGTTTTTTTATTATTTGTCGTTAGGATATAATATAATAAGTCCCACAATCACGCCAAGTTTGATGCCTGTATGTATTACCGTTTTTACGATAGAGCATAAATAAAAAACGCCCTTATTTTTTATTATTTTTAAAATGTTATTATTTGTTAGGTAATCCCCCGTAGTAACACATTCTGTGAAAATTTCAAATGGCTACCTATTACGGTTCCAAAGATAGAGCCTGTAAAGGTCGGACGAACGGAAAGACAGACAGACAGCGGACGTAGAGTGGTAGGGTCCCGTTTGGCACCCTTCGGGTACGAACCCTAAAAACGATCTTTTCCTTAACAAGTTTATCAAAACAACAATACAAGTGTGCATCTAACAAGAGACCGTACATGAACTGTAGAACATTATAACCCTACGGCGTTTTGCAGGCCAGTATGGAGTACGTGGACTGCCAGCCCGGCTCAATGGAAGTGGGCGAGGAGGCGCGGCCGACCAACGCGCAGGTGGCGCGGGACCTGGGTGACCCCAGGCGCAGCTCCACGCCGCGCCCGCAGCGGGTTAAGAAGGTAACACCGGCGGCCCAGGGCCTGAGAGACCCCAGCCGTGCCCGCAGGAAGTTGATAAGGTTACACTATTGTTGCAGTTAAAATATATTTGCAAGAAGCGTTATAAATTATAACACTTCTTGTTAATATTTTTTTAACTCTTGTGATTGTAACTTGTAATCATAAGAGTACAGGCGGCGGTCTTATCGCCAAAAGTAACCTCTGTTCCGCTGTATTGAAATTTAAAATATTAATTTCAAACTTACTTAAAAACTTAGATTGTTAGTAAATTTCAAACCTTAGCATATAGTTAGCCAAACTTAAATTTATTGTTAGGGTAAATATGGAGAGCGGTGGTAGCCTACTAGAGTGGTGGTAGCCTACTGGGTAGAACATTGTACTCGGAAGCGAGAGACCCAGGTTCGATTCCCAGTGCGGGCATGTACCTATGACTTTGTTTTCTAAGTTATGTGCATTTGTCAAGTTATAGTAGCAATACCATTCGTTTACGGTGAAGGAAAACATCGTGAGGAAACCTGAGTGTCTGAGCTATTCACATACCTCTGCGCTTGAAATCGCCAATCCGCGGTGGGCACGCGTGGTGATTAAGCCTATACTCTCTCTCTCTCTCTCAGAGTAGGCTTGTGCCCCACAGTGGGACGTATATAGGCTGCTTATGAAACATGGATGGATGCCCAATGCTTGAGAATTGGGCTAACCACCCTGTCCGCGTTCACCCGGAAAAGAGTGCTGCCGCGCACTCGAGACATCATGGACGCCATTCGCTTACGCACAACTGCACGGATGCCATTTTAACTTAGCTTTGTTTTCTTTGTCATATCACTATTTGCACCAAAATAGAAATAAAAGCTATACGATCTCTCAACGACCTATGTATGAAAAACGAAGACAATGATCTGTTCACCGATAGCATTTCCGTCATTCGCAAAGTTATAATTTCTAAGTTCTGTGACTCTGTATAAGCTTCATAACCGACAAAACCTATTACCACGGTGTGCCATTCTCCTTTTTTAATTTTTTGTCTATGTGGTTACTGACTCTGGTGTTTTGTGTGTTGTCTCTCTTTCACCCTGTGCTTATTGCTCAAAATATTGCTATCAGGGAAAACTTTGTTGGCTTTCTGTATCTATTTTTGTAAATATGATGTGTTCCCAATAAAATAATATAAAATATGCACCTGCAGCGCTCGAGTGGGTCCGGTAACAACACGGACGACGAGTACTGCATCGTGGATGCGCAGGCGCAGGAGGACGACGAGCTGGCTGAGCCCGTGGTGACCTGGTTCGGGACTGAGCCCGTGCCCATAATTGAAAACCACTTCAGCATCCCCGCGGCGAGAAGACACGTGCTGCAGGCGCCTAAGAACTTCCCTGTGCCCAATTTGAGGTAAATTTACGTTTTGAAACCCATTTTGATTTTGTTTATTAGGCATGTGAAACAGGTAACAATGTTAATAAAACATATTGTAATATGCATATTCTAGTTTTGGGCTAGATTGACACCCAAAGTATCATCATCATCATCAGCCATTTGACGCCCACTGCAGGACACAGGCCTCCCTCATGGTTTTCATAATCATGAGGGGTTTTGCCATAACCGCCACGCTTGGCAGGCGGGTTGGCGATCGCAGTATGCGGTTGGAATTTCAGGAAGACGCTGCTGCCCGTCTCCTGGCAATTTATTTCCTTAGTCGCCTTCTACGACATTCACGGAAGGAAATGGAGTGACGCTATTCTTAATCCGATGCCACACGGATCCAAAGTGTACATACTCATTAACGCACAAGTTCACATAAACAAGGAGGTCCGGCGGTGTCCATTTGCAACTAATATATCTATGGTTACCTAAGCCTGTCATTAGTGCATTCTATTCAGCCATATTGTCACATCTAAGAAGCATTGTACAAGCCTGTAAAATTAATACTTAAAAACCTGTTAAAACCTCTATACAACAAAACAAGCAGCCTATATACGTCCCACTGTAGGGCACAGGCCTTCTCTCAGAGAGAGAGAGTATGGGCTTAATCACCACGCGTGCCCACCGCGGATTGGCGATTTCAAGCGCTGAGGTATGTGAATAGCTCAGACACCCAGGTTTCCTCACGATGTTTTCCTTCACCGTTAGCGAGTGGTATTGCTACTATAACTTCACAAATGTACATAAAACCTCTATTACTGTATTATTTCCCAAGAAAAAGACACACGAACATATATAGAAAAGGTAATTTAGGTAGTCCTTATATTTAGGAACAATGAGACCAGTGTTATATAATCCTAAAGAGGATCTTACCCCCACTTTAAACTAAAAGTTATACAAAATATTTTATAAAAATCAGCAATGTCACAAAACTTAAATACTTATTGCTTAGCAAAAATACATAAAATACTTAATAAACAAATATATTTTTTAAAATTCTATATAACCAACATAGCAACCCTCACAAAAGGCAAAATATACGTAAGCATTCACGAAGAGTTTCGTCCACAATATTAAAAATATAAAAAATACAATAAGCAACAAAAAAAAAACACACACACACCGTACAGTACAGTCAATTAAATAAACCGCCCCGGGACATATCCGACCCGAAGGTACCCATGACACTGGCAGCGTTACCGCGCTGCACAGCGAGGTATATCATTTGCATCAAAAATGCCCCTGAGCGGTAGTCAAAGCCACGGTTCCTGAGACGACGCCCTATCTCCTTAACAAAAACTTTCCCCTGGGTACCCCAAACTCCAGTAGTTTCTACTGCGAGTGGCACAAACAGATAGCTGCTCATCAGCTGGCTATATTATGCACACTTGAGTCTAGCTGCAGCTTCAGCAGCTGAACCAGGTACGGCAGCCGTAGAACCCACGTGTGAAGGTGCGAAAGTGCATACGCATTTGGCATCCCAGAGCAGACACCGACCCCTCTCCCACGGTATCAAAGTGAGACCGTCCGGACGCTTTCCATCACTACGGATCAACCCCGGCGGTCAAGAACCGCAGGAATATCCGCCGAAATGAGAGCCCTCCGAACGATATCATTAATAGAGCGATGCCGTGAGAATCTGCCAACTAAATAATGAGCCTTCTTTTACATATTATATTTGTAATATTTACGATAGTATAGTCTAGGGCGCCGTCTGTGCACTTAGGTTAAGAGTTATCTGTGTAATTTTACTTTTTTATGTACAATGAACTACAGTAGACGCGGTTCGGAGTAAATTACATTCATTTTTAGCGTACCCAAAGGGTAAGGGTAAAGCCCCAGGTCTTGGACGTTTACATGTTTGTGATGTCGTTGTTTCTGGTTCCGACGACACAGGGTATCCTAGTGTGGAGCCAGAAGCAATTTATGTGCCTGTATGTAAATGTTTATGTTATGTTTAAGGGACCCTATTATTAAGACTCCGCTGTCCGATCGTCCGTCCGTCTGTCTGTCACCAGGCTGAATCTCATGAACCGTGATAGTTAGACAGTTGAAATTTTCACTGATGATGTATTTCTGATGCCGCTATAACAACAAATAGTAAAAACGGAATAAAATAAATATTTAAGGGGGCTCCCATGCAACAAAAGTGGTTTTTTTTTGCCGTTTCTTGTTCGATATTAATAACGGCAACAGGTAGACGCTTGAAATATTCAAATGTTGTATAGATAATGGTACTGAACCCTTCGTGCACGATTCCGACTCGCACTTGGTCGGTTTTTAAATTACACGACAGATATGAGTTTACTATGTGATTTATTTGGCCGCTAAAACGACATATATGGATTTTCATACAACTTTTGCCGGCCGCTGCTCGCATGTTTTGGCCAGTGCATGGCTAGTACAGCAATTCCAATTTATCTCGAAGAAGGTTGTCAAAATAATGCACAAATTTCCAAGCACGTTTGAGAAAAATTTACAGATTTCAATAGTGCTGATTATTTCCAGGTACACGCTGTGCGAGATGAGCATAGTGTGGCATCTGTACGGTGGCCACGACTTCCGCATGCCGGGGGACAACACGGCGGCGCCGGGGAAGCGGGTCACCATCAGCGACGACCGCCACGGCTCGCCCACCGCCACCAAGTGAGTGGCTACTCACTCATTCATTCTTTCGTTCGTTCATTTTATTAATTTATTTTCGTTGAGTCAGCGACCATAGATCTTGGACTCCGCAACCAAATGACGCCATTTTTCCCTGCTCTGCACTACCTCCCTCCAGCTCGCTGTGGTTCCTCTTCCCTTCGCTCGCTGGAAAACCGCGTTGCTTAGGACGTCCGACTGGCCAACGCCAACGTGGCGTCGGTCATTTGCTCTCTTTGCAAACTGTTCCTCTTCCTTCTACGACACGTTTCACTGCCTAGACTTATTAATAGGCTAGTCAACTTCGTTTCTGATTCACCTGTACGGCGGCCACGACTTCCTTACTTTGGTATTATAAATTATATCATATCACTTGATTAAATCAATTAGTCGTTCCTCTCCGATTTAGAACAAATAGACACTCGGGCGTCGACTTTCTAAGCGCGTCAGAGGTGCCATACGCTTAAGATACGTAACTACACTTGTCGTACGCGTTGGACAGCGTAGCGTCATGCCATCCACCTTCCGAAGCTGATCTGGCGAGGCATGTAGGATGTCGTGTCAGATGCGTGGCATGAGAAGCTTAGGCTGTGGTTTTGAAGCATACAAATTGAAGCAGCTAGATCACACGTGGCGTCACGTACATAGCGTATGTAGGATCCATGTAGTTGTAGCTTGAATCGATCGCTTTATAGAAGTACCAACTAATGCAAAACCTAGTTTATGTAATAAATCACTCCCATATTTTTTTTTCTGCCACTACTAGCTCGAAGGAAATGCTAAAGCGCGGTCGCCGAGCAGGAAGAATTTCGTACATTAACCTGTCACTAGCTATCTCTGTCGCTCCCGCGTAAATATATTGCGTCACGCTCGCACAGATGCATTGGCCGCCGTCTTAAGGGATTGCAAACCTTTTAACTGCGACCGGTAAGGTCTGTTCTTGTATGCTTGTGTTCGGTTGACCTTGAGCCAATCCCATTATTTGAAATAGGGAACTTCATGTTGGGATGCGCTAGTGATCGGTCAGTTTTCGGACACAGTGAAATCGTTTCTGAAGTTGTTTGTGTTTTGTTATCTTGTTTTAATCGTTGTTTTGTTATAATAGTTTGTTAGAATATAATATGAGAAAATCCGCAGCGCCTCTATCATATGTACGAGAAACTAAATTAACATACAATTAAAATTGTACATTGATTGTACAGACCTGTCCGAACTAGTATCAATATCAACTTGCACTTCACAAAAATGTTGGTGACAACTGCCCGTAGGCAAAAAGGTCAATGTACGAAATTCTTTCTGCTCGGCGACCGCGCTTTATCTAGTATTAAGCTAATCTGACCTTGGTACAAATTTATTTAGTGCAATAAAGAATTTTTCATTCATTCATTCATTCATTCAAAACCGTAATTTTCTCAGACGCAACACAGAGTACGAGCCGTACGAGGCCGGGCGGCACGTGACGTCACAGTACCGCACCGGTGGCGTGCGCTGGACCGCGGGCAGCGAGCGCGTGCGCTCCGCCGCCGCGCCACGCCCCTCCACCCGCGACCGCTCCACCAGCGTGCGCGTGGTGCTTAACAAGGTGAGTGTGACGTCACCGCGGGCGCTCCCCCGCCGCGCCCCTCTACCCGCGACCGCGTCCCCACCCGCGACCGCGCCACCAGCGTGCGCGTGGTGCTGCATAAGGTGAGTGTGTCGTCACCGCGGGCGTTCCTCTCCCACCGCGCCGCGCCCCCACCCGCGACCGCGCCCTCCACCCGCGACCGCGCCTCCTGCGACCGCGCCTCCCGCGACCGCGCCACCAGCGTACGTGTGGCGCTGCACAAGGTGAGTGTCACGTCACTGTACAATGCTCATGAGCACCCGCGACCGCGTCACCAGTCATGTTTCAACAAAAATCTGCTGTATAAGTGTACATATGCCAATTACGTGCGCATATACCCGTACCAAGAAAGAAGGCCTGAACAACGTCTACTTTCTATTTTTGCCATCGTACACCTTTCCAGTCTTCAGTACGATGGCAAAGTAAAAAGGAGAGGTTGTTAAGACGTTCATGACATCTGCAAACTGTGACGTTCTTTAAGAGTATACACAACTGCTTGATGCACCTAACAGAGGAGAGCTAAAAAGGCCTATAAGCTACTGTGCGCGGTGCACAGTCAGCAATACGCTGACCTAGAAATATATACGGCGGTTTCCGTATACACGCATGCGCTGTCTCATTAATCGAGCCTCTTTACCTCTGATGCGCTGGTTCTTGATCTCGCAGTAGCGTTCCGCCGTTCCATTAACAGAGCCCATTAACCTCTCCCTATGTCTCTAAAAAACTTTGGCCTTTGCATCTACATAATGCGATGATTTATACAGAGTCCAGTGGCACCTTCACTCACACTAGATAGGTGAAGGGACTACTCTGACGCTGCAGTGCCTGGGACATTGTTTTTGGATGAAGTGGGCTTGCCCAGCACCTTTGTTTATTTTTAAAGTTTCGTACATCTGCGAATTTGTAGTAGCAATATCACGCGCCAACGGTCAAGGAAAACATCGTGAGAAAACCCGCGGCTTGGTTGGCTCCGCACGTATTGACTTCTCTTTCCTGCGGGCTAGGCCGACTGAGATTATGGTATGTCTATAATGCCTCAGTATAACACCAACAGCTGAAGTTCCAACACGAGACGTACCCGGCGGGCGGTATCCACGCGTCGCGGCAGACGCTCGCCATCAGCAAGCTCGAGATCTTGGACCGGCTCGCCAACAGCAACATCAACAAGTTTCTCAGCCAGTACAAGCTGAAAGACGAGCCGGAGAGGAAGAATGCGCATATGGTGAGACACTTGCAATCAAAACAGCCACATCAACAAGTTCTTCAGACAGTGAGACACTTCCTACACACTGATACAAAAACATCGTGTTAAATAAAATAAGACAAAGTTCGTCAGTAAGTTTGAGATCCTGGACCGGCGCGCCAACAGCAATATCAACAAGTTACTCAGATAGTACATGCTGAAAGACGAGCCGGAGAGAAAAAAATGCGCATATGGTGAGGCAAATTTGTAATCAAAATATCAGCCAACACATCAACCAGGTTTTCAGACAGTCAGACACTATCTACCCACACATGCACAAGGACATCACGTTTAATAATAAGAGACCTCTTCAGTAATGGCCAGATCCTGGACCGGCTCGCCAACAGCAACATCAACAAGTTACTCAGCCAGAGTACATGCTGAAAGACGAGCCGGAGAGGAAGAATGCGCATATGGTGAGACACTTTAGCCATCAAACTCACCATGCGCCATTCTGAGTTTATGTTCTAATTTAAGGCGCCTCACGAAGCGAACTCCTTCAAACGTAGTTTTGTTTTAATTCATAAAAGACATGCCTGATGGCATCTGATTTCCGAGCGGTTCCGTGCTTCGCAAGGCACGTTAAGCTGTTGGTGCCGGCTGCCGTCGATAGATGGCAGTCGTTAAGCCAAGTCAGAGGCCTTAGGGCGGCTTGACAACTTCTGACAGTAGACGAGCCACTAGTCTACAAGCCTCCACCAATCCGGACTTGGCCCCCGTGGTGGAGTATGGCCTATACCTTCCCCAGGGAAGAGACCCGTGCCCCTCGGTGGGGACATAATGGGTTGATGATGATGATGCCTGATGGCAATGCTACTTTGCCAATATTCTGAGAGGATGCAGATAGAGGCTTAATCGTGTTTAGAATTGCGAATGAATGAATTAAGAAGAAATAAGAGCTTTGTTTCTATGAGAAGGCAAGAAATAACAGAAACAACTTATAAGTTAAGAAGCATTTATGCATTCTGGTGTGGCGGGAGCGGCAACTGGGTGGACTGTATCGGCGAACAATGGACAATACCAGGAGGGGGCTCGTTGGTAAGCGTTGTGGTAGACGTACCTGGATTTCACACCCGCGGATCACGAGGGACGATCATGGCAGCCTAGGTGGGCGCTGGATTGTCCGGACCCGTTTTTATAAAGTAGTTCAGGTTTCTTAAATGTAAATGCGGATCAAAATAAGAAGGCGACTTTTCACGATTCAATCCCAAACGTATGTCGTGCGTGTGTCAGTTTTATTTATCATTGTCAGGAGTCCAGCGCAAGTGCTGGCTGGATTGATCCGCGGAATCCACGAAGGGATCCACTTCTTAGCCTCCACGAGCCCCACTCACTGTTCGCCATGTACTCGCAACTAACACACCCGTGCCAGTTGCCACTCAGGCGTAAACACATTCTTTCAACTTCTACAAGAATAACATAAAATTCGGTATGAGTAAAAATTGTAAAAAAAAATACTGTTTTTACAATTTATACACACAGTCACGCAGTATGAGTTCCCTAACGTTGTGTTCCCCTTGCAGGTGGTGATAAAAGCGGTGCACCTTCGGCCGGAGCCAGCGCTGAGCGCTCAAGAGTGCTGCCTCAAGGTCTCCCTGCTGCCGCTGCGATTCAACATAGACCAAGATACGTTGGCCTTCATCGTTGGCTTCTTCTCGAAACTAGGCACCGACGAACCCTCGGGTGAGTGGGAGAAACTGATAGATAAATAGATAGAGAACATTGGTATTTTTAATGACTCGCAATGCTCATACATAGTTAGTTATACATAATGTATACAAGGTGTTGATTTGTAGAGTAACGCTCGACTCAGGGTAATTTCGACTCAACAACACGAACAACTTTTACTATGGGACCAACTAAAAATCTTAAAAAAATATCAACTGTTCCATACATTTTGTTCAGTTATCGAATTTTACGATGGCACAGCTGTTTTTCTTTTTTGCGATTTCGAGGGCGACTCGATAGTAAAAGTCGTTCGCGTTGATGAGTAGAAAGTACCCCGAGTCGGGCGTTACTTTACCAATCAACATCGCTTACTGTCTTTACAGTGTAGGTATGTGTGGGTAATTGACTACTTTAGTAATTGTCTAATAGTAATTTACTACGCATCACACTACGTCAATTACTCACACATACACTGTAAAGACAGTAAGCGATGTGCAAACGATCTGTGACTATGTTCACGTTACCGCCCAAAAGATCTGTGCCGACTATACTCGCCACTTCAGTCTACCCATGATCACAGTAACTGCAAAATATCCAAAATACAAAATATCGGGAATTAAAAATCGCGATTGGACCTATATAATAAATCAGCTGTTTCATACTTTTGGTGCAGTACTGCTTCTATCTTATCTTATGAATGAAACAGTTCATTTACTTTTTGCTCTGATTCGTTTGGCCCCATAGTAAAAGTTGTTTATATTTATGAGTAAAAAGCCCCGTTAAAGTTTGGCAGTTGACTAAAATGCCACCCGGTATTATATATGTCTCTAGAACATTGATTAACGTGGTATCGCCTTATAATTTATGAGGCGATACTAAGTCAGCGACGGCTAATTTAATAAGTTGGCGGTGACATTTACGTTTAATTTCATTCGGATTTTCGCTAGGTGTAAACTAACCGTTGACAGAAATGTTTAAAATACGGAGAGCAATAAAGTCTATCAAGTGGTTTGCTCGGCCTTTGTCATTCATAGGTATATGTGAGGTTTACGCAATAAAGCCTATCAAGTGGTTTGCTCGGCCTTTGTCATTCATAGGTATATTTGAGGTTTACACCCAGCGAAAAGCTGAATGAAATAAAATGTAGGTACAAACATTTATGTTTAAGGTCAAGCTGCAAGCAAGGCCTTACTGTTACAAAATATTTCTTTTTTAATGTCCTTAAATACATAAACTCACGCCTGTCTCTCGGAGGATTAGGCGGAGACCAGGGTTTTGCCAGTTGTCACGATTGTGACAAACCATTTTGGCTTTATCAACATCCTTATGTTTAGAGGTGTATTATTTTGCTAGTTGAACTGACGAGCTCTTAAAAATAACTTCTAAACATCACACAGCCACATACGCCTTTGTCCCAAACGTTCTATTAGTATTTATAGAGAATCCTGGTGCATCGCCACATAAAAAAAAATCGGTCATGGGCGAGTCGGACTCGCGCACGAAGGGTTCCGTACCATTATCTATACAACATTAGACAAAGATCGAATTTGAGAACTGCGCCATCTATACAAACCAACAAGAAGACATTGACATTTAACGACATGACATCGGCGCTGTGAAGGTTACATAGATGGCCCCTAGATGGCGAGCGCGTCTTTAGACAACGTTTGTTGTATGGAATTCTGTTTTTAGTATTTGTTGTTATAGCGGCAACAGAAATACATCATATGTACATATGCCTAGCTATCACGGTTCATGAGATACAGCCTGGTGACAGACAAACAGACAGACGGACAGACAGACAGACAGACAGACAGACAGACGGACAGTGAAGACTTAGTAATAGGGTCCCGCTTGGCACCCCTCGGGTAATTGAGATATTTTTGTAAATTACGGTGAAACTTGAGAGAGTTGAAGTCGCAATCTTTGCAGCTGTTAGATAAAAGAACGACGACGAAATCGGCTGTCTTTTAACTAATATTTATTCATTCACGTCCCAGATGACGACACGAAGAGCCTCGGCGGGTCTTCCGAATCAGGGGGGTCCAGACAGGCCACGCCTACGCATCGGCCACCCGTCATGAGCGTGGGCAAGGGTCTGCGGGACCCGCCGCCCACTCCGACCTCGCTCGGGGATGCTGATACGCTCTCGCTAAACGAAGGATGTACGTATGTTTGAGCTTCTAGATTAACAGGTGACGCCGGAAGCTTTGGGGTCGGACGGGTTTAAACATGCCATGCCCACGTATCTGGCGCCTCTCATAAACATTGACTAGGGTCTGCAGGACACCCCGCCCACTCCGACCTCGCTCGGGGATGCTGTTGCACTCTCGCTAAACAAAGGATGTACGTATGTGTGAGCTTCTAGATTAACAGGTGACGCCAGGAGCTTTGGGGTCGGACGGGTCTAATCAAGCCATGCCCACGTACCTGGTGCCCCTCATAAACATTGAAAAGGGTCTGCGGTACCCACTCCGACCTCGCTGGGGAATGGCTGATGCTCTCTCGCTAAAATATGGATGCCCGTAAGTTCGACGGTCCTAGATTAACAAGTAACGCGACGAGCTTTGGGGTCAGACGGGTCCAAACAGGCCACGCACCGTCCGCCCGTTATTTACGTAGATAAAGAAGGTGGAAAGGGTCTGCAAGACTCCGTTGCTATGCATACTCCCAGATCTACAGGTAATGACATGAGATTTAGTGTCAAGCGGGTCTAAAAACCTAGGCCTGGAAACGTAAGGTACCAATACAGGCTCCTGTCTTATCACAAATAGTACATTCTGATGCATTAGGACTGACCGCCCTATGCTGAGGCATTGGATCTAAGTCCATGTAAAATAAAATCAGTAACCGACTTGAAGAAATATTCTATATTACTAGCACTATGGACTTGTTTCGAAATAAAAAAATAATAATTGAACTGAATGCATAATTTATATTTTTTATTTGTGGAATAAAGACAAACATATTTCGACGCCCCATGCGCGCCCAATAAATCTTTCAGCCGTAGATCCAAGTTTTGCAAGGGGTTTTAACTCCCGATAGTCCAGTGCACTCCCATATTACAACTATACTGCAATAATTTTGGGTGGTTGGAAAGACATAGCAAAATGAACATGCCTGACCTGTTTGCTTTTTAAAAAACTCAGATATTAGAAAATATCTCGTCACAAACTCAAATCTATTAGAATCATTAGTAGCAATCCAGAGCGGTGCGTGCGTGCCGCGGGTCCGCGGGTCATTGTTCTGTTAGACGGAGAGGGGGTACTAATTGCTGGCACATTTTAAACAACATTTTGTCAACTTGAAACACTACTATTTCAACTAATTTTTAATTTTTTTACGTCTCTTCTTAAAATTTATAGTCTAAATAGATGCCATTTAAAACCGCGGCTTTCAAACCACCCAGAAATGAGCCTGTATAGATTTGCATGTTGTACTTATAATATACAAATTTTGTTTTTGAACTAAATATGGACTTGGCCGTCGGAGAGGATTTTCAAAAACAAGACAATGTTCAACGCGATGTTGACTTAATTAATTTCAAATCGAATTACATGAATTATACTAAATAATTAAATACTAAGTTATTCTATTGATCACGATGATCAGGATGCCCTCGCGCTACCAGCGGTGGTGGGGCAAAGGCGTAGAGGCTGCTTGCCGAGACCTCACATCAAGTCCGCTTGCTCAGCACCTAGATTTGGCGATCCTTCGGGTGATTCATATCTTATTAGGAATCTGCCTTTGTTATATTGCAATCAGTGCAGGTACGGATATGCAGTGATGAACTCCGATTTATTTTTTATTTATATTTGAACATACCCATATTTCCGCCAGCCATGTCCATAAACAATGAGGAGCCACTCATGGAGACTTATGAAGCTGAGCGTCTGGTCTCCGATAACCTGATCCAGCTGGAGGAAGACTTCCAGCGGCTGGCGGCGGGGCAGCAGCGGCCCGCCGCCAAGCAGCCGGATGCAGAGCCTGTCGACGACTCGCCTGTATACTTCCGGTGAGTGTCAGAGAGAGACGACTGAGCGATGTAAATCATGTTGGAGTCAAGACTTCTTGCAAATGCTTCCGGAAAGAGAGAGAATGAAAGACATAAATCAAGCTGGAGAAAGACGCCTAAGGAGACATTCGGGGCAGAAGAGGCCCGCCGCTAAGCGGATGGATGCAGAGCCTGTCGACGACTCGTTTGCATACCTCCGGTGAGTGTCAGAGAGAGTGAGAGATATAAATCCAGTTGGAGAAAAACTTACAAATGCTTCCGGTGCGAGAGAGAGAGAGAGAGAGAGAGAGAGAGAGAGAGAGAGAGAGAGAGAGAGAGGGAGGAAGAGTAAGATGCATGAATCAAGCTGGAGAACGACGTTCTAGAGCCTGAGGAATACATGCAGGGCAGTAGAGACCCGCTGCTAAGCGGATGGATGCGGAGCCTGTTGACAACTGGCCTGTATACTTCCGGTGAGTGTTAGAAAAACCGGCGTCTGGCTTTAGGACAGAGAAGCAGCTGGATGCAGTCTGTCGACGGTTCTCCTCAATACATCGATCAAAGAGTGAAAGAGAATCTGATTCAGCTGGAGGAAGACTGCTAGGGTCAGGCGGCTGGGCAGCGGAGGCCCGACGCCTGCTGGCTGGTAAAAAGCTGGATGCAGAGCCTGTCCACGACTCGCCTGTATACTTCCGGTGAGTGTCACAAAGAGAGGATAGATATGCAGGATAAGAGAGAGTAAGACACTGATCTAGCTGGAGGAAGACTGCCGGCGTCTCGCGGTGGGGCAGCAAAGCAGCTGGATGCAGAGCCTGTTGATATAACTAAGTTGATGAATAAAATAAAGAAGAAGACTTTTAATTACATTACCTCATGAACCAGCAGTTAATTTCTCCCAAAAATCTCTTGATGTAGTCGCTTCTTTACACTTTCAATTATTGCGTAGGAGGACGAAGGACCAAGAAACCCCTTCAAGCCGCTAACCCGCTCAATTCCCCCAACAGACGCGTGGTATTCTCACCGGAGGTGCATATCCGCTTGGACTACGTCGGGAAGCGCGTGGACCTGTCTGCCGGGCCTGTGGCAGGCCTTCTGATGGGGCTGGGCCAGCTCAACTGCTCCGAACTGCTACTCAAGCGGCTCTACCACAGGTATGGCCTGCGGTGGACGACTGGTCGGTCATCTGATGGAGTTAGACCAGCTCAACTAGTCCACTAGATTGTGAGATTCATCTCAGGCGGTTGTTGTTTTCAGCCTATAAACTTCCCACTGTAGACCACGTGACCTTCTCACCACGCGTGCCCACCGCGGAATGGCAATTTCAAGCGCCAATATGATGTAATTTAAAATGTTTGTTGCGCTAAATCTTATAACACACTATTCTCTTTTTAATTGTTTGTTTTATTTGGTTGGCACGTGCATATTAAAAAAATATTAACACAATAAATCCCAAACACAACAAATATGAAATCAGACATAATATTTTACAGAGGTTTTACAGAGTGCACCTCGAGAATTGAAAACAGCGTCCGATGCTAATTCGCATCGCGTACGTGGGACTAGTGTGCACATCGTCCCTCTCACTTGTACTTGAGCTCAGTGTAATTCTACATTCTACCGTCTAGTTTCGGCCTTTTTTGTTTCTCATGGGCTTTTACAGTTTTTACTTGCCATGTTACCATTATTATTCGTTACAGACACGGGCTGCTCGGCCTGGAGCGGCTGGTCAAGTGGGCGCTGAATGAGTGGCTTTCGGACATCAAGCGGCACCAGCTGCCCGGCCTGCTCGGCGGCATCGGGCCCATGCACTCGCTGCTGCAGTTCGGTAACTATCCGGTTGCTATGCGGCTGCCGACCCGCTCGGCGACATCGGGCCCATGCACTCGCTGCTGCAGTTCGGTAACTATCCGGTTGCTATGCGGCTGCCGGCCCGCTCGGCGACATCGGGCCCATGCACTCGCTGCTGCAGTTCGGTAACTATCCGGTTGCTATGCGGCTGCCGGCCCGCTCGGCGGCATCGGGCCCATGCACTCGCTGCTGCAGTTCGGTAACTATCCGGTTGCTATGCGGCTGCCGACCCGCTCGGCGACATCGGGCCCATGCACTCGCTGCTGCAGTTCGGTAACTATCCGGTTGCTATGCGGCTGCCGACCCGCTCGGCGACATCGGGCCCATGCACTCGCTGCTGCAGTTCGGTAACTATCCGGTTGCTATGCGGCTGCCGACCCGCTCGGCGACATCGGGCCCATGCATTCGCTGCTGCAGTTCGGTAACTATCCGGTTGCTATGCGGCTGCCGGCCCGCTCGGCGACATCGGGCCCATGCATTCGTTGCTGCAGTTCACTATCCGGTTGCTATGCAAAGGCGAACGTGGGTTACAAGTAGTTAGGATTCAACAAAGTATTCCAACGTGCAAGAGAATCAACTGTCAAGAGATCTTTGTTTCATTCAGCTTTTGTCTGGGAGTAAACAGTATGGCTCGCTATCACGTGGCTAGATCTTACGTCCTTTTTTCGTTGCGATGGCGAACCACGTTTACCCTCGATACGTTAAGAAGATGAGAAAAGTAGTATCTTGTACGTACACAGAGTCACACGTCTGCTTTTCCCTAGTGACGGGTATCCGCGATCTCCTCTGGCTGCCACTGGAGCAGTGGCGCCGCGACGGTCGACTCGTTCACGGTTTGCGGCGGGGCGCTGCCTCCTTTACTGCGCGCACCGCAGTTGCAGCTCTGGACATCACTGCCCGCATACTCCACGTCATACAGGTGAGGGGAGCGATGTGAACGCTCACTGTCCGTCGCACAGTTGATGGGAGGAGTTTGAAAGCTCTCTTATCGCGCGCATCGCAGTGTCTAGACTGCCTCGTTGTTCTAGCCGTTAAGGCGCTTAGCTAACAAAAACAGAGGTCGAGGGTTCGATTCCCACTGCGGGCCCGCGTACATTTGTACAAATGGCCTCGGTCTAGGTGTATTTACGTGTTTGTGACGTCCTTGCCTGGTTACCATACCATAGGGTATCCTAGTTTGGGACCAGGACAAGTGATTGTATTGTGTGGAAATTATTATTATTATCTGGACGTCACCGCCTGCATCCTGCACATCATACAGCTGAGGGAAGCGGTGTGAATGCTCACTTAACGTCATACAGGTTGATGGGATGAATTTGAACGCTCTTTTATCGCGCACACCGCAGTCGCCTCTCTGGATATTACCGCCCGCATCTTACGCGCCATATAGGTGAGGTAAGCGGTGTGATCGCTCAATGTGCGTTGCACGTTAATAAGATAAGGTAAGAATTTTCTTTAGTGTACATCACAGCACAAGCCATTATGTTGATAGGAGGAGTGTAAATAATCCTTTACATTTTTACGGTCTAATATTGGACGCTGCAGCTGTAAGACGCGTACGAGCGAGCGGCGCGAAAAGTAGAATTTTAAATTTAAGTTGCATAATTTCCTAAGCCTCAAATAAAAGGGTCCAATAGGGTTCGCGCGAGGCCAGAGATTACTTACAATTTTTAGATTGAATTTTTAGAGTTTATTTGCTATACCAATAACACACACAATACATATGAGATAAAAACTTGCACAACCATATGTTATAATAAGACAAGAAAAGTAACAAAACCAGTGTAGTTTTTCTTTCTTATCTTTATATTATTCTAGCTGACCCCGCCAACGTTGTTTTGCCATATTAATTACACACAAAAAAAAAAAAATTCGGTGAAGCCGTTTCGGAGGAGTTCAATAACAAACACTGTGACACGAAATTTTTATCATCATCATCATCATCATCAGCCATTCTTACGCCCATTGCAGGACACAGGCCTCCCTCATGGCTTTCCCTAACCATAAAGGGTTTTGCCATAATCGCCACGCTTGGCAGGCGGGTTGGCGATCGCAGTATGCTAGACAATTTTTATACGTTAGAGGAATTACTTACCATTTTCTTATCTTCCACTGCGTCCAGGCGACCGCCGAGACGGCGTTCGACATGCTGACGCCCGGACCGACGCTGCAGTTGCAGGACGCTTACGAGCGGCGCGAGCGCCGCCGCCGCCGCCGCCACGACCCCGCGCGCCACCCCGCCGACATCCGCGAGGGCGTCGCCAGCGCCTACCAGCTCGTCAAAGAGGTCGGCACTTACTTATAGCCTGATGTCCCTCATCAGAGACATAGAAGAAGAATGAAAGAATTTATTGATATATTAAAACACCACCCGCGCGCCACCCCGCCGACATCCGCGAGGGCGTCGCCAGCGCCTACCAGCTTGTCAAGGAGGTGGGTAGCGTTCACGGCCAGCTCTCATTACTACGTATCTGTCCACAGTTTTGGATTATCCATTTTCACCTTTTCGAAGTGTCAAAATATGAACGTCCTTGACAGCCCGGAGTAGGTTAAGGTCAGGTTCCTTGACCCTTTACCGCAGACTCCATTTGAGAAGCGTTTTAGTGGAATTGAGTAAAATAAATAACATCGTATGCCTACTTGTTAATCTGTGGGTTATTAGGCTATGCAATGTAAGTCCAATGTTATTGTGAACCGTGAATTCTAGGGGGGAAGAGGGGAGGGGGTCCGATGCGCTTCGTGGGCGGAGGCCTGTGCCAGATTATTTATACAGTGACTAGTATCAGCTATATTACATAGAACTGGCGA
This sequence comes from Yponomeuta evonymella, assembly GCA_963969515.1. NCBI lineage: Eukaryota > Metazoa > Arthropoda > Insecta > Lepidoptera > Yponomeutidae > Yponomeuta > Yponomeuta evonymella. Next base: position 5,129,543 of record OZ018362.1, read on the forward strand.
AGTAACTAGACGTCCAGCGTTCCTATTCCGTAACTGGCCACTGTATTGGGTTTACCCAGTTTCACGTTTACGAAGTGTCATAATACGTATGTATCAGTCCCCTACCACTTCAACTTGCAAACCGGACTTTAGTTAATAATATAAGAATAAGCTTTAATACGTTATTCGTGGATTAGTTAGAGGGTAGTACGTTTGCAATGTTTAATTAAGTATGTTTTATGCAAATGCTATAATGTAAATAGTACTGTCTTTTATAAGATCTGCGCATTAAGCATTTCCTTTATCCCGAACAGGGCTTCGCGGAGACAGCGACGACGATGGCGATCGCGGCGCGCTCCGAGCGCGGCGTGGGCGTCCTGCGGCACCTGCCGGGCGCCGCCGTGACGCCCCTCGCGCTGGCGGCTGCGGGCGCCGCCGACGTCCTGGGGGGCGTCAGGGCGCACCTCGCGCCGGACTCGTGCCGCGACCACGCCGACAAGTGGCGCCCTCATTCAGGTGTGTGCTAGTTCTTGTACAGTCGGAGTGGCGCTCTTTGCGTTGGCGACTGAGGGCGCCGCCGACGTTCTGGGGGGCGTCAGGGTGCACCTCGCGCCGCGACCGCGCTGACAAGTGGCGCCCTCACACAGGTGGGTGTTAGCTCTGTCTACAGCCGGAGTGGCGCTCTTTACGCTGGCGACCGCGGGCGCCGCGGAGGTGTGTAATAGTTCGCTGCGCTATTACACTCCTGTGGGCGCTGGCGGTCGCCGTCGGGAGGATCGGGGCGCCGAAACCACACCGACAAGTGGCACCCTCACACAAGTGATTTCTAGTTATGTATACAGCCGAGTGGAGTGGCGCCCCTGGTGAAGACTGCCGCGGGCGCCGTCGAACTGAACGGAGTCAGGGCGTACCTTGACCACGCCGACCTATGGGACCCTCACACAGGTGTCTGCTAGTTCTATACACAGTTGAGAAATTTCTTCAATTCTTCTCTCTAACGCTTGAATTAGGTACGAACTCTTTGATTTTAACTTTGCTAATAATTGTTTCAGAATCATCGACGGATTAAGGCGTGTCTTTACACGAATAAAACTGCAACATCATGTTTGATCTCCTGAAAATCGGCTGTCTGAGGTGATGGTGTTCAATAGGGAATATTGCTCATTTTGGTTATTTTTTTCCTATTTTGTTATGCTTAAGTTTGTTTTTCACTCCGATTGACATCGCGAACATTGCAAATGGTGTAGGCTAAATCCATTTATAATTTGCGCTATGTGTCGGTTATTAAGATACTCGAGTGGACGTATTCATTACCGTCACAAAGAACACACAGCAATGTGTTATGATTGTGATACGAAATAATCTAGTTAGTCCCCTGCAAATAGCTTTTAGTCTAGATTCGTTAAACCTACAGTTTGGTTTCTCTGACTCACATTATTCCAATCTTTGTATTGATCTATATGCGGTTTTTACCGACGCACCTTGTACATACATTATATAAGCGACTGTATAGTTTTTTATAAAACTATATTCAACTGTAATTAATTATAAATCTTTGGCAGTTTATGAGACATTTTGTCGCGATGTAAGTCAATCAAAGCAAATACATATTACTATGGGCACACTATTTTTTGCACGCGATAAGAGCCGTTTGTCAAATTAGTTCCTCCATGCACCATACAACCGCACAGCACCTGTCATTGGGTGGAGAAAAATATTGTGTCCATCTGTAATAAGTCACTACTAATGCTTTTCTTTCAAAAACATAATTATGGTGCTTAATCTAATGTAAGAGTTGTTAGCATTTTAGAGAGCATTTAGCGGCATATGTTGTTTAAGTTTTAGACAGCTGGAAAATTTCGTGGGAGTACTTTATTACACTAATCCGTTTGTTTTAGTGAGTACTTTCATGAAATTCGTTTTAGACTAAATATTTTTTTGTAATAATAAATATGCGGGTTGCAACAAAGTCCTCACACACACCCGAATGTACCCCAATACGAACAACTTGGCAATACTACGAAAGCACAAAAAAAGTATCAAGTTGTTTCATAGTCGCCACCAGCTGCATTAGAATGTATGCTACAGAAAGGTAGACGTCGCACGTGCGCTCAAATATATGGGGACCGAGCGTGCCATATTTTTTATCCCTACCGCGACGCCACGACGGCAGTTTAGTGATGGGAAATGTATTAGACCCCATACCGATTTCAAAGTCCGAATCGAGTCGATTCTGTAAACCATCTAATCGAGTATAAACAGTATTAAGAGTACCTTGCCTATATCGTACTTGTATATTATCAAGAATACAATGTGTCGTAAAATAGGACTGTAAAATGGGGTGATTACAAAGTGGACTATGAATAGAAAAAAAGTGGAAAAAGGTTTTTTGTCACCGATTTCCTACTGAAATTACAACTACTCTGTTGTCAGATATGTTAATAAGTGGCGCTACTACGTAAGTCCTCCACTGTATGGAGTTGTCCGATTTAACCTATTCCGAGCTATGAAATACATACATATTTTGACACTTTGGAATCGTCAAATAGGGTAATCCGATAGAGTGGACAGTTACGTTATAGAAGCGCAGATCCAGAGACATCGCTGGACTGGGGCGTTACCACATAACTGCTCCACTCGTCCGACTCGTCCTACTTAAGCTACTCCAAAATCTCAAATGCATACATATTTTGGCAGTAGTTCGTAGTTACTAAAGAGGAGGAGTTTAGTGATGGAGACATAATATAGATACACATAGATAACGCATATATCACGATTTGTATTGAAACCAAGCGTGCCGACTTTTTACCACATCTAGTGTGACGTCACAGCCGAAATTTAGTGACAGGAACAGCAGAAACCCGTCGAATCGAATCGAGTCGCATTTATTCCTCGTGTATCTATATCTGAAGAATCGAATCGAATTGTTCATTCATCACAACTCTTCATCAAATTAGGTCGCTTTTGCGTGGGCAACTCGGATGAAGAGATGTTTTTATTTCAAATTGTTTTTGATGAAGAAGAGAATATAAGAAAAAGGAAACGGCGTGCTCCAAAATACTGGGTATGCGACATTTATATTTTTATTTAAATAAAGATTTTTAAAACGATACAAAAATACGTTGGCGCGCATCCGCTTCTCCGCGTCGAGTTGAATCGAATCGCATCGGCGAAGAAATTTGCCTGTCGAGCAATACGCGCGGTCGATTCAATCCGGCGCGCCGCGGCTCGTCGCTAATGAATGCAGTTTCACAATAAATACATAGGAGGCGACTTTCTGCGATTCGATTCAACTCGGCTCGGCGAGCCTGGCCCCTTCGCCCCCCACTACGAGTCTAATCAGAGCCGCTGCCGTGGTTGTCTCGCTCTTATAGTCCGCACAGATCTTTTTGGCGGGTCTTACTCACACATACACTGTAGCTTAACATCAGCTCTTGAGGTGTGAGTAATTCACTACTTTATTAATTGACTTATTATTGTATTATTGTTATATTAGTATTGTTATATTATATTGTATATTATTGTTATATAGAGTATTGGTATATTAGTATTGGTACACTGTAAAAACAGTAAGCGATGTGCAAACGATCTGTGACTATGTGCACGTTACCGCCAAAAAGATTTGTGCGGACTATACTCATAGATTTTATATCTGTGGTCGCGCTCGCCCCCGCCGACCACGCCAGCAATCATCAGTAGGTACTGTACGCGGTACGCAAAGTAGTTTCAATGTTTCAGAAGTCGCGCCTGTCTCTATGTAAATATTAAAGCACTGCATTTTTCCGCGATTTCAAAAGTTTTCTTTCGGCTGAATATGGGGATTTTGTTACAACTCGTGGTATTGGAATGATCCATTGGGTGCCATGACAATGAGAAAAATATATTTTGGATAATGAAAAACTTGTGAATTATTTTAAGTAATGGAAATGTATGAATTATTTTAATTTTGTAGCTCTATCAATACTCTACCACTAAAATTGCGGATAAAAAACTGTGTACTGTATCCTTACGCGATATCATATCATACAGAAATAAAGAAATTTTTACTCATTTATTCGGGTCATATTTTGTCTTCCGACTCAAAAACCCAAGATTTGTTTTACAATCATTTTATTTACAGTAACACTAAATTTAAACTAATACAGTATCTATGATTATTCTTCTTTTTCGTACTTACATTCCTCTGGATATTTGTCATTTAAGAAACTCTTGATTTCACCATATTCCACCTTCAGATTAAGTCGAATCTTCTCATGGTTTCTGTGCTTTTCATACTTCCTCAGGTAAGTAAGGTAGTGAGGCATTTTCTCGTAGAATCGTGGATACTTCTTCTTCCTTAGTATGACTCGATCGTTCATCACGTACTGGGTGAAGTCGAGGGTCTCGTCTTTGGGTATCTCCTCCTTGGTTCGGACCTCCTGTGGGCTGGCGATCACCTTAGGGAAGTATTGATTCTCCGCCCTGAATTCTACTAGGTGTAGCTTCTTCTCTTCAGCCAGTTGCTGGTGAGTTCTCTGAAAATAAAAGATAATAACTTTTTTAAGTTCGTCGCGAGACGCTGACATTTTTTTTGATAGATCTGCCCTATTCTGCATTTAATTTTTTATTTTAGAATCACTATGACATGGGTCCAATCACCAATCAATCATATGTCCACTGTGTTAGATCAATCATCTCAATCTTTACCATTATAACATATTTCGGAGTGCCCAAATATGTATGTATTTGAAGACCAGAGTGGTGTAAAGTAACAAAATTCGAACCCAGTGGACACAACCGTTTTTAGCAAAAAGTTATTAAAGTCAGTAGGACTTCTTGGCCCTAAGTTCTAGGCTGTAAATTGCTATAACTGTTAGTCACTATTTTTAAAACTGATAATATAAGAACATACATACATAAACTTACGCCTGTATCCCAGAGGGGTAGGCAGAGACCAGGGACTGCCACTGGCCACGATCTTAACAGTTCACTTTCACTTCCTCAACATTCATTAGTTGTTGCATGCACGCACGCCGGAAGATTTATTTATTTTTTAATCCGGTTTGAAACTTTAATAGGTCACAAATAATGTTCTTGGCTAGTAGGACATTAGGGTTTGTTTGGTGAAATTTAGCATTAGTTTCTAAACAACAAAATATTTTTACCTGCTGCAAAAGACCAATGAAGAAAGCTTTAACAACATGTTGAAGGTTGTTAGACCCCTCCACTTTAGCCCACAAGTCTTTGATTCCGATGGCTTCACAGATGGCTTTGATAGCTCTGTGGCACACCAGACCGTAGCCTTCATTCCTCTTTTGTACAAAGATCTTCGTCTTGCCAAATTGTGTGTAGAAATCGTGGAAGACTGGAAAATATACAATGCATCAGTAAAAATTTTTGGTATTGGTGCCAGTTAGGGTGTCGACAACTAGACTGCAAATGAGCCTATTTTGCATAAGCATGAGTACGTAACAAACAAAGATAAGATGCAAGACTTAGCCATATTTAAATGAAAGAAAAATTGATCTCATTGGATATTATGTTAAAAGAAAGGGTTAAATAGGTAGATACTTCAGATGCATAACATTAACTTACTTGTGTGACCATTGTATGTTTCAAAATGCATCAGCTTCTGTCCAGCCCGGTTCCTAGCCTTTCTCAAAGCTGCTGGGGCTTCCTTGGACTTCCCGAAGCCGAAACCAGCCAAGCCCTGGCCGTTGCCCGTCACAACCATGACTTGAATCTTCCTTGTCCTGCCTAGACTGCCCTGCATGGAGAGCAGTGATCGCATCTGGAGAACCTTTGTATCAAATTCGATGAATTCATCTGGAAAAATAGTAAATTATTCGTGTGATCTCTTTCTGAGAGGCCTGTGTCCTACAGTAGGATGTATATAGGCTGCATTATAATAATCTGAAGCAATAACGTTTTGTACACCCTAGAATTTTTTTAACTGATTCACAGAATCAACAAACTAATGAATTAACCTCTGAACTGCCCTCGCGGAATGGAACGTATAGGTGGCCCATACTAAGTTGGACACAGATCTGTGTAGCGGCAGACGAGTGGTTAATAGCAGATCAGATGATCATCATCAGAGATTTAAGCGAACTTTATACGAACCTAAATAAAATAAAGATATATGAGAAAACTATACCATCTCCAACTGGGTCTGGTGGGCCAATGCTGCGTCCTGGCATCTTGGTGCCAGACCAGCCGCGCTCAATGGGAGTCAGCTTTGTGCGCCGGAAGTGAGTCATGGAGTCACGGATCTTAATAAGCTTTTCCATCCTGAATTTAACAATCAGATCATGTATTAAAAGACCTTCAATGTTGCAGCATTGAAGGTGTCATGACACCATCAATGTTGCACTCGTAACTCTTATTGGATCTTCTATTTGTGTTATTTAACACACAATGGGCAAATTACTATTGTAGAGTATGCAGAGACCTAATGCATTTGAGTCTACAGAACAAAGTTTCAAATCTCAAAATTAAGTGAAAATGTCTGGAATCCTGACAAGAGAAGAAAAGTATTCAGCTAGTGGAAGTCTGAAGCTGAGCCAGAAGTCCATTTATTTATAAGGCACAAAGAGTTGGCTTCTATTCTATAAAATCTATTGGCAACTTGTGCAGCAACAATGATGGATTAAACTATATTTATTTATACTTTTCTTGCACTTAAAGAAATCGTACAATGTGGTGGACTGTATAGGGAGGGACTGTCTAGTGAGATTGGGGGTTAAAAGGTAGGGAGATGTGGAGGAGTTGTGGATGGAGGAGGAGGAGATGTGGAAAGGTGGAGATGTCCGACCTCCCTCAAATCTTCAATTGTGTCAAATAGGTTCAATTGAACCTCAAGAAGCCTCCTACACTTATATTATGATTAAAGTCTACTACACAGTCCCCAAGCCAACCCATAATCTTTATTCATAGAAATACATTCTTCTTCTTCTTAGGTGCCTCTCCGACTAGCGAAGGTTGGCTGACTAGCTCAGCATATTTCTCTCTGTCTCTCGCTAAGTGAAAAATTTCTGCTGCACTTGCGAGTCCAGTCCATTCTCGCAGGTTCCTTATCCAGCAACTTTTCCCATCATTATTAGTTGCAGGAGATTATATTTGTCATGTCTGAATACCTACATAGTGAATTAATCACGCAAACATGCAAATTGCAAGGCCTAAGTCATATGTTGTAGATTGAGTACAAAGACTAATCACGAACCTCTCGGGATCGTCTGGCAGCTGCTGTTGCTTGAGCAGCTCTCGGCCCTTGATGACGGGCGCGGAGAGGCCCGGCCAGAGCATGTTGACGCGGCCAACGCCCATCATCTGTCCCCGATTCAGGTCCCGGATGCGAATCCGCCCAGCGCCACGGCCACGGCCCTTCTTTGCACCCGGGTTGCTCACAGACGTCACCGACTTCCATAGCTTCTCTGCGGGCACTGGAGTTAAAGGTTGGTTAAGATTTGGGAAAAGATCTTGCGACGTTTGCGTTGCATGAATGAAGGTATAACCTACTCACGTTTATTGAAAAATGTTATGTGAGCAACCGCGGTTTTCTGAATTAGCGGTGCAGGCGGTGTCTGCCTATATATCAGATTCAGTGGCCTGTGAAGTATGTTTCCCAGAGCAAATAGTTTTGAACACATCGTAAATAACCAAAAATTGATCACATACCATAAAAAATTAAAAGAAAACAGACAGAACAAGAATGATACTATGACAAGAATATGACATTTTTACTTTTAAAATGCTTCCCATTATTCTGTGTTGCATTCCGTTTCGCGTGAAATACGATCGCACGACCGTAAATGCAAAAACATGTTAGGATAAAACGGTCAATCATTAGCCACCGTCAGTTATTGGCCACTCTCAACTTATTTTGATTGAAATAGGAAGTGCGTCGCTACACGCCATCTGTGACTTAGTTGGGTAATTACTTCGTTATTAGTCTTCACTTTAGTACCACTTTTGCCCACTAGCATATAATGGCGCCAGTTTTATAATTTTTTTTTCGCCAGTGAGTGAGGCAGCGTTGCCATTTGGCAACTTTGGTTGCCATTTTGGCAACATTTGACCCTTCGTGGCAACCAAGCTCAAATGGCAACTTTTTGGCAACTTCGACTTGTCGCGCGATCATCAGTAGAAAAATATCGACTATCTTTCGCAGATGAAATGAACGCATCGAATTGAACAACTTCAAAATCTTGAACGCATTTTTATTAATGAAAACAATATAAAATATAATTTAGTAGACAAACAAATTGTACCCGTATTTCTACACAAAGAAGGCTATTTCGTCTACTGCTGCTTCGTCATCGTCTTGTCGAGATGTTGAAGATTTTGATATTAAAAATCTCTTCATGTCGCTTTTCATTTTTAAGTTTTTAAAAACCCAACCATAGGAAAATTGCATACTAACCACTAATTAAAGGAGCTGGGAAATTCATATTAATTTCTTGCATGTTTTTAATATTGGATTTAAAATGCATGGGCACTTACACATAATTATTATTTTTTTAAATATGAATAAACATTTCAGCTTCTAGAAAAATGTGTTTGTGTTGTTAAATAGAAGTCTTAATTTATTTTTTATTTTAATTTTTATCTTTTTATTTAAATTTTATAATATTTTTATTTTCAGGAAAACATGGTTCAAAATTTTTAAGGAAAACAAATTTGTGGAATTAATTATTATTCAACCAAAAGGATTAACCTTTTTGGAAAACAGGATTACAGTAGAACTCCAATTATCCGAATTAATGGGGACCGGGACCCATTCGGATAATCAAATATTCGGATAATCGGATTTTTTTAAAAAAAATTGCCATTGGAGAGAATAAACGCTACGTTTTGATATTGCACTATTTTTTTATTGAATTAAATGAAAGAAACATGAAATTTTCACATGTTTTAAATATAAATAAAATGTACTTATGTACAAGTTTAGAAATAAAAATCATTGTTTTTTAAACATCTCCGTCAATGTAAGCTGTTTTGCGGTCTTCAACCGTTTTCGGGCAGCCAGGTCACGCATTCGCTTGACGGTGAGCAGTTGCAAGTGGTCACACTCGGGCTGACGCTCCATCCACTTCAAAGCAGTCTCGAGGCCGGCAAATGCTTCACTAGCTGATGGTCCAGCGTCTACTTCAACATCAGCAGAAAGTTCTTCTTCCACTTCCACTTCAACATCTTCTCTCACACTTACAACAATTTCATCGTCATTGAGAATTTGAAAACCATGGTCAGACGTATCACAAACCATCCACTCTCCTACATCTTTTTGTGATTCGGATAATCGGCGATTCGGATAGTCGGAGTTCGGATAATTGGAGTTCTACTTTCATTAAAATTTTTATCAACTAAAATGCAGAGCAATAAATAGTACCCAATAAATAAGTTATAATTAATAGATATAATAAAAACGCGTAGATTTTTTTTAGCACATCTGCTCGACAAGCTGCAAAAAAAATTAACGTGCCTCGCAGTACCTTACAATTTAAAACCCAACATCCTGAAAAAAAGTCAAAGCCTGGTCCTGATCCAGTACTAACAGAAGATGAAGAAAAAGACCTCTGTCATTTCATAATAAACATAGCGAAGCGAGGGTTTCCTATCAAAAAAGACGATTTATTACTTTGCGTATAGGGTTTTCTGAAAAAAATCCCAGAACAAATCCCTTCAGGGACGACAAGCCGGGAGATACTTGGTTCAAAGCTTTCTTGAAGCGCAACCCTAATATTACTTCTCGCACTTCTGAAGGAGTTACAAACGCTAGCTCATGCGTCTCTGAGCAGGATATACGAAAATGGTTTCAAGAAATCTTACAATATTTTCATGACGAAGGTATTTCAGAGGTATTAAAAGATCCATCTCGTGTGTTTAATGCTGATGAAACCGGTTTCAACATTTGTCCAAAATCCGGAAAAGTCCTGGCTGAAAAAGGCAGCAAAAATGTCTATCAAATTGAGAAAACACCGCCTAAACAAAACATAACAGTTCTGTTCACTTTCTCAGCCTCTGGTCAAGTCTGCCATCCGATGATCATTTACCCTTACAAAAGGATACCCGACAAAGTTGCTGCGAGCATGCTATCTGGTTGGGGAATAGGCCGTAGTGATTCAGGCTGGATGACTGCTGCAGTTTTTCATGACTTTGTTGAAAATTGTTTCCACAAAGAACTGATGAACAAAAATATTCAGCTACCTGTAATATTGTTTGTCGACGGACATATCCATCGCATTGGTGCTCGTCCTCTGCTTCGTTTCCCGTTCGCGCGGGAACTTAACATATATTATACATATACATATACGTACAGAACATATATATTATAGGTACTATTAAATTATTAATGATTATTTATTTTACAATTTATAAAAGGGTAAAGACCCCGTACTAGGTAAAAACCTGTATTACCGAAAGTCTTGATTACGGTGGTGATAAAAACAATTTCTTAAATTAGTAGGATACAGTTCGATATCACTTTTCAACCAAAGTAATATCGTAATGAAAAGAACACTCCTTTAATATGCAAGAGAATGTTTAATGCCAACTAAGTTAAAAGAAGCTGCCGGATTTTAATTAATAAATTACATAATCTTAACGGAATTAAAAGCAATTGGAAGGTAAATAATAGGATAAATTAATCGGAATATTTACGAAGTATTAAACGACCTTCCTCATTCATTCATAGGAAAACCTAAGAGAAAAAATCATACTCTTATTTTCGAGGGAAACGTGAAAATGTTCGTTAGGAATATTGCACTTAGAAAGTATTGTTGGATTTCACCTATGAGCAGTGTAAATGACTCAAGCGGTCCTGCGATCCGATTCAGTCACAGGATCCAGGTTCTATTCCCGATGAGAGCGTTATCTTTTTCTGTATTTTCCCTTTTTTTTGTTAGAACTACTTTATGAACCCTGAGAGAAGGCCTGTGCCCTTACAGTAGGACGTAATATATTGGGTAAATTACATAATTGCTGAATGCCTATTCAGTCGTCGTGACATGCATTATTATCTATCTATCGTTTCAGTCAGCCTTGATCTGGGTGTCAAAAAAGAGATTACATACAATACTATCAAAGTGAAGAATATATATTATAACCCCTATGATATTAATATGTCTTGAATTATTGAGGTAAATTAATGACCTAGGTAGAGAAAACAACTTGCAAGTTTTAGGTTTTTTTACATGTAGACCAAAGTTGAAATATACTTACAATGTTTTCTTTTCTTTTGATAACGAATCAAACATACATACTACGTGGCGGTGGTTGCCTAGTGGGTAGAACATTGGACTCGGAAGTGGGAGACCCAGGTTCGATTCCTAGTGCGGACCTATGACTTTGTTTTCTAAGTTATATACATTTGAGAAGTTATAGTAGCAATACCACTCGCTAAAAGTGAAGGAAAAACATCGTAAGGAAACCTGAGTGTCTGAGCTATTCATATAACTCAGCGCTTGAAATCGCCAATCCGAGGTGGGCACGCGTGGTGATTAAGCCCAACTCTCTCTCTCTAAGAGAAGGCCTGTGCCCTACAGTGGGACGTAGGCTGCTTATGCATACCTACTGATATTTATGTTTTATAGTCCTAATACGTGGTTGGCGTAGTTAGGATACGACTTTTTTGTTCTTTCTTTCTTCTTATGTTGTTACTTTTTGTTCAGCTCACTAAACATTTGTTTATTTATTATCTGCCATAGGCTCTTATAGCCATAAATGGTACCTACAATTCGATGTACATTGCATGGCCAATTACCCCACAGATTAACAAATAGAAATATAGAATAGAAGACTCGGCGACGCAATACAGGGTGTCTTTGAATTCGTTCACCGTATTTTAAGATGACATTCTAGCCATTATTTGTTTTTCTATTTTGAGTATGGTATTCAGCGGGTTAAAGTATGAAAGGAAGGCCATCCACTCGGTCACTTCCTCGTCAGCTTCGTGAATTTTCCGAACGGGAGGCGTTATGGACCACAACTTGACCACAACGGACAGTGGTTAGAAATTATTTAAAAACATAATATGGTGCTAGTTTTGAAAAAAATTACGTCAGAAAATGTTTTTTTTTTGTTACCCAAAATTACTTCACGCGAGCATAACAAGTAATAGAAATCCAAAAAAACTATGTTTAGAGCGTTTTATGGTCGGCGCCGGCCAACTCAATTGTTATTTTAATTGTGTACGCGTATCGGACGTAAGACTCTTAACCATTTATCGTAATAGAAAACATTTTTCAAGGTTACGGTACTTCCTACCAATTTGAATTTGGATTCACATTTTGAAGACAAAGGCCGGGATCAAAAATATTTACGAATATATTGTACCATTACTGATAAACAATTAATAATACTGTTTTTCGTAGTGAAAAGAACATTCCCCCAAAATACGGTGAGCGATTTCAAAGTCACCCTGTAGATATAGGTACCTACATCGAATAGTGGTGATTAGTTTTAAACTATGATTAGTTTTATGAAACGTGGCCCTGTCCAAACAGCCTAGTTAGCCATTCAATTCCCAGCTAACTAGACCTATCGCCATCGTCATCAGGCACCTCGGTAACGTCCTCTGCCAACCACTTATACTGACACAACTTGTGCTGATGATCGTGACCGTCATGTTTGTGGTCAGCTTCATGGAGGATAGTTTCGTTAGAATCGTACAACTTTTCTAGATCCTGCGGGTTGATGTAGAATTGTAGCATGTGTTTTAGGCAATAGAAGGAGTTTTCAGCGGCGCTGCAGGTGAAGATCATGAGGTTGTAGAATATGAGGCCGCTGTTCGAAGGTAGGAGGAGGGTGCCGATGAATTCGGCGTGGCCCACGCCGGTCGTGGAGTACGCGAAGCAGTCAGTGTTGTTGATTACCACTTGAAGCTCCACGCGAGATACTAATACCGTCGCTGTGAATGAAAATTGAGATTTTTCATTGGTTCAATGGAGAACGTGCACAAAAACTGTTTTAATTTCATTGAAAATAATCTTAATAACCATGCTTAATTTTTTTTCTTTTTTTAACTAATACTTTTCATGGTACGTATAACAAACTCATAGTCAAAGTAAAAAATTCATTCTATAGGTAGTCACGTGCTTCAAAACCGCGCCATACAAATCGGGCTCTAACTATGACGTCACAACTTGAAGGTAACGCCTTATACCAAATTTATGAAGTGTTTATCAATAGTTATCTCGTAAAATAATGTTTTAGTAAGTCCAACTACGAATAACAGCCCTAAACATAACTGGGTATTTGACAAAATATCAAATGAGTTACTTTTAAAACGGAATTTTGTATGAAAATACTGGCTTATGACGTCACATTTCAGAGCACTCTTTTTATGTTTAAGCTATTTAAAAATTGTAATAACTAGTAATTGACTAAAAGAGATACATTTTCCGAGACATTTTGTAATTTTTGTTTTAATCGAGCATATGAAATAATTTATTGTTGATCGAGTCAAATACCGAATTGTGAAAAAGGAGCCTGAAATAACTACGGGATTGTCGGCATCGCCAATTTAAATACATGCCAAGTTTTAAGGAGGTAAGGAATATAACTTTCTTCACATTTCAGGTACCTATAAAAGCAAGCTGTTGTGCTCTTAAAATGATATGATGTTTTACGCACGACCGGCACAACGTAAAGATACAATCTCTTGACTGTACTCAACGAACCAACCTTCATATAAGTTGAACCTGAGGTGATCTTATTATGATTTGGCTTAATAACTTACGATTGTCACTTTTGTAATAAATATCCAAAACTCTGTTAAGTCGTTGGTTGGTCCAAATCTTCTGATCTTGAAAAAGTAATGCCTCTAGAACAGAAATAAACAATTAAAGAAATTCTCAATCCGCCTGATTTTACTGCTGAATATTCGGCAATAAAATCGGGCGGATTGAGAATTTCGCCAGATGAAACTTAAAATTTTTTGTTGCTAGGTTAACCGTAACGCAAGCGATCTAGTAGAGTGCACGCATGTAGAGTTTGATGTGCTGTCGATCAAAGGCTGCTCATATCGTGCACTAAATCCTAAGCGATCCCAATAGTCTAACTGTCAAATTAGTATGGAATCATTGCTGACTCTAAGTCACCATTTAGGAACTTTAATTTTAGTTAAATGCATTAAATTATCGCATGCAGTCTGTAATTAACTAGTTGAACATATAGTTCAATACAATCCCCGGTCTCTTTTTAGCAAATAAATAATTAAGTGCCAATTTTTTTCATATTTAAGACGTATTGCATTTTATTGCAAACTAGCTGTTGCCCGCGACTTCGTTCGCGTGGTAATTTTGATGTGTATTTTTCCGGGATAAAAAATAGCCTATGTGCTAATCCAGACTATAAGATATCTCTGTGCAATATTTCATTCGGATCCGTACAGCCGTTTTTGCGTGAAAGAGTAACAAACATCCATCCATACATACAAACTTTCGCGTTTATGATATTAGTAAGTAAGGATTCATGTGTCAAGATTTTCAATTCTGCGTATTCACTTACTGTGACAAGTGCCCAGACTCATGAGAATCTTGTAGTAGGGATAGCCGGACGCCAATATGGTCCGCGCAAAGGGTTCTGCGTAGACATGAGTCGAAGAGAGTGCCAAAAATTGAATTACTAAATGCACGAGGACCATGTCATATTCCTTTGTCTTTCTACTTAAAATTCAAGGCTTTCGTCTTCCTTTACTGAACACAAACCACTATATAACCGTACTGATACCAGTGTCATTTGTGCCGTCACCTACCTACTGTCAAGCTACTTAATCTTGTTAGGATATTAGGCCTATACACACCACACAAGTTAGAACTCTTCATCCAAATCTTTGGTCATTGTGGCTCATCATAATAATATGTCACGTGTTCCGATTCCGATTTCTGCTTCTTTTAGTATCTTACCGTGAAAGTGAAGTTTTGGCATGTCACCAGGACCTACAATCGCCTTCCAAAATCTATTGGAAATATTGACGAAAAATATTTCTTCAAAAATATGATTAAACAACTATTGAGAGACAAGGCTTACTACACTGTTGACAATAACTTAGAAAATAATGTTTGTTTATTAAGGAAACGAATGAAGGATGATAATATAGCAATTTAATTTAATAGGCAGTCATCTTTCATGGACATGTAATTGACATTTAAATGTATTAATTTTGTATAGGTATTTTTGTATTTTCGTAAATAATTTGAAAATAAATATTTGCATGCTACATAAGCCATTTTGAATACTGCTGCTAAGTGGTAGAATATTGCAATTAAGTTCTGTGCAACTGGTATGACATATTTGACTTTGAAGT
This sequence comes from Yponomeuta evonymella, assembly GCA_963969515.1. Taxonomy (NCBI): domain Eukaryota; kingdom Metazoa; phylum Arthropoda; class Insecta; order Lepidoptera; family Yponomeutidae; genus Yponomeuta; species Yponomeuta evonymella. The sequence continues at coordinate 5,144,808 of OZ018362.1, forward strand.
TTTTCCGCTTTATGTCTATTTTGTGGGTGAACAATTCAAAGTAAAGAAAAGCGAAAAGTAGAGAGGAAACCATTTCTAGCGCTTCTTAGTACCAAAAAAGATAAAACTTACAGGTATCCTATACAAAGTCTAGTGTAAAATAGACCTTAGGTTTGCATGCTGGCTAGGTAGGTTATCTACATGCTAGGTAAATCAAAACAGCGACGCTGACAATAGCCCGTTTAGAGATACTTTCAAGAATAGCCAGTTTCCATTATCGCTTACTTCAGGTATGCTGATAGTTCGATGTTCAAGGAAGTACACCGAACTAGCTGTAGAAATTTTCCGAAAGAAGTAGGTAGGTACCTATTACTCGTATCAAAGTATCTGAAGATTTATTTAAGTATGTGATAAAGCTATCTTACCACTAAACTGTGAAAATTACCTTGCTAAATTCCGCCAAAATCGGTTAGTTAATGCACCGCTCTCCCTCCCACTTGGGCGGTGCATTACTGTCAACTGACCGCATGTTGTATGTGGGATTTTCGCGGAATTTAGCTAATTTTCACATTTTAATGCTATTATAGATTTCCGCAAAGTAACGCCTGATTCCATACAATATCTGAATATCTTACCAATTGACCGAATTTAGTTTTCATTACGCCATTCATTTGGCACAGATATTATAAGCGTTGGTAGCTGGGCCTTCTTACCCATGGTCCACCTCCTGTGACCACCGGTTCACCTCTCTGATAAAACATTAAAAGTCTCTATTTTTTTGTTGGTGACAGTTCACCTCAGACTTTGAAAAGTTTCGATATCAAGGTGTACGGTGGAAGAAAATATTTCCCATGGAACAAAGAGGTGAACAACGGTGGACCGTTGTAAAAAAAATCCCATGGTTCAGCCAGGAGGTGGAACGTGGGTAAGAAGGGGTAGTTGGTACCCCAATTAAATCAGTTCACCAATGGTTTTGCAAGGCAGAGATTAGGATATGGTTGATACATATGGAGGGTACATAGGTAAAAATACCATCATCGTAACCGATTAAACCGATTTTATCTGGTGGACTCTATGATGGTGACTTTTCTACAAGCAAACAAAAACAAAATAAAACCCTTTTATCATTTATAATATTGATTAAAGTCATTCTTTACAAGCTTTCCAGCACAAACCGAGCACCTTCGGCAATTCCCGCCCATGTCTCCACGACCACCTGTTCCACGTATTCCGGTGGAACGATGAATCCGTACTCGTAGCCGGGCAGCTCGAGAGTATAAGTCAAAGGGATCCCGACAGCTCGAGTCCAGTCCCGGGAAGTGCCAGTGGAGTAGTAGAGCACGGCTGCCGCGTTACCCACCACATAGGGGTCGGCCTTCTCCAGCTTTAGAGCATCGATTGCTGTTGCCATCCGCACTCCTGCCAGGTGGAGGTACAGGCCGTTTGAGGGGAGAGTTCCTGCAAGAGAACGTGTATAAAGAATCGTGAGTGTTGGAAGGCAAAGGCATCTAAGCTGTAGCTGACATCATAGTGGAAGATATCCGTCAGTTTGGCCGATAAAGGACTACCATGAGAATCGGACGCGATGTTACAAATTCAGGGAAAAATTTAACGGCGCTAAAAACATGAGTAGGTATAAACTTACTTATTATAATACCTATATGAGAAGAAAAGGTGAAACATAAACATTTACATACAGGCACATACATTGCTTCTGGCCCCACGCTAGGATACCCTGTGTCGTGGGAACCAGAAACAGCGACATCACAAACATGTAAACATCCGAGACCTGGGGTGTTTTGTAGTTTGGTTGTTTATGAATTAGTACCGTTGTTTCCCCAAGCATACAGGAACATATTCCCGTAGCTGTGCAGTGATATATACAAAGCAGCACGATTCAGCTGTTGCAAAACCACGTCACGAACAACTCTGGTCTCCGCCTCTGAGAACGCTGAAGGTCCTTCGTAGACGATGGAGCAAGGCTGAGCGCTGCTATCGGTGGTCCCCCAGTGGTGGTCGTAGTTTCTGTTTCCATCCACGCCAGGACAAGCGTCAGAACCTGCGTGGGAGCGTGATCTAGTCTTGCGCCAGAGACGGTCCTGAAACATTGTATATTTTATTTTATTCAGTGCGTGGATATCGAGTACGAGCACTTTGACAGAAACTGCATGAAGCGTATCGTGCAGTGATAAAACAAAGTCTACATAGGTTTAAGTTAACATTACTGCTGACAGCACATGAATCCTTACAAGCGTATGCTCTAGTAAAACCCTAAATAGTAAGGTTACAGATGGGTTCGCAATAAACATGTACCTAAAGGATTCTCTGTCGAGTGTATGTACTTACTGAAATTATCTAGATATTGTATTTATTCCAGTTTGTTGGTGGCCTACCTCATCAATAGAGTATTCGTAGCCGTCAGGGTTGGCCAGAGGAATGATAACCCAATCAATATTCTCAGTCAACGCGCTGTCAACAATATCGACCACTAACTGGTTGATGATGTACAAAGCGACGGGTGGAGTAATCCACTCTCTGGCGTGGATCGCTGAGTCAATTATGATGACTGGCTTCCGGGTGTCTTCGAAGCGTGACGTGGATATCCTCACGTACTTGATCTGGCGACCTTCATAGCTCAGAGCTGCATTAACGACGGTGACTAAGCTGGGGTACTGTACCGCCAGCGCGTCTAGGTGGTCGTTGATCTGAAAATATTATGAGGGTTTCTAGCAGACATACGCTAAAGTAGTACAGCGCCATATACCTAGTACGGCATATCTTACTACAACAATAAAAAGCCCACACATATGAGTTCTCATGAAACCTTCTCATGGGTTTTAACCAAGGTTTTAACCGAGGAACGCTAAAGTAGTACAGCACGATATAACATGGTGTATCTTACTACAAATTTCAATAACCCACATATGGGCGCTACACCTTAACATCACCCCTTTGTTACGAGTTTATGACCCGATAATTTCCAACAGAGCAATTTGTTTTATACTAAATCTTTACGTTGACAATATCGATACTAAACTCAAATAAATTAATAATCGTTTAAATAATCCAGTTTCTTGTACAATTATGTCTCATTTGTTTATATTTCCATTGGATAGACAGAAATCAGATTACCTCATCGTGTCGGTAGTATGTATCCCAAGTGATGTTCCGGCCGCTTCGCTGCGCTGCGATTCTTTTGCTTTGGATTCTAGACTCCTCGTCACGCAGAATTCTAGAAGGTGTTAAAGCGATAGAATTTTGAGGCCTTCAGGTTATTTTTATTGATTCAGAAAATATGCAACCAATATCCCCATTACGTCACCTGATAGTAGGCGCGTTAACTTGAGCCGTTATAACTTACTCAGCGAGATTATCAGCTATCTTCGTGTACGAGATATCCCTCCGTTTGAAGTACGGCAACCATTGCTCTTTGTCCTCAGGCGACAGTTTGACCACGGCCTCTAGACCGCCCGATATAGAGCGAGCAAGAGAACTTGCTGATAGGATGTCTAAGTGGTTCTCGAGAGCACCAATCTCTGCGTGAGCACCGCTGATGCGGAAGAGCTGGTGCCTAAAGACAAGTCATCAAATCGTTCACTGCTGTCTTATCACGTATGGGTAGTAGGTGCCTAGTAGTTATTAGTCGTACTCACCCTTCATATTTCTCGTGGCGTCCATGTACAGTGGTAGCTGCTGTTGCTATAAACAAGAGACATAGCACTAGCCGGGCCATGTTCATCGATCACCACTCGTCACGGTACTACACTATAGAGGACGTCGTTTTCCTATGTGGGCCTGATTATGTTGATCTATCTAAAGCCGGTAATTAGGAATTCTTTTATCGTGATAAATTTGCTATAGGTACTTAAGTAATTTTAATTCAATTTAATTTATTATCTATGGAAAGCACCAGCTGATAAACAATTAAAACTTCTAAAAGAGTGAAGTTGAGTTTAGTACAGGTTTTCACCTTCATCAACAGAGTGCCATAATTATTCTGCAAGCATAAAAAAGTAGACAATAATAATAATACATGGAGCATGCATCGCGCTAAGTGGATTCGTAAGAGACAAATGAAATTAGTATTATCTTTATTTTATTTTGAATAAATTGTAAATTTTATTTTATTTATTATTTGAGCATTTTTTTCTAAACTGCTACCATACCTTTTTTTGGACCTATTTTAAAAACATCGATTTATGTACAGTTTGAAGCTTTTATATGTTTCCTTATTTATTAAATTTTGACAAATTAGTAATTATTTAAGGATAATATTTAAAGAAAAGATTTTACAAGCATTTTAAGTAAGCTTGGTATAATCTTTGTTCCCATTCCGTTACCATAGTATTTTCAATATTATGCCTAAACAATGGGGTAAAATTAAATAAAATTTAGATTAATTGGTAGTTTAAATGATTTTTTACAATATTATTGTTATTTTATCTGCTTGTGCAGTTTATTTCATATTGTTTCTGGCCCCTGTTTATCCATTTCGTTACCTTTGCGGATGAACACTAGATATTTTTCCATTTTATGAAAGAACCATGCGATCATTTGAAATATTTTAATATAAAATAGAAAGCTACTGCAATTCTATTTCATATTTTGAAGATAAAATTAAAGAAAAGCTTACATTCGTGTAAGTTTTTATCAAAAAATGCCTCTTATCAACAGGGGACAGTAACGAAAAAGATGGTAACGAATTCATAAAGCTGCATTTACGATGACAAAAAAAGGCAACATTTAAAAAAATAATGAAAGGCGCTTTTACCTAAATAATAATGATCAATAATTCTAAATAATAAATGAAACATATTTTATTGAGAAATTATTTATTTAAAGTATTTTAAGACTTATCATTGATGACTACCAAACAGTGAAATCACAAAAAAATTATCAGATACCAGCTGCTGTACTCAAAGTGATTATCTAGAGTTAATGATGATTAACTTGGTACTATTTGTTAGTTGTGAAAGTGGCAACTGTCGGCTGACCTAATCTAAATTCTTTAAAATTAAGTAAGTAATCACTGAGAATGCGGCACGGCAGTCAGTATTGTTAATTTCTTAAGCTAATGATATAATCATTAAACTAACTTAAATCATATAAGTTCAATACAAACAAGTCTAAACTCTTCACAATAAAAAAAAAATAACATTAAGTAATATAGAAAACAAGGCACATTATGTAAAATGTTTTAACCTTAATTAATACTATAAGACTTTTCAAAAGTAAACAAGTAATATAGAAAACAAAGCAAATTTTGTAAAATGTTTTAAACTTTAAAATTATAGTATTTTAAGGCATATCAAAAGTAAACAAGTAATACAGAAAACAAGGCACATTTTGAAAAATGTTTTAAGCCTTAATTTTAAGGCTTATCAAAACTTATAAATAACTTTTTTGAAAAAATATGACTACCACACAATAAAATCACAAAAACATATCAGGGATTATTATCACTTTTCTTATAAGCTAAATTTATTGCAGTCATAAAAACTTTACTAAAATAAAAATAAAATACCTAGAGTTTTAAATGCAGAAAATATAATTCTCACCTTTTTTCTTTCCATTTTTTTATTCTATCTATGTCCTTCCTTTTCTGTATTCTGTCTTTTTCAGGGTCATTCTTGATACGCTCGCGATATCTTTTTTGTTTTTCCGCTGCTGTTAAAGGCATTTTATCTAAAAACAACAAATTTGATTAAATGACATTTATTCACACAGTCACAAATCAATTAAAATAAATACAATATCATTATATAAAAGAAATAATATAAAAAAATAGAAAATTTAACATTAATTATATCAAAGCTATCCTATCCCTGTAGAAATGGAACGTGTCGCCCAATAAAACATTTTTTTCTTAAATGTAAAATTTATAATATGTATCTCTATTCTCAACGTGAACGATTCTTTATCGTTCCAATACGTTACTTTTTTACTTTCTTCTACTCGTTACCATCAAAATGATAACGGAACCAGAAGTAACGAATGAAACATGACACATTTTAAAAATACTTAAATACATATAAGAACCAATATACAATTCAATGACTGTTGTTTTTAGCATTTGGCTTTAGACATTGCATATTACTACTATATTCATATACACTAAAACACATCACTTAATAAGTTATTAAATGTTAAAAATTGGGTAACTACTTACGGAAAATTTCATCCGCGCGATCACGTCCGAACTTGTGGCAAGGTTTATTGCAGACATGTTGCAGACTGACTGACAGACCGACATAATGCTGTGTTGCTATGTCTTAATTAGGGTTGCAAAATATAAAAAAAACATCAATTTAGAAGAAAATTTTATTTCTTTGGTATATTTTTTACACGGTAACGTGATCGGAATTCCGGTTTTTTCAAAATCAGGGACACTGATAAAACCTCGTTATTTCTTATTTTTTGTATTAAACATGTACTGAAACGAGATAATTTAGTAAAATTTACATTTATTTATACCAGAAAAATACTAATATTGTTACAAAAGTCAATAGATTATGCTTATAATTCCAATTAAAAGTTTCAATTTTAGGGTGGGACACTACAAAAAAGGGGTACCTTATGTAACTAAATGTTGTATTTTTTTTAATTTATGAATAATTAAGTGCAATTAAACTATTTCCTCATAAGATTATAAAATATACTTTCATTTTGTATCAAAATTTATTGTAGTTGCCGTACTAAATATTCATTTTAATGATATTTAAAGTCGGCGGACAGTCGAAAAACCCATGGTAGCAGTTTAGAAAAAAATGCTCATTTATTTATTTTAGAATCAACGCAGGTACATTTGACAACAAAGGAGAGTCAAACAATATACCAACTTTGATAACATCTCACTGATCACGATATAATCGGAAAAATAAGTAGGTACCTACCTTTACTGTAGGTATGCATAGTCACAATACTTGTTAGTTTAATTTATAAAAAACATGATTCTTTAAAACACTCCTCAAATGTAGTTTAAATAGCCTGCCATAAAGGGAAATACTAGCCACAGGTTATTTAAACTACATCTAAGGAGTGTTTTAAGCAATCGTGTTTTTTTTATAAATAAGACGCAAGTGTTTACTTTTGAAGCGTTAAATAACCGAATTTGCGTTGCTTGGAGTTCATTTTTATTTGTTTACTAGGCATGTAAACTATCTTTACATGTTAAGCCGCACACCACATTTTAATTTTCAAGTAACCATAGCACATGTTTATCCTAGTTTGGTTACTTCTATGATCCATGTTATGTAAATTCATATTAATGAAGATATTTGTGTTTGTATAAGTTTGAGTTTTTCGCTCGCTAGTTTGTCTGTGATGAAAGTGATAATATTCAATCAATAATTTCGTCTTAGTCGTCGTCTTATGCAGTTATTTATTATTCTACTAGCTTTTGCCCGCGACTCCGGCCGCATGGAATGAGTAATTTCCGGGATGAAAAGTATCCCATGTCCTTCCTCGGGACTCAAACTATCTCCATACCAAATTTCATCTAAATCCGTTCAGCCGTTATTGCGTGATTGAGCAACAAACATCCAAACATCTGCACATTTATACCTAATATTAGTAGGATAGGATTTTATTCAGAAGTGACGTGTCTCGGGGAAGGCTTATGTCCAGCAGTGGACAAATACGGGCGGACTGACCATTCGGTCGGTCTGTCGGTTCTTTGAATGATTGATTCGTAATTGATCTTTGAGGGCTTGATAGTACTTACTTAGGGTAGGTACCAAGAAAGCCAGAAGGCACCAAATAAGTACCAAATTGATCTTTGAGGGCTTGATAGTACTTACTTAGGGTAGGTACCAAGAAAGCCAGAAGGCACCAAATAAGTACCAACCCGACTCCGGACTTTTCTTTTAGGTATATGCCCTACATGCAGTAGGGCTTGCCGCTCTCGAATCGGACTTTTTAGTCACTCGAAAAAGCGGCAAACTCTTAGGCACTACTTAAATCGTCCGTAACGAACGCAAAGGCCTCTGATGATGAGGTTAGGTACCTAAGTACGTGAGTACTATACAAGGTAGAGGGTGTTCTTGCAACAAGAATATTGGACCAATTTCGATCGATAGATATATTTTATGCTTTAGGTATCATTGATTGATTGATTGAAAATTCTTTAGTGCACAATAAAACATTTGTACATAGGCGAAGCGCGAATTTAACAATATTCTGATACTTCCAAAAATATTAATCTGAGAAAAACTGGTTGAGCAAAAATTGTCGTTGAACACGAACTTGAGCGCATTTAAGAAATTGCGCATATTAGAGCTAACCCTAAGCTAGCTAAGGGTTCTGATATTTTGCCGCTTTGATTATAATGTACTCCATGAAACAAGCAAGCAAGAAAACTAACAAAAACAAAATAAAACCGTTCTATAATTTATCAAACAAAAGTAGTTTTTTACAAGTTTTCCAGCACATACCGGGCGCCTTCGGCAATTCCAGCCCATGTCTCTACAACCACCTGTTCCACATACTCTGGTGGAAGGATGAACTCGTACTCGTAGCCGGGCAGCTCGAGACTATACGTCAGAGGGATCCCGACAGCCCGAGTCCAGTCCCGGGAAACACCGGTGGAGGGATACAGCACCGCTGCTGAGTTACCCACCACGTAGTTGTCAGCCTTCTCCAGCTTCAAGGCATCGATTGCTGCGGCCATCCGCACTCCTACCAGGTGGAGGATCAGGCCGTTTGAGGGGAGATTTACTGTAAGAGAACATTTATGATGAGGAATCTAATCTCATAGCTGACATCATAGTGGAAGATAACCATCAGTTTGGCCAATAAAGAAGTAGGTAGGTACCGCGAGGCCGGTTTCCGTAATAATGGTAACAAAAACATTTAACGTCGCATAAAGCTTAACGGTAATATTTATAAAAACACGGTTCCTTAATACACTCGATAAACGCCGATCCAATTAGTCCGTGGTGGACATTTTACAAGGAAAAGACGTAACCACAGATTAAATGAACTACTTACCTCTCAGGAGTGCTTTAGAGGAATCGTGTTTTCATAAATAAGGCCGTATGAATCTAGATATAAATTGTTATAATATCTAAGGGGAAAAGGTTGTTAATGATTTATTAACATTGTTTCCCCAAGCATACAGCAACATATTCCCGAAGCTTTGCAATGATATATATAAAGAAGTGCGGTCCAGCTGTTGCAAGACCACGTCACGAACAACTCTGGTTTCCACCTCCGAGAATGCTGAAGGTCCTTCGTAGATGATGGAGCAAGGGTCAAGGTTATCTTCGGTAGTCCCCCAGTAATGGTCGTAGTTTCTGTTGCCGTCTACTCCGGGACAATCGTCAGAACCGTCGTGGGAGCGTGATCTAGTCTTGCGCCAGAGACGGTCCTGAAACATTGCACATTTTATTTTATTCAGCACGTGGACATTGATCAAGTTCGAAAGAAACTGCCAGAAGCATATCGTGCATTTTCTAGGCATTGTGATTAAACAAAGTCTAGGTACATAAGTTTAAGTTAACTGTACTGCCGACAAAACCTGAACTCTTACAGGCTCTATTATAACTCTACATAGAAAGTTTACAGGTGGCTCCGCAATAATCATGCAAAGATTGATTCGCTGTCTAGGGTATGTAATGAAATTATATTGATATTTTACTTATTACAGTTTGCTAGTGGCATTACCTCATCAATAGAGTATTCGTAGCCATCAGGGTTGACCATAGGAATTATAACCCAATCAATATTCTCCGTCAACGCGCTGTCAACAACATCAACCACCAATTGGTTTATGATGTACAAAGCGACGGGTGGAGTAATCCACTCTCTGGCGTGGATCGCTGAGTCAATTATGATGACTGGCTTCCGGGTGTCTTCGAATCGTGACGTAGATATCCTCACGTACTTGATCTGGCGACCTTCATAGCTCAGAGCTGCATTATCGACGGTGACTAAGCTGGGGTATTGTACCGCCAGCGCGTCTAGGTGGTTGTTGATCTGAAAATATCGTAAGGGTTTTTAGCAGACAAACGCTAAAGTAGTACAGCGCCATATTGTACGGCGTATCTTCCTGCAAGAACAAAAAGCCCACACATGAGTTCTATATTAAACCTTGATATCGCACGCCTTGCAGATATCGTGATGTCATAGGATAGCGCTCGTTATTATATGACCTGAATCAGTTTTTTTCATTTTAAAGCTTTTGTGACAATATCGGGACTATAATCGTGGTAAGAATCCCGTTTCTTTTACAATGATATCTAATTTGTTTTATATTTTCATATCTGATTTTATCATTATTTATGATACACAGCTTACCTTATCGTGTCGATAGTACGTATCCCAAGTGATGTTTCAGCCACTTCGCTGCGCTGCGATTCTCTTGGTTAGGATTCTAGACTCCTCGTCGCGCAGGATTCTAGAAGGAGTTATAAAAATAGAGTTTTGGTATTGTTTCAGAATGTAGACGACCAAACCCCCATAACTTACGCTGTTGTAACTTACTCAGCAAGATTATCAGCTATCTTCGTGTACGTGATATCCCTCCGTTTGAAGTACGGCAACCATTGCTCTTTCTCTTCAGGTGACAGCCTGACAACAGCCTCCAGAGCACCCGATGTAGAACGGGCACCAGAACTTGCTGACAGGATGTCTAAGTGCTTCTGGAGAGCACCGATCTCTGCGTGAGCACCGCTGATGCGGAAGAGCTGGTGCCTAAAGGCAAGTCATCAAATCGTTGACTGCAGCTGTTTTAACATAAATAAGTACCTAGTAGGTAATTCACATATAGTCGTACTCACCCTTCATATTTATTGTGTCGTCCATGTACAGCGGTAGTTGCTGTTGCTATGAGCAAAAGACATAGGACTAGCCAAGCCATGTTTACCGATCACCGCACCTTACGGAACTACACTGTAGAGAAGATGTTGGCTTATGGCCCGGTTATTTTGGTATATCTAACGCCGGTATTTAACGCAATTAAGTATTATTAATCAAATCTTTATATGCAGTTTTTTACTCTTTTGATTCCTAAGATCCATAAAGATCAACCTGCTGTTGATAGCACACCAATATTTATATACCTACGTGCATATTGTACATTTATATTTCTGCTTTAAACATGTAAAGATTTGACTAAGTACATAAGCCATATTATGCCCACCAAATGGTGTCCTGTTTGCGATAGCAATTAGGTAATGTGGCATTTGACATTTAGACCATAGATAAAAGGATATCGAACGTTACTCTGTTCGACTCAATTCAAACTATTTAAGTACCATAGTACTTACTTATAAAAAAACTTTATTAGAAACATTTCAAAAACTCATCATGAGTTGAAATGGTTGCCTCTGCCACCTCTACCTATACTTGTTCGGGGTTTATCAGGAACCAATCGACGCTTAGTAAGTTTTCTGTTAATTTCTTTCTAAAATCGACGTGTAATACTTTGTTTATCACTCGTTCAAAGAATCCCATTGCCGTTATTGGGTAGTCAGTGCAACCATCCATGCCTTATCCTGAAAATCCTGATCTTCCACACATACTTCCAGTAGATCTTCGTTATCGTCCTCTTGAACCCGGTGTGCCACCAAGCATAAATCAGGGGATCACAGAGGCTATTCGAAACCCCCAAAAAGTAGAGCGGACCCAGGGTTAACGTCTCCAGCGGAATACACGCGTACCCGTTCTTCATGATGTTACAGTTAACATACAAGATGATGGCTACGTAATACGGTGCCCACGTGCAAACAAAACACGTTGTGACCAACAGCACCGTCTTGGCGGCTTTAAGCTTGCTGGGGTGCGAGTTCAGAGCGCGCGCCTTCTTGTAGTAGCGGGACATTTTGACTATCTTCTTCCGGAACTGCTTGCACCACTGGTTCCTGTGGCTAATCACGTTAATCTTGTTCAGCTCATGCATCTCGATCTCACTGCAGCTCTCTCCGCCCACCGTGCTGGTCGACACGGTAATCGTTACGGTCGTCTCGGATATCTCGTCGTATTTTTTGCCCTCTTCGTCGAAGGCTTTGTTTATGTAGGCAATTTTGTGGTTCGTCTCTTGAAACGCTTTGATCTCGTCACACGTCTTGACAGCGCGGTGAAGTATGAGAAAGTACAGCACGCACACCATGATGATGACCATTAGTGCTATTATAGAGACTACAACCAGCAGTGACGATGGAAACACGGCTATGTACCAGCATCTGTAGTTTGTGAACGAAGTGCCGGTCCAACCCATAGCAGGTAGACTAGCTATGAATATACCTGGAAATGTAAAAATATATGGTAGATAAGTAAATAAACAAAGATACGATAAAAAATTAATTTATTATCCATACAATCATTCCTAGCTTACAATAAATTAATTGCAACACACAGCACAGGTAGGTAAACCACACAATAAACACGTAACATCAAGCAATAAATTACAAAAATCAACTTGTAATTAATACTGCGTTATCTCAATCGCACAAACAGTGAGGTATAGAACTGGTTTCTGAATTGAGAATTTCACTAAAAAAATACTTTTTAGTTACCTAATACTTGGAATCTACACGACGTGGCTGTCCCACATGCATCTACTCCGACAACGGAACGACTTTTGTTGGCGCTTCGAATATACTACACGAGCTGTACGATTTCTCGACAAATAGAGGAATAGCGTGGAAGTTTATCCCACCATCGGCCCCATTTATGGGGGGCTGTTGGGAGCGTCTAATACGCAGCGTGAAAGCTGCACTCAAAATCACTCTAAAAGATCGATCACCCCGAGTAGAGGTCCTGAACACATTGCTTGCAGAAGTAGAAGCCATTGTCAATTCACGACCACTGACCCACGTGTCCGTAGGCGAGGACAGCCAACAAGCACTGACGCCCTTCAACTTCCTGATTGGCACCTCAAGTCATGACCAGAGTCTTCGAGAATTTGACGAAGCCGATCTATCACGACGCGCAGACTGGCGAAAGGCCCAAAGACTTACAGAACATTTTTGGCAACGGTGGACTAAAGAATACTTGCCGCTCTTGATACCACGAAAATCAGTTACACCACATAAAGAGTTGAAATCGGGAGATGTGGTGCTAGTCGCGGACGGCAATCTGCCGAGAAACTGCTGGCCTATTGGACGAGTCACCGAGTTATTTCCGGGTAAGGACAATATTGTGCGCGTAGTGAATGTTGTGACTAAAGGGGGCGTGCTGCGTCGGCCGGTCCGCAAGCTGGTACCACTAAGCTGTTAATTGGTGTTCCACACCGCTTGGGGCCATGTTGCCGACCGACCAACCAACCTTTTTTATGTTTTTACTTCTTTTATACTTTTTCTATATTATTATGTCTAATATTTTAAAAATTGAAAAAGAACTGTGTCAAGGAGAAAGACAAATAAAAACAGATTCCTAAAAGTTACTCTCGCGTTTTCTTAAATATTTACGTGCATGCGTTTCATGGCTCTGTTACAAGCGTGAGTTTATGTATGTGTCCTAGCCATATCGTAGATTGTGCCATATCATGATGTGGTTAGCCATATCACGAAATGTGTCCTTTTCATGAAAAGGCCGTATTGTTTAAGCATGTTTGACGATATGGCAATCTACGTTTTGCCATATCATAATGTAGGGTACCCAAGACTTTTCCATGCACTAACATGACTTAAGTTTGACATATTTACTGCATTGAGCTGAAAAATAGATTGAAGATGCCTAACGTATTTAGTGTTTTGGTGCATTTGAACCTTAGGTATAGGTTGAATAATATACCAATAAAAGAAGCAACAGTTTATATTTTATCACTCGTAAAATACAATGCGGTACAATGATTACAACAAAATGAGATTGCTGAACTACTTTCCTCATTTTGCGGAATATTGCCGTCACAAGAAATATTTTCTGTCGCCTCCATGGTAGAAATACACAACAAACTAACATCAGCGCTTCTAACGGTAGATAATGGAAGTACTTTACGATATGGCCGCTAACGTTTGGCCGCATCATGAAATAGTCATGCATTTCGCTGTTCAAATCGTCAAATGTCGGTCGCTCATTGATCTGGCTAAGCCATTTCATGATAAGGCCAGTTTGACTTGGCCTTTTCATGAAAAGGACACATTTCGTGATATGGCTAACCACATCATGATATGGCACAATCTACGATATGGCTACGATATGTTTGTCAATACTTAAATATATGTCTTACTTTAACTGTCTTTTTAGGGTTCCATAGTCAACCGGGAACCCTTTATAGGTTCGCAATGTCCGTCCGTCTGTAAAAATTTTAGGGTAGATCCCCTACACTTAAACTAGGGATTTTATTTTTTCATCTATCCCATAGTGTGGGATATTGTTGGATTGGTCGTTTAAAAATATTGTGAGTGAAGGATTTTTTTTCGGTTCAGGGATCCGTTTGCAAAATATTAAGCTTTAAACCGTCTCCCACACTCCCCTGGCTACACGGCTGTTTGTAGAAACATGAAAAAATCAGGGCATTAGCACATAACATGATGAAGTTAAAAGGAAATCTAGCCCGGTTGACGAATAATGGTCGATCAGCTCATGCTTTCGTACAAATTCCATAGAAAATTACTTTGTTAGTTATGTAAGGAAGTCAAGAAACCCTTCCTATATATTCCCTGCACTGCGCGTGGCCCAAAACGCGTTTGGCCGGTTTTTAAGAAATCTGAATGAATCATCGATGCTTGCACTTGCCCATTAGCTCAGTTGAGAGAGCGCTGGTACGGTGAGCCAGAGGTCGCGGGGTAAAGTCCCTGCAATGGGTGGAATTTTTAGCCTCTAAATAGGTTTTTAAAATTGTCCTCAGCACGGGTTAGTACAACAAAAAGAATATAAAATCTGAAAAAGTAAAGTTCTGTTATAAGTACTTACTTTTGTGTTGGTGAAATTCTCAATTCACAAACCTCCGGTTAGTAAGCAACACTTACGGCTACATCTCAAGTCGCTCTTGACGAGCATTTTATAAGGTGCGTTTTAGGATAATTTTCCGTGCGTCACTGACCATAAAGTTTGTTTCATTAATAATAATTATATTATATTATTAGAGAGTTCACAGTGATGGAATGTTTTAACAAAACGTTACTTCTGCCACAGAGGAAAACTTCTGCGGTCCCAAGTACCTACTTTTAGCATTTGTTTTTATTGCTGCAAAATCTCTTAAATTGATTTTTGACGGCATTCTTAAATCCTCGGTGCCACCAGGCGTAGATCAACGGATTTAAAAAACTGTTGAGAAAAGCCACGGTCGCCAAAGGACCAGCAAGAATGACTCGCAAATCTAAACACTTGGGATTGGCGAATTTGTTCTCACAAAAAAGATACAAAGTTACGACAATGAAGAATGGGACCCATGTCATAATGAAGCTGCCAGAAGTTAGCAGCACTACCGTTACAGCCTTAATTTTGCTGGGTTCTTTTGACTTAGCTACCAGTTTTGCTTTGCAGTTCTGAAGCTTAGCTGAGCAAGTTTTGAAACTTGCTGAAAAGTTGTGATGACTTGAACTTGAGTTGAAGTCGGATTCTATAGCCCAGATGCTCAGTTTTGAATTGTTTACATTGACAGTTTCCTTCACAGCGTTAGTGTGAGGCGCGTCGCCATAGCTAAGCACTTCTATGCTTTTAGATTTTCCACAGAAACCGCCGGTCTTCATCTTATCACAGCGTAACGCTGATGTTGACGCGCTTCTAGTTAAGCAACATTTATTATTCCTCGGAAACTTGACTGAATAATTAACGTTCGCAAGTTTATTGTTATTTAAATGACCACGATAAATTCTTAACTTTGGCTTCTCGGTAGGGGTTTGAACGGTTTGCTTTTTCGCTGACTTTAATTCTCTGACATTTTTTAAGGCACGGACCAAGATAATGGTATAGAGTACAGCTACAATTGTAATGGGGATAATACTGATGAGGGAGTTGATCAACACTAATCCATCGGGAAAAACAGAGATGTAGTTACAACGCGCGAAACGGAGCTCTTGGTTAATCCATCCCGTGGCTGGCATGAAGCCGAAAATCAAACCTGAAAGAGGACATGAGTTAGGTTACAATACAAAACAATACAGGGTGTTAATATACTGACACACGACGCGTTGTTTCAAAAGTGTGACTTCGAATCCTAATATATCTTCTAGGCCCTTATAACGGTGTTGAAAATACATGGGTTTTAGAAAGGGCCTAGATTAACACACTGTGTAAAAGATTAAGACGTGGTCCAACCGCATTCCATAGTAATAAACGCTACGGTAGGCAGTTCATCGACCTTGTGAATTCGTCTCTACGCCTTTTAAATGGAACAGTCCAAAGTCAAAGGTTCATCAGTTGTCGACCTTCTTTTTGTGTTCTGAGGGTCTGAGACTGTACCTAACAGTTATCACATTTTTTGAACAAAAATACTTGAAGCAGTGAGGTCCACTACAATGCAACTTTTGTTAGATACCAAAATACGAGGAAACTTGAATAACATTGCTCTCTAGCGATTATTTACGTTTACTATTCTACGAATCACTGTTACTATTAATAGATGGTGAACGCGACTATCGCTAGTTTTAATGTGGTTCTAAAGGCAAAAGCTTTACTCGTAGAACTCGGTAAGTACCTATTTACGTACAGTTAACCACGTTTACACATAAACACTATACAGTATTATTTATAAAAAAAAAACTCTTTTCCCTTCAAACACTCTTCAGAGGCAGCTAAAACGGCTAAAATGGTTACGTTTCTTCCTTTACCACAGACTATGTTTGCTGCCTATGAGGAGTGTTGTAAGGAATCGTGTTTTTATGGGTACATATTACAATATCCAAAATAATAATATCTACACTTACCCTGATGCTCAAAACCCCTAAAATTACAACACATAATGGTTGGTTGATCTAAATTCAAAATTTCAAAATGGCGAAAGTTCTAAATATAGAATGATTATTTGGGGTACTTATCATAATACCGAAGAATAAAATGCCGGATGTTACAAAACCTACGAATGGAATGCCAAATGTCAAGATAACGAATTCTCATTTTTATGAATGTTCGTAATCCCGAAAGTACGATGAACCATAAAGGTACACAGCGGGACCTTTAGGTTAGGTTAGGTTAGACTTGTGATCTCACTGCGCGGAGCGAGTGAAGTGAACGGAGCACCATGCTGGTTACCATTAAAATTCTTCTGACAAATCGAATTTGTTGCTTATAGGTTACTGTAAGAAGCAAAAGAATATTTGCTTGGCTTAAAAATTTACTTACACTAATAATTTCGGTTAGTTTTTGGTCTTACATGTTCAACCTAATACGCTCCTATACGCTCCGCTACGGTACGCACTTCGTCGCACCTATATTTTTATTGTTGCAAATTGAAATTATTAAAACTTCGTCATTTTGTACTTTCGGCTTTTGAACAATCGGCATTTTAACTTCTCTTATTTCGTACTTTCGTTATTTTGATCATAGATATTTTGAAGCATTAGGTAATCTGGGTGTTAGGAATTGCAAACTCATCAGTTTTATACGTCGGTGTTACAGCATTAGTTGATTTGAAGTAGGTATTATGTGTTGTAATTTTTAGGGTTTTTGAGCATCAGGGTTTTAAGTGTAGATATTATTATTTTGGATATTGTAATATGTACCCGTTTTTATAAATAAAACTAGTAGTCTTTAAGGAACGCATCAATAGTGCGAGTAGGTAGGTATTGTAAAGGGAAAACCTCCGACTGTGTATAGGCAAGCAGTTATTCTACAACAATTGTGCATTAACACTCGACAAGTGGAAACACAAACAACCGGGTGACATCACTTACCAAATAGCCAGATGATGAGAATGCCTATCCTGACCCGAGTGGTATTGATCCATCGCTTGTAGTACAGCCCATGTATGATGTAGATGTACCGGTCGATGGCAATGAAGCCGACGCTGAATATTGACACCATAGTGGGACACACGATCATGCCTGTTGACAATTGTAAATTCTTTGTGGCCTTATCACTAATGTTGGTACTTTGTTAGGGAATGACACTGGAAAACTGTTTTTCTTTGTTTACTACCAATTCATATTCGCTCACGGCAAATGTGTGTTTTTCTCTAATAAATCAGATTTAGAGGAAGAAATCGTATTTCAATAAAACCTCGTCTGCAAACGTACATCGTCAGCCATTTTTTCGTCTACTGCTGGACATAGGCCTTCATTAGGAAGCCATGCCATAAAGACCATATAAAGCTGGGCAGGTGGGTTAGTAAATAATAGATCGCAATAGACGTTTACTCTACTACGCGAGAGGTTATTGTGCCCAAGGTCCCACAAACAACACAATCACTTGTCCTGGTCCCAAACTAGTATCCTGTGCTTTGGTAACCAGGCAAGGTAACATCATAAACATGGAAATATACCCAGACTGAGGAAATTTGTTCAAATATACGGCGGCTCCCAGTGGGAATCGAACCCACGACCATGGTCGTGCGTGATACCGCTAGGCCAACGAGACAGTTAATGATATACCTATAAGATGATATTCTAACGACACCAAAGGATGAGTCGGTGTGGTCATATTCTTACATCGAGATGCACTCAGGGTTCTACTGTTGTGTAAGTTACCTACAAGAAGACTTCATTATGTGGATGGCAATTCAGCATTTTCCTATTGTGACATTTTTTATTGTTTGTTTTTTTATTCAACACGAAAATGTTTATTACCAAATAGTCCTGAAGAAAAACAGTATCGACTGAAGATAGAACTGATTTTATTTCTGGTAAATCGATCTTTTCAAAGAACAAAGACAGTCTCAATAAATACAATAACTTCCACATAACACAATCACTTGCCCTGGTCCCAAACTAGGTCAATCTATCAACTATAAAAATTTCTATAATTCATTATATTTAGTCAAGAATGTTTTACCACTGACAAACTCACCAATTTGGAAAATGCATAGTACGTTGGAGTTGACTGCGTTGTCAACGAGTGTGCCGAAGATTATGGAGACGCCAATGATAGTGTCGGCCAGGGAGACGTTGCCTAAAAGCAGGTACGTACTTTTTGGTTGCTGACCTGCAAGGGAAGTTGCTATGCTAAAAAACAAAAGTTTAATACAGAAAGATAGATGTTTAAAGATGGTAGATCTGCAGCGGGCACGCGTGATGAATAAGTCCATTCTATCTCTCTGAGAGAAGGCCTGTGCCCTGCAGTGGGACATGTAAAGGCTACATAAAAACAATGGTACCTATTAGATCTAATAAAAAGCAATAAGAGCGTTAGAATTTTCACTGTTAGTTAACCTTGTACTCTACGTTCGGTTCGATGATGACTCGTAGGTATATTATGGTGGACGGAAAACTTGAAAATCTGGTTAGATAGTATCTGTAGGTGACCATTAATCATAAGTATACATACATAAGCAGCCTATACACGTCCCACTGTAGGGCACGGCGTTTCTCTCAGGGAGAGAGTAAGTATATTCCTGTACGAGTATTATTTAAGCATTTAGTAGATACGGATACTTATATTTCGCCCCATAGTTGCCAGTATTGTATGGAATTAACCTAATGCACGTTTCAGAATTTATGGTAAGTAGGTACAAATTCTCAGGCACCGCATAATGGTTATTTTCTTACCCCCGATAGACTTTAGCGTGACTATATGTAGCCTATCTTTACTCATATCTACCCGGGAATCTAAGCCACCAGTATAATCATAGTAGTTTTCATTCATTGCAATGTCCCTCGTTAACCGTGGATAGAGGAAAATATCGCATGGAAGAAATTAGCGAATGAATGTTGCACGTGTAATTAATTTTTTTATGTAAGTAGGTACAATAGTCTTCTCTGGAAATGAGTCCGCTTCTGCTTATAATCTAAGGTCTGTTTTTTAAGTGCTGTATTTTGTGCAATAAAGTGTAACAAACAAGCAGCTTACTATTATTGTGAATACAAAGCGATGCGCCTGCCTTCGACAAAACTACTTACCCTTTCTAAGAATAAGCCCGCTGGATATGACCACGGTCAAGTTGCTTAAGATAATAAGTGTGCCCAGGACATAGGCCACAGATTTGTACAGCAACAGCTGTTCCCGCTCCCTCGTCCTGTAAGCCTCATACAGGCTGAAGAGCTTCTCCGGAGTTACCGCGAGATCACTGCCATTGGTAGAATTCGATATGTTCAGATTTAAAGCATTGGCGATCTGTTCCAACGTCACATTCGCCTCCAAAACTGATCTATTCATATTAGTTTTTTGCTAATCACTTTGGCCAACTCCACTGACAGACT
Source organism: Yponomeuta evonymella (assembly GCA_963969515.1). Lineage (NCBI taxonomy): Eukaryota > Metazoa > Arthropoda > Insecta > Lepidoptera > Yponomeutidae > Yponomeuta > Yponomeuta evonymella. Next base: position 5,165,024 of record OZ018362.1, read on the forward strand.
TTTAACAATAAGTCGCAACATAGAAGCGTGTGTTAACACAACCGGTCGCAAAGTAAATAAAGGAAAGAGCGATTCGGCGATACCGATCATACAGCATCTTGAGGATAACTGACTGGTTGAAATATTTGCTTCATTGTGGCGGCTTAATGAGATGATTTAAATATTTATGGTTCCTTCGGCAGATGGTTCTTCACCAAATTAACGAAGCCATCGCTAGGTACGTGACCTAGCAATGCGTATGCGTCGACGTGACACTCTTCACGCGGATTGACACTTCGATATACCTACTTATTAATGGTCTTATTTGTAAAAATAAGATTCCTTAAGACAGGAAGTGATAATAAAAATACAAATACAAAATACAAAGTATTGTATGTATGGTATGTATGGTATTAAATACCATGATAATGACACAATTACTTCCACGCAACACAATCACTTGCTCTGGTCCCAAACTCAAACATGATTATGCTATGCAGGCAAGGACATCAAAAACTGGAAATACACTCAGATTGAGTCATGCAGTAAAAATTTAATTCAATTTATTTATTTAAAATATAAAAATTAATATAAAGTTGTTAGTGATGCCATACTAGTGTTATTACATATTCTTATTTTAGTAACTACAGCGCACTGTCATTGCTTGCCACTTGAAGATGGCAACAATGGTTTATGTAGGCACAATCTACCTTATCGGCGAGGATAGCCAGGATGGTATTTTAAAAACCTTACTATTTTAACTGTATTTTACTACTGTTTTACTATTTTAACTACTATTACTATTTTACGTACTATTTGAACTGTAAAAATTGTATTTTATTTTACTCAATTTAAACGGTATTTGAAGATCTTTTTGTTAAGAAATCGTGTTTCTACAAATAATACTGTAGTCTCTTCATTGGATTCCAATTTGGCTTATAAATGTCATATAACGTAAGTAAACGAATTGTGATAGGTATTAATGGTTCAATAACGCGTTTTCACTACTCTTTTCCAAAATATTGATGTTGGAAAAATTGCATGCAGAAATTGTAGAGACAAGTTTCGAGGTGAGTCATTTGAGATGAACTTCGTTTTCTAGGGCCGGTGAGGTCATGTATTTATTTTTTTGTACTACGGAACCAGTTAAGCTTAATAACTGCGGAAAAACAAAATCAGTGCAGCATATGAATTGTTTCAGAGTTCGTCAAAGTAATGTGACAGCCAATTAGTTTTATGGGAAACGTTACGAGCTTCTTTTTGAATACAAATCATCAATTTTATCTAAGTAATGAGGATGTGACATAGGCAGTCAGGAATTTACGTAGAACCATGAAAGTTAGGTAGGTACTGCGGCAGGCATTTACCCTGATGTCAGTACCTATTTATAAGCAAGCGGACGGAACGATTTCAATTTAAAATAATCCTTAATTCCTTCCGAAGTTAGAAACTAATGTATAAATTAAAAAAAAGGCCGCGGCTACACAAATTAAAAACACTGAATACGCAATTTTTTTTAAAAATTACTTTTTCTTGCATATTCCACGTTATTTTCTATCTGAATCAAAGACCCTTTTTTTAATACGACCAATTATTCTAATAATTTCAATAGAGGAAAACAGACAATATCCAAATTAATTATCCAACCAACATTCTAAAAAAATAACTAAAAACACTGATTATCGATGCCAAATTCCAGCTTTTTAGTACCAATCGTCTCTAAGCTGAGCCGCGGACAGACAAAGTATAAGGGTTCTTTTTTGACTAGGTAACTCTAAAAATGGAACCCTGTGGTATTAACCCCACAAGATAATTTTACTAGATACGCTTGTCAAATTAATGCCAAGTAATATGAGTAGAACGTCTTTTTGGTATATTATTGCAGAAACAAATAATGCAGTTGATTAGTAATCCGACAAAACAAACAAATTTTACTAAATAAGCTCGTCAATTTAATGCCAACTAATAGAACGTCCTTTTGGTATACTATTGCAGAAACTAATAATGCAATTGATTATATAAATGATGGTGAAGTAATTTCCGATGATTAACGTTAATAATTTTAATCAATATGGCATGTGGCAGACCCTGGTCTCTGCCTACCCCTCTTGGATACAGGCGTGAGTTTATGTATGTAATTTTAATCAATATTTGAAAAAAATGAGGATTCCTGTGTTTCATTTAATGCAAAGTGGATATTCTTTAAATTAGCATAGTTTAACTTTGTTCATTAGGATACTTACATATATTTTTTTTTAAGTAAAATCAATTTTAAAACATTGAATAACAATTTAATGTACTTGATTCAGTGTTTTAAGGTAGTTTTATTGCTCAATTTATTATTTTCATAAACAGTGCTATTTACTAAATTCCACGTTATTATTACATTGCTTTGGTATCCGTGTGGTGCCGGATTAAGAATAGCGTTACTCCATTTCATTCCGTGGATGTCGTAGAAGGCGACTAAGAAAATAAATTACCAGGAGACGAGCAGCAGCGTCTTCCTGAGATTCCAACCGCATACTGCGATCGCCAACCCGCCTGCCAAGCGTGGCGATTATGGCAAAACCCTTTATGGTTAGGGAAAACCATGAGGGAGGCCTGTGTCCTGCAGTGGGCGTAAAAATGGCTGATGATGATGATTATTATTATTATTTTCATAAACAGTGCTTTTTACTAAATTCCAAGTTATTATTACATTGCTTTGGTATATTCCTAACAAGCTTTTGCCCGCGACTTCGTCCGCATAGAATGAGTAATTTCCGGGATGAAAAGTATCCTATGTCCTTCGCCGGGACTTGAACTACCTCCATACCAAATTTCATCTAAACTCGTTCTGTTGTCATTGCGTGATTGAGTAACAAACATCTTCACAAACTTTCACATTATAATATTAAGTAGGATGAGATATACCTATCCTAAAACAGATAAATTAAATATATTTTCGCGAACCTACTTGTTTTCACAACAAAGAACGCTCTACCTACTGTAAAATTTATCTAACGGTTTCCATGACGTGCCCGTTGTGCGCATGTAGCCGGGCTTTTTTTCCGCTAGTATTGTAGACTAAGCATATACCTGGCTATTTAAGGTTTATTTTACTTTGTATCGTAGTGCCCGCTCGTCGCCGGCCCGATAACGTAACGTAAATTGTAATGAGAATAGACCTCAACTTATACTGCGTTGGTGCTCAAGGTGACATGGGCAGTGAAAACTTCACACTATGTGTTCTTTTTGAACAGTGCATGGAACTGAACCGTCACACTCGTGTGGGCGACGCTGAAACAGGTATACTTAGTACCTAATCATGTATAATCGGCTCCAGTAGATCGATGACGCTGAAGTTTTCACTTCTATCGAGTGGTCATGTCTCATACCTACCTACTTCTATGCGTGTGGTCATAAGCAAACACCTTCTTTGACAGTCCACCATGACCTAAGTTACATTACGCATAATAATTAGGTATATGAGTTTCATGATTGTGTAGGTACCTAATTCGAGATATGAAATAGCGACCAGAAAGTACTGCAGCCTACTACTAGTTGAGGCAGGGCAGGAATCTGGTAATAGGGTAGGTACCTATGCACTTCGAATATTAACTACCACTGGGAACTAGGTATGCAGATATAAATCTATGTAGCACCTAGAGCATTTTATGATTGCCGGTGCGCCCCTGCCCTGCGCCCTAAGGAAGATAAAATTGAATGAAGAAGACTGCGGATTTCAGTTGGTCCCACTTCACCACAAACTAAAGGAAAGCAAACTTCACTTTATTAACATTCCGTTTCTGAATGAAACTACAGTTTGGAATATCCACACTTGCAAATAACGGAACGTAACTTTTATTAGCTATTATTTCAGTGCATAGAAGTAGTATGAACGCAGGGTTGCCGGGGCTGAGCGGACTATTTACCATTAAAAAAGTCAAGCCCGCCCGGAGAATATATTATAAAAAGAAATTAATGGTAAAGGCGTTTTTTTTTTATAAAAACGCACATTTAATGTTACCGAAAAAACATTTTGAAAGATTGGTTTTGTTTTAAATTTATGAATAAAAAAAATACAAAAACCATAAAAGAACCTTTCAAGTAAGACACGTGTCTTTAATGTGTATTTTATGTTATATATGTTTAATGTGTTTTAGTATAAGTTAGTAGGTATTTTCTTTACTTACCTAACTATTGTAGATGAATAGAAATATTATGCGGAGCCCGGATATGCACTATTCAAACCCGTAGACTCTAAGTCAAGCCCCAAGATATAGTATACTACTGCTTTATCAGGCAGAAGTAATATTAATAATAATGAATGCTGAGGAAGCGAAAGTGATCTGTCAGGATCGTAGCAAGTGTCAGTCTCTGGTCTCTGCCTACCCCTCTGGGATACAGGCGTGAGTTCATGTATGTATGTATGTAAGTAATATTATAATACTACGCATACGGCTGAACTTCAATAACAAAAGGCGGCCCTACAGTATTTTGAACGGAGCGGAAGCTCCAGGCACTTGAGGCTCTCCAGTACCCTGGTACTAAAAGAAAATTAAAGGAAATAATTTATTTACGTTTCGCTGTCTTTAATCGTTAAATTAGCCAAATGTTTTGCCTTAGATAAATCGTAAATCAAAGGCTGTAGAGCATCGTTAATTTAAACAGAATTTGAATCTTAATTTAGCATATTTTTTATTTTTATGTTTTATAATGTTATTTTAATATTGTTTTATAGAAGGTGACTTCAAATTGGTTCACCTTATCTTAAGGGGACATTCTAATCATGGTAAAGAAACATAATTATGGTGCTAGATTTGAAAACACAATTTTTTTAGTTACCTAAAATTATGGAGAAAAAAAACAAGTTCAAGACGAAAATGAATAAAAAAAAAAATCCAAAAAAAAACTATGTTTTAAGCGTATTATGGTCGGCGCCAGCCAAATCAATTGTTTTTTTTAAATAATTTACGCATATCGGACATCAGAATCTTAATCATTTAACATAATCGAAAATATTTTTCAACGTTACGGTACTTCCTACCACTTCGAATTTGGATTCACAGTTTGGAGCCGAAGGTCGGAAATCACGAATATTTACAAATATGTTACACCATGTACTGATAAATCACTACTATTTTAGACAACGAAAAGAAATCCCCTCAGAATACGGTGAACGAATTCAAAGTCGCTCTGTAGTGTAAATAATATTTTTTCAATTTGTAGTACAATAACTGTATATTAAATACCAATGTACCATAAATGTTACTTACAAACATTAATTATTTTTAATTTGTGTTACGGCCTAAGGCTGATCGCTGATTTCTTTCTCACTACATAAATACTGCATTTTGTCCTCCATGGTACATTGAAGTTAATGCCTAACATTAACAGCAGGTCTACCTTTAATTTTCTGTTCCAAAGTCACCCTTAACGTAACTGCACAAACGTACGTGCACAACGTAAAGGTTGGTGTGCTGTGGACGTATACGGTGCGGTGCCTAAAAATTTCGATTGGCAACACACACGTAAACGTCAAACAACCTGTCAAGTGTCCAATCAAACTGGAATCTGGAACAAAAATCACGGCTGATCGACACAAAATTCGAAAGATACGTCCTAAATTTAGGCGTAAATATGTTTAATCTGTCAGTAATTAGACAATTTACGAGGTAAACTTCATTATAATTGTAGCAAATAATGTTTACGTACTTGGAAGTACATTGGCAACATAACCTTAAAGAGATTACACTTTTATGATATTCTTTTCCAGGCTATCGATAAATCCTGCTGCAAAACTGCAGGCAATATCTCGAAATGTTAGCACCACTCCAGCTCTTCAATTTAACCTTACATACCCACTATGGTAAGTCAATGTTTGTAGTTTTAACTTAATACCAAACACAGTTTGCAGCCAGTCTATTTGTAAACTTGCCAATAGAAATACGATTCCTAGAGTGGGTTCCGAGGAACTTAATTCTATGGTAAAGTCACTGGGGTTCTGCATATCACATTTGTCACTGAATTGTTCAATGTACTATTCTTGAGCTGCAAATAGTAACATATGTTGGATTGACATGTCTTTCCTGTGGGCTAGGCTGACTAAGCTGTCAGGATGGTATAGGTCCTGGGCACATGTCCCAGGCGTCATGTCCCAGGCATTGCAGCATCCGAGTGGTCCCTTCACCCATATAATTTAAGTAAAGGTGCCACTGGACGCTGTATAAATCATCTCATTACGTAGATGCAAAGGTATAAGTTTTTTTTAATGGGACAGTGGCAGTACCTTTGGAAGCTTGAAGCCTGAAGTGATTTGCTATGAAGTTCTGTACAATAAAAGTTGTTTTTAGGGTTCCATACCTCAAAAGAAAAAACTTTATTGTCCGTTGGTCCATCCGTCTGTTTGTCCAGACACTTTATCTCGGACACGGGTAGAGGTATGGAGTTGAAATTTAAACCATATACTCAGGTCTGCAGTCCCTTTCAGCTGTGAAAAAAAATTAAACTTGTAAGTTTCACGGGAAACTATAACAAACACTCAAGGGAATCAAAACTTATAGGTTACCTACTTTTGTTGACCTAGAACTATGAAATTTGGCAAATAATAACGTCTACAAATACAGGGAAAAATCTGAAAACTATATAATTGTAATTAAATCATAAAAAAATTGTCTTTGAAGTTCGGGAAAGGGTGGTAAAATACTGTGAGACTCGATTCCTGAACCATTTATAATAATATGTAAGTACCTACAAATTGCACGGAACCCTCGGTGGGCGAGTCCCACTCGCACTTGTCCAGTTTTTTTACTGTTAGTTAGCCTTACAAGATCAGGAACTGCTCTACAATAGAAGATTAGAAGCGATAGTGGTGCGACATAACTGGCACAATATTTGGCTCACTGATGTGGTTCTTCACTTAATTGTGCTGGACGTGGGGCCGGGTGTTGGCAAAAAAATAAAAACAAAACAATCAAAACAGTAATAATAATAGTACTTTATTAATTTATTTGTTTCTTACTAAGTAAGTTACTAAGCCTAAAAATAACAGGAGATACAAAAGGATGTTCTCTATTTGTCTATTATGTTGTCAGTGCAGAACCAATGAAAAAGAAGAAAAAGATTGACCCGGCCATAGTCAAAGCTCGTGAGGAGCGGCGCAGGAGGAAAATCGAGAAGCAAATCCGGCGGCTGGAGAAAAACGCACGTCAATTAAAGCCCATAGACGAGGTGGAAGTGTCACTGAGTCTTATAGATGAGGCCAAGTAAGTAAGACCAAATAATTTATTCAAAGGCTGGTCCACCCAGATCGAGCTACTTGCTTAAATTATGGCGAGGCCACGAGGCCTGTGTTCATTTAATTTTCACATCTCGTATGTGTATAGAAGTAAAATAAATGAATAATATTTTATTATCCTAAGTTTTAAGATAATTAAAATTATTCAAAATTTAAAAATTTTACTTTCCAAGGAGTTTTACCGGCACCCTATCGCCGATAGAAGGCCTGCTTCCTTTTCGGAAGGCCGTTAGTTCGAATCCTGGCATGTACCATGACTTTTTTTTTAATAGTTACGTACATTTATTGGTAAAGTTATAGTAGCAACACCACTCGCTAACGGTGAAACAAAATATCGGGAAACACTAGTGTCCGAGGTATTTACATACCTCAGCGCTTGCTTCATACAATGGCCCAACTATGAGACTAAGTGCGGAAATCTCCTGTTGAACTAGAACTAGACACATGTGACCAATCTGAGACATTATGTTTTTCAACCTGTAATATTTAGTGTTAGGTAAACTCTATGAAGGAGGGAAGAAGGGAAGGCCTCCCCCAAGGCACCCCGCCTTGGGGGAGGCCTATGTCCAGCAGTGGATGAGTACGGGCTCATTGATTGATTGATTGAAATTCTATCATCATCAGCCATTTGACGCCCACTGCAGGACGTAGGCCTACCTCATGGTTTTCCAAGCTTCCCGGTCTTGTGCCGCCCGCATCCACCGACTCCCTGCCACTGTGACCGTTATTATATGTTACAATGCAAATTATTTTCACAGCTTCAAGGGACTGTAAACCTGAGTATATGGTTTTAATTTCAACTCGATACCTTCACGCGTTCCCGAGATGCAGGGTTTTGACAGACAGACGGACGTACGGACGGCCGAACGGATGGACATCAAAGTGATCCTATAAGGGTTCCGTATTTCCTTTTAAGGTTTGCAACCCTAAAAATACTCCAATTACCGTTGTTCCTCAGAAAACGTCAGCGGCCACAGGTGAAACTGACGGCCGCGCAGGTGGACGCCCGAGCGTCCCTCCAGAAGGAGTGGGCCAACTACAAGCGACATGAGTACATGGCGCACGTGGCGCAGATCGACCGCATCATGGCGGCGCAGCGGCGCGCTCTTGACCAGCTCTATGAGGTGTCCGAGGACCTGTACAACGAGGCTATCATGGTGAGAATGTTCTTTAAGTCCAATGAGTGCAGGAAAACATCGTGAGGAATCATGAGTGTCTAAGGTGTTCACGTACCTTATGAGGCGTCCGAGGACGCTCTCATCTACCTATAAAGAGGCTATCACGGTGAGGATTTTCGTAAATTGCAGTGGTGTAGGAAAACATCGTGAGCCGCCCTACAAATTGCTGTTGAAATTTGGTGACAAGTAAGAATCGTGCATGTAAACTGAATAAATAAATAAAACAAAAAATAGAATAAAAAATTACCAACAACCCTATTGCTGAGCATTAACAACTAAGCAGGCAGGACCAACCTAGTTACATTGTTGAAATAGGATCCCGCTTGCTTAGTAGTTAATGCTCAGCAGTAGGGTTGTTGGCTTTTTATGATTCCAGTTTTTTTATTTTTGTCTTTTTAGTGAATCCATGATAGCCTATGACACTCGCGCAAACACGACGAATCGATTGAGATCTTATTTATCAAAATCTAACCATTGGTTAAGAAGTTATGAGGGCACATAGAATCAGACATACATTCATACATACGAGCCAAACACATTAACCTCCTTTTGGCCTCCGCCGCAGTCGGGTAAAAAAAAATTGTCTAAGTTGTTCACGTACCACAGCGCTTGAAATTGCCAATCCGCGGTGGGCACGCGTACTAATTAAGCACATCCGCCTGAGAGAAGACCTGTGCCCTGCAGTGGGACGTATATATAGGCTACGTAAAAAAAAGTAATGGGTGTCATTAGGCCAATTGGCAACATAAAAATTGATGTTTTGATCTTATTGGCCATGGTTCCCAAGACACAGGGTATCCTAGTGTGGGGCCAGAAGCAATGTATGTGCCTGTATGTAAATGTTTATGTTATGTTATGTAAAAGATAAATAAGACGATCATTAGGTTCACTTAGGTTAGTGCCACCATACCATGTGATATGGTAACCAGACAAAGACATGGCGCACTCGGGGAAACATCTAGAATGACGCTATTTGTACAAATCAAAGAACATCGGCCGATGTTCGGACAGAATCGAATGCACGACCTCCGGCCTGATAGTCAAACGTGTTACTGCTAGACCAACGAGACTGTCTAACCCGCAGTTTATACAGGGTGACTTTGAATTCGTTAACCTAACCTAACCATGAGTTAGAAACATGTAGTGCTAGTTTTGAAAAAAAAAATACGCGTCAATTTCGCGAATTTTTGTTACCCAAAATTACTTCACTTAAGAATAAACGAACAATATCAAGACGAAAAGTAATAAAATAAAAAGAAACATGTTTTAATCGTCTTATCGGCGGTCATCGGCGGCCCATTCAATTGTTTTTTAATTGTTTACGCATATCGGATGTCAGATTCTTAATCATTTAACATTTCTCAATGTTACGGTACTTCCTACCACTTTGAAGTTGGATTCTCAGTTTGGAGCCAAAGGTCCGAATTCACGAATATTTACAAATATTATGTTATATCATTTCTGATAACCACCGCATATCATGCGGTGGTATCGTAGTGGGTAGAACATTGGACTCGGAATCGAGAGACCCAGGTTCGATTCCCAGTGCGGGGTTTTTTTTCTAAGTTATGTACATTTGTGAATTTATAGTAGCATAACCATAATATAGTAACAAAACCTGAGTGTCGGAGCTATTCACATACCTCAGCGCTTGAAACCGCCAATCCGCGGTGGGCACGCGTGGTTATTATGCCCATACTCTCTCTCTAAGAGAAGGCCTGTGCCATACAGTGGGACGTATATAAGCTGCTTATGATTACTGATAAATCATTAATAATACTGTTTTTCGCAACGAAAAGAACATTCCCTCAAAATAAGGTTAACGAATTCAATGTCACCCTGTAGTCCATCAAAGCCGACTCTCACCACTTCTTGAATGTCACTTAAGTCGCCATTTAAATCGACTATGGTATGAAGAACTTTAGTTAAATGCTGTTGAAGCAGCATCTAAGAAAGAGGTGTCGGCCTAACAATCGGTTAATCTAGTCAGTTGTTTTTTCTGCACGCACTTTGACCAATTGACAGCTGTCAACAGCAGATTACTAGATTGTTTGTGCACGAGTAACCGGTAGTAAGAAGGTGGGGATTTTGTTACACTCTAATTAAACTGACCTTGACTGCCTCGTTGGTCTAGCGGTGATACCTACCTGCATTACCAGAAAGAAAATCAGTTCTTTCATCATTCGATACTCTCTTAGGGCCCTCGCCCACGGCGACTTTTTGTAGCGATGCTGTCGCGCGTTCGCATCGATACAGTCGCGTTGCAATCGCTAGCTGTGTGCCCACCGTAAACACGATTCAGTCGCGATGCAAACGCGATACCGTCGCGCTTCTGTCGCGATGCAAATGCGATTCAGTAACGGCACAAAAATGCCTGCGATCGCTACAGTTGCAAGATGGACTCCGTTGGACCGATGGACAACAGCACTCTCGATCTCTCTGTGTTGCACTTCTCACGCGCCACCCTTCCTTCGTTCTCCTCCCGATGTCGTCCAACATGGTCGCGCGTCATCGATACAGTCGCGATGCTGTAGCGCGTTGGTAGTGCGTTGGCATCGCGCATCTGTAGCGCGTTGCAAATACGACTAAAGCGCGTTCGTAGCTATTTTGTTGCGCGTTTACGAAACGCGCGACAGCATTACTACAAAAAGTCGCCGTGGGCGAGGGGCCTTAGGACTCTTTGGTAATAAACATTATCGTTTTGAATAAAAAAAAAACAAACAATAAAAAATGTCACAATAGGAAAATGCTGAATTGCCATCCACATAATGAAGTCTCCTTGTAGGTAACTTACACAACAGCAGAACCCTGAGTGCCTCTCGATGTAAGAATATGACCACACCGACTCATCCCTCTGGTGTCGTTAGAATATCATCTAAGGTGTATCAATAACTGTCTCGTTGGCCTAGCGGTATCACGTCTGATTACCGTGCCGGAGGTCGTGGGTCCGATTCCCACTGAGGGCCGCCGTACATTTGTACAAGTGGCCTCAGTCTGGCTGGGTGTATTTCCATGTTTCCCCCTACCAGGGCCTAGATTCTGTTAATGCATTGTAGTAACATGACAACTGCATGAACATGGCGGTTTTCATTTCATGGCTGCTTTAAGTCTACGCGGGCATACCCATCAAACCTTCTAGGCGTCAATGGTACGAAAAAACACGTCACGTGACCCGACAGTGTACCTGTCATTATACTACAATGCACTAACAGAATCGAGGCCCTGGTTACCAAAGCATAGGGTATCCTAGTTTTGGACCAGGACAAGTGATTGGTTTGTGTGGAAGTTATTTACTTATTTATTTAATCTGTGTCCCAACAGCCGGACCTCCAGCTTATCCCGTTCACGGCGAAGGGCCCCGTGGCGACGCCCACGATCAAGAATTACGACTCGCCCGACGGCGAATACATTGACGTCTCCAAGAAGTGGGACTCGTAGTAATTTAACTCATATTTTATTGTTTACTGTGTAATGTACCATACTAGCTTTAATAAAAAGTAAATTACCAGGGCCTTTTCAAAAAACTACAATTTTAAGTTCATTATGACAATTCGAAGTACACTGCGTAGCAGTCTTCCTACCTATGGGTTAATCGGCTGTGCAATGTAATTATCTAATTGTCATAGTAGACGTTGAATTGTAATTCTATGAAATGGAGCCCAGTTGTTAGATAAAACTGTAGTTTTGTATTGCTGGGACCAGCGTTTAAGGTCTCTTTATATTTCCCGTGCTTCTATGGAGCGAACTTACCCAAAATACTTGAATGAATGAATTTATGCGCTTGAGACGTGGTTGAATATGGACCAGCAGTGGTCGAATATGGACTATAAATAGCAACATATAAATTCGTCCCACTGCAGAGTTACATCACTTCCGCCGAGGCATTGGAAAACCTCACTCAGGTTTCCTCACGATTCCTTCACGGTCAGTGTGATTCGAACCCAGGACCAGACGATCACCTAAGTACAGTCGAAAGCGCGTCAATCTTTAGGTATACGTTACGTTACCTACTCAGTACGTTACGGGCGACTTTGCAATGCCAATATATTACGCACACCAAATACTGAACGCAAGCAGCCTATATACGTCCCAGTCGGGCACAGGCTTTCTCTCAGGGAGAGAGTATGGGCTTAATCACCACGCTTGCCCACCGCGGATTGGCGATTTCAAGCGCTGTGGTAGGTATATGAATAGCTCAGACACTCAGGTTTCCTCACGATGTTTTCCTTCATGGTTAGCTAGTGGTATTGCTACTATAACTTCACAAATGTACATAACTAAGAAATAAATTCATAGTCATAGGTACATACCACACCGGGATTTGAACCAGAGTCAACCGTTCGACCATCGCTCAAATTCACGACTCTAATACGATTGGAATCGTTCAGGCATAGAATGATTCTATGCCTGAACTACTACGATAGGATTTGGTGCGCATACCTAATAAGGCATTCGGATCTCGTTTCATAAAAATACAATTCATACATTATTATAACATTTCTATGTACCTATATTGCGTAGCCGATTGGTAAAAATCAGTCTTCCTATGTTGATTTTTGATAGATAGTTCTCTGTTATGATACTGTAACGCTTTGGTTTAATTACACTTATGTTGAAATATTTATGTAGATAAAATACATACTATATACTTGGTAATATGTGGGTTAATCGACTGTGCAATAATAATAATAGTAACTTCCCCACAACACAATCACTCGACCTGGTCCCAAACTAGGATACCCTAGGATACCCCAATGGTAACCAGGCAACATGGAAATACACCCAGACTGAGGCCATTTGTACAAATGTACGGTGGCCCCCGGTGGGAATCGAACCCACGAACCACTCTTGATATTACTATTCGCCTTATCGGCTAGTACAAGGAGACAGACCGAATTATGATAGTAAATTAAGCTCAAACTCTCTCAAGAGAAGGCCCTTGTTAAACTGTAGGACATAATTGATATAGGCTCAGTGATGGTTAAAAACATACTTAGATGTCTAACTAGCGCTAAAAATGACCCCACGTTCAATTGTGGGAAGGCGGGCGGGGCTCGTCAATTGTGTTACCAATCGGAGCGAGTTCAGTATTACTCGGCAAAATATCTATGCACCTGCCACCTTCAGACCGCCATCTTGCGATGTAGCTAGATATTTCGACGGGTTATACATTTATAGTACATATTTAAGAATAAGAATAATTTATTTGTCTCAAAAAATAAGTTACATGGTGTTCCATTTACATTATAAATTATGCTAGGTATATTTTCTGTTTACAAATAGTAGCATCTGTTGCTAAACTAGGCGTGAGCCTGTATTTCAGCCAACAGCGCCCCCTACCGGAAAATGTTTACAAATGGATCTAGCTACAAAAATATATATATAAATTTCCAAGTTTAAAACATATTATTGATTTACAAAAAAATAAATCCTCTGAGTAATTATTTAATCTTACAGTCTAGTAGACAAAGAAGAAAAAGGAAAATGTATAGGGTAGTGTAATGTCCTCTCGGTGTGTAGTGTATGTGTGTGTATGTGTGTGTGTGTGTGTGTGTGTGAGTGTATGTGAGAGGGTGAGTGATAAATGTTGTTGTAAAAGTAGGAAACCTCTGGGTTTAGTCTTGCTAAAATATTATTCCTTTACTTTTAGGAGATCTTCAGTCTCTTCATAATTAAGATCTTTGAGCCAGGCAGTTGTAACCTTCTTGCATTCTTCTGAAGACATATTGTAAATATTTAACTTTTTATTTATTGTCTTATAAATAAACGGACCCAAAAAAGTGAAATATCTACCTATAAATTTTTTGTGAAAGGTTACATTTCGATCAATAGTATATTTTCGTCGTTTTTGTTGCTGGTCAGGAGGGATTTTAATCTGTTTGTGTTGTTTAATTACTGTGTTTAATATATAAAGTTGTCGTACTGATGTTAGAACGTCACAAAACTGGTATAACAGTGTGGTCGGGTAGTAGAAATTTTTAAAAGTGCTGACTTTAAGGACTGCCCGCTGAGCAACTTCAATAGTTTTAAGGTAGGTTTTAGCGGAACCACCCCAGGATGATATACAGTACGTGACAAGTGACTGGCAAATTGCAAAATATATTTGTTTCAGGATATAAGGCTCAGCTACATGTCTTAAGTTTTTGAAAAAGTATATGAGTTTTCGAATTCTATTTTTTAACTGTTTTATGTGTTCTTTAAAGTTCAGGTTGTTATCTACAATAACACCTAAATACCTTATAGCTTGTACGGATTCTAGAGGTTTGCAATTACAAACTTCAGTATTTCTAGATAATCCGCAATCATGTGAGATAATTTTAAGATCTTCTCTAACCTGTGGTTGTCGTATGGAGAAAATTAAAAACTTGGTTTTTTCGGCATTTAAGGTTAAGATGTTATTACGGAGCCAGGCCCCTACATTATCGAAACCAATTTGTGCCATTTTGAAGACATCATTATAGGTCTTGGCAGCAAAAAGCAGCACAGTATCATCTGCATAAGATATAATTTGTCCTTGAAATGAGGGTAGGCATAGTACATCGTTGAGGTAAATTAAAAAAAGGCTTGGTCCCAGGACGCTGCCTTGTGGGACTCCATAAATTATAGGGAGCTCTTTGCTCATATAATCGCACACTTGAACGCTTTGATAACGATCTGAGAGGTAACTAGTAAAAAGATCGAGCTGGGTACCTCTGATTCCGAGCTTTTCGAGTTTCTTAAGAAGGTTAGGAACAGGGACCGTATCAAACGCCTTAGCCAAGTCTAGGAAGATTCCAATACACTTCCTTCCCCCATCAAGATTAGTGGAAATATAGTCAGTTAGAGTTTGAACTGCATCGTCTGTGGATTTCCCATGACGAAAGCCATATTGATTGTTGGATAGAAGTTTATTTGCCTCTAAGTAGTTAATTAATCTAGAATTTATAATTTTTTCCAATATTTTCGATATGGCAGGCAGAATTGCTATTGGTCTATAATTACTGATACGATCCCTGTCCCCTCCCTTATGAATTGGACGAACACGAGAACGCTTCAATACGCTGGGAAAGATACCTGTCTCCAAACACATATTAAAAATGTGGGTCAGGGGTTTAGCAAAAAAACTTTTGAATTCCTTCAACATTCTGTTTGAAATATTATCCCAGCCTACTGAGCATTCGTTCTTAAGGTTTGATATTAAGCACTTCACTTCCTCTTCATCCGTATTTAAAAGAACAAATGAGCTTACACTTTCATTATAGTTTTTATTGTCTGCTAATTGGTCCTTCCCTCCAAGGGTGGCTGCCTTCTTTGCCAGATGTTCTCCAACGCTAACAAAGTATCTATTAACCTCATCAACCGATTCTTGAGGGTTATTAGAAATTGTAAGAAGTTCCTTGGGGTGTGTTTTTTCCTTAGATGTGTAAGTAATGCTCTTAATTGCTTTCCAGAGTTTTTTACTATCCTTTCCCGCATCATCAATCTGTTGTTTTTCATACGATCTCTTAAGTTTTTTAATTAGCTTACTGCAATAATTCCTATACCGTGTATACGTAATCTTAAGCGTCATATTACCTGGATCTGCTTTAGATTTAGTGTGTAGCCTATCTCTGTGTCGCATACACCGTAGAAGTCCTGGCGTAATCCAGGGCTTCAGTATTTTTTTACGGAGTGATAGTTGTAGTACAGTCGAATTGTTATCTATTGCCACCATAACAGTCTGAGTAAAAAGTGTCATTGCCGTATTTGGATCTTCGCATTTGTATATAGTCTGGTAATCTATTTCATGTATGTCCCGTGCAAGGCCCTCCTGGTTGATTTTTCTAGTAGTCGAGCCTGCAAAAATTCGTACAGGCCTAGTTTTGAGGCAAAAAATCACCGGTTTATGATCTGTTATACTTGCCTCAGGTATAATAGTTACAGAAGGAAGTCTAGATTTTAGCAGTATGTGGTCAATACAAGTATTGCTAGCGTCTCTGGTTACTATTGTATGTGTGGGCAAAAGTCCCTGGAAGGCTGTGAGTGTCAAATACTGATCTGCAATCGATGTTATGTCTTCTTTTTCTGGATTAATGTTGATATTCATGTCACCCGTAATTACAATATTTTTATATTTAGCAAGAGTAACAAGAATCTTGTTTAAAGACATTAAAAAAGGCTCAATACTTTTGTACGATGGTGATCTATAAATTGCAATTATTGCCGTTTCACTTTTAGCTAGTTCTATTACAATGCAGTTACCTTCCCGGAACTCGGGCTCATAAACAGAAAAAATAAGACTATTTTTGATAAAAGCAACGACACCATCATTTTGCAAAGTATTACAAGATGTTGTATGTGTACTGTAGCCCTCAATTGGTTGTACTACGGGATTTTTTGATAGCCAGCATTCTGTGAGGATGATAATATCATTTTTTATACCAAGTCTCTCCAGAAGCACTTTAAATTGAGGCATATTATGATTAATACTTCTTATGTTTTGGGTAGTTATGGTAAGACAAGTGCCAGAAGGAAGGACTAACTTCTGGCATTCTTCAACCTCACATTTGAAAGCCTGAGAGACGCTATAATCATCCAGGTCATTGGATAGGAAGATCAAATTATCCATTATAAAGTGGCGATCGTATATAATATATCATGCCTATTTTTACGAAAATTCTGAATTTAAGGTAGATCGTTGAAAACGTGTTTATGAAGTTATTGGTAAGGTTTCCTAAAGCAGAATGTAACATTTGTGTTTTAATCTGTATAGTGTGTGACTTAACATAAATTATTATTATTATATCTCTTGTTTTACAAACATGCAAAAGAAGGAAGAATTTTAGATTGGTTATGATTAACATAAAAAGCACAATGTATTTCAAAAGCACATTTTTGATTGTGCGTCCTGCAATATTTCGGTATATGGCTAGTCATTTCTTGTTAAGAGCCTCAATATCAGCCTCTGATAGCACTTTAATTAGTGGAAAATTTTCTTTTTTGCGTAGGTAGACTACTCCTTGCGATGTCCAACAGAAATCAAAGCCATGGTCCTTCTGAAATACTCTTGCTAGGTAGTATAATCTCTGCGCCTTGTAGGTAAGTGTTTCTGATACATATATTGGCTTTCTAGGTTCTGGGATACCAATATGTTTTGTGTTTAGTTTGTCATTTTTGTGCTTGTTCTTATTGAAGTCCTTGACCCCCTTTAAGACTTTATCCTTCATGAAGACAGTTGTAAACTCAGCAACTATTGGGTTTGATGAATCCTTGGAGTTCAGTCTATAAGTATCTTTAATATCATTTGGCTGCACCTCAATGTTTAGTGTTTTCAGCACTTTATTTACCGTGGAGCAAAGATTTTCTTTGTTTTCTCCTTGGTTTTTGGGAATGTTACGGAATTCGACGCCAGTTGAACGGGATTTACGCTCCAAAAACTCAATTTTTTCCTCAAGGAGACTGATGGTCCTTTTGTCTTCTTTCCTCTCTGTTTCCAGTTTTGTTAACTTCTTCAAAAAATCGTCGTACGTGTCTGACATCATACCTATGCTTTTAGTGAGCTCGTCGTTTTGTTCCCTCAAACCACTAATAGTCGCCTGAAGCTCATTAAAGCGCTGCGCCTGGTCCTTCGAGAAAGTATTGAACATTTCCTTCATCATAACCCCCATACTGTCATCTGTTTCATCGAACTTTCTTTTCTTACGCTCTGTAATATTATCCAACAACCGATGTAAGTTCGGAGCTGAATCGGCGTGATGGAGGTTTCGCTCTTCTGTTTCGATCGCAGCGGTATGCGGGCGCGATGGCGGTGGAGGCGGCGCGCGCGCAGGTACTACAAGTGGCGAGGCAGGTGGGGTGCGCTTAGTCGACATCGCTTTGCTATTGATTCAAAAGTACCAGGCGACCACGTCTGAATAGGAGGACTGCGCTAGCGATCTATCGCGAAGGTCACACTTATTTGTCGGGGATCGACGTTTTGGGACAAAAACAGCTTTCCGTCCAGTGTAATCTGATCTATGTGGCCGTGCTTGTTAGTCGGAGCTACGCGTAGTATGTGTGTCTTCTTTTTTCGCGCAGTTGATGATTAGCGTAGGACGCAATGCGCAATATTGATAGTATTATGAATGGAGCTGTCTTTGCTGTATTCGTGTACTCTCACCATACGTTTGAGTGTGTACGTTGCGCGCGGGACTACAAGCGTCACAGAAGCGGGCTCGAAGACACCTTTGCGTCGGTGATACACTGATTTAAACAGCGGAAATTTCTTTAATGGTCTTTAATAAAATGCACTAGATAGACGTCTAAACTTCTCAAAGGTCCGGGGGGAAGGGCTACCGCACTAGTGCGATAATGAGCACTTTACGTGCCTATGTCGAAACTTCAAAGGGCCATATGTACTATAAAACGTTGTACGATACACGTGCGAATAGGTAATTCGTAACTCGTGTCGATATAAAACACTCCCTTCGGTCGTGTTTTAATTTATCGCCACTCGTTGCGAATTTCCTACTTTTCGCACTAGTATCGTAATGTACTATTATAAGTTTACGCTGTCATTTACCATCGCCCAATCAACGTTCACGTCGTCACGCATGGCGCACATCACGAACCAATCACAGAGTGATATACTCTACAGCACATTCAGCACACATGTTGCGCTCATTTCTACAGACTAATCGAGAGGACAGGGGCCGTTTTTGAGAGTGAATCTTGTAGGAAGAAATACTTGGATGTTTTTGTTTTATTCGTAGTATAGGTTGCATTTTTACCACGACATCGGTTACTATGCAAGGGAAATATATAGGCTGATCTGCTGTCGACAGTATTTCTCACGCAAAAGATTTTTTCACGCAGCCATGCATACGTATTATCGCTTCTTATTGCTTAAAGTAAGGGCAGGGGTGTATTGATTGCTCTACGCTGAACGTCGTAAACTCGTTCGAGTATCAAAATGATATTTCACGCGTGATCTCTTACTGAAATAATATTCGGCAGAGATGAGACTGCCGACGCCGGGCGTATCTGTCTTATATTATTATCAATAAGTTTTCGTAACTCATTTATTGACTTGTATTTATGATTAGTGGCAGTCCCTGATCTCTGCCTACCCCTTTGGGTTACAGGCGTGAGTTTATGTGTGTATGTACATATTTAGAACAATATACTTTTCTCATCTATCTACTATCTATAGGTATTCCAGCCCATGAACAGGAGCCACTACTGAGCTGCTATTCTCGTCCGAGTTAAAATTCAGGTAATTAAAAATACCGGGTTTAGCTTTGAGGCTTAAAATAGCACCAAAACTGGGTTTAGTAATATTAAACACAATGTCTTGTGTAGAAGTAGTCCCTAATTAAAATTAAATGATATAACATAGTTCTGGTGAAAAAATTCCTGTTTTAATTCCTGATATTACGGGCACCAAATCGTTCAACGATTCCAACCGTCTAACTGTAAAAAATCATATTAAGTAATTGCTATCTCAAACGTCAGGATTCCGGCAGGATTTAATGCGCATAATTAGACCTCTGGTCCCAAACTAGGATACCCTGTCATATGGATGTGTGAGTGAAAGTTCAATCGTTTATTGCTTCATGAGGTACTACGCCGCCAATTGTACTGTACTATGTTATTGTTAAATTCTCATATGTAATTCCTGGTGTACATGCAATAAAGAATATTCTATCTATCTATCTATCTACATATAATTATGGTCTTAATCAGTGATAGTTAAAAACATAGATGTCTAACTAGCGCTAAAAATGACCCCACGTTCAATTATGGGAAGGCGGGGGGGGGCTTGTCAATTTTGTTACCAATCGGAGCGAGTTCAGTATTACCCGGCAAAATATCTATGCACCGTCCGACCGCCATCTTGGGTGGTACCTAGATATTTCGACGGGTTATACATTCGTCAAGTCAATGGTTTGACGTATTTCTATAAAACCAATCATAAGTTACGCTGTCATTCACTGTCGCCCAATCAACGTTCAGAACGTCACGTATGGCGCACAGAATGAACCAATAACAGAGCACATTTTGCGCTCATATCATTGGTACAGATTAATCGACAGCGGCCGTTTTTGAGAGTGAATTTTGTAGGAAGAAATACTTCTATGGTTTTTAGGTTCCGTACCCGAATGGTGCCAAACGGGACCCTATTACTAAGACTTCACTGTCCGTCCGCCTGTCTGTCTGTCTATCCGATGGTCGTTGAAATTTTCACAGATGATGTATTTCTGTTCCCGCTATAAAAAACAGATTAAAATAAATATTTAAGGGGGCTTATATAACAACGTATTTTTTTTTTGTTTTTTACTCAACTCAACTAACTTACACAACAAACGGCAACAGGTAGACGCTTGAAATATTCACAGAATATTTATTTCTATATTCGCTTAAAAAATAAATAATTAAATTAACATAAAATAAATATTTAAGGCGTGCTCCCATACAACAAACGTGATTTTTTGCCGTTTTTTCTCGATCTTTGTGTCTAATGTTGTATAGATAATGGTACGGAACCCTTCGTACGCCAGCCCGACTCGCACTTGGCCGGTTTTTGTGATTAATTACCAATGTACAGTTTTCCGGTTTTTCCCTGTTCTTGTAGTACAAGACGAAATTACCTACTTGCCAAATTTCATAGTTCCAGGTCAAAGGAAAGTACTCTATAAATTTTGATTCACTTGAAAGTGTCGAAATATCGTTTTTTGCCGCATAAAACGTCTGCAACTTTTTTTTACGTTAACTTAGAAGTTTGATTTTATCACAGCTTCAAGAGACTGTAAACCTGAGCATATGGTTTTAATTTCAACGCGTTCCCGAGATAAAGGGTCTTGACAGACAGACAGACGGACGGACGGACGGACGAACAACAAAGTGATCCTATAAGGGTTCCGTTTTTTTCCTTTTGAGGTACGGAACCCTAAATAAAACCGGACAAGTGCGAGTCGGACTCGCCCACCGAGGGTTTCGTACACATTTTTATAGTTCAGGAATCGAGTCTTGCAGTTTTTTCCGAGCTTTTTCGCGAACTCGAAGACTATTTTTTAAAGATTTAATTACAAATACGAAATTCGGCAAGTAATATCGTCTTATACTCCAAGTACGGGAAAAAAATCTGAAACTATACATTGTCAACGGGGAGTGCCCTATAAATTTAGACTATAGACTTTTAGACAACAAACTTACAAGTTTGACTTTTTCACAGCTTCAAGGGACTGTAGACCAGTACCTACACAGTTTTAATACCTCCACGCATTCCCGATATAAAGGGTTTTGACGGATAGACGGACGGACAGTCGGACAACAAAGTGATACTATAAGGGTTTCGTTTTTCCTTTTGAGGTACGGAACCCTAAAAATAAACATGTTAAATTTTAAGTTTAATAGAATTTCTTTTGTTGCATAAAAATATTCGATGTATAGGTATATTAGGGGTTAAAGTATGAAATTGCCGTTTTATTGCAATAGGTTCTTTGAATTGACATAGAATCTTCATGGTTTGAGGTTTTCGAATGAAACTTTTTTCAAATGGTTTCTATGATGTTCTTTTTTTAAAAAATGTGAAACATTTGAATATCGACTTTCAATTGTTTTTGTTATTCAATTTAGACAAGAAAGATGGATACTGCGAAAATTCGAGTGATTTTTGAATACGAGTTCCGACGCGGAACTTACGCGGCAGAAACAGCCTGCAATATCAATGCGGCGTTTGGAGAGGGGTCTACTAATGAACGCACCGTCCGATTTTGGTTTAAACGCTTTTGTGATGGAAATTTCGACTTAAAGAACGAGCCACGAGGAAGACCGCCCACACAGGTGAATAACGATGAATTAAGAGAGATAGTGGAAGCCGACCCTAGTCAAACTACCCAGGAATTAGCGGCATGGTTTAACGTTACCTTACCCACAATATTGACTCACTTGCGTCAAATAAATAAAATAAAAAAAAACGAAAAATGGGTGCCTCATAATCACTCGAATTTTCGCAGTATCCATCTTTCTTGTCTAAATTGAATAACAAAAACAATTGAAAGTCGATATTCAAATGTTTCACATTTTTTAAAAAAAGAACATCATAGAAACCATTTGAAAAAAGTTTCATTCGAAAACCTCAAACCATGAAGATTCTATGTCAATTTAAAGAACCTATTGCAATAAAAAGGCAATTTCATACTTTAACCCCTATTATTTCTACGACGCACCCCCTTCTTACTCAGAATAACATCAACCAATAAGAGGGAACGGTTGTTGTAAGAAAGCAATTTGTTCTCAAACAATTAGATAACAAAAGGTGATTAATTTTAAGAGATGAATTGCATCCGATGAGTCAGCAACTCAGCGTATAAAGTGGGTACGACGTTAGATAGATGCTGTCTGAAATCAAAATCAAACATTTTATTGATGATAGCAGAGAAACTGTGAATTTACAAAACGTTACAAATAAAACATAGGTAGGTTTCCATTTCAAGCAAGATCTTACTTACTTCTGTTGTCTCTCATCAGGGACATAGGGCCTTTATAGCAGATCTCAACTTGCTGCGGTCTTGAGCGGCCAGCAAGATCTATCGTTAGGTATGGAAAAAAAATTTCAAAAATCTCCTAAGAATCTTCTCCCAAGAATATTTTTATATAATTTTTTTGCTGACTTCTGATGTATTTAAGTATACATATCAATTAGAGTTACACCTTTTATGGAACATTAATTCACGGTTTTTCTGTTTTGATATATAGGACAATAATCTACAAGAGGGTGCGACGTTGGTAAAGGGCATAAGGCTCTATGTTATTAATCCGTACTAATATTATAAAGGCGATATGTCAGGATGGATGTTTGTTACTCTTTCACGCAAAAACCGCTGAACGGATCCGGATGAAATTTTGCACAGAGATAGATTATAGTCTGGATTGGCACATAGGCTATTTTTTATCTCGGAAAAATACACATCAAAACTACCACGCAAACGAAGTCGCGGGCAACAGCTAGTACATTAGAAGTACCAAGGTTTATATATATTATATAAAATTCAGTATATCTATGAAAATATTATGTAAGTTAGGAAAAATTTCAGTGACTTTAAAACTGTAGGTAGCCAACATAATGTAAATACTGGAAATAGACATGCACTTTCGTTCCCAAAATTTAGGCTGGCAAAGGTTAATACATCCTTTATGGGGCATTGTATACGTTTCTACAATAAGATCTCTGAGGATATAATAAGCTTGCCAGAAACGCGGTTCAAAAATTGTGTGAAGCACACTTTGTGCCAAAAACTATAACATTAAAGATTATTTAGATGACAATGATGTCTGGAATTAAAGCCAGTTCAGTGCATGAGTTTTAGAACATTTATATAAATCCTGTAAATTAAGGACTTGAAAAGACTAAGTTTGGAGTTTTTTTGTCCAGTTTTTCTCCAAAATAATCTAGATTTTGAAATGGACACCTCGTTTAACTTGTAACGTTCATTAAGTCGCAGTTTCCGTGCTAATTTGAATAATAAAAAAAAAAAGATTTTGATTTTGATTTTGAACCCTGGTACCTACTTCTAAAAATACACGCCGGTCCCTTTTATTTTATGCCGTCGTCCCGCTCATTTAACGTAGCGGATATAATTGCACCACGATTTTCCTGAAAAGAGCTTCATGTCGACACTTGAAGGCTTTTCGTTCCCGCTAGGTGTGGCTTAGTGATGTGAACCGGTTCTAAGAAAATCGGTCAAAACCGGTTTTGAAAAAAACGATAATCGGTTACTTTTTGTAGTGTAATTTGTAAGGTGCAGCCGGCTAGTGGCCAAGAGATAAGTCACATAAGTTTTTTGATGATACCCTTATTTTTAAATTAAGACATGCAATAGGTACATATTTTAGAACCTGTATCGACTATAATCTGTACATTTAGTTAACAGACTGTGGTTTTTGCACCAAAATTTTTATTTTAAGATTTATTCACGTAGCAGATATATTCTTTTTTCTTTTCTCAATGCATTTTCATTGCATTTCATAAATATCATAGGACCTTTTTTGATGAAAACGAAAAACCTAAAAATACCTAAAAAAATCGTTCTTCTTCTTGTAAAACTAATTGGAAAGTACCGGTACTAAAAATTGTAATCGGTTCATATCACTGTGGCTCTACACAATGACATCGCTGTGGATAGATAGAGAATATTTTCTAGACGTACAGTTGACAGCACATCACAAGGGACCACTCGGACGCTGCAGTGCCTGGGACATTGTTTTTTAGATGGAGTAGGCTTGCCCAGCACCTATACCATCACATCACGTGATAGCCGAGTCATGAGTGGACGAGATTTACCTCGAATGCTAACGAGCAAAAAGGCTAGTGAAACCTTAGGAAAAGTTTAATTATTACGTAAGGTAATCTGGGGGAGGAGTACCTACCTACTACATACGAGTATTTGCCCTGCTAACAAGTACCGACTAAATATTTGTACTTCGAAAAATTTCGTCGTTTCTTACCCAACGGATGAGGAAAATAAAAATTAGTATCTATGGCACTGCTAGAAAAGTCAAAGTCGAAAAAAAGAAGCAAATTTCAAATAAAAACTGTGTGAAACAAAGTCTTCGTACACATCCCAAAATAAGATATTTTTTTCCGCATAGTAAAAGTTCTTCATATTTGTGAATAGAACCCCCGTTTTTCGGGCGCATAAGAATAGGCAAAAATATAACGCCTGTAAGCTGCAACAACGAATAAAAACAGTCAACAACTTGCTACATTTTTGTTGCACAGTCGCTCTTAGCACAACTGAGTAGAGTGCCCGCTTATACACGTGTGACTAATACTTTTGATAATATTATAAGCAGTCGAAAAGTCACGTGGTACTAAAACGCGCCGTAAAAATCGGCCTTAGACTATGACGTCACTCGTAACGTATCGCCTATAATGTATGAAGCGTTTATCAATATTTGAGTTATCTTGTAAAATAATGTTATTATGCATGTATGTAGTTAGTACACCTGATGAGAAAACGTTCAGAATGCAATTACAAAACGAAATATAATAAGTTTTATGTTATTACAGTAACTTTATTTTTCGCATATTTTGTGACCCCGAAAACCCCGTAAAAATATTTTTATTGTTTTATTTTATATTTTACCCAAGGTTTTTATATGATTTCTATGGTATAAAAGCAATGTCACTCCAACCTAAGTTATACGCAAGTTCCCCATTATGGAGGAACTTGCAACAAATGATTCAAGGCACAGTCAACAGCTCATCAACCTTTAACACGTGCACTCTACTGAGTCACCTTAAGGGTGACTTTGCAACAACTGTACATACATCGAGTACGCGCGTCAACAAGCTATTCATGTTTTACGGCAATTATAATTAATATCAATTAGTGCTGTGTACGAAAAGGTTATTTAATAAGCCTTTTTAATTAAAATGTTTGTTGCAGACGTCCGCACAAAACACTCGCTTACCTTCCAAGGGAAGGTTCCTGTTCCTGTTTCATAGAACTACAATTAATGATATACTGAATGCTGCACGTCGGTACACTGCCGGGTACTGACGGAAGACCAGCGCTGGAGTGCTCTGCCTCTCCAGCAAATGCTGAGTCAGAGCCCCTTTAAATTTGCCACACCCGCAAACTGGGCCTAGATTCTGTTAATGCATTGTAGTAACATGATAACTGCATGAACATGGCGGTTTTCATTTCATGGCTGCTTTAAGTCTACGCGGGCACACCCATCAAACCTTCTAGGCGTCAATGGTACGAAAAAACACGTCACGTGACCCGACAGTGTACCTGTCATTATACTACAATGCACTAACAGAATCGAGGCCCAGTTCTCTTGTATTGTCTGGTGATTTGCTTGTGCTTATTTATGTTACTCCTTTTCTGTGCTTACTTTTGTGTTACTTGTGCTATTCTTTATATTATGGTCTATACCTGCGTGTGTGTAGATGCAAATAAATACTGTTATCTATCTATGTGTATACTATAACAATTCGATGTACATTGAAAAGCCGATTAACCCACAGATTAGCGCGCAGACTCTGCTACGAATAGTAGTTTTATGAAAAGTGTCGAAGAGTGTCACTCACTCTATCTCGAATATCTATCTCAACTTACCTTCCGACTTCCGACCAACTTACGTAATCTAGGTGTTTTAATGGACGGTGAATTACACTTTGAGCACCATATCCAGGAAGTGGTTAGAAATAGTTTTTATCGGCTGAAGACACTTTATCGTATCCGAGGATTTATTAGTGGAACGCTCCGTATAAGGCTATGTGAGACCTTAGTTTTATCTAAATTAAATTACTGCGCCACTGTGTACGGTCCCTGTTTACTAAAACGGACTCAAAATTTGATTCAACGGGTGCAGAACGCCTGTGCTCGTTACTGTTTCCATATTCCGCCTCGCACTCATGTAACTTCCTTCCTTAACGGCGCGAACATTCTAAAAATGGAAGCGAGACAAAATCTTCATTTAGCGACATTATTGTTCGGAATCATAAAAACGTGCACGCCTCCCTATTTGTACGAAAAACTTACCTGGAGACAATCGCGTCGAGCAGAAGGGGTGAGATCAGTTTCTGTACCGCTCAGTGTACCGAAACATAGGACAGCGGCCTTTCGTGGCAGCTTTAGGTACGCAGCAACCAAATGCTGGAACAACATACCACCGCCATTACGCAACAGTAAAAATAAATCAAATTTCAAGCGCAACTATAAAGAATATCTGATACAAAAACAAAAATCAAAATATGGCTTCAATGTGTGCGTACCTCCGAGCGGAGCTGGTCCATTTATAACTGGTCTGTAGCTGTGGTCTGTAGTAGGTAGATATTCCTCGATGAAACAACGACTGCGCCTACCGCACCGGCAAATACAAATCACCTCACACTTTATTTGTTTGTTTCACATATTTTCACACAGTTATTTATTTATTTGCACACTCGCACACACTTTGTTACACTACATCACACTACACTTTACATACCAACTGTCAGGTATGCATTTTTTCTTCTTTTTTTGTTCTTTTGTCTTTAATTATTTTTGTCTCTTTAATTTTCACAAACACGCGACTAACTCGCAACATGGTCTCGACAGAATATCAGCGTTGTGGTTGGATACCTCGGTGGCAGCTACAACATATGCTGAGTCGGGAACCATTTTAGGGGCTCAATACTTTAAACTAGTATGTTCGAATTACGATTTAAAAATTTTCTTGTAAATTTTCTTTTCGATTTTGTTAATCTATCCAAATTTTTATTTTATGTATTTGTTAAATTTGTCTTTTTTATGTTTTTTTTTTTTATCGTTTTGTTTATGTTTGTAGTATTGTGCCGCTAATTAAATTGTTTCTCTCTCTCTCTCTCTCTCTCTCTCTTCCTTACCTTCCTCATAGACTTCAGGGGCCTGTTTCATAGAACTGCAATTCATGGTTTACTATGACCATTCGTTGCACATTGCAAACTCGATTAACCCTCTGTTTAGCAAGTAGAAGGACTGCTATGCAAAGTACATCAAATAGTAATAGTATTTTTTATATTGTGACATTTATGAATGTATGTACCACGTTCCGGGTACCAAGGAAAAAATTATATAGTCCCAGCTGAAAATCAGTTTTGCTGGTGTTATGCTATTCTATAGCACACACCAGTAAAGTATGCTGAGTTGGAGCCCCTTTTTTGTCACGGAAGCACCTGAGGCGTTTGGGGACCGAAGAGGCGGGGTGCCATACATTACTGTATGGTACCCGGCTGCCTTCGACTCTATATGCCTCACATGTTCTCTTCTCGACTATTTTGTTTTTATTTTTGTTTTATTTGACGTCCGTGTATTTTGTTTCTGTACCCTCGAGTTTACTTTGTGTTTCTGTGACAGTTTAAATAAAATGTCTTTCTCTTCTTTCTTTTTAATAATAAACTATGAATTGTAGTTTTATGAAAGGTGGCCCTGGGTAAAGAAATCGTTGGTAATATATTAAGGGAACGTTGTTTTTAGGGTTCCGTATCCGAAGGGTGCCAAATGGGACCCTATTACTAAGACTTGACTGTCCGTCTGTCTGTCTGTCTATCTGTCTGTCACCAGGCTGTATCTCATGAACCGTGATAGCTAGGCGGTTGAAATTTTCACAGATTATGTATTTCTGTTGCCGCTATAGCAAGAAAAACAAAAAACAGAACAAAATAAATATTTAAGGGGGCTCCTATACAACAAACGTGATTTTTTGCCGTTTTTTGCTCGATATTAATAACGGCAACAAGTAGACACTTGAAATATTCAAATGATGTTTAGATTGAAGAATTCAAGGACATGCTTGAAGAAGGATCTTATGATCATGTTTTTGTTTTAGTAGTTATAGTACATTACTGCAGCGGCCAGCAAAAGAGGCATTGATGGACGAACGTGGAAATGTGGGCCGAGGCGAAGCCGGGGCACACATAAGTGAGTCTTGTATATGATTTTTCTCAAATAATGCGCGGAAATTAAAACTAAGTAGTACTAAGGCAGAGCTTTTTATTTGAAAAATATTTTTCTTTCGATTTTGGCGGTAACAAGTTTTCTATTACAGCTCTTGCCGCCTCTTGAATTTCAGGTGGCGTTAAAATTAGTTTATCGCAGTTGTTTTCATCACTTGAACTCATTCTGTCAAATTCAATAAACTTTAAAAATCAGACGAACCACGAACGAACAACAATAATTTTTGCCGGGTTAAAGTGTTCTTTTTTTTTCAATAGATACCTATTGAAAAAAAAGAACACTTTGATAAGAACATACTCTGATGAGTTACCTCCTTAGTTGTCATTGTTCGGAGTAAAAGATCGGTCCATTTTTAAATAACACGACAGATATGAGTTTAGTATGTAATTTATTTGGCCGCAAAACACGACAGTTATGAATTTTCATAAAACTTTTTCCGGCCGCTGCTCGCGTGTAATTAGCCAGTACAGCAATTTCGATTTATCTCGAAGAAGGTTGTCGAAATAATGCTCCCAAGCATGTTTGAGAAAAGTATAATGATTAATGCAATTTTATGTCTTTTATTGTTTATCGCGATGTTCAATTTTAGTAACTACTAAGTTTGTAGCGATTTGGCATAAGTCAGAAGTTACATATCTAAATAAATAAATAAATAATAATAATAATGATACGGAACCCTTTACTTTAGGTACTTTATACTTTATTGCACACAAGACATTTAACAGGACATTACATAAGAAATATCATGTACAAAGGCGAGCTTATCTCTGTAAGAGATAACCCTCCATTATAGCGGCAACCGAAATACATCATCTGTAAAAATTTCAACCGTCCAACTACCACGGTTCATGAGATACAGCCTGCTGACGGACGGACGGACGGACGGACAGCGGAGTCTTAGTAATAGGGTCCCTTACCCTTTACGATATCCTAAAAGAGAAAGCCCGAAGTTCCATCATAATGTGCGTTTCAGAATCAAACGTACCTATTAAGTTTGGCTTCTGCGGTCAATAGTTTGCCTTTGCAGCTCCGGTGCCTTGTGAACGTTTTATATATGGCCTTTGAAGCCGCGGCCTGGCGAAAACGAGAAATGACATGAATGTACCCAGTTTACTGGGTCAAGTGAGGGCTATTGATGGCGGGATGTCGCCTTGCGTCACGAAGAGCCTAGTTCCTCAGATGAGAACTCATTTGCCTTGAAAGGAAGGAGGTTGCCGCCTCTTTGTAGGGAAAATAAATCTTAACATTCATTTACGGAGCTGCCAACGAGCGGTAGTAGCTCACTGGATAGAGTCGTTTCACATGGGTGAGGTCTCGAGTTCGGCTCCCAGTTTGTAAACATTGTCACCTCTGAGCAGTTTTATTTTAAGGTAACATAAAATATTTTAGCTGCACAGTCGCCCTTAACCTAATGGAGTAGAGTCCGTGGGTGTAAAGGTTATTATGCTGTCGACTGTACCTAATAGCCCAGACATACATACATACATAAACTTACGCCTGTATCCCCGAGGGGCAGGCAGAGACCAGTGACTGCCACTTGCCACCATCCCGACAGATCACTTTCGCTTCCTCAACATTAATTAGCCGTTGCATGCACGCACGCTGGTTTCGGGTACTTTTTATCTTGCCCTTTGCTGAAACATCCCCTATTTGGTCGAAATATGTATCCCAGACAATCACAGTATAGTATACCTTCTGAATAAACTATAAGCGGATTAAGGCTGCAGTTACGTCTGGATTCGTCGCGCTTGCACATTCGCGCTTGCACGTGTTAGATTCATCATCATCATCATCATCAGCCATTTGACGCCCACTGCAGGACATAGGCGTCCTTCATAACCATGAGGGATTTTGCCATAATCGCCACGCTTGGCAGGCGGGTTGGCGATCGCAGTATGCGGTTGGAATCTCAGGAAGACGCTGCTGCCCGTCTCCTGGTAATTGATTTTCCTGTTAGATTATGACCTTGAAAAGAACAATTAAAAAACAATGTTACGATGGCCCGATCGGGTCCTTTAGAATTCTACAGATTACGGCTACGAATAAAAAAAAAAACCATGAAAGTATTTCTTCCTACAAAATTCACTCTCAAAAACGGCCGGTGTCCTCTTGATTAGTCCGTACCAATGAAATGAGCGCAAGATGTGCAGTGGAGTAAATCATTCTGTGATTGGTTCATTCTGTGTGCCATGAGTTACGACGTGAACGTTGATTGGGCGATAGTAAGTGACAGCGTAACTTATGATTGGTTTTGTACAAAAACGGCATACCGTGTACTTCATGATGGTAACCCGTCGAAATATCTAGGTACTGACACATTATGTATAACTATGAAAATTACATTGGCAAATTGACATTATACAGATGCGTAGACATATTTACATTTGAAACGATCGTCTGCATTTGTGTAACTATTTGGCAAAAAAACCATTAGTGATGCTCAGACTGCTGCTGTAGAAACAGATAGCAAAGTACGATAGTATACGATGTAATAGAACAAAAAATTATACTCAGACGAAAAAATGTGTAGTCCACATTTTTTAGTCTGAGTATAACTTGTTTTGTTTGCCACCGGCAAGAACGCAGAGGACAGTGGCAAACATAGTTAGATATAATTTAATATTACGACAAAAAGCTCGATTGTAACTATTGTTGTATACTCGTATTTTTAAAGTGAATTTGTTGATAAGTAAAAGTTACGTTTTGGTGAATTGCTGTGTAACGAAGAAGACAATTTTATTTAGCTTTAATGGCCTGTCACAACAAAAAAGACGAAAAGCTATCTTTAATGCGTACGTATATTATTTTAAGACTTTTCTCTATTTAATATCTGCAATGAGTGTAGATTACAGTATACATCAAGCTTATTTTTTTGTGAAATCGACTTTCAAACTTAAATGTATTTTTTTTTTCTAAACCACCAAATTTACTTAGCTCTCGATTTTTGCTTCATCCCCAATATCGTCCCTTGCTTACCGACGGCTTAAGTAATCATAATAAAATAAAAATTCATTGAGAAAGAACCTCAGTACGTACGTACACTAGATAAAATGTCGAGGGCTGTGTGTGGCTCAGCGATGCAGGGCGAGCGCGCGAATGCGAGGGCACGAGGGGCTCCACAAGTGCAATGTTTATGCAGCGAGCGAGCGCGGCGCATTGGACAACTCGTCTGCATACCTCCCGTACCGGTCGATATTCGCCTGTGTGTGTGTTTGGCCGGCGTGTACAAACGCTGAACGGAATGAGGCTGCATGTGTGCGGCTGCGCTCGCGCCTTTCTATGAAGATAACCTAGCGTGACCAAAGTGACGGTAACCGACGAAACTGCTGTTTGAATAGACGGTAAAAGTTGGCGAGGCAGTCAGGGCATTCAATTTATTTAGTGACCCAGGAACATTTGCCGGCCTTTTATATTATACGGGAACCCCTTTTGCGATCACGACCCGCACGCGGTACATACTTGTGTACCTAATCGGGAACGTGCCTAGAATTCTATCGGAAAAAAGTTTCAATCAGGCTTTGACCTATGATTTCTCGCCGTTTGGGTGGAATTTTCTTTGGCAATCATCGAATTCTTTTTTGGCTGATTTTTGTATTGGTCTCACTATTGTTGATTATAATAAGCAGTGGTACGGTCGACAACACGTCAACCTTTACATATGTACACTCTACTCAGTTACGTAACGGGCGGCTTTGCAACCAATATGTGAAGGTTGAGCTGCCGTCGATTGTACTATGTACCGGCTAGTACCTACCAGCAGTTTTACATAATAATTACATATTGGTTGGTCTCTGATCCTCCATCCGATTAAGGCTGCTGTTACGCCTGGCATCCGTCTCGCTTGCACATTGTAAATTTTTTTTAAATATACAGAAGTCAGTTTCCGTGTGGCGCCGGATTAAGAATAGCGTCACTCCATTTCCTTCCGTGGATGTCGTAGAAGGCGACTAAGGCAGCAGCGTTTTCCTGAGATTCCACCCGCATACTGCGATCGCCAACCCGCCTGCCAAGCGTGGCGAATATGGCAAAACCCCTCATTGTTAGGAAAACCATGAGGGAGGCCTATGTCCTGCAGTGGGCGTCAAATGGCTGATGATGATGATGATGATAGAAGTCAGACCACAATCCTAATGTATGGTCTGAGGCTTTGGTACATAGAAAAAAAAAAAAACGAAATAAAAGAATTGCTACTTTTTAACTTTTGCTACTTTTCAAATAAGAAGTTGAAAATAAAGTTACTATATTATTGCAAAAAAAAAACTACTCTAGCATGTAAGATACGTAACCAATATCTCAGACAATCATACTATATACCTTCTGAATAAAACTATAAGCGGATTAAGGCTGCGTCTGAATTTCGTCCCGCTTGCACATTCGCGCTTGCACTTGTTAGATTATGACCTTGAAAATAACAATTAAAAACATTACCTATGGTGGTCCGATCGGGTCATTTACAATTCTACAGATCTGAATGCGATATCAGTTTCCATCCACAACGGATCGCGTGATCAGATTCTATGAGCCCGTATTTTCAATTCGTTTCAAAGTACAACCGGCAACCGTTGCAACTCGCTACGAAAAATACACTTTAATTTTTAAATTTTGAGTCGTAAGAATCATGTCACAAAAATATAAATAATGAGCTAACTAAAAATTACCAAAAACCTTAACGATGCGCGAATCGAACAAAAACAATATATATATTTGCTGATTTTTTAGGGTTCCGTACCCAAAGGGTGCCAAACGGGACCCTATTACTAAGAGTTCACTGTCCGTCTGTCTGTCTGTCTATCACCAGGCTGTATCTCATGAACCGTAATAGCTAGGCAGTTGAAATTTTCACAGATGATGTATTTAGGTTGCTGCTATAACAACAACTACTAAAAACACAATAAAATATATATTTAAGGGGGGCTCTCATACAACAAACGTATTTTTTTGCCGTTTTTTGCTCGATATTAATAACAGCAACAGGTAGACCCTTGACATATTCACAGAATATTTAGTTCTATATTCGCTTCAAAAATAAACAATTAAATTAAAGTAAAATAAACATTTAATTTCCCATACAAAACACGTGATTTTTTGCCGGTTTTTCGCAATCTTTGTGTCTAATGTAGTATAGATAATGGTACGGAACCTTCGTGCTCAAGTACGACTCGCACTTGGCCGGTTTTTTTTTAATGGTCTGAATACGATCTATTACGCCTGAATAATTTTTCTTTTCATCCAAACACCCTCAGCTTGGAGGAAATCACAAGGAATCTCAATTTCTTTTAGAACGATGAGTTGAAAACTTTAAACAGTTGTTGCATTGTTACGCCGAGCGCGGAGGATTT
This sequence comes from Yponomeuta evonymella, assembly GCA_963969515.1. NCBI lineage: Eukaryota > Metazoa > Arthropoda > Insecta > Lepidoptera > Yponomeutidae > Yponomeuta > Yponomeuta evonymella. The sequence continues at coordinate 5,199,228 of OZ018362.1, forward strand.
GAAAGAGATTGCTTAATCATATTGTAGGCGAGCGTTATAAAAAAAAGATGAGCTGCAAAGGGTGCATTATGCTGCGGCGGAAAGCGTTAAAAGGGTGGAAGTAATTGCTTGCATAAGGATAAGGATATGAACTACCACAGAATAGAATCGAACAGAGGAATCAATAATACTAGCTGTCCCGGCGAACTTCGCACCGCCACAGAATCCGTTTATACGATTCTTGCACAACGCCATCTATTTTTAAAACACAACGTTCGCTCGCGCAACACCATTTATTTTAACTTAAAAAAAATATTACCCCACGGCATTACCGGATATCAAGAATGCTATGTCTCAATTCAACTCTTTGTATATCTGTACGTGATTAAGTAACAAACATCTAAACATCCAGACATCCAAACATCTTCACAGACTTTCACATTTATAATATTAAATATATATAGTACCTATTGCACTCTTTTAGTATATTATATTTTCCTTCGTTACTAAATTAGTCAGATACAGACTTAACATTAGCCATAGGGCCGGTTTCTGAGTTGAGTATTTCACTAAGTAAATACTTAAGTAACGTTCTGTCACGCTCTTTTCTGAGAAATTCGAAGAGACAGCACTACCGTTAACCATTAATTACTTAGCGAAATTCTCAATTTAGAACCTGGCCATAAGCCTTGGTCTGCTTATAAATAGATACTCGTAGTAATGTAAGCAGTAGATAGATAGATAAATAGAATATTCTTTATTGACCACCAGTATGTACCTACTACTTATTAAGTTAAGACTAAGTTTGGAGTGTTTTTGTCCATTTTTTCTCCAAAATGATCTAGATTTTAAAATGGACACCTATTATATTATTTTTGTTGCATTAACCCGTGCTGAAAACAATTTTAAAAATCTATTTAGAGGGTAAAAATTCCATCCATGCCGGAACTTGAACCCGCGACCTCTGGCTAACCGTGCCAGGTCGCGGGTTCAAGTCCCGGCATGGGCCCTCCCATGCCAACCAAGCCGCGGGTTTCCTTACGATGTTTTCCTTGACCGTTAGCGCGTGATATTGCTACTACAAATTCGCAGATGCACGTAACTTTGAAAATAAACAAAGGTGCTGGGCAAGCCCACTTCATCTAAAAAACAATGTCCCAGCCACTGCAGCGTCCGAGTGATCCCTTCACCTATCTAGTGTGAGTGAAGGTGCCTCTGGACGCTGCATAAATCATCTCATTACGTAGATGCAGAGGCCATAGTTTTACGACCCAACTTTAATTGATTTGAAGTACCTACTCATATAATATAAACATTATAATTGTTACAAATGTCAAGTTACTACTGAGCTCACAGCCCCTCAGGTCGGGGGCCCGTGGCATTTTGCCAGCCCTGCCACCCTATAGTTACGCCACTGAAGGAAGGAAGTCCTGTAAGCACTGTTTTCCGTTAAAAGCACAGGAGCGTGTGCGTAGTGCGGCGATACAAGAGCAATAGGGTCAGGTTGGTGTAAAGGACAGAGCTAATCAATAGGGCTAGGTCATTAAGGGATGAAAGGGAAACTAAAAATGGGGGCTGAAATAAAAGGGGATGAGGGTGTTTCTTCTATGGGAATTTTCTTAACACCCCCAGTTAACCACCCCCAATTTTGTATAAGTTGTAGGTGATCATCGAAAATTATTATTACTTTTTAACCAACTGCACCTGTATCTATGTAAAATATTTAGTTAGTCTGTTTACACAATAGACCGAGAGCCGTGGACAAAACTGAAAATGACTGATCGAGAATATAGATGATTCCGTTACACTCGGGTGCCCGGCAGATAACATGACCTTTTTGTATAGTCGCGATGCGTTTGCCATGGCAGATATGCTCTTTTTTAGGGTTCCGTACCCGAAGGGTGCCAAACGGTACCCTATTACTAAGACTTGGTATTTTTAATGACTCGCGATGCTCATACATATAAATATAATAAAGTAGGTGTAACTGCGATTATTAATTTGGTAAAATTTAATTACCTTAGATTCCCGTCGTTCGGCAGCATTTCTGCTGCCGTGGTCACGGGTCGACCATGAATTAAATTTCACCTAATAAATAATCGCGGTTAGACCTGTTTAATATAAGAATTCACTGTCCGTCTGTCTGTCTGTCTGGTTGTCTGTCACTAGGCTACTCATGAACCGTGATAGCTAAGCAGTTGAATTTGTTACAGATGATGTATTTCTATTGCCGCTATAACAACAAATACTAAAAATAGAATAAAATAAATATTTAAGGGGGGGCTCCCATACAAGAAACGTAATTTTTTTGCCGTTTTTTGCTCGATATTAATAACGGCAACAGGTAGACGCTTGAAATATTCACAGAATATTTAGTTGTATATTCGCTTCAAAAATAAATAATTAAAATTAAATAAATATTTAAAGGGTTGGCTCTCATACAACAAACGTGACTTTTGCCGTTTCTTCTCGATTTTTGTTTCTAATTTTTTAATTTTTGTGTTGTATAGATAATGGTACGGAACCCTTCCTGCACGAGTCCGACTCGCACTTGGCCGGTTTTTAAATTACATTATTATCTTAGCAATTTAACACATAATAAATATTTCTAAATCAAAATATCGTAAGCACCACACTTTATTACATACTTACGAATCAGATGAAGACTGAGCTTAATACATATAAGTTAATACGGTATAAGTTAACAAGTTAATGAAGTAATAGTTATTTGTTATGCAAGGCTGCAAAGTTAATTTTTGGCGCGAGTACCTTGTATTGAAACCTGAGCAAGCGAAGGATTCTAGGATTGAGCCACGAGCGAAGCGAGTGGTTCAAATATAGAATCCTGAGCGTAGCGAGGGTTTCAAAGGTACGAGACGCTAAATAACTTTGCTGCCGAGCGCAACACACAACTTTTCACCTCACTAAAGCGAGGAAAATGTTAGGTGCAAGAAAAACAGTTTTAATAAATATTAAATTACTGTTAATTTATATCTTCGTCGCTGCTAGCTTCGCTCATATTTTATGATTTCTTTCGATTTTATCAAAAAACAAACCAAAATAATGGAAGTAAAGTGAATTCAATAAAGAGAAGAAAATTTTAAAGTTTTTTTTTTAAATAAAATTTTCTTGCCGGCCAGTGCGATTCTTTAAATGGGGCTGGCGCATGACATGAAATAAGTATTTGCATTTCAATCATCAATGGACTGGCTGCAGAGAATATAAACTATTACGAAACCAATGAGGTTCTATATATATGTAATTTATTGTACGAAACCTTTATTGAATAAAAATATTCGAATTTTAAAAACACTTTCCACGCTAGCGGATAAAGTGCGATTTTCCACGCAGATTTCGAATGATAAACAGAGCTTTTACGAGCTAGTGAGGTGAAAAATAAATTATTAATATAGAAACAAACAACTTTGATGTTCAAAATGGGCATCCAAGAGCGATCTCAGAATGACAAATCTTCCACTTTTCAACGGTAACAGTGATGCTCGTTGGTGGATCCCAGACTACAGACAAAGTGAAAATGTCGAAAAATAAGTGTACAGCTGTATTTGAATAACTTTCACCAGTATATAAAAGGCACCTGTGGATTGGTACTCTTAACTTGATACAAGCTTCTATCCAAGATACATCAAGATGCTGTTCCGTATCCTCACTCTGGCGGTCGCGCTGATGGCCTTCTTCAGTCAGGTGAGTCCAATTTATTTTATCAATAAATGTATTCTTGTAATCTCACGACTGTATCCCAGAGGGAAAGGCAGAGACCAGGGACTGTCACTTGCCACGATCCTGACAGATCACTTTCGCTTCCTCAACATTAATTAGTCGTTGCATGCACGCACACCGGGAGACAGGGGAGGGTTTAGTGACAAAATAAAGGACCTACTTAAGCAAAAACGACTCAACCCACTACATGATCGAAAGTGAGTTAGATACGCCAAATTAATCTTTAATATCAGTTCTTTCATCTAGAAAAAAATAATTGTACAAAAATTAAATTAATAACTTTTTTAACCCTGTAGAACCAATACACATATGATTATGGCAGGTAGTTTTGAAAATTTATTTTGACTATTTATTCATTTTAATTTATAATTTTAATTTATTAATTTTATTTATAATTAATTTAATTTATAAAATTTATTAATTTTACTGATAAATCAACATTCAAGTATCCGGGTCGATTTCAAATTTAGATGAAAGGCCTCAAATGTATTGAGTCCTTTCAGTTCAGTTCAGTTCAATAGTTCAATAGTAATGTAATTTATATGACTAACTTTCAGTTAAAAGGACTCAAACGGTTTCTTTTATTTCTCCTCAATTAAATGTGGGCTAAATGCTAATTTTATACAGTGTTACCTTACATTCCAGAAACATCCCAATTCGAGTTTGTGTTTTATAACAACTTTTCTTCTACAATTTTTTTATCTGGTTTATATTTGTCGGAAAAACGTTGTTTACACAATGAGCTAATGTTAAAGGTATAAGGTCATTAAATTCACAATGATGAATTAATAATATTCACTGATTGTCTTTTTGCGAATATTTGTACTTATGACTAATTCAAACTTTTAACATTCGTTTCATACGGACCTTTAATATTTTTGAATGAAAAACGCCAAGATATTGACTCTTAGTATTCCATAAAAAAATAAATGTAATATCTCTTACGTTTGCATAAATTTCTTCTCGTTCGCTTTTGCACCAATTTCGTCTTTTTAGTTTTGTTTATTTGAAGAGTTCTTGTATCGAGCCATGGTATTACTAGAAACTCATAGCTCGTAGAATCTCAGTTGATGACGTATTTCCGTGCATGATGTACTTGCGGTTTCGTAGACTCTGGTTCTTTTTTTTATTTTAAAAATTTATTAAAGCCGCCCAAATCGAAATAAATGACTGGTTTCGGACGCAAAAACATTTACTTACCTACTGACGATGTTTTTCTTTGTTCACAGACCATGGCAACAATCGGTATGGACAGTCACATTTAATAATAATGCGGTACTCACCTAGAGGTGTACCTATACAAGGTGGTTCCACTAGATTAAACAAGAAATGGCAGCACTTAAGTGTTCTTGCTTATTTTCGATCTTTATCTTTCTTGATAAGTGTCTCGGTTAAAGCTGCTTTTATTTCAGCATTCAAAACAGGCGCATCTATTTTTGGCAAGTTTCTGGTACCAAATGTTTTTCGAGGAGCTCCTTCCGTTATTCTTTTGTAAGTCCGGCAGTAGTTACATATTCCCATCGCATCCTATGTCCTTTTGTATTTTCGGCGCGTATTTTTTGTCCCTGGAGGGTGTAGTCCCAAGCAGCTCCAGGATTTCGTCATTTAAAGCGGTTACCTCATCCTCTGACGCCTCCGCGGTTGAAAAATTGCCGTTGGTGCTAGCGCTGGCACTAGCGCTGGCGCTGGCGCTGGCGTTGGCGCAGGCATTAGTTGCGGCCTGGGAACCTTCGCGGCCGTGCAGGCAACTGACGCATCATTTGGAACGTCTAAAACAAATTGATTTGTGGTATCATCCCCACAGGTAGGTACATGCATGGTTCGTTTCTCAAAAGAAAAAAGGCATAGCTGAGCAAGTCTTATTGCAATCACGAGATAGTCCTTATAAACTATCCACATTCATGCAAAAAAGGCGAAGGTAACATCCCCACAAGATGTACACAACGCAAAATATTATAGTATTTTTGAAATACAGTATGAACAGTTCTGTTTATAACAGCACGAGATAGTCACTTTGAACTATCCAGATTACTTGTAAAATGTGAAGGTAACATCCTCACAAGATGTACACAACACGAACACGATAGATATAGGTAAGTAATTTACTTACCATTAAATTGTGACGCCTCGGGCTCGTTCTGCAAGCCGATTATCTCTATGAAAGGCTCCGTAGGCTGCGGGTCGGGTTCGAACTCTCGTCTGCAGTGACGACACTGGCGGCGGCGAATCGTACCGGTGTGAAGTTAGCTGACAAACTTAGCTGACAAACATAGCTGACACTATTACACGACCAAATAAAATGGTCGTTTTTAAAAAAGGCTTTCATAAGCCAGTAAGTAGGTGCGACAAAATGCCTATGGCAATAATAAATTTATAATGGTATTAAACGGTCAAGACCGAAGACCAAATGTTATATTTAGAATTAAGAAATACTGTCCCATCAAAAAATATTCTGAGATAAGCTCCTCACAACTAAGCTAATTTGGGGAACATTCTGACCGTAAGTAATTGTGACAATAAAAGATGTTAAAACATAATATCTTAATTATGGCTCAATACCGTGGCATAGCAGTGAAAACGTGAAGAAATAAAAAATATTCGCAAAATTTTCAGTACGCGTTTATGTTTCTTATTGGGATACTAAAAAAATTAGAATTTCTAGAAGGCTGGATCTTAGTTATTACGGTTCCTTAGATACTAAGAAAACTGTTAAGGTATAAATAGAAGCATCAAACCCTTCAGTTTTTGTGATAAAGTGGAGCAGACAAACAATTTGTGAGAAAAATCTCTCCGGAGTTGCGCCCTCGACGACATACCGCAGAAAACGGAATTTCTACCACTTTAGAAATACAAAATTATGATTGCATAGACTCTTAAGTATTTTAAATAAATCAATTTATACCTTCAGACCATTCAATTTTTCTGAAATCGGGCGATAGACAAAAATAATGGAGAAAATTTAAAATTACCTTTGTGTTTTTCTTGAGATATACAAAAAAAAACGAATTTCTAACAAGCTGGATTTATGTTATTTCGGTTCCTTAGATACTACTTAAACTACTCAACTATAAATTGAGACATGAAACCATTCAGTTTTTGTGATAAAGCGGAGCTGACAAATAATTTGTGAGAAAAATCTCTCCAGAGTTTCTTTCTGGGCGACGTATTGCAGCAAAACGAATTTCTAACACTTTAGCAATGCAAAATTATGATTGCATAGACTCTAATGTATTTTAAATAAATCAATTTATATCTTCAGACCATTAAATTTTTCTGAAATCGGGCGATAGACAAAAATAATGGAGAAAATTTCAAATAACCTTTGTGTTTTTCTTGAGATATACAAAAAAACGAATTTCTAACAGGCTGGATTTATGTTATTTCGGTTCCTTAGATACTACTTAAACTATTCAACTATAAATTGATACATGAAACCATTCAGTTTTTGTGATAAAGCGGAGCTGACAAATAATTTGTGAGAAAAATCTCTCCAGAGTTTCTTTCTGGGCGACGTATTGCAGCAAAACGAATTTCTAACACTTTAGCAATGCAAAATTATGATTGCATAGACTAATGTATTTTAAATAAATCAATTTATATCTTCAGACCATTCAATTTTTCTGAAATCGGGCGATAGACAAAAATAATGGAGAAAATTTCAAATAACCTTTGTGTTTTTCTTGAGATATACAAAAAAAACGAATTTATAACAGGCTGGATTTATGTAATTTCGGTTCCTTAGATACTACTTAAACTACTCAACTATAAATTGAGACATGAAACCATTCAGTTTTTGTGATAAAGCGGAGCTGACAAATAATTTGTGAGAAAAATCTCTCCAGAGTTTCTTTCTGGGCGACGTATTGCAGCAAAACGAATTTCTAACACTTTAGCAATGCAAAATTATGATTGCATAGACTCTAATGTATTTTAAATAAATCAATTTATATCTTCAGACCTTTAAATTTTTCTGAAATCGGGCGATAGACAAAAATAATGGAGAAAATTTCAAATAACCTTTGTGTTTTTCTTGAGATATAAAAAAAAAACGAATTTCTAACAGGCTGGATTTATGTTATTTCGGTTCCTTAGATACTACTTAAACTATTCAACTATAAATTGAGACGTGAAACCATTCAGTTTTTGTGATAAAGCGGAGCTGACAAATAATTTGTGAGAAAAATCTCTCCAGAGTTTCTTTCTGGGCGACGTATTGCAGCAAAACGAATTTCTAACACTTTAGCAATGCAAAATTATGATTGCATAGACTCTAAAGTATTTTAAATAAATCAATTTATATCTTCAGACCATTCAATTTTTCTGAAATCGGGCGATAGACAAAAATAATGGAGAAAATTTCAAATAACCTTTGTGTTTTTCTTGAGATATACAAAAAAAACGAATTTCTAACAGGCTGGATTTATGTTATTTCGGTTCCTTAGATACTACTTAAACTACTCAACTATAAATTGAGACATGAAACCATTCAGTTTTTGTGATAAAGCGGAGCTGACAAATAATTTGTGAGAAAAATCTCTCCAGAGTTTCTTTCTGGGCGACGTATTGCAGCAAAGCGAATTTCTAACACTTTAGCAATGCAAAATTATGATTGCATAGACTCTAATGTATTTTAAATAAATCAATTTATATCTTCAGACCATTCAATTTTTCTGAAATCGGGCGATAGACAAAAATAATGGAGAAAATTTAAAATAACCTTTGTGTTTTTCTTGAGATATACAAAAAAAACTAATTTCTAACAGGCTGGATTTATGTTATTTCGGTTCCTTAGATACTACTTAAACTACTCAACTATAAATTGAGACATGAAACCATTCAGCTTTTGTGATAAAGCGGAGCTGACAAATAATTTGTGAGAAAAATCTCTCCAGAGTTTCTTTCTGGGCGACGTATTGCAGCAAAACGAATTTCTAACACTTTGGGAATGCAAAATTATGATTGGATAGACTCTAAAGTATTTTAAATAAATCAATTTATACCTTCAGACCATTCAATTTTTCTGAAATCGGGCGATAGACAATAATAATGGAGAAAATTTAAAATAACCTTTGTGTTTTTCTTGAGATATACAAAAAAAACGAATTTCTAACAGGCTGGATTTATGTTATTTCGGTTCCTTAGATACTACTTAAACTACTCAACTATAAATTGAGACATGAAACCATTCAGTTTTTGTGATAAAGCGGAGCTGACAAATAATTTGTGAGAAAAATCTCTCCAGAGTTTCTTTCTGGGCGACGTATTGCAGCAAAACGAATTTCTAACACTTTAACAATGCAAAATTATGATTGCATAGACTCTAATGTATTTTAAATAAATCAATTTATATCTTCAGACCATTCAATTTTTCTGAAATCGGGCGATAGACAAAAATAATGGAGAAAATTTCAAATAACCTTTGTGTTTTTCTTGAGATATACAAAAAAAACGAATTTCTAACAAGCTGGATTTATGTTATTTCGGTTCCTTAGATACTACTTAAACTACTCAACTATAAATTGAGACATGAAACCATTCAGTTTTTGTGATAAAGCGGAGCTGACAAATAATTTGTGAGAAAAATCTCTCCAGAGTTTCTTTCTGGGCGACGTATTGCAGCAAAACGAATTTCTAACACTTTAGCAATGCAAAATTATGATTGCATAGACTCTAAAGTATTTTAAATAAATCAATTTATATCTTCAGACCATTCAATTTTTCTGAAATCGGGCGATAGACAAAAATAATGGAGAAAATTTAAAATTACCTTTGTGTTTTTCTTGAGATATACAAAAAAACGAATTTCTAACAGGCTGGATTTATGTTATTTCGGTTCCTTAGATACTACTTAAACTACTCAACTATAAATTGAGACATGACACCATTCAGTTTTTTGTGATAAAGCGGAGCTGACAAATAATTTGTGAGAAAAATCTCTCCAGAGTTTCTTTCTGGGCGACGTATTGCAGCAAAACGAATTTCTAACACTTTAGCAATGCAAAATTATGATTGCATAGACTCTAATGTATTTTAAATAAATCAATTTATATCTTCAGACCATTCAATTTTTCTGAAATCGGGCGATAGACAAAAATAATGGAGAAAATTTCAAATAACCTTTGTGTTTTTCTTGAGATATACAAAAAAACGAATTTCTAACAGGCTGGATTTATGTTATTTCGGTTCCTTAGATACTATTTAAACTACTCAACTATAAATTGAGACATGAAACCATTCAGTTTTTGTGATAAAGCGGAGCTGACAAATAATTTGTGAGAAAAATCTCTCCAGAGTTTCTTTCTGGGCGACGTATTGCAGCAAAACGAATTTCTAACACTTTAGCAATGCAAAATTATGATTGCATAGACTCTAATGTATTTTAAATAAATCAATTTATATCTTCAGACCATTCAATTTTTCTGAAATCGGGCGATAGACAAAAATAATGGAGAAAATTTAAAATAACCTTTGTGTTTTTCTTGAGATATACAAAAAAAAACGAATTTCTAACATGCTGGATTTATGTTATTTCGGTTTCTTAGATACTACTTAAACTACTCAACTATAAATTGAGACATGAAACCATTCAGTTTTTGTGATAAAGCGGAGCTGACAAATAATTTGTGAGAAAAATCTCTCCAGAGTTTTTTTCTGGGCGACGTATTGCAGCAAAACGAATTTCTAACACTTTAGCAATGCAAAACTATGATTGCATAGACTCTAAAGTATTTTAAATAAATCAATTTATATCTTCAGACCATTCAATTTTTCTGAAATCGGGCGATAGACAAAAATAATGGAGAAAATTTAAAATAACCTTTGTGTTTTTCTTGAGATATACAAAAAAACGAATTTCTAACAGGCTGGATTTATGTTATTTCGGTTCCTTAGATACTATTTAAACTACTCAACTATAAATTGAGACATGAAACCATTCAGTTTTTGTGATAAAGCGGAGCTGACAAATAATTTGTGAGAAAAATCTCTCCAGAGTTTCTTTCTGGGCGACGTATTGCAGCAAAACGAATTTCTAACACTTTAGCAATGCAAAATTATGATTGCATAGACTCTAAAGTATTTTAAATAAATCAATTTATATCTTCAGACCATTCAATTTTTCTGAAATCGGGCGGTAGACAAAAATAATGGAGAAAATTTAAAATAACCTTTGTGTTTTTCTTGAGATATACAAAAAAACGAATTTCTAACAGGCTGGATTTATGTTATTTCGATTCCTTAGATACTACTTAAACTACTCAACTATAAATTGAGACATGACACCATTCAGTTTTTGTGATAAAGCGGAGCTGACAAATAATTTGTGAGAAAAATCTCTCCAGAGTTTCTTTCTGGGCGACGTATTGCAGCAAAACGAATTTCTAACACTTTAGCAATGCAAAATTATGATTGCATAGACTCTAATGTATTTTAAATAAATCAATTTATATCTTCAGACCATTCAATTTTTCTGAAATCGGGCGATAGACAAAAATAATGGAGAAAATTTAAAATAACCTTTGTGTTTTTCTTGAGATATACAAAAAAAAAACGAATTTCTAACATGCTGGATTTATGTTATTTCGGTTTCTTAGATACTACTTAAACTACTCAACTATAAATTGAGACATGAAACCATTCAGTTTTTGTGATAAAGCGGAGCTGACAAATAATTTGTGAGAAAAATCTCTCCAGAGTTTCTTTCTGGGCGACGTATTGCAGCAAAACGAATTTCTAACACTTTAGCAATGCAAAATTATGATTGCATAGACTCTAAAGTATTTTAAATAAATCAATTTATATCTTCAGACCATTCAACGAAATATCATAAATCCAGCCTGTTAGAAATTAGTTTTTTTTGTATATCTCAAGAAAAACACAAAGGTTCTTTTAAATTTTCTCCATTATTTTTGTCTATCGCCCGATTTCAAAAAATTGAATAGAAATTCGTTTTGCTGCAATACGTCGCCCAGAAAGAAACTCTGGAGAGATTTTTCTCACAAATTATTTGTCAGCTCCGCTTTGTCACAAAAACTGAATGGTTTCATGTCTCAATTTATAGTTAAGTAGTTTAAGTAGTATCTAAGGAACCGAAATAACATAAATCCAGCCTGGTAGAAATTCGTTTTTTTTGTATATTGAGATATACACAAAAAACGAATTTCTACCAGGCTGGATTTAGGTTATTTCGTTGAATGGTCTGAAGATATAAATTGATTTATTTAAAATACTTTAGAGTCTATGCAATCATAATTTTGCATTGCTAAAGTGTTAGAAATTCGTTTTGCTGCAATACGTCGCCCAGAAAGAAACTCTGGAGAGATTTTTCTCACAAATTATTTGTCAGCTCCGCTTTATCACAAGAACTGAATGGTTTCATGTCTCAATTTATAGTTGAGTAGTTTAAGTAGTATCTAAGGAACCGAAATAACATAAATCCAGCCTGTTAGAAATTCGTTTTTTTGTATATCTCAAGAAAAACACAAAGGTTATTTGAAATTTTCTCCATTATTTTTGTCTATCGCCCGATTTCAGAAAAATTGAATGGTCTGAAGATATAAATTGATTTATTTAAAATACATTAGAGTCTATGCAATCATAATTTTGCATTGCTAAAGTGTTAGAAATTCGTTTTGCTGCAATACGTCGCCCAGAAAGAAACTCTGGAGAGATTTTTCTCACAAATTATTTTCAGCTCCGCTTTATCACAAAAACTGAATGGTTTCATGTCTCAATTTATAGTTGAGCAGTTTAAGTAGTATCTAAGGAACCGAAATAACATAAATCCAGCCTGTTAGAAATTAGTTTTTTTTGTATATCTCAAGAAAAACACAAAGGTTATTTTAAATTTTCTCCATTATTTTTGTCTATCGCCCGATTTCAGAAAAAATGAATGGTCTGAAGATATAAATTGATTTATTTAAAATACATTAGAGTCTATGCAATCATAATTTTGCATTGCTAAAGTGTTAGAAATTCGTTTTGCTGCAATACGTCGCCCAGAAAGAAACTCTGGAGAGATTTTTCTCACAAATTATTTGTCAGCTCCGCTTTATTACAAAAACTGAATGGTTTCATGTCTCAATTTATAGTTGAGTAGTTTAAGTAGTATCTAAGGAACCGAAATAACATAAATCCAGCCTGTTAGAAATTCGTTTTTTTGTATATCTCAAGAAAAACACAAAGGTTATTTGAAATTTTCTCCATTATTTTTGTCTATCGCCCGATTTCAGAAAAATTGAATGGTCTGAAGATATAAATTGATTTATTTAAAATACATTAGAGTCTATGCAATCATAATTTTGCATTGCTAAAGTGTTAGAAATTCGTTTTGCTGCAATACGTCGCCCAGAAAGAAACTCTGGAGAGATTTTTCTCACACATTATTTGTCAGCTCCGCTTTATCACAAAAACTGAATGGTTTCATGTCTCAATTTATAGTTGAGTAGTTTAAGTAGTATCTAAGAAACCGAAATAACATAAATCCAGCATGTTAGAAATTCGTTTTTTTTTGTATATCTCAAGAAAAACACAAAGGTTATTTTAAATTTTCTCCATTATTTTTGTCTATCGCCCGATTTCAGAAAAATTGAATGGTCTGAAGATATAAATTGATTTATTTAAAATACATTAGAGTCTATGCAATCATAATTTTGCATTGCTAAAGTGTTAGAAATTCGTTTTGCTGCAATACGTCGCCCAGAAAGAAACTCTGGAGAGATTTTTCTCACAAATTATTTGTCAGCTCCGCTTTATCACAAAAACTGAATGGTGTCATGTCTCAATTTATAGTTGAGTAGTTTAAGTAGTATCTAAGGAATCGAAATAACATAAATCCAGCCTGTTAGAAATTCGTTTTTTTGTATATCTCAAGAAAAACACAAAGGTTATTTTAAATTTTCTCCATTATTTTTGTCTACCGCCCGATTTCAGAAAAATTGAATGGTCTGAAGATATAAATTGATTTATTTAAAATACTTTAGAGTCTATGCAATCATAATTTTGCATTGCTAAAGTGTTAGAAATTCGTTTTGCTGCAATACGTCGCCCAGAAAGAAACTCTGGAGAGATTTTTCTCACAAATTATTTGTCAGCTCCGCTTTATCACAAAAACTGAATGGTTTCATGTCTCAATTTATAGTTGAGTAGTTTAAGTAGTATATAAGGAACCGAAATAACATAAATCCAGCCTGTTAGAAATTCGTTTTTTTGTATATCTCAAGAAAAACACAAAGGTTATTTGAAATTTTCTCCATTATTTTTGTCTATCGCCCGATTTCAGAAAAATTGAATGGTCTGAAGATATAAATTGATTTATTTAAAATACTTTAGAGTCTATGCAATCATAATTTTGCATTGCTAAAGTGTTAGAAATTCGTTTTGCTGCAATACGTCGCCCAGAAAGAAACTCTGGAGAGATTTTTCTCACAAATTATTTGTCAGCTCCGCTTTATCACAAAAACTGAATGGTTTCATGTCTCAATTTATAGTTGAGTAGTTTAAGTAGTATCTAAGGAACCGAAATAACATAAATCCAGCCTGTTAGAAATTCGTTTTTTTTTTGTATATCTCAAGAAAAACACAAAGGTTATTTTAAATTTTCTCCATTATTTTTGTCTATCGCCCGATTTCAGAAAAATTGAATGGTCTGAAGGTATAAATTGATTTATTTAAAATACTTAAGAGTCTATGCAATCATAATTTTGTATTTCTAAAGTGGTAGAAATTCTGTTTTCTGCGGTATGTCGTCGAGGGCGCAACTCCGGAGAGATTTTTCTCACAAATTGTTTGTCTGCTCCACTTTATCATAAAAACTGAAGGGTTTGATGCTTCTATTTATACCTTAACAGTTTCCTTAGTATCTAAGGAACCGTAATAACTAAGATCCAGCCTTCTAGAAATTCTAATTTTTTTAGTATCCCAATAAGAAACATAAACGCGTACTGAAAATTTTGCGAATATTTTTTATTTCTTCACGTTTTCACTGCTATGCCACGGTATTGAGCCATAATTAAGATATGTTTTAACATCTTTTATTGTCACAATTACTTACGGTCAGAATGTTCCCCAAATTAGCTTAGTTGTGAGGAGCTTATCTCAGAATATTTTTTGATGGGACAGTATTTCTTAATTCTAAATATAACATTTGGTCTTCGGTCTTGACCGTTTAATACCATTATAAATTTATTATTGCCATAGGCATTTTGTCGTACCTACTGGCTTATGAAAGCCTTTTTTAAAAACGACCATTTTATTTGGTCGTGTAATAGTGTCAGCTATATTTGTCAGCTAAGTTTGTCAGCTAACTTCACACCGGTGCGAATCGTCACTTATACTGCTAGAGGACGAATCTCTTGTCCAGGAACGTCGCGACCGTTTTTTACGTTGCTTCATTGTTTTTTTAATCTTATTTATTTTATAAGCCATACATCGACAACAAAAAGAATATAATCATTTGGGTACAACGATATCATTCCGTTGTAAAACCTGACTGCGAGTGGGTACTCGGGGGGCTGCAAGTGATGTAAATTACTTTAGCCAGATGGAATTTTTAGCCTCTAAATAGGTTTATAAAATCTTTTGTGCCATTGCCGTTTAAATTTCACACTACGTACGAAATGAGCAGTCATTGTGCTTTATAGAAAAATTATTCTTTTCTTACAGATCAAATTTGCAAAAAGTGTCAGTACAATCTCTCAATCATGTTAATAGTGATTCTTAGGAGCCATGGCCCTGAACCTAAGGCAAACAACCTAGGACTAGATAGCATTAACGCCAGAAACGGCCGTTTTTGGCATCAATGCTTTCTAGTCCCAGGTTCGTGATCCTAGGTGCTTTGTCGTGGGTCCTAATAATCACTGTTAACATGATTGAGAGATTGTACTGACACTTTTTGCAATTTTAACCTTTAAAAAAAGATATGATTTTTTTCCGCGGTGGCGCTAGTGTTACTCCCTGGACCCCCTTAAGTATTTACTTAGCGAAAATTCTCAATTCGGAAACTAGTTAAAGCCAGCCTCGCCTCCACACGTACGTAACTAATCTTGTCAATAATCTACAATATCGTGTTTACTGTGTCGGATTATATTTACTTTCCTCCGTTCTCTTATTCCAGGCCCGCAACTACAACAGACGCAGCAGCAACAACAACAGCAACAACAGCAACAACAACTACCACTACATTCACAGTAAATTCGACACCTATATGTTATCAAATACCGGCCTTATCTTGTCCTAAATTGCCTACAGTACTACAATTATATAAAAGTCGACAGTATATCAACCTTTACATACGTGCACTCTAATCAGTTACTTTAAGGTTGACTTTGCAACAAAAAGGTAAAAGTTGACCTGGGCCGAGTTTCATAAAACTACAATTCGTTTTTATTATGACAATTCGATGTACATTGCGTAGCAGAGTTTTACTTCTTGTTAATCTCTGGGTTAATCGACTTCACAATGTTTATCGAATTGTCATAATAAAGAACGAATTGTAGTTCTATGAAACAGGCCCTTGTTGTCGACTGTGCAATCAATCCGACTTTTCCGGTAAAGTTTCATGTTTACACAGAGTACATTTTATTACATGTGACGCAGGGATAGTTAAAATCATAGATATCTAATTATCGCTAAAAGTGACCCCACGTTCAATTGTGGGATGGCGAAACCTGAGTGTCTGAGGTGTTCACATACCTCAGCGCTCGAAATCGCCAATCCGCGGTGAGCACGCTCTCTCCCTGAGAAAAGGCCTCTACCCTGCAGTGAACGTACCTATATAGGTTACACTGAAAAAAAAAAAGAAAAAAGTATAACTACTCGTATAACGTTTCGGTCCCAATGAAAAAACCTTTTTTTTCCTAACTATAATAAAGTAATTAAAAAAAAAACTCTATACTATCAACCAACACAGAAATACTGCTGATTACACTGCTTAGAACGTTACCTTTCTTTTTTGTAATTTTACTTTCATACTGATACAACAATTTTTATGATTTACATTTAAATTAATCTCGCGATTTTATAAGATTTTTTCTACTGAGCAAAATTCTACAAATAGTTACGTTCTACGATTTTTTTTTTTGTTTCCACCATCACATAACTTTTTAAAACTAGAAATGGTATACCTATATTGATACGATTTTTATTTTTTCTTGTGGAAGTTTAAAGCTTATTGTTACATTTCAGATGGGGAAGAGGACATTAATGGCGGTTACGGGAACGGTAAGATTGAAATTATGTTTCGCTGAAAACTGGTCTTAACTATGCTTACAAATAAGTTTTTTTTTTTGCCAAAAACGAAAATACGAAAATACTCAAAGATTTATTTTATTTGCTAAAAACGGAGTAAAAACAATGAAATATATCTCCAAATAGAAATAACTTTGTAATTGTAATTAAGTTAATTATAACCTGTAGTTATCTATTATTGTACTGTGTTCTATCTAAAAGAAATAGGTATAAGATAAGATAAGCATATTCTTTATTGTATACTGGAAAAAAATGTTACAGAAACAGCAATGACAAAAAAAGATCAACAAATCCCAGTATAAGAAACTATCCAATGAGACCTTACTTGGTAAAATTCAGTTGGTTGAGCGTATCAAAAGTAACTAAAATACATATTTAATATAATTATGAATCAAACAGCCTATAAAACTAAATTATTCTAAAACTTAACCACCCACCATCGATATGATTTATCAATGAATTCTATCAAACTGTGCAGTTCATTCAGTGATACCAACACTATATATTTGTTTTTTTTTCACGTGTTCGAATGTGTAGGTGTCAAAATGTATAAAGTTTAATGGTTAAAATGTTGCGGTGACAAAATGACAAAAGTTCACATTGTATTTATGTTACATCATGCTTGTGTCAGAATGTAAACATTTAACAATGCGTTCGTGTCAAGTTACGAGTATGTCAGAGACAAAATATATAAATATTTTAGTGACTAATCATCTAATTGATTGAGTAGCTGACTCTTACAATGGCAAAAATCTTATGGATAACTAACTCCGTGATAAAAAACAATAAGTACATTGTGAGTATTAACATGTATTAGTCATAACATTAATACAAAGTGGACATTTTGACGCTCTTTCTTTTCATTCATGTCGTTAAAATTTCAGACACGCGATCGTTTTAACACTTGCACTTTGTAACAATTGTTGTATGGGACACCCCTTAAATATTTATTTTATTCTGTTTGTAGTATTTGTTGGTGTAGCGGCAACAGAAATACATCGTCTGTGAAAATTTCAACTGCCTAGCTATCGCGGTTCATGAGATACAGCCTGGTGACAGACAGACAGACAGACAGACGGACACGGAAGTCTTAGTAATATTAGGTCTTAGGGTCCCATTTGGCATCCTTCGGGTACGGAACCCTATAACAATCTCACCTTAACATGATTTGGAGAATAAAATGTCCATAAATCACAACAACTTAAAACAATGTTTAGGGCTTAAAGATAGTTTTGCTTAAAGAGTTCATCATCATCAACCATTTGACGCCCACTGCAGGACATAAGCCTCCTTCGTGGTTTTCATAACCATGAAGGGTTTTGCCATAATCGCTACGCTTGGCAGGCGGGTTGGCGATCATCACAGCAAGAGCTCATCACACATGTATTACTTCATTTTTATAAATGGGACTGTTAATTTATTAGTTGAAATTGTCAGTAATTATTCGCGTCGCGAAAAAAATGTATTGTAAATGAGCAAATATCTGCAATTTTATTGATTACTAGCTGACTCGACAGACGTTGTTTTGCCATATTAATTAGTCTACGACCTATTCTCAGACCTACCAAATAAACACAAAAAAATAAAACCGGCCAAGTGCGAGTCGGACTCGCGCACGAAGGGTTCCGTACCATTACCTATACAACATTAGACAAAGATAAAAACAGCAAAAAATCACGTTTATTGTGTGGGAGCCCCCCCTCCTTAAATAATTATTTTATTTTGTTTTTAGTATTTGTTGTTATAGCGGCAACAGAAATACATAATCTGTGAAAACTTCAACTCTCTTGCTATCACGGTTCTTGAGATACAGCCTGGTGACAGACAGACGGACGGACGAACGGACGGACGAACGGACGGATGGACGGACGGACGGACGGACAGACAGACAGCGAAGTCTTAGTAACAGGGTCCCATTTTTACCCTTTGGATACGGAACCCTAAAAACGGTGAAGCCGTTTCGGAGGAGTTCGATAACAAATACTGTGACTATATTCGTTGTTGCACTAATCCGTGCTGAGAACAATTTTAAAAACCTATTTTAGAGGCAAAAAATTCCACCCATGCCGGGACTTGAACCCGCCACCTCTGGCTAACCGCGCCAGCGCTCTCCCAACTGAGCTAATGGGCAAGTGCAGGCTACGGCGAAATTTCGAACCTCTTTACAAAATTCTCTTTAAAATACTGTGACACGAGATTTTGATATAATAAACTAGGTGACTTGGCAAACGTTGTTTTGCTATAATATTAATATTAGCCTACGACCTATTCTCAGACCTACCAAATATACACAAAAAATGTCATAAAAATCGGTGAAGCCGTTTCGGAGGAGTTCGATAACAAACACTGTGACACGAGATTTTTATATATTAGATTAAAGGTCTACGCGCTACAACGGGATATAACTACCTACCTTTAATGAATACGCGGTACAATTTCAGTCTAAAATAATATATAAATAATTACCTACTAAGTTAGAGACTACGATACGAGTGCAAAAAAGCCCGGCTCTCGTGACGGCCCGTCAGTGGTCGCCGAGCTTCACCGGGTGGTTTCTAAGCTCAGGTTAAAACTATTCCGCTGACACATCACCGGCCAGTTGTAATGTGAATAGTCATTTATATACCTTAGTCATTCATCGTTATTAAATATTTCGCGGTCGAAAGTTGTCGTGGCGATGACTCTGACACATGTGTGCATGATTGCAACTTGCAACTGAATATATTTTTCAATAATTTTTGAGTACACAATGAGTAAAGCATAGAGAAAGGTAAAATTGCTTTCAACACCTTTACGAATGTCCCCTATGTTTATCATCATCATCATCATTAGCCATTTGACGCCCGCTGCAGGACATAGGCCTCCTTCATAGTTTTCCTAACCATGAAGGGTTTTGCCATAATCGCCACGCTTGGCAGGCGGGTTGGCGAACGCAGTACGTAGTAGGAATCTCAGGAAGACGCTGCTGCCCGTCTCCTGGTAATTGATTTCCTTAGTCGCCTTCTACGACACCCATGGAAGGAAATGGAGTGACGCTATTCTTGGTCCGGCGCCACACGGACCCCTATGTTACATAAAAATAATTGTTGATTGATATAATAAAAAGATAGGTACTTAATTATTTAAGTATTTATGCGGTGGTAGCCTAGTGGGCAGAACATCGGACTCGGAAGCGAGAGACCCAGGTTCGATTCCCAGTGCGGGCATGTACCTATGACTTTGTTTTCTAAGTTATGTACATTTGTGAAGTTATAGTAGCAATACCACTCGCTAACCGTGAAGGAAAACATCGTGAGGTGAATAGCTCAGACACTCAGGTTGAGTGTCTGAGCTATTCACATACTTCAGCGCTTGAAATCGCCAATCCGCGGTGGGCACGCGTTGTGATCACGCCCATACTATCTCCCTGAGAGAAGGCCTGTGCCCTACAGTGGGACGTATATAGGTTGCTTATGTAAGTATTTGCTCAGTAAAAATTCTTAATTCAGCAACCGGGTGGCCTCGACGTGTATATTTGTCCATAACCTACAATAGGCAACACCTTATGTCAATGTAATTTAATACAATAAATAACTGAATTGGTTTTTTTTAGTGCGACGTGTTTAATTCGCTGGATTCTACTTAACTATGTTCCTTTATTTCAGGTGGGCAACAACAACAGCAGCAACAACAGCAACAACAATACAAATAGTCACTCATGTACTATTTTATTCAGTGTATAGAACATTGAATAAAGTAGCAAATGGGTAATTGTTTGTGAAGACAGACTTTCTGCTCTTAAAAAAATTGTTTCTGACTTATTGCTGTTTTAAATGTGGGTATGATTAAACCGTACTCTGCCGCCGATTTAATATTTTGTTTTTTTTTTATGTACCCGTAATTCTAAACATCCTACCTAGTAAATCTATTTTTAAATAACTATTATTTTTATTTTATAAGTAGTCTTATAGGGACCTCAAGGACGTTAATTTAGAACTTTTCAATGCCGACCGATCTAAGCAGTGTAAAATAGGAAACTATATTAGGTGATGATGTGACGGAGTAATTAATTGATTCATATATAAAAAAAAAATGAAATTTTTATTTCTGTAAAAAACAAATATATTTTTTATTTTTTTATTTATTTGTAAGGGACACAAACTGTATAAAGTACATCGCATTCTTAAAGACTAGTTTTAGTTTTACATTCTGGTACTTATACTAATAACATGCGTCCACAACGCTCGCCAAACAAGTGGATGTGAAAGTAAATTTATGTTTTTTTTTTTTTTTTGTTACATTTAGTGAAATGTTAATCTACAAACTAATAATATAATAAACTCTCTCAATCATGAAAATTCTTTCGAAATAGCTTTTCTAAATGCGTGTTTATTTGTATTAAAAATGTCTGTGTTTAGTTGATTGTATTCTTTGATTACACGTGAAATGGTTCGGTGTTTCCCTAAGTTCGTACGACTCTGTGGTAAATTAAAAGTTATCTTGATGGGATGCCTAGGCGGACGGCGCGGAACCACTAGCTCCATTTTACCCAACAGTTCAGTGTTATCGCTCGTACCGTTTACAAGGCTGTGGAGAAACAACAGACCGGCAATTTGACGTCGCTTATCTAGACTTTCTAATTTGAAGAATCTTAGTCTTTTCTCATAGCTTGCTCGACGTGAAATGTCAGGGCTAACCCATGCTAGGTGTCTCGTGAAAGAGCGCTGAATAGATTCTACCCTTTTAGAATGCACAGCGTATGTGGGACTCCAAATTATACTTGCAAATTCCAGTACGCTACGGACAAGCGATTTATACAGGACTAGTTTTGCATTAATGTTTCTGAATTCCTTCGTGTTTCTTTTTATAAAACCTATCATATTGGCTGCTTTTGTGACTATGTTGTCAATGTGTGTCTTGTATGTTAGTCTGCTATCTAACGTTACTCCTAGATCACGTATTTCATTTACCTCTTGTAGAGACGAACCATTTATGTTATAACCAGAGAGTAAACGTGATTTTTTTCGGGTGAATTTGATGTGGTAACACTTTGCTGGGTTAAGGTTCATTCTATTATTATTACACCACAGGTCAAGGTTATCCAGATCACTCTGTAGATAACTGACGTCCTCTGAACATTTTAACTCTCTATATAATTTCATGTCATCAGCATATAGAGAACAGTGGCTGTTATGGATGGGTTTTACAATGTCATCTACAAAAATGAGGAAAAGTTTTGGTCCCAAAAGAGAGCCTGTGGGACTCCAGACGTAGAATGATATATATCGGAGTTGCAGCCATTCAAAACCACTCTCTGTGTACGTAATGCCAAATAGGATTGCAACCATTTGTGTAGTTGTCCGCTAATGCCAAAGTTTGAAAGTTTGTTTAAAAGTATAGAGTGGTCCACTTTGTCGAACGCTGCCGTAAAATCTGTGTATATAGCGTCAACTTGTCCCCCTTTATCAACTATTTCTGAGATATACTCCACATAGGCAATTAGATTTGTAACTACGGATCGCCCTTTCATGAAGCCTTGCTGCCTGTGATCTATGACTCTTGATATATAATTAATCTACCTCTGGAAGCTGAATCTTCCATATGAGATTATAGTGCTTCCAGAGGTTGTTATAAAAGATTGGCAGCGCGGGTAGCAGACTAGCAGCGGTGGTAGCCTAGTGGGTAGTATATTGGACTCGGAAGCGAGAAACCCAGGTTCGATTCCCAGTACGGGTATGTACCTATAACTTCGTTTTCTAAGTTATGTACATTTGTAAATTCATAGTAGCAATATCACTCGCTAACGGTGAAGGAAAACATCGTGAGGAGACCTGAGTGTCTGAGCTATTCACATACCTCAGCGCTTGAAATCGCCAATCCGCGGTGGGCACGCGTGGTGATTAAGCCCATGCTCTCTCTCTGAGAGAAGGCCTGTGCCTTACAGTGGGACGTATATGACTGCTTATGAAAGACTAGCAGGGCCTGCGGCTTCGCTCGCGTGGAATTCAATTTGTTTGATTGTAAGAGTATCAGGAAAAAAAATTCGGGCGGCCATATTGGAAAACCTATTTAGAGGCTAAAAACGGGACTTGAACCCGCGACCTCTGGCTAACCGAGCCAGCGCTCTCCCAACGGAGGTAATGGGCTATATTAGAGTTCCTATTTTGAATTTCGAACAACCGAAAGAATAGGTATATCAAAATTGGATCACGAAAAAACTGCCTGTTCCAAATTTCATCCAAATCAGCCGGTAAAAAAAAAGTTAGCCTACTCGTCTAAGAGAAGGCGATCGAAATTAAAAAATCGACTTCACAGGATGGCTGTATATCATACATTTCCTACAACTTTCTCATACATTACTTTTTCGTAGGTGTCATAGTTTCTAAGAAAACGTATAGATGATTAATCAGCTAGTCAGTCAGTCAATCAGTGAGTATACCGGATTGTAGCTATTTATATATATATATATAGGTAAATGAGGGTATCACCATCATCAACCCATTATGTCCCCACCGAGGGGCACGGGTCTCTTCCCTGAGGAAGGTATAGGGTATACCAACATTAATTTCACTTACAAAGTACGCTTTCCGATGGCCTCCGCACTAGGCGAACCTATGTCGCGGTGACTGTTGCAAATGCCGATTGCCATGAACTGTTTCGCAGCCATAGGAAGTAGTGGATTGGTGATAGGATTTGCGTGTTATTAGTACTTAAAGTTTAATTAAAAGATTTCATTCAGTGTTTAGTATGTTAGTTAATAATAATACACGTTATTTTTTTTTTATTAAAATTTTATTATTCAGATGTTCTTAACAATCCAAGGTGTGTCAATGTGACTATGTTTATGACTGTGTGTGTGCGTGCGTGCGTGCATGCGTGCGTGCGTGCGTGCGTGCGTGTGTGGGTTTGGATGTGTAAAATTGGACTTTTCGTCGTATATCCTTGTCCCACACCCTTGCGGATGCTAAACCAGTCAGTAGTATACTTACGCTCTATTAATTGTTATTCACTGTCGAAAGTGTTCTCATAATTTTACAATCATTCAAAATACAAGATGTAAAAGCTGCCTTAAGGCGTATTAATTACTCCAACGCGAAGTAGGTGCTGCAAAAACTGCACATCGCTGAAGTCTGCTGAAAGATGGATCGCGTAATAGATGCCAAATGAGAATTTTAATTAAAGCGTAAACTTGCACACGTCATTCGAATTAAATGGGGCTCTATGCAGTAACACTAGCGCTACCAATGGAAAAAATCTTATCTTTTTTGATCAGTTTTAGTGAAAAGTGTCAGATCAATCTCTTAATAACGTTAATAGCGATTTTTAGGGCTAGTTTTTAAACGACCGTTTTCAGCATAAATCCTACGAGTTTTTAGGGTTCCGTACCTCAAAAGGAAAAAATGGAACCCTTATAGGATCACGTTGTTTTCCGTCCGTCTGTCTGTCAAGACCCTTTATCTCGGGAACGCGTAGAGGTAATCGGGTTGAAATTTCTCAAGTCTACAGTCCCTAGCTGTGAATAAATTCAAAGTTAACGTAAAACAAAGATACGGCCGTTTATGCAGTAAAAAAGGTATATTTTGACACTCAAGGGTATCAACATTTATCTAATAGGATACTTTTCCTTGACCTAGAACTATGAAAATTGGCAAGTGATATCGTCTTATACTACAAGTACGGGGATAAATCTGAAAACTATACATTTGTAATTAAATTATAAAAAATAACTTCAGTTAGGGAAAAGATCGGAAAAAACTGCGAGACTTGATTTCTGAACTATATGTAATATATATCTATAAGTACCTACAAATTTGTACGGAACCCTTGGTGGGCGTGTCCGACTAGCACTTGACCGGTTTTTTGCTTTAGGTTCACTAAAAACACTATTAACGTGATTGAGACATTGCTCCGTCACTTTTTGCAGAAACGATCAAAGTTACTTTACTTAAAAGGGTGTGATTTTTTTCCATCGGTGGCGCTAGTGTCGCTGCATGGAGCCCCTTAAATATGTTTCGTAGCGAAAAAAGCCTGCGCTTGTACAAACGTTAACCCTCCATATGCTCGGTTTCTAGAAGAGCGATCAAATGTTAATCTCACGTCAAGCTAATTTCAGCCAATCAATTAATCAATTTAATTTAATCTTAGATTAATCTCTTGTTACATTTGAACACTCTTTCAGAAACTGAGGCTTAGTCTAGTTATTGAAGGGATGTGTTTATTAAGTACAGATGGCAGCACATTTTTGTTGAGAAGTTGGATCACGGATCACATCGTTTCGGGCGAATAGTCCCAAAAGGTATGATTTGTATAACACTGTCAACTAAAGAAAGGGACTAGACAACTATTTGCCTCCCGTTTATACTATTTTGCCGTCCACGTTGTGTGAGCGAGAGACAAATAGTTATTTAGTCCCTTTGTTGTACTAACAGTGCTATAGATGGGTTTTGTATGAAAGGTAGGATTGTATTCTATCAAAAAATATATTAAAACTCAATGAGGTACTTAGAAGAGGAGACATCCCATCCCATGCTGTGTCACCAAGTGGACAACTCGTCGACGTTAGCAGATTTTAAGCAGGCGAGATGTCGTCTAAGTAATCTGACAATAGCACGCATCCAAAGGTGTAAAGATGTAAAGTCGACTGTACCTACGCAAAGCGGGCGGAAAGTTAATCTCAGCTGGGATGATGTGAATGAGTTTTAGTAGTTAAAGTATATCAACTTTAACTACTAAAATTAATGCATGTAACTATGATTGAGCTTAGACCTTTTTAGCGACGCAAACGCCACGGCTTAGAGGTAAACTTTCGCGCAGCGTTGCTACACAGCTTTGTGCTGTGCTTAAATACATTTAGTATGTAGTAGGTACTGTTTGTACCCACACTACGGTCGAGGTTATACCTGAATTTGTATGATATGCCCGGAGACCCAAATTCTCCTAGAAATTTACACATAGCCAATTATTATGATTATGGCCACTAAAAGCGGCTTTGGGCTATGTTTAACAGCTGTCTGTTGCTTAGAGTGCATACAGAAATCAACTGATAGATTAAAGCGGCTTTGGGCTATGTTTAACAGCTGTCTATTGCTTAGAGTGCATACAAAAATCAACTGATAGGTTAAAGCGGCTTTGGGCTATGTTTAACAGCTGTCTATTGCTTAGAGTGCATACAAAAATCAACTGATAGGTTAAAGCGGCTTTGGGCTATGTTTAACAGCTGTCTATTGCTTAGAGTGCATACAAAAATCAACTGATAGGTTAAAGCGGCTTTGGGCTATGTTTAACAGCTGTCTATTGCTTAGAGTGCATACAAAAATCAACTGATAGATTAAAGCGGCTTTGGGCTATGTTTAACAGCTGTCTATTGCTTAGAGTGCATACAAAAATCAACTGATAGATTAAAGCGGCTTTGGGCTATGTTTAACAGCTGTCTATTGCTTAGAGTGCATACAAAAATCAACTGATAGGTATTTAATCAATCAATCAGCCCATACCATCCACTGCTGGACATAGGCCTCCGCCAAGGGACGCCACTTCCCTTTGACCTCAGCCACTGCCAGCAATGTGCCTCAGGCAGGTGTTAAAAGTATATTAACAGATTCTTATTGCACGAGAAACAGGGGGTTAGTACCGTGAAAGAAGCCAAATCAACACCTGGACAACGGTCGAGCAATTTTGCAAACCTTTCCGCTTTCCGCCCTGGGCTGGGGCGCGCGTGCGTGACCAATTTACAAAATAATGCGGTCTCAGATCCGTTGGTACCACTATTTTGTTCCCTTTCTAAAAACCCCTGTACGTCCAGATTTTGAGTAGCCTGTTGACCCGCTATGGAACGAAACCATTGAATACCTACTATTTTATTCAATTTAAAGGGCTTTGTGTGGCGCCGGATAAAGAATAGCGTCCCTCCATTTCCTTTCGTGGATGTCGTAGAAGGCGACTAAGGAAATCAATTACCAGGAGACGGGCAGCAGCGTTTTCCTGAGATTCCAACCGCATACTGCGATTGCCAACTCGCCTGCCAAGCGTGGCGATTACGGCAAAACCCCTCATGGTTATGAAAACCACGAAGGAGGCCTATGTCCTGCAGTGGGCGTCAAATGGCTAATGATGATGATGATGAAAGGGCTTTTTCGTCGCCCTTTTCTATTAGCGGTCAGTTGCCTTGAGGTGAACCAGTTATCAAGCTGGTCTAAGTTGGCAAACCATTTCAGATTAACTTTACCAGGTTCTAGTTACTCTGAACCATCCGTACGTGGATAAGAAATACAACAATAAAGGAATTGCGAATGCTTATACATTTTTTAATTTGATAGAAAGTGAAAATGAAATTGTCTTTATTGCCAACAAAAATTAAATGAAGTAAAATAACTGAAAAAATCTTAAAAACTACATTTAGCAAAAAGCCTTATGCTCACCCCGAAGACGTCAGGAAATATGCTTCACTGCTGACGCTGATTTTGAGCAAAAGCCTTAGAGGTTAGATTAAAGACATAAAATAAATTACAGAGTCGCTGAGCGCAGAACAAAACTGTTTTCATATTTGATGAATATCTACATTTTCAATTAGATTATTATTTTTTTATAGTTGTAGTGTGTCCTTAGATGTTAGGTTACGAGGGGTAAAGAATAGTTACAGTCATAGATAGATGGTACCAAAGTAAAAAATATACTTTGTATCAGAAAAAGAAACCAATGAAAACGTAAATGAGTTTTTACCTAACTGTCCCATCTTCTACGAAATCGGAACGAACACAATCATAGAAAGACTGAGTGGGACGCCTGGATGCTTTTTCTGTAGCTAGGGACCAAACACGGGTCCGAGACCAACAATATGACAGCAGAGCTCTAAGGCCCGTATTACAGAACGATCCTCAAGCGCAGATTGATCTCGGATCGCCAATCATAACTTGAGCGCTGAATCAATGCTCAAGCACTCCATTTATTTTTAAATAGTTCTTGAGGGTCTCTCAGCTAATCACTGCTTAAGTAGAGATTCTGAACTGCAATCAACTGTGTAGTCCCTTTAGGCAGCTGAAAACAAACATCCATTCATCCAAATTTTCTCATTTATGATAGTAGCAAGATGAAATTTTAGCCATAAATTAATATTAAGCAGGCAAATACTACTAAATTCAATTACTTTCGCAAACTCTTGTAAATCCTCTTATATCTAAATCGATGGGGTTCAGTTCGAAAGGTTTAATTTTAATCCATTAATGGGGAGCTTGCGTCAAAGTTAGATTGAAGTGACATTGCTTTTATACCACAGTAGATACAGAAAAACTGGAGATTAAAAAAATATATATTTGTAAATATAGAATTTATTTACAAATATTTTAATATTTTAAATGAATTTAATATTAAGTTCAGTTTTTTATTTCAATTTGTTTTCTTTTTGCTGTGTTATGAATAAAGTTTGCCATCCATAAAAAATATATAAATAAAAACATAAAAATATTATTATGGGCTTTTTGGGCTCCCGAAAAATGCGAAAAACCAAGTTAGAGAATTCTAAACGCTTTCTAAAAACGGTGTAGATGCATAAAAACATTACGTGCAAAAACACAGCGTTACGTTCAAGTTATGACTTCATACTTTGAGTCCGATTTATAGGGCGCGTTTTTGTACCACGTGACTAGAATGACTTTAAGACAGGTCACATTATGAAGTATTAGCCGTAGAGAAAAATAAAAAACAACCACGTTTATATATCTTATAACATGGCCTCTCCGATTATATTAAAACATTTTTTTGTGCAAGTTCGCCATTACAGGCAGTTACCGACTAATCAACAATCAAGCACTGTTAAGTAGGTGTATTGCGCTCAATCAGGATCTGTCTGTTTTGCTTGTCCTCGCCTATTACGTTCTATTAACGACCCTAAAACAAGCCCACTTTACGTGACCGGAATGGACCTTTTAAGTCCCTACGTGGTCCCTCGAGTTCAGGGACTGTAAGCTTTCTTGTGTCCAAATTAAACCATGTACATGTACAGTCACTATCGCTCTTCACATGCATTAAAGTGTCTTTTAAAAACCTATTTAGAGGCTAAAAATTACACGGTTAGCCAGAGGTAGCGGGTTATTATATAATTCTTACCCAAGCTGAATGTATTCTAATAATAATTTCTGTATTCCGCCATAACTTCTAAGGTTTAACAGTTTTTGTTACAGTTCTCATATCATTCCAGGCGACCTAAGTTAGTAAAATTGGAAGTCGTATTTTTTGTTTATGTAAAACCAACTTTAACATGTTTGATGACCATGTCAATATGAGGGTTTTTGTTAAGCCCAAGTTAGAGTTCCATTTCATTTTCCATCCCCAAGCTGGAGTCAAGACATCTTACAAATGCTTCCGGAAAGAGAGAGAGAGTGAGAGAAATGAATCAAGCTGGAAAAAGACTTTCTAGAGACTGAGGAGACATTCAGGGCGGAAGAATCCCGCCGCTGAGCGGATGGATGCATTTGAAGTGACATGGCTTCTATACCACTGCGATACAGTTTGGCAGAAGGGAATATATTGTATAACTTTGTCACCGTACTTAATAAAAAAAAGGCATAGAAATGCTCAAGATTAAAAAAAAATAAAACCGTAATTTTTTTTATAGTACATATGGTGCTACATTACCGCACTAGTGCGATAATGAGCACTTTACGTGCCTATGTCGAAACTTCAAAGGGCCATATGTACTATAAAACGTTGTACGATACACGTGCGAATAGGTAATTCGTAACTCGTGTCGATATAAAACACTCCCTTCGGTCGTGTTTTAATTTATCGCCACTCGTTGCGAATTTCCTACTTTTCGCACTAGTATCGTAATGTACTATTATCTACACTCATATCATATACAGAAGAAGTTACATTAAAGGTCAGATTTTTCACTTTATGTAACAGTTATTTTTTTTAAAGTGTTGCTGTGATCACGGAACAAAACTTAAGTTTTTTTTTTAATGTCAAAAGTTGACTCTATAAAAAACCTAATTTCATTTTCGTGGTACCAAAAGTGCAACTAAAAATACCTAAAATTGCGCGCGCAGAACTGAGTGCAGATGATTGAATGTCAAGATACTTTTGTCGAAATTGCGCCATTTTGTTTCAAAAATTTCATTATGAGTGTAGATAAAGTAGTGTATGAGACTGCACATAACTTGGTATTAAAACACTCGCGAATGCTATTAAAAAACTCGCCAAGGCTCGTTTTTTAAAATCTCGCTCGTGTTTTAATAACCCTCATTATGTGACAGTCACATAAACTACTATTTTGGGCTTTTCCCAACTTTATTACATTCGTTCCCCCAACAATTTAAGTCACGCCGCTTTTGTGTGAAAAACTTGCATTTCGCTGATGGTACCCTTTCTCATTAGCAGCAAATTCATTGACCGCTTGTGGGTTTGTGGTCAACCTCTTCCGGCCCGTTTCCTCTCTGGAATATTTTCCTGTTTATTTTGCGTCTTGTATTACGCAGTGGTAGCGCAGCGGCCTCTCATTCGGGAGGTCGTGGTCTTATCTCGGCATGACTTTGTTTTCTAACTTACGTACATTTGCGAAGTTGTAGCAATACCACTCGCTAGCGGTGAAGGGGAACATCGTGAGAAAGCCTGAGTGTCTGAGGTGCTCACATACCTCAGCGCTGGAAATTGCCAATCCGCGGTGGGCACGCGTGGTAATTAAGCCCATACTCTCTCTCTCTGTCTTTGAGAGAAAGCCCTGCAGCGGGACGTATATAGGCTACATTAAAAAAAAAAAAAATGCGTCCGCTAGCCTGCTCTGTAAGATTAGTCCACCGATTCAAAGTCGCTCAGCACGCTATGGAACGGGCTGCGCTCGGAGTTGCTTTGATAGATCATGTACCTGAGAGATGAGATAATTTGCCAAAGAACTAAGATAATTGACGGGGATCGACGCGGGTTTCTTTACGATGTTTTCCTTTGCAAAATTAATAAATGTATGTATCTTACTTAGGGGAAAAGGGCTTGCAATACGCTAACACGGACGTACGTCCAAACATCTTTGCAAACTTTTGTATTTACAAAATTTATAAAATTAGTGGGATAGCATTGACTGAGCAATTTGCTTTGAGCATGGTGTGAAAGGTTTCCAATTTAATTAAGACTAATTTGTGTTTCACGATCGACCAATTTCTCTTTGACGGTGCTCGGCCCAGAGAATATTTGCATTTATGAGCACAAGATTCAATAGAGTTAGGTATTGACGGTTCACAGAAATAGAATAGGTGAATAAACCGGCCAAGAGCGAGTTGCACCAGAGCACCGAGGGTTCCGTGCAACCATAAATGTAGTTTAGTATTCAGGAAAAATATTTTTTATTTCATCTACTTATCAGCGGTGGTGTTAGCGGGGCGGTAGAAGCCGGCCTCACATTTCGAACATGGGTTCAAATCGGGATTCGAACCCACGTTCGGTTCGAATCGCGATTCGAACCCGGCATGTGCCATTGATTTTGTTTTCTAAGTTACGTACATATGTGAATTTATAGCATTACCATTCACTAAGTAGAGTCGTTTACAGAGTGCGCCGATGTAAATGTTAATGTGCTGTCCACTGTACCTAACCGAGTAGAGTGTACGCCTGCTAAGGTTTATGTGCTATCGACTTTGCATTGAATTTGGAAAATATGTATATAACATATAAAAAATCGGTCTATTTTGAAACTTTAAGCTCGATCACGTTTGTCAAATTGAACTTTGTTTCGAGTTGAACAAAGTTCAAATTGCAAAACAGCACTTATATAGACTCTCGCCTATATCTCGGCGGAGTAAACTAAAACTTTTAAATTTTGGTCGTTTTCTTATCGCTAGGGTTACACATGAATAGAGTCAATTTTATATATTCTGTGCAAAGATGGATGTACTTTGTATGCACAATCAATCAATGAGTAAGACCGTGTAAGACCAACTTGTTTAAGACCTTGCTTCTATTTGGCATCCCTTTCGTACACCCAACTGCAATATTCGTGTAAAAGAACAGCCACAGCATATTAACCTTTACAAACGTGCACTTTAATCAGTTACGTTTAGGACGACTTTGTAACAGACACTCTCCATGTCACCTGTTAGTTGGCTAGAATATAAAATAGATACTATTTAATATTTCTTTGCAATACCATACGCTAACGGTGAAGGAAAACATCACGAGGAAACCTGAGTGCCTGAGCTATTCACATACCTCAGCGCTTGAAATCTCCAATCCGCGGTGGGCACGCGTGGTGATTAAGCCCATACTCTCTCCCTGAGAGAAGGCCTGTGCCCTACAGTGGGACGTATATAGGCTGCTTATGAATATTTCTTTGCGTCTGCTAAAAAGTCAGTAACCTCCTTGCTCTAGCTTTTTCTTCTTCAGTCTTTCGTCTTTTGATTTTCTTCTTGGGAAAATATGCGCGCAAGCAACACGTTTTCTTATTCATCATCAGCCAGCCCACTGCAGGACATAGACCTCCCTCAAGGTGTCCCTAAACATGAAGGGTTTTGCCATAATCGCCACGCTCTTTATTATTAACAGCCCTATCAACCAGAGATTTGGAGCGATTTTAAAGCGATGCGATTGCGCAGTGAGCATGCCAACTACGACTTGGACATTCAGTAGCAAAATGGATTGATCTGACGAAGAAACACTATTGCTGGCTTTGTTACTTCGAAGACGCAGGAAATAAAAGTAGAAACAAGTCAACGACGAACCTGGGAGGATTCGTTATCAAGTAATCCAATGGGAGAGAGCGACTACTATGTATCTCGTATAACTGGACGATTTTGAATTTTAGTTATAAATAACTTTGTTTCCATTGTATCAACGACGATTGAACTTGCTACGTCCGCTTCCGGCGGACTGTCGAACGCGATTTTACAAAATGGCGTCGAGGGTGTTCATCGCGGCGACATCGCCATGACGGCGCAGTCGTCAGGCATTCTCGCTGCGTAATGGCATCGCTTTCAAATCGTTCGCAAATCGCTAGTGTGGTAGGGCTGTAAGCCCGCCAATTGCTCATATTTTTGGTACAATAATAATTTAATAAGAAAATATTAAAATTGAAATGTCTAGAACTAGAATGCGGTATTTTACACGATCAACAATAAATCATTTCATATGCTCGATTAAAACAAAAATTACAAAATATTTCGGAAAATGTAACTCTTTCAGTCAATTTCTAGTTATTACAATTTTTAAATAGATTAAACATAAAAAGAGTGCTCCGAAATGCGACGTCATAAGCCAGTATTTTCATAAAAAAATCCGTTTTAAAAGTAACTCATTTGATATTTTGTCAAATACCCAATTGTTAACTTACGTCCGAATGAGTTCGACCAGATAAAAAATTAAATTAAGTTTATAAAGCATAGTGCTCACAAAGGTTTTATTTGGAACAAGAATGTAAATTTATAGTATTTTTATTTATTTATTTTTTAACTATACTACACCACATTCTCTCAAAAGCAGGTATACCTAGGTCCTCCTCAATCAATCAATCAGTCTCCTGCTGGACACAGGCCTCCACCAAGGCACGCCACTTTCTGCTGTCCTCGGACATCCTCATCCAGTCGTTGATAGCTGGTGCTATCAGAGCGAGCTGCTGGGCTCATCATCTGATCCTTTTCATTCTTTTACGAGAGTATAAAATGTGCAAACGAGAGTGTGCTACCGAAGCACGTTATAAAGAAACAAGAACGTTTGAAACGTAGCCAGCAAGATTTCGAAATTGATAAAGAGATAGTGACGGATGGGGATCCGTCCATCGTTCGATTCGCCCTAAAGCTCTAAGCGCATCGACGGGCGAGATAAGTATCGATGAACCTTTTGTTGCTCCTTCGAAAAAGGAAACTGGATTTGCTGCTGCAAGGTTTCCTTTGTAAGCTTTGTTGTTGTAGAGACTGGCTGGCCGGTTTCAATCTATCGTTATTTTATGAACCTTAAATAAATAAATAAATAAACTTAAGGGAACTATTTTTCGTATTTAGCTCGTTTAACGCCTGCGCCTCTCATCAAACACTCTAGTGCGAGCGGTATACGACTGGCCAGCGAGTCCGATACACGCGATTTGGACGGGCCTCCAGAGAAATTAAATAATGATTAATTTTTCAATAATAAAGTAATTCTAACTGAATATAATTTGATTAATTTAATTTAATTTCTGTTTAAACTTAAATTTAATTTCCAATTTAAATATAATTTCTGTAATATAATTTAATTTATTTATTTGTTATGTTATTTTTGTTGGCATTGGTTGGAACAAAAATGATTTATTGATTGAGCTCTTATTTTAGCTAAATTAATGTGCGTGAAACGCATGCACGTAAAATTTAAGAAAAACGCAAGTGTAACTTTACGAATCTTTTTTATTCGTCTTTGTGCTTGACATAGTCCTTTTTCAATTTTTAAAATATTAGACACAGAAAAAGTATAAAAGAAGTAAAAACATAAAAAAGGTTGGTTGGTCGGTCAGCAACATTGCGCCCGCCTGTTTAATTTGTTGAAGAGTTGTTAGCGATGGGATTTTTCTTATTCTAATATTTTTTCAATGAAAAAAGTCTGAAAGTACATCGTAAAAAGTTTTATTTCATACAAAAATATTTTACACATAAAAATCACTTTACACATTTGTAACTGATTCATTAAATCTAACTGACATTATGTTGTTCATATTTTCTAATCTTTTAATACTATTTTGTCATACTGATAAAGTACCTAAGCTTCGAAACACATTTGTTTATTTATCTACTTACAGAGTTACCTCTAAAATGCGAAATTCCAGAAAACCGTCAGTAAAGTTGTACGGTTTGTATTTTACAACAACTTTTAAGAAAAAGAAGGAGAAGGAACACATTCACTTTTTTATACCACCCACTCAGAAAGTGTCTCATTGCTCGTTCATAAACGGGTTAGAAAGTTTGTCATTTCTCCCTTATAAATGTGGGAAAAGTTATATGGAACTTCATTCCTGCCCTCCGTATCAGGGCAGGAATGTTGTATGAAAATCCATTCCTGAACTGCTACCGTTCTTTTGTTTTTTAGCAGCGAACATAAAAAAATACAAACGTCAAATCTCAAAAAGGTTTTATGTCAAATTATTAGAAAAAAGAGGTGGATTTTTTTTGTACTCGTTTTTCAATGAAATGAGGCTGGTAACCTTTTTCGGCAATTTATTTTGTTTTTGCCAAATTGATAATTTAACAGTACATACGCTTTTAATTATTCTAAATTATTAATTTTCCTCATAGGTGTAGTAAAGCACTATGTATCTCTGGGGAGAAAGTTCTATTTCTGTACAGCAATAGAGTGTTTTCTCCCCTCGGTGTACAATGTCCTATTATTAAATGATTTTTTTTCTCAGATAACAATTCCCCAAACCGGCGTGCGTGCATGCAACGACTAATGAATGTTGATGAAACGAAAAAGGTTTGTCAGGATCGTGTCAAGTGGCAAACACTGGTCTCTGCCTACTGCCTCTCTCATGTGTGTGTGTGATGCTTTTAGATGTCTATTTTTCGAAATAACAAATCTAAATCATTGTTCTAACAGAAGGAATGTTTATTGTATTTAAGAAAATGTTTTTGAGTTTTATCTATTAAGACCGCCAGTTGTGTACAATATAGCTTAGATATGTAAGATTTTTCATGCACTTTTCACGCATAGCATGTGGTTAGGCCTGAATGTTTTGGTGGACGTATTATAAAAAAAGGTCGTATGTAACTTCGTTTAATTAGTGTTTTAAACAGCAATGTTGAAAATATAAAAAAGATGCCGGTTAAGCCCGGCGAGAGCACCAGAGAGAGAGAAAAAAGTTCACAGATTATTTTTCACAGTAGTGTCGTCACCGCTGACACAGATAAATACAATACGGACGCAACAGTGGGTAATAAAGAGTAGTAATCTAATCTAATCTAGTCTATCAGACGGCGCCGCTACGAAGCCTCTTGCTTTGTGGAACCAAATAAAATTAAATTTTGAACAAATGGAAAATTTATCAAAATTTGATATTCTTTGTTCTTAATGTAATATTTTATTGACGTGTTTCAGGATTTGCAAGTTTTAAAGGTAGCCCTGTGTAAATAAATTAACCAACCTGCTCTTATTATTTAAGTATTGACTACTGGATGTACCAAAATCCTCTTAATCTACAAAAGAGGGTCTCTGCCCGTCTGTACAAACAATTTGTAGAACAGGGACAGCGTAGAAACGCGATTTAGAACTTGTGTCCATAAATAACTTCCAGAAAAAAATAACTTCTACACAACACAATCACTTGTCTGGCCCCAAACTAGGATACGCTGTGCTATGGTAGCCAGGCAAGGACATCACAAACATGGGAATAAACCCACACAGTGGCCACTTGCACAGATCAAGTACGGCGGCCCCCACCGGGAATCGAACCTTACTCTGTTATGGTAGTCAAGCGTGTTAAACGCTAGATCAACGAGGCAGTCTAATTTCCAATTTTTCCAGTGCCTTTTAAATGAGTCCCAAAAATAATATAGGCCTAACTTCTTGTCTAGTAAGACACTCTCGACAGGAAGATACGAGGATTGTAATACACCTGTATAAAATTCAATACAAAAACTAAATATCACATTTTAATAATCTTAAAATTATAGGGGCAAAGCTTGCGTTTGAAGTAATGATTAAAATGATTGCGTCTCGATGTTCGATTTCATTAGGTGAATAAATGTTTTTTTTTTTTCGATATTTACTTATAAAGGGTGTTAAAAAACTAGCGCTTAACCTGAATGCTACATATACAGGACGATAAAACTACTTTATCCTGGGAAATCAATAAAATTTTTGGGTTAAGTAGTAGAATATTTACATTTTTGTTGCAAAGTAGAAATGTTTATGTTTAAATAGAGGTAAATAACAGCTATTGCCGCGTTTATATCATTATATTGCAAAACTATGTATGTTAGACTTAAGGACCTGGGGCCTGTTTCATAAAACTATGTACAACTTGTGATTTACTATGCCATTTCGATGTATATTGCAAAGTTGGTTAAAACACAGATTAACAAGAAGACTCTGCTACGCAATGTACCTCGAATTGTCATAATAAACTACGAATTGTAGTTTTATGAAACTCGGCCCTGGTGAGTTGATTCATGCATTCGTTTGGGGTCAATACTAGATGCATTTCTGCAAAAATAAGCAAAAAACGTGCTACTTTATACCCAATATCCTAAGCCATTGACTTCCCAGTTATATGTAGTTATTTTGCTTTTCAGGAAGGGCGTTAGTAAATTAGCATCCGATGGAAAATCCACACTCATTCTTCGCTCTGATAAAATTAAGTATTAGCCGAATTATACAGTCCAAATATATGTCTCTCTATACTCATAGGGTAAGGCGTAAAGAATGGACAACTGAATGTAAAACCGGATTTTACAGTACTTACTTATTTAATAGCAACCGCACAATATAACAGGGTACAGCAGCAGGAAACAGCAAGGCCAATTATGTCTCTACTAATCACTTCGAATTAGCAGTAGATTATTTTATTTTTTACCTTCATAATGTTCACCACTCGCAAAAACAACTCGCAACACACAAAGGTTAAAAAAAACACTATCTTTATTTTTCATGCTATCTTAAAATTTCAACGCGGCTATTTGAGAAAGTTAATTAATTTTACGCAGTTTAATTTAAACAGTTTTCAAGTTACCCAATCTTTACGGCACACCCTGTGTGTAGTTAAATTAATTCCTAGACCTATACACAAGATTCTTAGCTAAGGGCGGGTCATGTTCATTTCTTTCACAATAATATCGCAACAGGTACTTAGGTAGTATCACACGTCGACTCACCCTAAGTCGGCGCCTCTTCAATCTGATCTAGAAAGGCGGGTTTATTCTGCGACTTGTTCAATAGAAAGTCCAGATCGGTGGAGATTTTGTGTAGGACCTTGTCGGCATCAGGTGCATCGTAGGCCTTGTTCCACTCGCGGTTGACTCGCTCGAGTTTGGGCGCGTTGTCAGTGGAGGTGCCAGGGCTGGAGTTTGGGCCGGGTTTTTTAAGGCAGCTCTTGATGGGCTCCCGGGACACGTCTGGGGAGGAGCGTGCGCACAGTACGCACGCAGGGGCGCGCGTCACGAGGTCGCAGGCGTGGGTCGCGGCTGCGCCCCAAGTGGCGTACTCGACGCAGCGCACGATGTCCGCGCGGGAGTCGGGCGCCGACTGTCTCCTGCGGGCAAGCGCGCGGTTTGAGATCGTGCTGCGGGCGTTTGCAGTGCGGCCCTCCAGTTTCGCTCACGTTGTGGACGTTCTCAGTGAGTTCAGTTTTGACAAATGTGTTCATATTTTGGCATGTGTCTGTATTGGTTTGCCTAGATTATAATGCCTTCGACGAAATAATTATTTTTAAAAAACAGAAACAAAAGCAAAAATTCCGTAGTACTATTACCCTACTATTAAATTGACAATGTGTTCGAAAGTATTAGAGGGTTAACACAGTCCCAAATACATGGCTTTCTCTCAGAAAGAGAGAGTATCCACCGACATTAGCAATTTCAAGCACTAAGGTATTTGAATACCTCGAACACTCAAGTTGCATATCGATGTTTTCAATTCACTCAATGTGTTCTGTAAAGAAGGGACGGGACGTTCTGAGAGAAGACCTATATTATACAGCGGAATATAGGTAAAATAAAATAAAATAAAGGATAAAAATCCAAATCCTACTTATAATATTATAAACGTGAAAGTTTGGGAAGATGTTTGGGTGTTTGTTACTCGATCACGCAATAACGGCTGAACGGATTTGCATGAAACTAGGCGTACAGATAGACAAAGACCTGATAATGCGTAATCCGGTAATGCGTTCCCATGGGATAATATTTATTTTAAGTTTTTAATAGATGGCGTTGTGCGAGCGAACGTTGCGTTTTAAAAATAGATGGCGTTGTGCAAGAATCGTATAAACGGATTCTGTAGCGGTATGAAGTTCGCTGGGACAGCTGGTAAAGAAAAATAATAATAATATTTAGATCACATTTGTCAAAAGTGTATAGTGTATACCCCACACATTACTTTACAATCATTAAAAACGTCACAACGAGGAAGATGACCTCTTCATGAAGAGCCCGCACTATAAACGCTCGACAAAAACCTACGTGGTTAAAAGTAAGCGGACCTATGAATCCTGGCCGGACTCCCGGGGCCCGGCGCTCGCCAGTAGGTGGTGGCGGGCGAGAGGGGAGTCGGCGAACTCTCCACGATGCCCACGGCGCCGTTGCTTTCTACTTCCCCGCCTTGCTTAATGTACACTAGAACGAAGAAAAGACTTCTTAGCAACAAAAAAACCGGCCAAGTGCGAGTCGGACTGTAATCTATACGACATTTGAATATTTCAAGCGTCTACCTGTTGCCGTTATTAATATCGAGCAATAAACGGCAAAAAAAAATCACGTTTGTTGTATGGAAGCCCCCCTTAAATATTTATTTTATTCTATCTTTAGTATTTGTTGTTATAGGGGAATCAGAAATACCATCATGCCTTACCCTTTGGGTACGGAACCCTAAAAACGACTTCAAGAAAGATACGCTCTGAAAAAAAGTTCGAAGATTTTTTTTTGGATCCTGTCACCAGATCTTGAACAAATTTGTATGGGACCTCCCTTGCATTCGAAATGTGGTGTTATCGACGCATGCTCAAGATCAGTTGGACTCAAAAGGTGACCAATGTGGAAGTCCTTAGACGCGTCAAGAGAAAACGGGAGCTTTGAGATACCATCAGAAAAAGAAATGTTGCATAACTGGGACATGTATTCAGACATGACAAATACAATCTCCTGCAACTAATAATGATGGGAAACGTTCCTGGAAAGAGACGCGTGGATAGAAAAAGGAAATCCTAGTTAAGGAACCTGCGAGAATGGACTGGAATTGCAAGTGCAGCAGAACTTTTGCACTTAGCGAGAGACAGAAAGAAATATGCTGAGCTGACTGCCAACCTTCGCTAGTCGGAGAGGCACCTGAAGAAGAAGAAGACCCTTGAAGTGCCGTGAAACGGGGCAATTAAAAACTGGAGTCTCATCATACAAAATATTACCATTTTGTCTTTTAAAAAACCTAACAATTGTAATTTTGTAGTTATTTTTAAATTTTTTTTTTACATTTTAAAATTATTCGTATTTGTATTTAATAGGAACAAATAGTGAAAAATGATCTTTTTATCACCGATTCACTACTGAACTCATAACTATAGGACGTCTCTTGACAGGTACGATTACTTATCAAGAGACGTGGCTATAGTTGTAAGTTCAGTTGGTAATCGGTGGCAAAAAATCATTTTCCACTATTTGTTTCTATTCTATACTCCGGTTTCTGATCATCCCATTCCACCGTACCCCAAAGAATTAATGAAATCGGACAGCGTATTAAATAATCCTTTAATTCGCTGAACAAACATAAGCGAACAGAAACTCTTTTCTCCTCTTTTTTTGAAGTCTGCTAAAAAGGAATATCTGAGAGCTATAAAGAATAATTATTCTAATATTAAAGCTAGAGTGCCCCTAGCTTTGATCTCAAAATCACGGAACAGGCTTCATGATTACATTTAAGGCTTATTTTTTTAAGCATTTGAATCTCATTAAAAAATATTGTAACATCAAAGCTAGGACTCTCCTTGATCTTAAAATCACGAAATAGACTTTATTATTATGTTTAGGTTTAATATTTTTATGAAGATAGCCGGCACTGCGGCACGGCCGCTGTATAGAGCCCATTAGCAGGCTATGTAATATCGTCATTTTACTTTATGTAACATGTAAGAGAAGAGCGAAACGCGATGGCGCGACATTAAACTATTCACCTTTACTGCCTACCCACATTTTTGTAATCAGCATGGGCAGTACGTTTAGTCCAACGTTTAGTCGTAGTCGCGCGTTTTCAATGTCAAAGTCGCGACTTTCCAGTTAGATTATGACCTTAAAAAAAATGAAAAACCATTGTTATGGTGGTCCGATTGGGTGCTTTAGAATTCTACAGATTAATTGTCAAATTCTGACATTTCAGTGCCACAATGCCCACAATACGCGTGACTTGTGCCGTCGTACTTCTTATTATTGTTTATGTTTCGCTTTCTTTATAACTTTACTATTATGCTAAATCTTATCAAAGCTAGATATAATGTGGCAAATAAATAATGATTTTTCAAAGTTCAAAAAAATATGTTACATGCACACGGACAAAGAATGTCCATTCTATATTTTAACATACATAGTTTTAAGCATTATCTATCAAACAGCGCCACTCCAAAGAACAAAATCGTATTTTTTAATGGAAGATTGGACAAAGAATTTTCAAATTATAGTAAAAAAATTGTTTTAAATGAGAAACTCTAACCGTCAAGTCCCAGGAATTGCGCGTTTTAGAAATAATCCTGTAGTAGCACCATCTTGCTGGTACATCGAATTGTCATACAAAAAACTATGAATAGTAGTTTTATGAAACGCGGCCTTCATCATCATCATCATCATCAGCCATTTGACCCCCACTGCAGGACATAGGCCTCCTTCGTGGTTTTCATAACCATGAGGGGTTTTGCCATAATCGCCACACTTGGCAGGCGGGTTGGCGATCGCAGTATGCGGTTGGAATCTCAGGAAGACGCTGCTGCCTGTCTCCTGGTAATTGATTGAGAAGTTCAGTATCTGCATCTAACATCGAGTTCTTACCAGTATTCTCGAGCTACGAGCTGACCGGTTTGACGGTCGCTTTATAACCCACTGCTAGCTCATGATTAATGTCTTCATCATCAACCCATTATGTCCCCACCGAGGGGCAGGGGTCTCTTCCCTGAGGAAGGTAGGTATAGGCCATACTCCACCACGGGGGCCAAGTCCGGATTGGTGGAGGCTTGTAGACTACTGGCTCGTCTACTGTCAGAAGTTGTCAAGCCGCCCTAAGGCCTCTGACTTGGCTTAATGACTGCCATCTATCGACGGCAGCCGGCACCAACAGCTTAACGTGCCTTGCGAAGCACGGAACCGCTCGGAAAAATGCCACTAGCGTTAGGCATAGACGGCGACCCATCCATGCACTGAACGCGCCCTGTGTTGCTTAACTTTCGTGATCGTTTAAGATCACTCAGGCAGCCGGGGCTACGAGCGATTACCTCAGGCAGCCGGGGCTATGAGCGATTAATGTCTATTTACATCTAATCAGGCCAAAAACAGAGCCCACTGTTGGGCATAGGCCTCCTCTCTTTCACGCCCAGCCGGTCCTTTG
The DNA here is from genome assembly GCA_963969515.1 of Yponomeuta evonymella. Lineage (NCBI taxonomy): Eukaryota > Metazoa > Arthropoda > Insecta > Lepidoptera > Yponomeutidae > Yponomeuta > Yponomeuta evonymella. The sequence goes on from OZ018362.1 coordinate 5,241,402, forward strand.
CTAGTCTCATTCAATGTTTCCCAGCCGAGGTAACTAATGGTATCCAAGAACGGGTGAGGGTCAGTGGACAGACCACCAGACCGGTGGGCCGACCACATTGTGAAGGCGGAGTAGTATGAATAGTAATTATAGGTACTAATATAGTGTAAGCACCTCTGTTTTGTACTAAAATTTATGTATCTATGTATGTTTGTAAACGGATTTGAAGTCTGAAATAAAGGTTATATTATTATTATAATGTTTACTGACAGCTAAGCGAGGTGTCTCCTTGGTTCTCCTCCCAGTCGCGCGGCGGCGCCAGCGACAAAGCGCGACGCACGGCGAGGAGACACTGCTTGTCGCGAAGCACGTAGCATACCACCATCGCGGCACCCTGGAAACGGGACGCTATTTGTGGGAGTGTTTCTTTTTAATGACCTAGAGCCGATTTTTCATTAACAGATAGAGTTTAAATACTTTATTGAACTAGGACAGAAGTGTTCTTTGATATTTTAATTGAGTGATTGTGCTTATTTTCTTTCTTGTCTTGATCCAATTTCTCAGCTTTTCGCGTTCCTTTGTTGGATTGTATTTACACTAAATTGGGCTCACTACTTTATCATAGTGCTTATCTACAAATTTTCCTCTGTGACAATAACTAATGTGACCTGCTTTAGGTAAATTACTTCTTAATTGCCAGGAATAGTACTTACCTACTCCAGGCTATCTAGCACTCAATTACTTAAAGCAGGCTTGGGTAGATTACGATTGAATAGAACTAAATCATCTACAATGTATTGGAACATAGTTTTCCTTTGTGACTGCGTGTGTGCGTTTGCGCGCGCGTTCGTGTATTGTGTGTGTATGTGTAATATGTATGTGGATGTGGGTGTGTTTGTGTGAGTTGGTGTGTGTAAGTATGTCTGTGAAATGTGTTGTGTGTGATGGTGGTGATGATGATGGTGTCGATGATACAGTGAGTGGTGTACCATTACAATAAAGTATATTGTACTCTAGTGTCGGAGCGGTACTCACGTTAGCGACGGCCGCGACGGCTAGCACAATAACGTGCGCGGCGCGGCGCTCGCCGGGCTGCGCGTACGCCACGCCGGCCGCCTGCGCCGCCGTCGTCGTCACCAGCAGCGCCAGCGTGTGCCGGATCACTTTTCTTCTGGAAACACCGGTTCTTAGAGCGGGGTTATGACTTTTGACTAGTGAGTCTAGTCCAAATAAGATGGTGTTGCCGTCTGTATATTTCTTGAATTTCATGACTATGGGTGTACAGAGGATTAATTATGTGCACCGAATCCTATCTGAATCCTGACGTTTGGAAATTAGTATGGAATTAGACTATTAGAATTGTTAAGGATTTGGTGCCCGTAACATAGGAGATAATATCAAATGAGCAAGAGGTGGAGCGCTGGACTGGACGCAGAGATAACTAGTCTCACTTTAAATTAAAGCCTAAGCCGCACTGCGAATAAAATCACGCGGAAATTTGACCCCAATTCTGTAACATACTTATAGCACGAACGAAAATCGTCGAAATAGCCCAATGAATTAGTAAGTTGAAGTGGCAGTGGGCGGGGCACAAAGCACGCAGGATTGATGGCCGATGTGGCCGAAAAGTTCTCGAATGGAGACCACATATCGGCAAGCGCAGCGTAGGACGACCAGCCACAAGATAGACAGATGACCTCATCCAAGTGGCAGGAAGACGCTGGATGCAAGCCGCTTCCAACCGGTCTTTTTGGAAATCCATGGAGGAGGCCTATGTCCATCAGTGGACTTCTTGTGGCTGAATGAAGATAATGATAATGGTACGTGAAGAAGGAGCCATCCAGGTAAAATTCTTAGATTATTTGGAATTATGCCATCCACAGATAAACTTCATTAGCGTAGACAGTAACTTAGGCACCTCACAAGTTTTAGAGGATATTTTTATCCACAGCTACAATCTTTGCACTATAGGTTAACAAGTTTCAAGGGTATCTCACCTGTCCCTCAAGTAGGTCCTCCTCTCAGCGGGTAGTTTGCAGGTGACGGTGCGTAGGCGCAGCGCCGCGGTGACAGCGAGCGCTAGGCAGAGCAGCACGAGCAGCACGCATGCGCACGCGCACACTATCTGCGCCGACGTGCCCAGCTGCAGCGGCGCGCCGCCCCATAGGCGCGCTGTCAGCCATGCCAAGATGCATACACCTGGGGAAGGACCCGCTTAGTAGTCCATCCTGGGAATCCAGGTTCAGTAAAAACTAGAGTTGGACTATTATCGTCACAGCATCTTCAATGATAGGTACATTTGCTTGTAGCTCTTTCACTACTAGTCGTGAGACAACTGACTGATTTGTTGAAGACCCGTCGAGAATCAAGGACTTTGACTGTGGCTGCTCGACTCGTCCCATGAGAGAAACAGAGATGTAAAGTTTTGAAATCCATTTTAAAACATCGTGGTTTGACGAAATCGAAGCTAGCGACTTCTTTTCCAAATTGCCAGATTGCAGTATTTTTTCTTAAAGTGATACCTAAACGAACGTTCAACAGCATGCCTGTACCTGCCAGCAGCGAGATGGCGGGCGCTTGGTGCTTGCCGGCGTGCAGCTGATGTTACTAAACCTGCACCAGGACGAGCGCGCACCAGCACGCTTGTGGCTAAGTGCTCGTACCTGCCAGCAGCGAGACGGCGGGCGCGTGGTGCTTGCCGGCGTGCAGCTGATGTTACTAAACCTGCACCAGGACGAGCGCGCACCAGCACGCTTGTGGCTAAGTGCTCGTACCTGCCAGCAGCGAGACGGCGGGCGCGTGGTGCTTGCCGGCGTGCAGCTGATGTTACTAAACCTGCACCAGGACGAGCGCGCACCAGCACGCTTGTGGCTAAGTGCTCGTACCTGCCAGCAGCGAGACGGCGGGCGCGTGGTGCTTGCCGGCGTGCAGCTGATGTTACTAAACCTGCACCAGGACGAGCGCGCACCAGCACGCTTGTGGCTAAGTGCTCGTACCTGCCAGCAGCGAGACGGCGGGCGCGTGGTGCTTGCCGGCGTGCAGCTGATGTTACTAAACCTGCACCAGGACGAGCGCGCACCAGCACGCTTGTGGCTAAGTGCTCGTACCTGCCAGCAGTGAGACGGCGGGCGCGTGGTGCTTGCCGGCGTGCAGCTGATGTTACTAAACCTGCACCAGGACGAGCGCGCACCAGCACGCTTGTGGCTAAGTGCTCGTACCTGCCAGCAGCGAGACGGCGGGCGCTTGGTGCTTGCCGGCGTGCAGCTGATGTTACTAAACCTGCACCAGGACGAGCGCGCACCAGCACGCTTGTGGCTAAGTGCTCGTACCTGCCAGCAGCGAGACGGCGGGCGCGTGGTGCTTGCCGGCGTGCAGCTGCGTCTGCAGCAGCAGCGGCTGCGCGCACAGCGCCGCGCACCCCGCGCACCAGCACGCCGCGCACACCCAGCCCAGCGCACCGCCGCACGCTTCCTCCTGAGCGCAATGGACGGATTTACTGAATTTCCCACTGGGCGTCTTTTTAAAGGAATGAAGATGACTTGCTTTAATACGTTCGAGGCATTCGAAAACTGATTAATTCCAACTCACGCCTACGGCTATCGAGTCTTTGGTGAATGAATGACGAGGATGATTGAGAAAAACAAAACAAAATATTCCTAACATAAAAGAAAAACAGAAGAGGACAATGACAGAGAAGGCTGAGGCTCTCTCTCTGAGAGAAGGCATGTGCCCTGCAGTGAAACGTATATCAGCCGACTTACAACTTGTCTAGTGTCACACTCCAGCAGCGCGAACAAGGCGGCGGAGTGCGTGCCGGCCGTAGTTGCCTTGAGCAGTACGGGGAGCCTCTCCTTGCGGAACGGCAGCAGACTCAGCAGCTGGAGGACCGCCGCGAGCAGGCACAGGGCGGCGGCCACGCCTACCGTGATCTTGACCACCCCACGCAGGTCTCTCTCCGCGTCTGTCTGAATGACACCGCTTGTTTTAGCTTATGGCGATCGTTCTCGGATATAGGAAGCTGAGTGGTTTTGTTTTACTGGTAATATAAATATATGCTCTATTACCTGATATTATCTGTACAGTCCGCTACTGGTCATAAGTCTCTTAAGACGGGAAATTCTGAGTGACTTATACCTACAATGTTTCTCTATGGGTACAAAATCTTGGCAACTATGATCTTTACCTTGAAGGAACTTACCTTTCCTTCACGGACACGGCTTGATAATAGAGTACCTACCTAATACGAGTTGAGAGCACATGTGAGTGTTCTGGTAAGGGTTTGAATCGATATCAATTTAGTTCAGTTGAACCTGAGGGCGAAGCTGGTCGACCATCCGAGCTAGATACAGAGCGATATGATTGCGCAATCTTTTTTATCTATAGCCATCTTAAAAGAGAGTAGGTTCAATATTATGTCGCTGTATCAAGCTCAATATAAATACGATTTTAAATGAGTAGACGAACAGATACTCCATACTCACAAGGGTAGACCTGGCGATGGTGAAGAGAGCGTAGGTGCCGAGCCCCCGGCACCGGCACGAAACGTGCTTGGGCTCCGGCACGCGCAGCTCACACGCCTTCGTGCTCCAAGCGCGGGGTTCCGACAAAGATCGCAGACCGCACGCCAGTTTTGAGGCTGACGATGAAAATTCTTTAAGACGTGGTATTAAAACGAGAAATTTTTGCAGCAGTAGATTACTTTTTCTACTTTCGTTGTCGTTCGCTGCCACCATTTCTGCCTAATGCAAATGCCTACTCCCGATCTGATCTTTGAATCAGATACGAAGTTCCCTAAAACTTCGATCGCCGTCGTCGCCGTCATAGTTGGATTACTATGAGGAGGATCCCATCAGGTCGATCATATGCTTCTTAAAATGATTTAGTTCCAAGATTTTGGGATAATTGTTTTAGTTAGATGCCACTTCATAATTTCACGGCATTTCGTGAGGGAAACTCAAACCACATTATCCCATTAACCTGTCTGGTAACGATTTCACACGTGTACTATGTTAACAAAATATACATTACTAACCGATAGCAGAATAGTTAAAAATATGTGTGAACAGTAACGTGACAGTGTGTGGCTGAGAAGTATCAACTCCAGAGCCACTGGCAGATAGTTGAATCTGCAGCGATGCCAGAAGGTACTCCGTTTCCCTGCCATTTCTGTCAAAGAGAACACAAGAGTTACATTTAGGACAGACCTGCTCAAAAGTAAAGCCAGTCTCAGTGATATCTACAAGTACATACTTGAATTCCACAGAAGATCTAAGCGAGGGCAGACGAGACCCTAAATTGTTGTACTGCACTGCAACAATGGAGGCATTTCCAGGTCGTTCGAGCAACTCGACACCGGCTGATGTGATCATCCACTCCTCACTTCCAGAAGCCGTCATGGGGTGAAACTTGAAATGAGCAGCGTGGTCTTCCAGTACTGGCTTGGTTATCACCAAGAATTCGTGGTAGACGAGGTCTAGGTCTTCCTTCATGCCCGCTGTTTCTACTAGGGCATTTTGAAGCTCGAATGTTTTCTGTAACCAAACGGTTATCATATCGATCTTGGATTATTTTATACGACGTAAAGTATAGTAAGAGCTCTAAGCGCTATCGTGAATATCCTACAATATTATATAATATTTTGAAAAACTCAGCAAGTCGAAGGTTTAGCAGAAAAGGTAGTAAATACTAACAAAGGACAGATTGCTTGTGAGACCCTTGTTATTTTTGATCAGATACCAACCTCTTCATCCAGGAAAGCGTCCGGGTGTTTTAAAAGTGTGTCATATATTTTCAGCAGTTTGTCAACGCTATCAACCCGGTCCTTAGACTTGGCGGCATGTGAAAGGAGATATTGCAACATGTCTCGGGCGTGTTGAAGTGGGATGGTGCCCTCGCCTGGATGCACGGGCAAAGACCGCAGAACTCCTCCGTATTGATGAGCCACACTGGCGACTTCCATCCACGAGTAGCCGTATGAAATTCGAGTGAACTGCAAGAAGATGCAGAGATAGGTAATTGTTTCACTAAAAAAAAAACATTCCAGCCCAGAACCTGGTAAGGAATATCTAGAGAAAACATCAGCCTACCTGTTCGTAAATGCTTCGTAACGAATCCGCGACACAACCGGAAAAATCTGGTTGCCTCCATTTGACGTCTCGTTGGGCAGCCTTTGGTTCACAGAATCTGTAACAAAATGAAGCGTATAATCACACGTCTTATTACGACTAGCTAAGGTTGAGAATGAAGGCACTTGAAAGGGCATATTATTATCTGAAATTAAATTTACATTTTACGTCTATATTTAACCTCCTCAGTCCTGACCTTGAAAATAACAACTGAAAATCATTGTTATTTTGAAGGACAGGACTGAGGAGGTTAAAAGTAATAGTCTACATAGATGCCATTTTTCATTACTAATAACATAACCATGGCTTTCCAACCACCCAGATTTTAGCATGTATAGTATAGTCTATATTAATTTATTACAATAATCTGTATCGGATTTATTTTGGACACAAAACAGGTTACAGACAGTATTACACAAGGAAAACAAAAAAACAATTTATAAGCCTAAACTTATGTGCACAGCATGATTAGAAATTACAAAAAGGAAATGTTATTAATAATCAGAAAAACTAAATAAAGATAATTATCATAATGATAACGATGATAATGACAGTTCTAAAACGTTTTAAGACAAGTTCTAAAACGTTGTAAAGACGTATCTAAGGTCTTTGAAAAATATCGACATCGCCACGAAATATATAGTTTAACCGTGTCGTTATATATATTGTGAATTGGACGCAGAAACATAAGAAATATAAAATCAATTTTTTTTATTCAAAGTAGCACAAAAACTGCGACTTAATGAACGTTACAAGTTAAACTAGGTGTCAGTTTCAAAATCTAGATCATTTTGGACAAAAAATGGACAAAAAAACTCCAAAAAAAATTGACAAAAAAACTCCAATATTGTGGATAATTCGATAATAATAAATAAATAAAGAGGAAAACATTACCACAGTTGTTTCTAGCCTATCGTTCCAGGCGCTCACGCATGCTTCGGCTCAAATTAGCAACTTAGCTTGCTCTCGGTTATTAAACCACATACCATTGTTACAACACCCAACACTAGAGGCTTTAGTTTATTTTTTTTAAAAAGGCACTTTTCAAAAATACCTATCACGACACAAACTCAAATCTATTGGAGCCATTAGTAGCCATCCAGAGCAGTGCGTGTATACCGCATTGTTCTGTAAGACGGAGGAGCGGTACCAATTGTTGGCGCATTTTTTTAAACAAGATTTCTCAACTCGAAAGAAGATTTCTCAACTATTTTTTTTTATTTACGTATATACTTAAAAGTAATAGCCTAAACTAGATAAATGCCATTAATTACTAATTACGCGGGCTTCAAACCACCTAAAAATGAGCGTGTATATCTCAGATTGATGAAAAAGTGACAAAAGAAGAGTAAATGATGTGTGTGTAGTCTCTGCGCTTGTAATTCCGTTCGCGGGACCGTTCAAAACCATAACGCATTTTTTTTTTTATATTCTAGCTACTTATTCGAAAAATTCGAATACTATCAGCTGTTTACAATTGAAAAGTACATGATGCGAGTAGTCGAACAAAACGTTTGCCCAAGCCCTTCCCTAGCGGCGAGGCTCTAACCTGGTGGTTTCCCCGCTGTGTCCGGGCGGGCACGGGGCGGAGGCGTGCGCTCCGGGCGCGGTCCGCAGCCAGCGCACCCCATGCGAGGCGGAGGGCTCACACGCCTCGTCGCCCGCGCCCAGCGTCCACAGAGTCACGCTTCGCGCGTTCGTGCCTACCACCGACGAAACTTGGCACCGGAACTCGCTTGATTTCTGAGAAAAGGCTTGCGCTTGAGACCAAACTATTTTTTTTTAACTAGTTTTTTTTATTTGCCGGAACGTGGGTGCATAAGTTCTTAAATATAGCGTCCTTTATGATCTACCGTTACATTTCATTTAATAATACAATTGATCGATTAAATGTCCTGACGGAATAACAGTAATTGGTATTTTGCAATTATATAATGTTCATTTTTGTGTAGCCTATACACGTCCCACTGCAGGGCACAGGCCTTCTCTCAGAAAGAGAATATAGGTTTAATTACCACGCGTGCCCATCGCGGATAGGCAATGCGAACACTTCAGACACACAGCTTTCCTCACAATATTTTCCTTCACTGTTAGCCAGTGGTATTGCTACTATAACTTCACAATTATACATAACTCACAAAACAAAGTCATTAGTACATGCCGGGGTTCGAACCCACGACCTCCCGAATGAGAAGCCTGCCTTCTACCGCTCCGCTACCTCCGCTTCTATATACAAAACGCATAATACGCATTTAAATACAAGATAATTTTAAAATTTCGTCTTTTATTCGTTGGTCGAGAGTTGTGTTACTTGGCGTGGAGATGTCTTTTTTTGTGCCGCAGATTTGTGGGCGAAGTGCTTCACGAAATAATGTTTTTAAGAGAAAAACAGTTCGGTAACAAAATCCTGTAGGAATCCTGTAGGACTGACTGATCGAGGGCCTATTAAAATATTTTTCACTCCATCTGCTCGAAATTATGCATTTTGATGCCCAAATTTAAGACCCAAAACACGCTATTGTTGTTCAAGCTAAGATGCATCAAAGTAAATAGACTCAAAATTGGGTTTTGAATCTATTTACCTTTAGGTACCTATAAATAAATAGACTCAAAATCCAATTTTGAATTTATATACTAATGCACTCATTTACTAAGAAGTCGGACTTCTCTTTCATTCTTGAAGATTCGTCCTATATCTATTTCGCACCAACCCAAGCAATAACTTTTAAAACCGAGTTTGGAACTACTTACTGAACTACCAAACTCTTTGCTGTAAAACTTTTAAGTAGGTACCGAATTGTCAAATATTTGAAATTGGAACGCAAGTTTTTTTGTCTATGCAAAAAAATCAATAACATTGGCGCGCTTTTTTGTCTATTTTCACTTATTTTCTCCGAAAAATGTCGTCAACCGATGTTGATAGTGTCTTCTTAACACCAGAATAATTATATAAAAAAAACAGGCAATACAAGCAATTCTCCAATACCTCCTGCCAGAAATTACATTTGAGTGGTATGTAAGTGTTATGTTTTATTTCATTCCTCTCAGATGGTAGTGAAAAGCAGAGTGTTCTACACGGGCGCAAATAATTTTTGGTCTCGGTAGTGTTGAATCCCTCGCTCCTTCAGCGATTCAGTGAAAGCCCTCGCTTCGCTCGGGCTTTAATGCATGAATCGCCTCAGTTCGCTCTGGATTCAATTTCACAACCTCGACGCAAAAATTTTGTTTGCGCTCTAGGTGAACAATCTACTATTTCACCGTTCAAAACATTAAAATATGTAGTGCTCACGAAAGTCTTTCATACATTATTTGTGTTATATGACACAATTAAATTAAAATGTAATCGTCAGGAAATCTGCGGCTTACTTGCCACCACAAGCTAGCTCCAGCGCTACAGCGACTGATCAATCAGAAGAAGAAGAAGAAGAAAGATATTATACCAACAAGATACATCACAGAAACAAAATCAGTTCATCTGTTCATTGTGGCTCTTGGCATAGTCGTGGGACACCCTGAATAGTCTTGCTAAAACATGAGGGGCCTATGCATGAAGACCTGATGATGACGAAGGAAAAGGCCGAAGTTTTCGAATTATATCCTTATTTCGTTACCCTTAAGGTTGAACTTACTTGGACGTTGTACAGTTTCAGCACGCTTCCGGCAGGGAAAAGGTCCTCCCAAACTTCCCTACCCGGGACTAAGGGCAACAGAGTCCGTTCCCGAGCCCAACTAAAGCCCAACACCCCGTGAACCCTGCTGGCACCGGCTAAGCACGTGATGCTCACGTTGTCACCCTGAAAAAAGAAACCCGTTTTATGGTAAACTTTGTAAAATTCCAGATAATACAATCATTATCTTATTTCCTATGTTATCTGTTGGTAAGTAATTAATTTGGATTTGGTATTTGTTTATGTAAAACAGAAGTGAGGTTAGTTTATGTTTTAATTACATATAGCCTAAGAAAAACGTTTTTGAATACCTACTGCGAACGATTAGCTGTTGTGTTAGTTCAGTAAATAGATGAAAGAAGACGAAAACGAGAAAAAAATCCCTTATTTTCAGTGTTTAAAATTTGAACACTTCTAGCGTTGTGACTACTTGTGACTGACGATCAAAACAAGATTACTAATGCCTGTTTTTATAAAACAAACCCTTCTAACTAGAGAACATTCCGGTTTGGTAAACTTAAAGTCCTAAGCCACAGTATTAGTAACGGCGACGCCTTCCTTCAAAGCAATCTATACCTTATTGACAGTCAGCGTGGAAGGCAGCAGTCGTATATCGGGCGGCCTGAGCACTGTGAGCCATAATGCCCTGCAGCGGCGGCGGCCCGCGTCGTCGGCGGCGCAGGACCAGCGCCCGCTGTCCACTTGCTTCGCCCCTGAGACGCCGAGGACGGATATCCGGCGGCCGAGTGCGTCCTCTACAACTGTACTGGTCCAGATGTCTCTAAGAAGGAAGGAGAGCGGGTGCTATTGTGTCCCGCTGCAGGGCACTGGCCTTCTCCTAGATAGGGAATGAGCATATCAAGCGATCTCGGCGGCAATTTCAAGCGCTGAGGTATGTGAACGCCTCAGGTATATAGGTTTTCACGCTTGGTTATTAAGCCCATGCTCTTTATTTGAGAGAAGGCCTGTGCCCTACAGTGGAACGTACATAGGCTACATAAAAAAGCAGCCTCTTAAGGCGCTGCTGCTGGCATTGAGTGGGTTCGAATCCCGCTTTGGTCAGAATTTTATCTTTCTGTGTGAAGTTTATTTACCAAACCTTACCCGGGATTAATGTATTTAGATACGAATACAAAAAAAATTAGGATACCCTGCCCTAATCCAGGGGTTCCCAAAAGTTCGCACTTACAAGCCCTAGATTCTGTTGATTCTGTCATTTCCGCTTCAAGATTGCTGGTACAAACGCTTTAATTTGTGAAGTTTATGCATTTAAAATATTGTCAAAGTCAGTGGCTTTCAACTGATTTTGAAAACTTTAATGTTAACAGAATAACCAGGGGGTTGTTATAATGTCTTTACCTGGCGTATGGCGACTGGAGTACACATTATATTCTTTTTGTTGCACTAACCCAGCATGGGTTTAAAAAAACCTATTTTAAAAAACCTATTTAGAGGGTAAAAATTCCACCCATGCCTGCACTAGCCTATTGGCTCAGTTGGGAGGGCGCTGGCACGGTTAGCCAGTGGTTCAAGTCCCGGCATGCGTGGAATTTTTTGCCTCAAAATAGGTTTTTTAGAGTACACATATTGCGATTATAGCATCGTTGTTTATTTGATTATTACAGTTTCAGAAAAGTCTGGTAAAAATTATGGGTGCTATTCCTCTAGTTAATATAAACAACTTTTATTATAAGAGCAACTTCGAAATATCGAAAACAAATTCAGCCATTCCGTCACGGAGGATAATTTATATTAAACTTCAGTATGTATGCGTTAGTATATCACAGCAGATGTTAGTATACCTCAGCAATTGAAATTATCAATCCACGGTGGGCACACGTGGTAATCAAGCCAATACTCTCAGGCCAATACTCTCTCTTTCTGAGAGAGGGCCTGTACCCTACAGTGGGACGTATATAGGTTAGGACGTCTTTTTCTGATATTTTGGATTCGGTCTCATAAAGCGTTTTTTTATTGATGAGTAGAAGACTTTACGTTGCACCGGAGGTTTCTGAAACACCCTATAAATATAAGTAAAATGGCTTCCCGGAGAAGATAAAACAGGGGTGCCTCGCGGTGCCCTGTTTGCGCTCCATGGCACTCCTGTGGGCCTCGGCGCGTACTCGGGGAACCCCTGCTCTTATCGATTACATGACATGTTTCATTCTCTTCATCTTTCGACACGTCATATCCACTTAAACTCTGAACGCCGATGTTTACATTTTCTCATCCACTAACCTTGTGGTCCCGTTGAAATTAATTTTAATTCCGTCTTTGTACCACGTGAACACAATATCCGGCGAGCCGTAAGCCGTGCAGCTGAATGTGAACTCTGACTCCTCCCACACTTCGGTCCTCAGGTTCACTGTTATCTCCTGTAAACAAGATTTTCAGTTAGTATTAGTAGTAGTATAGGGGCTTGTTTCAGACCAAACGTAACAATGACGTTATAAATGTTAGATTTTTGGTCATCCCGGATTTTTTTGCAAGCAAATTATGAATGAATGAATGAATGTATAGGGAAGAACGGGTGATCGTGCTCTTCCACTATAAAGGGAAATTTCCCGCCAGGCAGATCGTATGCCTGGGGACGGCCGGTCCGACTAATGTTCGTCGGACGTTATATTTATGGTATGCCATGTGAAACATTTTGCTTGCGCGATGCAGGAATGTTGGAGTTTATAGTGCGCGCGCAGAGTTGACATGTGCTCGCCACAAATTAATGAATGAATGAATGAATGATTTATTGCCACAAACAAACATGCTTACATACAATAATTAAAAAATAAAGGAGTGTGCGTGTGACAATGATACTATTTCAGCGTTTGCTGTTTCTATTTGAAACAGCGCTGGTTTTCAAATAGCACCTCCACGCCAAATGAAGAAAACGTGTCATGCAGGTAGGGCTTACCGCTAAAAAAAAAAAAACTTAAAACCACTAATTAAAATATAATAAATAGATACATTTGTGCCAATTAAGAAGATTATATGAGGTACCTATATTTCATAAGCTCTATATATCCCGGAGGGGTAGGCAGAGACCAGGGCTTGCCACTTGCCACGATTCTGACAGACCTCTTTCTCTTCATCAACATTCATTAGTCGTTGCATTCACGCGCCGGCCTATGAGGTATCTATTCGACGGAATGTCTGCCTCTAAGCTATCTCAGCATTTTATATAGTAGGTAGTTCAGTAATGTAGAGTGAATACAAGTTTAAGTTTAGTTTCTGACGGTAAATCCTTACCATTTTGTCAAGTTGGAATGAATGTCAAGTCATTCCAACAATATATCGTTTATAGAAAGTTGTTGACATGTATTTCGTTCAGGATAGGCCCTCGGACCTTATTTCTCACTCCATTTGAGATGCGAGAAAAATGTAAAGCTCTTTCACAAAGGAAAACAAGCGAGTCAACAATGGGTGCTTGGAATAGCTTGTTTCGCGCGGGGCTATTAGTATAACAAAGAAGGTGTTAAAACAGGTTAACGGCGGGTATCAGTTAAGAAGCCCCCGGCGACTTGGCTCGTCGCCATCTTTACCAACTTGCGCTGCAAAATTCACATTCGGATTTTAAAAGTTTCCCCTTCATAATCCCTTCGGGTGACACGCTAATATAACTGGTTGTTTGTAAAGAATTTTTTTTTGTTTTAATTTTGCTTTTATCTCTTAAAGAGGCCAGTATCCTACTTATTTGCCTTTTCCTTATTTTCCGTCGTCCCAAAAGTTAATTGAGCCGATGTATTTTCTGGGCAATAGTAGGTACTAATTTATCGTGTAATTACCTAGTGGGAGTGAGATAATTGGCCCAGTTTACAGCCGAGTAGGTATATTGCGTCCCAGATATCGCAGCAATAAAAAGCTGGATTGCTAGTAATTTCACAAAGATATAGAGTGCGTAATAAAAAGCGGAGCGTGTACGTCAGAGAGTTGGACTGGCTCCAAGTTATCAGTTATGTTTCACTTGAAATATAGCGTTTCAACAATTAAAAGTTTTCACCGAGACCATATTATCATCCCTCGGGGAAGTTGGACAGTTATGTTCTTATCTAGCCGGTAATAATGGAGACAGCGCGCGCTAACAGTAGCAGACGACACGGATAATTTGAATAGCAGCTTAAGACGTAATTTAAAATTTTACGAGCCCTTAATGAACCAATGAATGATAATTAATGGGTAAGGGACGACCCAGACGGACATACTTCGACCAAATAGGGGATGTATTAGCAAAGGGCAAGATAAAAAGTACCCGAAACCGGCGTGCGTGCATGCAACGACTAATGAATGTTGAGCAAGCGAAAGTGATCTGTCAGGATCGTAGCAAGTGGCGGTCCGTGGTCTCTGCCTACCCCTCTGGGATGCAGGCGTGAGTTTATGTTATGTTATGTTAATGAACCAGATTTCGTGAACTGGGATAAACTTGGACCTTCCTTTGAATTGCTACGAATCTGACATCCCTTTGGGGCCGAATAAAACGATTGTGTAATTGTTATTCTTTGAACTCATTGTATTTAGGATAAGGACACTTTGGTGCTCCTGGTTATCGATGTACCCTGGCATATTGGGAATATTCCCGGGCATGATACTTTAATACTCCTGATAGAGTTACATGGTTCACCGATCCTTAATTTACGAAGAAATAATAACACGATGTATAGCTCAATCTAACCATTTAGACACAGTTTAGTATCTTTCTCTTGGGTCCGCTGTTCTTGTTGTTGTTGAGGAATGTTTGCACCAATCAAAGATGTTATGTTGAATCTTCACTGTTTATTGTTATGTTTGTTCTATGCGAGCTAGATTATAACTAAACCTAAAAACCTAATGTATCGCAAAGGTGAATTGCGCCGTCCGCTTATTTTCTGTTACTACTTGCGCAATTTACCTCGTGCGTCAATGTACTTTCAGTAGTTGCTGACCGTACAGTCCTAATTGTGTCTATTGTGTTTTTTCTCGTCTATAAAGTACCTTATTTTAGAAAGAAGAATCCAGTTAAACTTGTTTATTCAATAAAAAGTAGTTTTAAAGTTGTAGAGACTGCAGAACGCAACGTAAACTTCAGCCATATTTTCTGAATTGTTGAATGAATACATGTTGCGCATAAAGTCGACATAGAAATCTCCGCCCTCATTTCACGACCTTCCTATGTGTTCCACGCTTTAGACTCTAGTCTCTGGTTAGCCACAACACTCACGTGTACGCTGAGCGCCGGATGCATGTGGAAATGCTGCGTGACCGGAAGCAGGGACACGCGGCCGCGGCGCTTGCCTGCGCGCTTCGCCGCCATGTCTGTGAGCACTGCGCGCAGTGCGCCCGCGCCGCGCCGCGCGCTCCACACGCGCACGTACGCTATGGACGCGCCTGACGAGTCCGGGGCGCTAGGGAGTGATTACGGTATCGTTTTACATGCCCGACTACATCTAATATACCACAAAGTATTGTTTTTTTTTTAAACTTAAGCACAAAATGCTTATAAAAGCGGCTCAGTCTTTAGACAAACACCTAATAAGGTTTAAGGTGATGCCTTAAAATGTAAATTTTAACTGTGTATTATGAATATATTAATAAATCACACAAACAACTTAATTAGACATTGAGAACATTTTGTGGTAGGATTGTATCTAACAAGTGACAAGTGAAAAGTAGATATAAGGAGTTAGGAGTTAGTATCTCACCTAATGTTTAACACCTCGACCTCGTCGTCTAACGTTATGTTTGACTTATTCAAGTAGGAAGTCAACTCGTTTATTACTGCTTGTGATATGTTAGTAGTAAGTTGGTCAAAATCCTTCACTTGTAGTCTTGTTTCAAATCTCGCTGAGGCTGAAAAGAAAACATGATACCTTAAATCGGACAGACAATAAATAGCAAGTGCAGGGACTAAATTTGACGCTATAAAATTATCTTACACTTTTTAATTACAGAAAACTCACTCAGGAGACATAAAAGTGGCCTTTCTAGTGTTCTGAGTGCTGTTTTTGATTGGGTATTTACTCTCAGGGAGATAAGTACTGAGTAGAAAATCTATATCTAGTTCCTACATATGCCATAGTTCGCCCCTCTTGAGCAGAGCGACAGCTCGGGTTAGATAGATAAAAACATTTATTTGCCTCTGCACACACACACAACACAGGTATAGAACATAATATAAAGAATAGCACATGTAACACAAAGCAAAATTGGATACTTGGATTTCAGTATAATCTGGCACAATGAGCTTGCAAACCAAATTAACACTAACCTCAATCAATAACAACACTCGGAAGAGTTGAAAGGCCACAAAAAATGGGAGAACTTTTCTGCAGCAAATAAAAATTAAGAAAATCAATGACGTCACTTTGTTTTTAGGTGTACATAGACTCTTGGCCATCATACTGTGCTGATTTTCTTTTGTTTTTTTTTATTTTCATGAACAATGTCACTTTGATATTTGGTGGGCAGTTATAATTAAAAAACAATTTTTTTTATTCCACATTGAAATCATATTCCGCTAATTGTTTTAAGCTGTGTATTTACAGAGTCGTCAATTTCCCCTTGACCTGCGGTAAACGGATACCACACACTAACATAAATAGCTTAATAAATCAACAAAAACAAGAACTGGATAAACCACTTACTGCTGTCTTTATCCCTCGGGTTGCAGTCGCACTCAACGTCTTCACTGCAGCCTTCAGAGCATTCCGCAATGCCACACTCTGTAAAAATATCAATCATTTGGTAGTGGAGCGGTAGAACGCCGGCCTCGCATTCGGGAGGTTGTGGGTTCCACTCCCGGCATGTATCAATGACTTTATTGTCTAAGTTACGTACATTTGTGAAGTTGTAGTGTGGACTGAAGGAAAACATCGTGAGGAAACCGGAGTGTCTAGGGCGATACGCTTGAAATTAAGCCCATACTCTCTCTCTGAGAGAAGGCCTGTGCCATACAGTGGGACGTATATAGGCTGCATTATAACATTGAACATTCACCGGACTGAGTACAATAGTAGCTCAGCTTATTCTTAGCATTTGTAGGTCACCTGGGGGTGCTATTTGCGACTCGCAGAGGTCCCCCGTGTAGCCTTCCGCGCAAAGGCATGTCACCGCCGCCGGACCCATCTGCCTGCGACAAACGTTTCCATTTTTATAAGACTATCAAAGGGGATGGGCGGGGCCGGGCATTTGGTTAGGCGGAAGACGGCCGTTGAACTAAGGTAGCCACTGAGTGGTGGCCAAGAACGGGTCAGCGGTCGGTGGGCAGACCACCAGCCCGGTGGGCCAACGACATTGTGAAAGCGGCTGGGAAACATTGGACGAGACTAGCAAGGACCGGATGGGTTGGCGGCAAAGAGAAGAGGTCTATGCCCAACAGTGGGCTCCGTTTATGGGCTGATTAGGTAGATAGATAGATCAAATGAATTATAGTTGTACACCGAAATACCCGCCCTCAATGGAAACAAAATTTACAATAAATGGAAAATACTAAGGGACTACTCCCCCCCCCTGTACAATTTGTTGGTCAACACGAGGGGATGTTGGTCTAGCGGTACACGCTTGACTACCAAAACAGAAGTCGTAGGCTGTACTTGATTTTTACAAATGACTTTAGTATGAGTTGCCTAGTTACCATAGCACAGGGTATAGGATACCCAGGGTTTAGGACCAGGACAAGTGTCTGTGTTGTGTGGAAGTTGTTACTTGGATTAAAAATTCGTAGTTTAGGGTAATAATATCGTGTGTTTAACTAGTTTGTAGTAAATTTAATAAATTGCGTCTTGCTCAAGATGGAGAAAATAAAAAGAAACTATGATCGTGTCAGGCGCAGACTTTAAACTCTGCATTTTATTACATAGCTAAAGTTTTAGTTGAAGAAAACTGTTGGAAATGAAAAGCTCGGTTTTCCATTTAAACTTTTAAATACTTTTGATTTTGACGAGGCAAAGTATAGAGAGTTCGTGGCCTAAGATAGAAAGAGCCAAATTGTTTGAAATCTATTCTCATTTGAGTAGGTATGGTTCTTCAGTAAAAACCGGACAAGTGCGAGCTGGACTTATACAAATTTGTACCGAGCTTTTTCTAATTATTTTTTCCCAATTTTTTTAATCATTCAGTTACAAATGTACGTATAGTTTTCAGATTTTTCCCTATACTTGTAGTGTAAGACGATATTACTTGCCAAATTTCATAGTTCTAGGTCAACGGAAAGTACCCTATAAATTTTGATTCCCTTGAGAATGTCAGAATAAGCGTTTTTTGCGGCATAAACGGCCGTAACTTTTTTTACGTTAACTTTGATTTTTTCACGGGACTGCAGACTCCACGCTTTCTCGAAATAAAGGGTCTTGACAGACAGACGGACAACGAAGTGGTCCTACAATAGTTCCGTTTTTTTCTTTTAAGGTACGGGACCCTAAAAATTTGCAAAGTTTTGTTCTGATACCGTAAGCTCCAATATTTTTTTTCCGTGATTATCTGGCCACATTTTTAATAGTTGAGAAAGTTGAACAGATTAAATTAAATTCAATTTAATTTGTTCATTCAGTTTATAACATAGTCTAAGTATGAAAACTTTCAAATGTATGTGGGTATTTTGTTACACCATGTATATCTCTGAAACTGCAGAGCTTGAAAGGCTATATTGAACTGGGAAACATTATTCTAGCATCTAACTACATATTTTAACAATCTATAATATATTTCGTAGCCTGCCTATCTTCATCAACGATAACGCCAGCCCGTACGTGCTACGAGGTGCTACGAGATTGCTACGAGAACGCTACGACATAGCTAAGCGTAGCGGCGTTGCCTTTTAGAATAATAGACCAATGGGTATTTTACGAGAGTTTGTTTGCATGTTACATGATTTCTCACGTAAAATTTACTATCTGAAAATGCGTTTCTCTGAACAATTACTCGGGAGCAATGAATAAGGGTCATTGATGAGGTCGTGCATGACTAAGGAAGAAAAAAATACCTGGAGACGGGCCGCAGCGTCTTCCTGAGATTTCAACCGCATACTGCGATCGGTAACCCGCCTGCCAAGCTGGTCCCAAACTAGGATACTCTGTGCTAGGCAAGGCAAGGATACCAGGCAAGGACACTACAAACATGGAAATAGACCCAGACTGAGGCCATTTGTACACATCTACTTATTTTTTTTCTTTCCTCCGCCTCTTGCGGTTGATTGGTAGAAAATGCTCATGACACTATTTCCAATGTGTTGTACATTTCTTTTGAGTGCAATAAAAATAATATGAGGCACGGATGAAAGGGGACAATGAAACCCACGTTTTGGTAGCGCGGTAACCGCTGGACCAGCGGAAGAGTGTTTACAACAAGAAGTCCGCGGCAGCGCGAGATTTCGTTATTGCACGGAAATTGCACGGCATTACAGAAAATACAGGAGACCACTTGTATTGCGAGGCTCTCTCGTCCCAGCGCCGCGCCGGCCAGCGGAGCACGCCTCACTGAGCTCTGAGGGGTAATTTATTAAAACTTTGCTTGCGTTGCATTGCGAGCTTTCACTTCTAGAGATAGATAGATCGAATTCTACATCGATTTGACGACAAGTAATAATGATAACTTCTACACAACACAGTCAGTTTTCTCAGTGTCAGACTAAGACATCCAGTGATATGGTAACAAGGACACCACACACATGGAAATACACCCAGACGACGAAGAAAAATAAGTGAGGTGATAAATTTCTCATCCAATAACACTTCTGTTGGATTTTACTAATTTCACAATAGTTACATTTAACGAGTATAGTCATACATACATAAACTCACGCCTGTATCTCAGAGGGGTAGGCAGAAACCAGGGACTGCCACTTGCCACGATCCTGACAGATCACTTTCGCTTCCTCAACACGCACGCCGGTTTCGGGTACTTTTTATCTTGCGCTTTGCTAACACATCCCCTATTTGGTCGAAGTATGTCCGCCTGAGTCGTCCCTTACCGGACCTTCTACCCACATTCGCTTGATATATTTGTTTCGTCAATCTGTCTTCTTTCATCCTCTCCACATGTCCAAACCAACGCAACATTCCTTTCTCAATTCTAGTCACTACATCCTCTTTCAGTCCACAACGTTCTCTAATCGAACTATTGCGTATCCTGTCATTCAAAGTGAAAATTATGAAAATTATATTATTATTTATTAAGTAAACTCATTTACCATATTTCCCCACGTTAACATGCGGAGTCATTAAAATACCATATCACCCATTAAAATAATAGTGGGTCCATAAAACAGAAATGAATTGAATATATTTTACGGCTGATTTGCTATCTTTCCTCGAAAAACAGGTAAAAAATGTGAACCCCTATGTTCTATGTCTTTGTTGCCCTAAGCTTAAGGCTGTGTTTACGTGGAGCATGCTGTCCCGCCCGCACAATATAACATTTTTTGTATTTTAATAATATGAGTAAACTTTTGATAAATATGATCTACGCATAGTTCAATTACGGACACTTTAAATTTATTTTAGTTTTTCTATACGCAGTATTCAATAGAGAAAAAGGTATTAATTAATATTGGAATCGAATGTTCTCAAACAAAAACTTAGTATAGGATAAGAAACATATACCATGTTTGCAATTTAATTATCCATCAAACCCTCAGAGTACACACATCAAAAGTATACTCATTTTATTACAACTCAAAGTTTTAAATTTTCCGAGCGAGCATACTCCACGTAAGAAAAGCCTTAAGCTACTTTGCAAAAGTTACATTGGAGGCTGTTTATCTTTCGGAAAGCAATAAAACAAAAAAAAAAAGAGAAGAATACTCTGCGGGACCACCAACGACCACCACAATTTCCTAGAGGAAAGGTAGTTACGTCGTATGATCAGTAAATCATAATAAACTGGTGAAAGTGAAAGTGAACTACATTTATTGCCAAAAACACACTTTGTACATAAATATAGACATAAGCTTACATAATTAAAACTTTTTCTTTTATAAAAAAAATTACAACATAAAGGTGCTGTTTTCTGCTGTGTACAACAAGGAATATTCTTGGGCTATCTTGTTATATTATTAAAGTTTTTGGCAAATGGACTCATGCTCAGCAATATGCCGCCCGGAGATGCATGCAACACCGGTCGACGCTGATTTTCAGCATGAGCCATTAAGACAAAAAATAGGTTGACAAAAACTCAATCAGAAACGGCGTCGTAACACTGGAGTGTTACAAAAGTGTTTATAATTAGATTATTGACCAATATAAATTAGATCAGATATGAACAGTACAGAAAAAAAAGATGTCTTAATGGCACTGGATTACAAATACAGGAAATAATAGGGGTTAAAGTATGAAATTGCCGTTTTATTGCAATAGGTTCTTTGAATTGACATAGAATCTTCATGGCTTGAGGTTTTCGAATGAAACTTTTTTCAAATGGTTTCTATGATGTTCTTTTTTTAAAAAATGTGAAACATTTGAATATCGACTTTCAATTGTTTTTGTTATTCAATTTAGACAAGAAAGATGGATACTGCGAAAATTCGAGTGATTTTTGAATACGAGTTCCGACGCGGAATTAACGCGGCAGAAACAGCCCGCAATATCAATGCTGCGTTTGGAGAGGGGTCGACTAATGAACGCACCGTACGATTTTGGTTTAAACGCTTTCGTGATGGAAATTTCGACTTAAAGAACGAGCCACGAGGAAGACCGCCCACACAGGTGAATAACGATGAATTAAGAGAGATAGTGGAAGCCGACCCTAGTCAAACTACCCAGGAATTAGCGGCATGGTTTAACGTTACCTTACCCACAATATTGACTCACTTGCGTCAAATCAATAAAATAAAAAAATACGAAAAATGGGTGCCTCATGATTTGACTGATCTGCTCCACGACAACGCGAGACCTTACACAGCACGAGAAACCATTTTGACCCTTCAGGAACTGCAGTTAGAAACCATTCGTCATCCTCCGTATTCACCAGACCTTGCTCCAACGGACTACCATTTTTTTCGTGATTTGGACAATTATCTACGTGACAAGAAGTTTTCTTCCCAGGAGGCAGTACAAAATGCTTTCACACAGTTTGTGCAGTCTAGATCGTCGGAGTTCTATCGCAAAGACATTAATGACCTTCCCATTAGATGGCAGCAATGTATAGATAACAATGGCAACTATTTTGATTAAATAAATTTGTTAAAAATTAAAAAAATAGACAATTTAGATTTTCAGTACAAATCGGCAATTTCATACTTTAACCCCTAATAATATGGTCACAGCATATTGCAAATCATACTCTTGTAGAGTATGGGTGCGAGGCGAGGGTCTCTTACCTACATTTCCCGCCATGTTTGCACATGTTCGCGGAGAGCGAGCAGAGCGGACCCATGCCGCAATCCTCCCCGGAGTAACCGTCGAAGCACGAACAGTAAAAGTTTCTGCAACAATAGAGAACAAGTCAGTGAAACACAAATATACTCGCCATTTCATAGTACTACGGTACTAGGACGTAACTTCTCTCCTCGTTCAATTCAACCTACTGCTCCAAACTGTCAAAAATGCGTATTACCTCTATGAATTAATAAATTACCTATCGCCTAGATACCCTGACCACCTCAATGACGACCACGTAAAAGTAGGCTAGTTGAGGTAAATAACAGAAGGGTATTTTTCTGTCCAAATGACAGGACCATTCAAAAACATCAAGGTCACAACTGCTCTGTGTTTTGCGAGTGAATATTTGGGTGTAACATGTTCTGTAAGTTTTGAAAATTCGTTGAAGTCTAAGCGAAGTATCGAGACATACATGAAAGAAACCCGGTCACTTAAAATCATAGTTTTATAGGTCATGGGTCACGGGTTTGTCCCAAAGGGCGAGGACTAGGCGAGGTATATTGTGCAGTGTGCATAGACTAATTACAAGATATACGTCGTACCTCTACGTATACGACGCTCGTCGGTGACGCTTACTTAGCTCATCATACATAAAATATAGGCGCTTAAATGGCCTCCGAAGATGGTGAAAACTTGTACTGACTGGAATATATTTTATTTAATACCAGTTGACCCGGCAAATGTTGTTTTGCCATATTAATTAGCACGATCTATTCTCAGACCTACCAAATACAGAAAATAATAAAAATCGGTGAAGCGTTTTCGAAGGAGTTCGATAACTAACACTGTGACACGAGATTTTTATATATTAGATAGTTTGTATTCTAGGTATGTTGATGTATTTGGTATATTGATAACTATACTATATCACTATGAGTTTTATTATACAAAAATAATATAATCATGTAAGTACAGCGATATCATTCCGCTGTAAAAACCTAACTGCAAAGTGGGTTACTCGGGGCTGCAAGTGATGTAAATTGCTTCGGCCAGATGTCGCTGCCTGTACGTAATACAGAGAAGTTTGTAAAGAGGCTCAAAATTTCACTGATGCCTGCACTTGCCCATTAGCTCAGTTGGGAGAGAGCTGGCACGGTTAGCCAGAGGTCGCGGGTTTAAGTCCCGGGATGGGTGGAATTTTTAGCCTTTAAATAGGTTTTTAAAATTATCCTCAGCACGGGTTAGTGCAACAAAAAGAATATAATTTATTATAATATTATGCTCTATGTATTTTTTGGAAATAACTCTTTCCTGGCATATAGTAGTTTTAATGCGGTATCGCGCCGCTCGCGACATCGTTGCAAGATCGTGTTATTCTCTAAGTAAAAACTGAAGAATTTGACACGATTTGGTGCGCATTTTAAATAGGGTTTAGTGTTTTTATTACAAAAACGACGATCCGATAAAATCTTTGTGATCGCTCGCCATCTTGCACACGCAGTTATGTTAGTTTCCCGTAAAGGGTAAGCAAAGGTCTTCAAACGTGATCCGCACCACCACTGACGTCCATTGAGCTAAGAAAAAACAGAACATAAAAACAATGTTTTCTAATAAATGTAAACAAAACTGAAGCAATTTTCATCATTTATTAAAATATATATTATGTTATTCGTGGTGGGTACTTAAAAGATAATGATTTTTTTTGTCTCAGTTTCTAATTACATTTCGGAACGCAACTATCGATTTTTTATAGTATTTTTTAGACACTTCTATTCTATATAACAAATTTTATAGTTCATTCATGTCTTTTATCACCTTTAAATACGTGCAAAACTAATTTTACTTATTTATATATAGTATTTATTTTAAAAATTCTTGTACGTAAAACAATTAAGAGACTTACAAAAGTCTATCAATCTATTGTGGGGTCTATCAATCAATCACTTACTGGTAGTCGCTAGTAACGTAGCAGTGGCCGAGCAGCCGGCACTCGAGCGCGCTGCAGGAGTTCGGCGGGGGGTCTTCGGGCGCGGAGGGGAGCGGGGCCGCGTGCACGGCGTACGTCACGTTCAGCCCGAACACGTTCAGCAGTCCGAGCGCGCGCAGCTGCGTGCCCTCGAGCGCGTTCACAGACAGCTCCACCACCAATATTGGACTTTGCACCTGGACGGAAGGAAAAAGTCTTGAGGCGACATCTCGCTTGCAGATGTTAATAATTATTATAAATTCTGAGCCTCGCTATTCAGTAAGGTAACGCTGCCAGCCTTCTAGGCACCGATTAGGCTTCAATTTTCTGCTTAAATTCCTAGTTTTATTTACTAAACTTTGTTTATTTAGTCTTATATTGCAACATTGTGTCGTTATACTTTGTAGCACAAAAAAAGTATAGAAAAGGTGGACTTAATCCTAATTTAAATTTTTTAATCGTTGGCAGTCCCTGTTCTCTGCCTACCCCTCTGGGCAGAGGCGTGAGTTCATGTATGTTTGTATATAATTATTGGTAATGTAATCAAATTTACTAAACTTTGTTTATTTAGTCTTATATTGCAACATTGTGTCGTTATACTTTGTAGCACAAAAAAGTGTAGAAAAGGTGGACTTAATCCTAATTTAAATTTTTTAATCGTTGGCAGTCCCTGTTCTCTGCCTATCCCTCTGGGCAGAGGCGTGAGTTCATGTATGTTTGTATATAATTATTGGTAATGTAATCAAATTTACTAAACTTTGTTTATTTAGTGTTATATTGCAACATTGTGTCGTTATACTTTGTAGCACAAAAAAGTGTAGAAAAGGTGGACTTAATCCTAATTTAATCAGAGGCGTGAGTTCATGTATGTTTGTATATAATTATTGGTAATGTAATCAAATTTACTAAACTTTGTTTATTTAGCCTTATATTGCAACATTGTGTCGTTATACTTTGTAGCACAAAAAAGTGTAGAAAAGGTGGACTTAATCCTAATTTAAATTTTTTAATCGTTGGCAGTCCCTGTTCTCTGCCTACCCCTCTGGGCAGAGGCGTGAGTTCATGTATGTTTGTATATAATTATTGGTAATGTAATCAAATTTACTAAACTTTGTTTATTTAGTGTTATATTGCAACATTGTGTCGTTATACTTTGTAGCACAAAAAAGTGTAGAAAAGGTGGACTTAATCCTAATTTAATTTTTTTAATCGTTGGCAGTCCCTGTTCTCTGCCTATCCCTCTGGGCAGAGGCGTGAGTTCATGTATGTTTGTTTGTATTGGTAATGTAATCAACGAGTGAAGGAGTGTACTGGCACGCAGCGAAGGACGCCTACCAGCTCGCTGGACCGACGATCTGAGGCAGATTGCTGGGAGCGGCTGGGTGAGGATGTCCGAGGACAGAAGGCAGGGGCGTGCCTTGCGGGAGGTCGATGCTCAGCAGTGGACGAGTACAGGCCCATTGATTGAATTATTGGTAAAAAAAATAATAAGTGCTGTGATAAATGTGATCTGTCTGCGACTTTGATATATATTAAAATTACGCACAATATTTTTTGTTATTCTACAGTTCTTGATTGAAAAAATTTGCTTCTAAAATTAATAATTTTGGAAGCAATTTCTCTTTATCAAAAGTTAAGTATGCCACTGTTTCCTACTGTACTGTTTGCGCTAAAATATTTAAGACAAGATAAGATAAGAATATTCTTTAGAGTACCAGGAAAAACACAACATAAAATATTTATGAAGATACAGTGCAATTGGCGGCCTTATTGTTAATAGCAATTTAATGATTGTAAAATGAATAAGTATATATTTAATAAACGCGTTCTGAAGCTTCACCAGATAATAAAATAATGAAAGTTTTAGACATATTTTTAATTTCACAAAGGAGAATGATCAATTTACTATAGGAGTTAGTCTATTTTTGCGTCTTCTTGCGCATTGATGAAACCAACGTTAATCTATAAGAAATTAGCTCTGGATTATGCAGGAAAATATTATGAAAATATTAGTTGGGAGTTTCGAGAAATCTTAATTTTGAGCCCATGTTTTGAGGTTATGACAACTTTGGTGGTTTGGTGTTATTTTGGGTTGGCATTAGCACTTAGTCAGTTTGAATTATAAAAATACCTGGGTCATCATTAGGTAGGTATGGTTATTTAGTCCTAAGTAATAATTCTGTATAAAATACAAAATATCCGTAGGTATCATGCAATAAGTAATAGGGTTTGTCTAATATTATCGCATATCTGTACGACAGTTTGCAATATTATATCTTTAAAAAAAAGTCATAGGCATGTCTAAGAAGGAAAAAGGAAGCATAATTACATACATGATCAGGTCTGATCCACGAACTCAACACATTAAGCATTGAGTTGGATAGTTCGTCCAAAGAATGCACTGGCAGTCGCTGGGGAACCTCATAGGAGCAGTTGATGCAACGTCGGCCAGGACTAACTTGTGTTCCACCAGAACCAGATGCCATTGTAAACAAAACAAACCTGTTTTGAACATAATCTATCCAAAAATATTTACGAGTCCAGTTCTCTCTGCCACAGTCACAAGCTCAGTTCGTTCCTACGGAGGAAGTTTGTGCTTTGTGCCACAGATTATTTATACTTTTAGCCAATGACATGTTAGGCCATACTGCTACTTTTTACAGATAGCGTGTGTGTGTAACGGTGGACGATTTGCGAGTGTATCCATGCACTAGCAAATCGTCTAAATCGCGACTATATCGCTGCAAAAAGTCGCAGTGTTTAAGGAGCCTAATGGGGGACAACGAGATAATTTCTGATAAATAAGCACAGTCTTAGGTCCTGCGCACAATTGAGACAAGACTATCCTAAGCCCAATGGCGGTTTATTTTAGTTATTTATTCCACATATTGTTCATACATCATCATCATCAATATTTCAGCCATTGGACGTCCACTGCTGGACAAAATCCTCCCCCGACGATTTCCAGAAGGGCCGGAAACATTTTGAGGTATAAATGCTTAAAGCGCAACATAGACTGTTTTTGATCATTCTCCTTTAGTTTTTGAAAGAGGAAGAAGATTCAGATTCATACTCTAGTGGCCAATTCTCTGTATGAAAAATTAATTATATTATTATAAAAGTTGATTTAAATGTTCCTGATTTTGCGTTCTAGCAACCTCCTCAGATGATATTTGACAAAGTGTAATCATTATTTGGCAAACATTAAAAACGTGCGAGCAAAAGGGATGCCATTGGGTGCTCTGTCATTACCATTGATCGGAATGAAACGTGTTGATACAAAAATACGGAAAGGCTCCCGGGATTTAAAACCAATCTATCCGGCTCAGGTACTCGTAATGACAAGTCAAAATTTCCGTGTATTAATTCTATTCTTTCGTGTCACGAGTGCCGTGATTTGTGGGTTTCTAATCCCGGCATATATCAATGATTTAGTTTTTTAAGTTACGTACATTTGTAAGCAATACCACTCGCTAATCCTAGCGCTGGAAATCGCCACTTTGCGGCGGGCATGGGTGGTGATTAAGCCCACACTCTCTCTAAAGAAGGCCGTGGGCCCTGCAGTGGATAAGCTGCTTATGTGGCAAGTAAGAAAAGTCCCTCATTCTAATTGTTAACAATAGATAAACTGATATCTACATATCTCTATGATTTCCTTTTTATGTGCAACAATAATATTCTCTATTTATTCATCTATAAATTACGTACTACTAGGAGGACAACGAAATATTTGTCAAATGAAATTAAATGAAACTTTAATGCTTGAATTTGCCTGAAAAGCCGTTGGGCATAAAGTGACGATATAGTGGAAGGACTTATACAAACGTGCGCTCTGTGTAGTGTAGAATGCACAATAGCCCTCACAAAGAAGATTTAAATTCGATTCTGGATCGATCAAGATAGAACCTAATCACATAGTACATAAGAGCTAAGCTTTTCTGAACAACTGTTTGTGAGTAGCACATCCACCCGGATGAAAGAACGCAACTGTTGTAAAAGAGAAAGCATTATTATCTGCAGCGGTTGGTCCCTCAGCTAGGATAAAAATGTTCTTTGTTCAATGAACAAAAAGTAAACTCAGACCGCAATATAGAAGACGTACCCGTGTACGTAAGAAATAGGGTTGCTCCGTGGAATTATTTATGAAGTTATTCTTCAGACGTCCGGGGACTTTCAACTGGAAATCGTAGTTGGGCAAGGAAGCGTCCCTGGCACCACTCCAGGCATAACAAAATTATTGGGTTTCTTTTTCCTAGTTTGCTTTAAATAATGACACAGACGCGGTCTCCGAGGTGATCAGCTCATAACTAGGATATTTTTTCTTCATTCTCGCGATTAATATGCTATTCCAGATATATAAAGGATATATGATACTTTTCATATCGGACGAAGTCGCGGGCAAAAGCTAGTATTTATATAAATATAATTTTTTTTTTATGAAGTCTAACGTGGAACTCATGACGAAAATTCAACTAAAAACTATTAATGTATACGACTACGAACGTTGTTAATTGTACTTACCTTTATATTTGAACGATGCGAAAGTATCAAAATATAGCTAAGACTTTACGAATTATTTCCCCTCTGTGTGTACCTAACTGAATTATTTCACAGCCTATTGTGCTAATTTCGTAACGTTATGAACAATTTCTAAAACGCGAATTTATGTGACATGCCAGCTATTGTAATAACAAAGATAAAGGTTTTAATTTATTCAATCTGAACCTCGCTTAGTGAAAGTATGGAATTCCCACGATATCTTTGTAGAGCTAGAAAATAAATGCTAATGTCCTTACCCCTAGTTTCACGTACACTGTGTTAATCTACTGTTAACAGCCGCCATTCCCTTTATTTTGGTCAAGTGACAGGCCAGAGGCCTAGTTCTGCACAGCAAATCCTGCCGGAATCGTGACGATTGCGATAGGAATTGGTATCAAAATGGTCAGTTAAACGATTGGAATCATTCAGGATTTGATGCGCGTAATATAGGAGGTGCTGTACTCTTCTGAATGAAGGCCTATCCCCTACAGTGGAACGTCTTTATTTACATTTAAGAGACTTAAAGGCAGCATTCGGGAAACTAAAACA
Organism: Yponomeuta evonymella; assembly: GCA_963969515.1. Classification (NCBI taxonomy): domain Eukaryota; kingdom Metazoa; phylum Arthropoda; class Insecta; order Lepidoptera; family Yponomeutidae; genus Yponomeuta; species Yponomeuta evonymella. The sequence goes on from OZ018362.1 coordinate 5,270,512, forward strand.
CATTTTCGCGTCTAAAATACCTCAGCATCTCAAGACAAAGGTTTACCAATGTGTGTTGCCAGTGCTGACTTATGGATGTGAGACCTGGTCGCTGACTATGGGCCTCACAATAAGGCTTAAGGTCGCCCAACGAGCAATTTAGAAAGCTATGTTAGGATTATTTTTAATGACTCGTGATGCTCATACATATGGGTGTAACTTTTAATAAATAATCGCGGTTAGACTCGTTTAATATATTACTATGTTAGGAGTTTCACTGCGTGATCGAATCAGGAATGAGGAGATCCGCAGAAGAACCCGAGTTACTGTTATAGCTCGAAGAATTGCTCAGTTGAAGTGGCAGTGGGTGGGGCACATAGCTCGGAGAACTGATGGCCGTTGGGGCGAAAAAGTTCTGACCTGGGGACCGCGGACCGGACGATCCAGCGTGGGAAGGCCCCCCGCCAGATGGTCTGACGACCTGGTTACGGTGGCGGGGAGTCACTGATGCGGGCGGCACAAGACCGGGAAGCAAGCTTGGAAAACCATGAGGGAGGCCTATGTCCTGCAGTGGGCATCAAATGGCTGATGATGATAATGATGAAGTGACTGTTAGTGTTCTGTGTGTGTTATTGTTGTCTTTCCTGTGGGCTAAGTCGACTAAGCTGTCCCGATGGCATAGGTGCTGGGCAAGCCTGACTGCCTCGTTGGTCTAGCCGTTAAGGGATTAAACTACCAAAACAGAGGCCGTGGGTTTGATTCCTAATGGGGGCCGACGTACATTTGTACAAATGGTCTCGGTCTTGATGTATTTCAATGTTTGTTATGTCCTTGCCTGGTTGCCATAGTACAGGGTATCCTAGTTCGGGACCAAGACAAGTGATTGTGTTGTGTGGAAATTTATTTATTTATCTAAAAAACAACGTTCCAGGCACTGCAGCATCCAGGTGGCCTCTTCACCCATCTAGTGTGAGTGAAGGTGCCACTGGACGCTGTATAAATCATCTCATTACATAGATGGAGAAGCCAAAGTTAAGTGCATGAAGATAGAGTAAGCGCAGGATTTATTTACTAATAAATATTTAAGGGAGTTCCCATAAAACAAACGCAATTTTTTGCCAGTTTTTGCTCGATATTAATAGCGGTAACAGTTAGACGCTTGAAATATTTACAGAATAGTTCTATGTTCGTTTAAAAAATTAATAATTAAATTAAAATAAAATAAATATTTAAGCGGGCCTCCCATGCAACAATCGTAATCTTTACTGGTTTTTCTCGATCTTTGTGTCTAATGTTGTATATATAATGGTACGGAACCCTTCGTGCGCAAGTCCGACTCGCACTTGCCCGGTAACATAATTATGAGCATAAATTGATGAGAAATTCTTAATCTGATATTTTTTTTACTCGTGTATACTTTTTCTCTTTGCAAGTGAAGGTAATTGATTTCCGTATCTACTACTAAAGCTGCGTGCGTTTCATAAAAGCCATTATTCACTATTTAGCAAAAGTTGAGTCGGGGTTTGTTCCCAAGTTGCCCTCGCAGCAATGATACAACATTGGTAATAGAACGCTGTTCTGGCTATATATTTAAACGCGATTCTTTAAAACCTAATCAAATGCAGTTCAGGCTGGTCTTTTCCTTTAGGAAGAATTGAGAGAGATCGTGTTTTTATAAATAATACCGATCTTGTGACATGCATATCAAATAAACGGATTCTATATTTTTGAAATGTTTAATTTGTAGTAGTATGTAATGGAATGGTGCGTTAACAAAATTAAGTGTACATATTCTACAAAATAAAAAAAAACTAAATTTGAAAAATCGAACATATAAAAATTCGTGTAACAGTGTTTGCTATCGAACTCCTCCAAAACGGCATCACTGATTTTTATGATTTTTTTTGTGTATAGGTATTTGGTAGGTCTGAGAATAAGGCGTAGGCAAAACATCGTTTGCCGAGTCAGCTAGTACACTACAAAGTTGAGAAATATGCAGTAGTTCTTTTACAGCACCAATTAAAGTCTAATTTCCTTAAAACACTGGCTTAGAGACGACTACAATCTACCCGTTTTCCATGAAAATACCGCCACAAAAATTCCATGAGGCAGTTCGAAATTCAAATAGGAGGAACTGATTAAAGTTTCATTCGCCTCTGTGGCAACTCGCAACTTTGCCATTTGGAGTTAATAGCATTTTCGAGATTACCACTCTGATGTGCAGTCACAAAATATTAAAGTTACAAAACACGCCGCAGTTACTTTTTAGGCCAGTTATTAGACAGTCAAAACTGGGGTATACGATGCAAAAGGCGGTGCAGTAGTTTTTATGTTATCTTTTACATATAAGTGCAACTAAGTAAATATAAGAAAAGGGTAACTTGACATATCTTGGGACAACTTTTGGGCAGCCACTGAACCTTAAAAATTTGGGACATTTTTTTGGTTTCCCCCCTATAAGTTCTATACGGTACATCATAACATAACATAAAATAAACTCACGCCTGTATCCCAGAGAGGTAGGCAGAGACCAGGGACTGCCACTTGCTACGATCCTGACAGATCACTTTCGCTTCCTCAACATTCATCCTAGCGAAAAATTATATTCTACCAAATTAGAGAACATGAAATTTTGCATCGAATGGATACTAAAACTTAGAGTTTTGGTAAAAAATCATGAGCAAAAAACCAGGTTCTTTAACATTGTGAATAACTGGACTATAGTGGTTTTTAAACGTCTTCAGCTCTTAAATTGGTATTCTTAGTGAATTTTTTGTAGGTTGTAAGCTGTAGAGAATTAAATTCTGCGTATACCGAAAACCAATTTTGTCAAATTCCGTCAAAAATGTTCGTTATAATTGGCAATCGCTCAATCGGCGAATTTACTCATAATTCCCAATGTCTCAATGGTCAGATTTTAATATAGTTTTGGGAAAAAGAAGAATCTTTTGGAATTTTCTTGATTTCTCACTCATAACTTACATAAAACCAAGTACCAAAACTTAATAATTCGGTCGAGCAATATCATAGAAAAAACCGGCTAAGTGCGAATTGGACTCGCGCACGAAGGGTTCCGTACCATTATCTATACAACATTAGACACAACGATCAAGAAAAAACGGCAAAAAATCACGTTTGTTGTATGGGAGCCCCCCTTAAATATTTATTTTATTTCAATTTAATTATTTATTTTTAAAGCTAATATAGAATTAAATAACATGTGAATACCTGTTGACATTATTAATATCGAGAAAAAAACGGCAAAAAAATAACGTTTGTTGTATGGGAGCTCCCCTTAAATATTTATTTTATTCTGTTTTTAGTATTAGTTGTTATAGCGAAAACAGGAATAAGTACATCATTTGTGAAAATTTCAACTGCCTAGCTACCACGGTTCATGAGATACAGCCTGGTGACAGACAGCCGGACAGACAGACAGACGGACAGTGAAGTCTTAGTAATAGAGTCCCGTTTGGCACCCTTCGGGTACGGAACCAAAACAAACAATGGTAAAAACGGGCGCGGGTGGCAGTACAGAAAAGTTAATTTACAACGATTTACCTTTATTTCGTATACTAAAACTCTAAATTATAGTAAATGATACCATTTTAATATAGCCCTTACCTTTGTGGCAAGTTTACCTAGTAACTTTGGTTGTCAATTTGCCACGAAAGTTACGATACGAAACTTAGGAAACTTTATAATTTCTGTTCATTGTCCTCAAATTAACAAACATATTTTAATAAAAAGTAGTTTACAATAACCTGGAATATACTATCATTTGGTTAAGATGGAGTCGATGCATACAATTATCGTAAGAATAAGTAGAATTAACTGTCTATGATAGTTAAGTGACTGAGCAGAATTTTTATCTTAAGAAACTAATTACCTCTAATAAATTTCCACTGCATCTAGTTACAATATTCGGATATTAGCACATTAATAAGGAAACAATTTTGCAGCAGAAAGTGTTTAGATATAACTTACCGAAGCATTTTAGAGCACGATACAGAAATGGAAGCAACCGTGTGACCAACACATATTGCCGATTTAAATGTTCAGTTTATTGCAATAATTGCAGTAGTTTCGCAATTTGGTGAAAATTTTATTAAACACCGTTATATACATGTATTGTTCGCACTGCAAATTTAAAAGCAATTGTTATGAGTGATTGCAGCGTGTGACACGCGGAGATCACTCAAGTTACTCCAGATTTTACGCTTAAAGTTTATGTATTGGTGAAACACCTAATGTTTCACACTTAAACTTTTTTTGTAAAGTAAATGAAATTAGGAGCCATTAATTAGCCATTGACTAAATAAAGGTATACTAATTATGTAACTAATTATACTATATTTGTTGTCCTTTAAACCAATTTCCAATGATATGTCTTAATTAACTTCAATAACTTGTGTTTGCTTATTTTCTCCTTCCTCAATGATTATTTCATGGTACTAATGGCAATTATAACTGTCTAATCTTATATTCATAGTATTGAGGCGTTGTAAATCATAGGTAAATTCAAATGCCAATTGCAGGAAATTAACAGATTGCCAATTGCGACGAGCGTATTTGACTGACTTCGACATAATATTATTATGTAGTACACAATATACACAGAATTTGATTTTCTATAACTTACGCTCCGTAAATTTATCTCTGAGAGTGACCATTAACAAGCTGGAGATGGTTTAAAATCACTATATTCCAGTTATTTACTAAGTTGGGGAAAAAAATTAGTTTTTTTGCCATAGTTTTCTATATTGCTTGACTGAATTATTACGTTTTGATACTTATTAAACGCAAATTTTTATGTTCTCTAACGTGTTGGAAAGCAATTTTTCGCTAGGATGCGCCGTGAAGAAGTTACGAGGGAGAAACCAAAAAAAGTACAAAATTTCGAGGTTTAGTAGATGCCAAAAGTTGTACCGAGGTAGGTCGTGTTACCATTTTTTATATTTAATCAGTTGCACACATATGTACGAGATAGAATAATAAAAACTACTACACCACCGTTTGCAGCGTAGAATCATTCTAATGACTGGCCTATTTGGTCAAGCAACATTTTGCATCATGATAACATTAGGAGGGGACGTTACATAAAGCGGTCTGACTTTTATTTGCTTCGATCCGCATCTTGAAATGGTTGAAACTTTATGATGCAAAATGTTGTTCAATGAAAAGAAACTATGGTGCAGTAATATAGTGCAGCAAACATGCTCTCAGAGAGAGAGAGAGAGAGAAATAATCATCATCATCACCATCATTCAGCCACAAGAAGTCCACTGCTGGACATAGGCCTCCTCCATGGTTTTCCAAAAAGTCCGGTTGGAAGCGGCCTGCATCCAGCGCCTTCCTGCCACTTGGATGAGGTCATCTGTCCATCTTGTGGCTGGTCGTCCTACGCTGCGCTTGCCGATATGTAGTCTCCATTCGAAAACTTTTCGGCCCCATCGGCCATCAGTTCTGCGTGCTATGTGCCCCGCCCACTGCCACTTCAACTTACAACAACAACAACCACAATAACAACCGCTGGGCTATGTCGACGACTTTCGTTCGTCTACGGATCTCATCATTTCTGATTCGATCTCGTAGAGAAATTCCGAGAGAAATAATGTATAGGCTTAATCATTACGCGTGCCCAATGCGGATTGGCGATTTTAAGCGGTTAACCTCTTCACGATTGTGTTCTTTCACTGTTAGGGAGTGGTATTGCTACAATAAATTCACCAATATCAGTAATTAAAGTAAAATAGAAAATTATGATACTTAAAAAAAAACATAGTTTCGTTGGCTAAGCCAAAAAGCGTGGGTGATTTTCGTCTAATATAATTAAAAGCCTCAGCGCTTGAAATCCGCGGTGGGCACGCGTGGTAATTAAGCCCATACTCTCTCTCTCTAAGAGAAGGCCATGTAGTGAGACGTATATAGGCTACAAAAATTAAAGGCAGACCTACGATGTAAATTGAACGATACCAAAAAGTTATTAATATTATTACGAGTATGATTGAGAGTAATGTATCTCCCTTTCATCATCATCATCAGCCATTCGACGCCCACTGCAGGACATAGGCCTCCATCATGGTTTTTAACCATGAAGGATTTTGGCATAATCGCCACGCTTGGCAGGCGGGTTGGCGACCGCAGAAAGCGGTTGGAATCTCAGAAAGAGGCTGCTGCCCGTCTCCTGGTAATTTATTTCCTTAGTCGCCTTTTACGACATCCACGGAAGGAAATGGAGTGATGCTATTCTTAATCCGGCGCCACACGGAATCTCCCTGTGCCTAACATATAATCACACTATCTAACTCCACTGAAAACTGAAATGAACTGCAACTTTTGTCATATCCAGCTAAGGAGCCGTTACTGATACGCCGCTTTTCGCTTTTCATATTGAATCTTAATCACTTTCATAATAACCTCTGCTCGAATACGTTTATGGCTCAGGCATAATATCTGAATGTTGGGGAGAGAACTCTGATCAAACAAAAGAGAGATAAATTGTATTGAATCTTTGTTCAGGGCACAAGCATTCCTATTAGTGTGCAGGGCGAGGCGAGGCGGTCCCGGAACGGCATCACTCATATTTGCCACTCACACTAACTATTTGCCACACAAACTAACTATTTGCCACTCTCATGGCGGCAATATTAAGTGAGCGAAAGGCAATTAGTTTCTTTAAGTGACTGAGGTATATTCCGTCTAGATTCACCGAAGGTGAGCCCGTCTGGCTTACTCAAACAAAAGTTATCTTTAAACGTCTCGCCTTACCTAGCTTGCACTCGCTCCAATATAATGTAGGGTTCTCAACCTTTAACGCTCTACACAGTTATGCAACTTTGCAACAAAATGAAGTGTTAATCAGTTGTTCCATACTTTGAGCAGTTACGGTTCTTAGAGTTTTCTTCGAGATAAGCGAGGTTTTTTGTTTATACCCGTTTTCTGAGTTATATATCTGACAAGAGTCTTACAAAATATGTAGTCCACTTTTTTTCTGACCGTACAAAATGCTTCTGAATTGGGACTGACATTTTGAGGTATATATTCAGACACATCTTTGAAGATAAAATACCTTAAATTGGTGCGATCGTTCCAAGGAAGTTATTCTTGTCATCAATACAAACAACTTTTAATACGCGATCAACTTTGAAATCGCGAAAAAATATCATTTGTTCTGTATACTATTGTACATGCTCCAGTTATGTCTGAAACAGCTGATATTTTTTTCGCTTTCTACTAAACCACAACACCTGTGTGGCGTATGAACAAAATACTAGAAAGAGCGAAGCAACAAAAATTGTAGCATCGCACCGTAGTGGGCCCCGTGCTAAGATGACTTAAGTACAGCTCACTTCACGACAAAAGAGGAACCTATTATAACTGATGATGTACACCCGTTGCGGCCAAAGAGTACTTTAACTTGAATAATATCGTGTAGTGAAACCCACACACCAACGAGCTTCGATCAAAGACCGTGGAAGGTTTACTTTACAATATGTTTACTAGAATGAGACTGGCTAGTTTGTTCTTCCTAACAATAATCTAGAAATAATTACAGCTGCTTGTACTCCTAGTATCCTTCTTGCTCGTCTATCTATCTTTTTATACAGGCCATGAAAGATCTGATATGTATTAGATGCCAGACGGAACAAAACACATATTCATTTCATTTCGGTTCTTATTTTAAAAACACGTGAACAAAATATTAAATACCACCTTATTTTAATACTATTTAAATATTTAGTGCTGTTTTGTGACTAGCAAAGGTGACAAGCCGCTGGAATTAAAAAGGTGAGAATAAATCAAGAACTCAAATCGAAATATATTATTCGTGTTGACTTTTGACGCAATTGCTGTGACTTATTAAACATCAAATCTAATCAGAGTTGTTAGTTTTGTATGTTAGTTTTATGTGGAAAATAAACTGACAAAAGAACTGGAATAAAAAATAACCGACAACCCGACTGCTGAGCTTTAACTACTAAGCAGGCGGGACCATCCTAGACACCTCGTAACAGTTACATTGTTGAATTTGGGTCCCGCCTGCTTAGTAGTTAAAGCTCAGCAGTCGGGTTGTTGGTTATTGTTGGGTTTATGCCAATTTCATATAGCCTATGACACTCGTGCAAACATGACGCACCGATTGAGATAAATTTTTTTGTAAAAATCTGACCATTGGTTAAGGAGTTATGAGGGAACATAGAATCAGACATACTTACATACATACGAGCCTAACACATTACCCTCCTTTTGGGCTCCGCCGCCGTCGGGTAAAAAACATGCTTAAAATATTATATTATATTCCTGTATCTATCTACTTGTAATACATAATGACCCCAGAAATAATTGCTTACTTTTGCTAGACGTTAAATAGAAAGACCAAGACATTTTTGCCTAGAGGTAGAATTAATGTGGTGGCCTACGGTTTCAATTCTTCCTGCTTGTAACATTGAAGTTTTGGGCTTCTGAATCGACAGGGTAAGGGTAAGGGTAAGGGTCTATAAGGGTAGACTTTTATGAATTGCCGTGCTAGCAATGAAGGTAGACTTCTATGTATTACCGTGCTAACAATGAAGGCAGACTTCTGTGCATTGCCGTGCTAGGTAAACGAGCTGCGAAACTTTGGGCGTGCAATTTCTGAACTTTATCGTGCGGACGTGAACCTTGGCCGCGGATGAGGAAAATATTGCGTCTTGAATTTTTGAAGCGGCCCGTGTGTTTGATCGCATAACACTGGAAGATACCAGACAATTGATATTCCATAATACGCAATTTACTATTACTATTCTTTACTATTTAATAATAATAAAATAATAATAACTTCCACACAAAACAATCACTTGTCCTGGTCCCAAACTAGGATACTCTGTGCTGTGGGAACCAGGCCAGGACATCTCAAACGTGTAAATACACCCAGACTGAGGCCATTTGTACAAATGCCTGGCTTTATATATCCTCCTAAGTCCTGACCTTGAAAACAACAATAGAAAACCATTGTTATTTTCAAGGTCAGGACTTAAGAGGTTAAATAAACATAAACGTAAACATTTACATACAGGCACATACATTGCTTCTGGTCCCACACTAGGATACCCTGTATGGTAGGTCTTTAGTGAATTTCCTCTAAAAATGGCCACTTTGGCAACATTGCTGCTTGTTCATTTTAAAATCTAGATTATATTAGAGAAAAATGGACGAAAAAAGTGCAAACTGTGTATTTTCAAATTAGTTATTTGTTAAGAAAAAATAAGAGTTGGTTGTTAATACCCCAATGATTATGCGTGACAAACGTTGGTCCCTGCATTGCCCTTTGTGTTAAAGGCGTGAGCTTATCTTTGAACCGCTATATCCCATCTTCGTAGAATTACTAGGGATATGTCAATTTGCCGTTATCGCCGACGAAATAGGAGCGTAAATCGATTGATCTGTCTTTGACAAGTCGTGTAGAGATTGCCTAGCCAGAGGCGGCAATCGAGTATTTCCGGTTTTACTATCTTTACTCAGTACACAGTGTTCAGTGTTCCAATTTCACAGAGCTGCGAAATACTTCATACGTAGTCTAGTAGAAAATTTTGGAAATAGTTTAGTCATCTAATTAGAAACGTAGAATTGCTATTATCACCACTCAACTCAGATTATATTTTTTATTCTCTTATGTACATTTGTGAAGTTCAAGTTCTCTCTCTCTCTATCTCTGAGAGAAGGCCCGTGCTCTGCAGTGGGACGTATATAGGCTACATAAAAAAAGGAGAAAAAAATATTTTGTTAACATTTTTACGTGTAATTGTCGCCAGATTGCAACAGCAAATGTAGACTGCTCATTCTATTGTATTTTACATACTTACACATACAAAATATTTCTTGGTTATAGGAATTTCCTTAAGAATAGGAAGAAAAAGGAAAAATGTGTACAAATAACAAACCAAATAAATTTTACGATTCCATTCCGTTTCGCTTTGTTATTGCGTTGCTGGGGACGACAAAGCGCAAACGTCTACGGCCGAATAAAGCCTGGCGCCTACTAAACTTACTACATCGAACAATGCGCGAATCCGGAATCAAAAAAATAATATTATTTTGGAAAATTGAGCAAAATATTTTCAAAAGCTATATCACAAGTTGTTGGAAATGACAATCTGTAACCGACATGATTCAGGAATTGTGTAAAAGTGCATTTTACATAACAGTGTATAAATGTGTCACACAAGTCAGGGCTTGAAATTGTCAATCCGCGGTGGCAATTACGCCCATACTCTCTCTCTCTCTCTCTCTGAGAGAAGGCCTGTGACTTGCAGTTAGACGTACATAGGCTACCCAAAAAAGGGCTTTTACAATTCTATAACTTTCGCGTTTTACGCGTCTGCTGAAAATGTCGCAGCCTCTGGTAAATCATTGTCCTAACTACGAGAGATCTTTTAGCGCTTAGTCTATGCATCGGGTGACCCAAGGGCTTTGGCAGTGCCAAAGAAGGCAACAGTGTTTTGATGTCCAGCCTTTTGATGCCCTGAAAATTGTGGCCAGATTGGTCACAAATCTCTATCGAAATTAATCCCGAGTAAATTTATTTTCAATTACAGTTTTTGTCTCACTTTACCATTAATATTAATTATGTTGTAATATCTTAAGTCGATTTACTACATATGATTTTAAGTACCACCTACCACATAGCGCCTTTACAAAGCAGAAAAGAGAACATGATATTGAAAAATAGAAAATTTAAGGGAAAAAAATGAAAAACCTATTGAACACATTATATTCTTTTTTCTATTGAACACATGTTGAACACACACACAATTTGTGGAGAACATACCCTGCATGGTATATGGTATATGCACTTATTTATATAAACAACGTCTATTAGTGCGTGCGTGCATGTGGAACCGAATCGCCTACGAGACGAATACGATGCGATTCGGCGCGTTTCGGTCCGACTCTACTCTAATGGACGCTCGGCTTAGAGAGGCATCCCCAAATGCATTCGGTCCCATGCAAATGTATGGCACATTAACGTATTTGCATAGGGATTGCGGCTTTCTCGTTCCATTGCTTACGACTTGCGACAGGCTGAAGCCTCGAGGAAAGAGATTGAAATCACATATTCGCCACGGACCGCGCTGGACATTTTACTAAGATTTTACACACAGCTGAATAAATCCAACTTGTTTGTGTATAATATGCCCAAGAGAGCGAGCGATAATAGGATATTTATGCCGAGTGCTTAAATAAATTGGTTCGGCTTTTAATTCCATTCTATTCAGAAGTGAAGTATTGGGTGTAATCAATGTGAGCGCGGAAGTCCTCCGAGGGAGATTAAAACGAGCCCGAATTCTCTTTCAAGCTGCGCAAAGTTAGATCGATTTAAACTCCATCACTTATTTACGTTTTCAATCCATCGCGGAGCGGTTCTGGTACCGTTGCTTTACTTCGATGCGCTGTGATCGCTGTGAATAAATTAACAGTATAATTTTATTGTAACCCGTGTACAATTTTGGAACCAAAATTAATTTGAATCGTGTTTGTTCTCCTTCGCCCGCCTTTTTTTCCTGTTTCGACCGTTTGTTTTGCATTTAAATGTGTTTATTTGTTCGCGCGACTGTTTTCGCGTAACTTGTCACACATTTAGTCTCGTCGGCTTAAAGAAGGGCCGGCGGGCACGACAACGGCTGATATCAAACGGTGTCGGAAATGTAAACGTTTCTCTCGCAACCTATAAAGGGAAAATTGCCCTTTCTTCCACTACTAAAAGGAAAACATATCTCGTCCAAAATTTGTATGGAACCACCCATATTGTTAATACAAAAATAATTAATTGAATCAGACAACGTGGTAAGGAATTATCACTGAACATAAAAAAATACGAATGAGAAAGAAGATGGAGGAGGTTGCTCCTTCTTTCTTGGGGTCGGTTAAAACTAGCTTATATTCTTTTTGTTGCACTAACCCGTGCTGAGGACAAATTATAATCATGTAGGTACAGCGATATCATTCCGATGTAAAAACCTAACTGCAAAGTGGGTTACTCGGTTTTTAAAAGTAGCTTTTTTTTACTTTTTTATTAAATAAAGAATAAAATTATGACCGTGCTCCGAGTCTGAAAATACTTTTGCCTGCCCCCATTTAAACAATCGTAAAACGTTCCAGAACAAACCCTTTCAATCCGAACTTTTCTAAATATTGAACTCCTAAATGCTTTCTTTAGGTTCCTGTGTGGATCTCTCTGTGGTGGGCGAGTTTCAGCGCCTTAACAGAATAAAAGGCGTCCTCAATTAGCACAAAGTTTTCAAAGGAGCAAGGCTTCAGACGATCTTTTTGCTGGATGAAAGCGTTTTGTTTGTACGCGTGGGTGAGTTCTTAGCAAGGGTAAAACAAATAGAGTCGGCCTTACGTCTACCGTGAATTATAGTCTCTTACGGTCTCTTATAGTCTCTTATAATGCAATCACAAGCAACAACTTCAACATTTAAGTAACAATGGAGTTTAGTGCTTAGAGAACGTAATGGGTGTACCGATTTAAGTAGTTTCGATTTATTAGTTTCAGACCGGGTTTAATATCGTGGCTCGTGGGTTCGATTCCCACTGGGGGCCGCCATGCAAATGACCTCAGTCTGGGTTATTTCCATGTTTGTGATGTCCTGGCCTGGTTACCATGGAACTGAGTATCCTAGTCTAGGTCAAGTGATTGTGTTGTGTGGAAGTTATATTATATTAAATTACTAGTTCATGGTTCGTAGTTCGTGATCTCCACTCGAGAAGCTTTGTAGCCTTATCGAGGATCGGTTATTAAAACTGTCATTACTATTTTGTTTTTTTCTGTATATACACATTCCACTGCAGGGCACATGCCTTCTTGAGATAGAATAGAATTTTATTTTTATTATTTATAAATAATAAAAACCAACCATATCTTAATGAGGCTCCATCCCACTAAGGGTCCTGAACTGAAGGAAAGAAAACTCACGCCTGTATCCCGGAGAAGTAGGCAGAGACCAGGGACTGCCACCTGCCACGACCCTGACAGATCACTGAGTAAATACGTGATATGGTGGTACGGAATCATCGGTGTGCAAGTCCAACACGTACTTAGCCGGTTGCTAGTAAATTGCTCTGGTGTCAAAATAATTTTGAGAGCAGAAAGTGGGCGGTTAAGTACACAATATTCGTAAAAGTTTAATTTTTTTTCCGTAACTTCCAAAGAATCCAAAGAATATAAAACTAACTTCTACCCTCTTTACGGCTTTATGATTTTTCCTTTTCAATTAGTTGGAAACAAGTGGGTAAGTTTTCGATTTTAAATCAACAAAACTATTATTGTTTGTTCAATCTCTTTTAGTGAGTGGGTGGGTGAAAATGAAATTCGTACCATGGCCTTGGAAGTTACTAGAATATGTTTCAAAGGTAGTATATATGTCAACGGTACATACTTACATGACAACTTTACCCCGACCCGTTCCAGCGAATGAATGAAACAACTATTTTTTAGAGCCCCGTTCGCCATGTCCGCCCGTGTGTCTTACGGCAATAAAACGGTGGATAAAATTTCGAAAAAAAAAAATTTAAGGGTACCTCCTCTACACCTAAATCAGGGATGCTTTTCTTTCCGCCTACGGGTGTCGTCGGATTGGTCGTAAAAAAATATTGTCGTTGTAGGAAGAGATTTTGTTTAGGGTTTCGTTTGCGAAATATTAAGCTGTAAGGAACAAATTTAGTATAGAAACGTAAAAATCCATGGCACACATATAATGGACTTAAAAGGAAAACTATAACGGCTAAGTAGGCTTCACAAGTTAACGAGTAGTAGGGGACCAACGCATAAACGGAAAATTTCGTTCATAATACATTGAAAATTACTTTGATGAAGTTGTTAGTTCTGTAAACCCCTCTTTCCACGGAACCCTACACTGCGCGTGGCCCACCACGCCATTGGCCGGTTCTTTTCGCGATTTCCGCGTCGATCTCATAATAAAAATTGCTCTAATCATTTTAGTTTCACCGCTCTTTCTGTTTAGGTACAAAATGTACCCGAATACGTCAACCCTTTTTCCGGGACAAGGTGACTTTAAATTCGTTCACCGTATTTTAAGGGGCATTCTAACCATGATATAAAAACATATGGTGCTAGTCTTAAAAGAAAATTGCGCGTCAAAAAAGTATTTTGTTGCTAACCAAAATTACTTCTCTTAAACATAAACAAAAAATATCAAGACGATTGCTTTTCGTTAAAAAAAACTATGTTTGGAGCGTCTTATAGTCGGCACCGACAATTTTTTTTAAATTGTTTACGCCCATCGGAGCTCGAGAGTGTTAAGCATTTAACGTATTAGAAAAGTTTTTTCAACTTTACCGTACTACTACCTACCACTTCGATTTTGGATTCACAGTTTGGAGTGAAACGTCGGAAATCACGAATATTTACTAGTATACTTACTTTACTTAGTATGTTTTACCATTACTGATAAATCACTAATAATAATGCTTTTCACAATAAAAAGAACATTTCCTTAAAACACGCTGAACGATTTCTAAGTCACCCTGTAGTGTGATGTGATGGGATTAACAAGAGATGCTAAACTCAAGACGATCTAGGTCCACATACATTTATTGTTCTAATTTAACCCTCAACATTGTTCTGCGGCAGTGAAGGATTACACTCAATCCTGTTAGACTCTCTCGTAAGACGCCTCTATTCAGACTCATCCTTGTCTGTTGTATGGACAACAGCAATAGCTTTGTCACTGTCACATCGAGTGAGAGAGAACGGTCACGCAATAGCATCTGAAGTCTCTAGCTCTTTAATTTTAAGACATGAATCAACACTGACGCCGCTTTTCCAGCTGATAATGGGATATTATTCATTCATTTGACAATAATCCTTTGAAGTTATATTACCGAACTTTCTAGGTTCTATTTGTTAGCTACCTCCAAAACAAGAAACGTAATAATAATAACTTCAGCACAACACAATCACTTGTCCTGGTCCCAAACTAGGATACCCTGTACCATGGTAACCAGGCCATGACATCACAAACATGGAAATCTACCCAGACTGAGGCCATGTGTACAAATGTACGGTGGTCCCAAGTGGGAATCGAACCAACGAGCTCCAGCATAGTAATCAGACGTGATACCGGTAGGCCAAAGAGGCAGTGGAATGTACTTTACTATTTAGGTACACAACTATTTCTTATCTGAAAGCCCTATCACACTAGCAATTTGCGAGCGATTTGAAAGCGTCGCGGCGAGCTGGACACTCAGAAGCAAAATGGATTAATCTGACGAGGAAACACTACTGCTGACTTTGTTACTTCGAAAATGCAGAAAACGAAAGCAGATACAAGTCAACGACGAATCTGAGAGGATTCATTATTAAGTAATCGACTGGGAGAGAGCGACTACTATGTATCCCGTATAACGGGACGATTCATAAATAACTTTGTATCCACTGCATCAACGACGATTGAACCTCTAAATTATGCTACGTCTGCTTACAGACGTATCTTTTATATGACTCAAGTGGGGTGGGTGGGGCGGACTGTCGAACGCGATTGTACAAAATGGCGTCGAGGGTGGTAATCGCGGCGACATCGCCGCGTCATCGCGGCGCATCGCATTTTCCTTTTTTTGTACAATAAAGTGTGGCCTAATCTACACTTCTTGAGCCAGAGGTCGCGGGTTCAAGTCCCGGCGTGGGTGGAATTTTTAGCCTCTAAATAGAATTTTAAAAACGTTGTTTTGCCTTATTAATTAGCCTACGACCTATTCTCAGACCTACCAAATATACACAAATAATTTCATAAAAATCGGTGAAGCCGTTTGGCAGGAGTTCGATAAGAAACACTGTGACACAAGATTTTATATATTAGATTAACGGTCTATCGATTAACACGTTTGACTATCAAAACAGAGGTCGTGGGTTCGGTTCCCACTAAACGTTATTGTGTTGTATGGAAGTAATTATTATTAGGGTTACCATTTTCTTCCTTGGTGCTTTATCCAATGAAAAAAACCGGCAATGTGCGAGTCGGACACGCGCACGAAGGGTTCCGTACCATTTGAATATTTCAAGCTTCTATCTGTTGCCGTTATTAATATCGAGCAAAAAACGGAAAAAATCACGTTTATTGTATGGGGGGCTCCCCTTAAATATTTATTTTATTCTGTTTTTATTATTTGTTGTTATAGCGGCAACAGAAATACGGTTCATGAGATACAGCCTGGTGACCGACGGACGGACGCGCAGCGGAGTCTCAGTAATACCTTACCCTTTGGGTATGGAACCCTAAACAGATTAACCCCCGTACCGGCAAATTTCCACATTTGAATCTAATTTAATGATTTAGGATAGGCCACCTGAGAGGGAAAGTGAAAATTAAGTTTCAACGCAACTGCTGATGTACGGTTTCAGAAATGTGGGAACTTCGTACACATTATATCACACAAGACCAGATAGAACTGTCATGCCTAGAACGAACGCCTGGCCTTGGTTGACTTTCAACTATTCGTTGGCGCAATTTAGGGCAATGGTGTATACTGTATTCTGATTGCGAGTCTAGCAGAATAACAATGTGATTTTCTAACCTGTTGAGTGGCCTATACCTACCTAGTTCTTTAATAAGTTGTTTTTTTGCATTAAAGTCTTATGATATACCGGGGTTTCACTTTTCGAGTAAACCTCAGAGCACTATATTGAGATATCTGTGGAGTAAACATTCTTATCTTGCACGGCATAAGTGCTAGTAAGAAACGTAAAGGACGAGCCAGTCAGTTTACAAAAACAGTCCGTAAATAACGATGTTAATAAATTCTCGCCCTCACTGAAGTTAATCCAAGGAAGGCGTAAATTTTCAAGTGCCCTTTGAAATCTTGCCGCGGTAATTAATGACCTCTTACGTACAATTTACAGACAAGGAAGGGACTGAGGTGCCCTGCAGTACGCCTGCAGTCACTAACTAATCAAGTTATAACAACAGAAACGTGCAAATAACAAAAACGTAGGTAGAATGTGACGTACAGACAGCATATTAATCTTTAACTAAGGATGCCGTAATTATAAAAACATAAAGTTGCCTTTAGCAGCTGACGGTTAAAGTGTACTCAGCGTCTTAATTATGTATATTAGGTAAAGCATACAGTGTACGGAATTAAATATCCACTTTACTCCGTGGTGAAACTAGGTATGCGTTAATAATAATGTTAAGTTACAGATATCTGTTGTAATGCGATATCCACTATGTAGCATACATAATTCCCCCCCATAGGTAATACAAAAATACAAAATACAAAAAACTTTATTGTCATAAAGGTGTACAATACAGAGGTAATGCCTGGTCAGCAAACTAGAATACTCTGTATTATGGGTAACTAGACTTCCGCTCAAAAGTGATAATGTTTTTATTTTAATAGTCTAATATTGTACTTTGACATTAAAAAAAAAACAGACTATAATACTGTACGTTGAAATTAAGTTTAGATTTCTTATTATAAATATAATACACTGCTGTATAAACTAACTTATTATGTTAATATACTACATAAACTGCGGAAAAATAACATAAATTAACTACACTTACGTAAATAAACAAGGTGGGTGTTAGATATATCAAGGACTCACCATACAGGATAGATACGGAAGGCGGGATGCTGCAGAACACTTGTAAATCTATGATTTTTTATTTATTTGAGCTTGTGCACACTTTTGGTTTGTAACGAAGAGAGTGAGTGAAGGCACAGGGATGGGATAGGTGAATGAACTAGGAGTAGTGATGCCCTTGGATCAAACACCCGCGATCATTCAAACCTAGTGTTTTGACGTGACAATCAGTACTTGTAAATCTGAGAATGCTGTCAATAAAAATAGGTAGGTAAAGACTAAACAGTGGGTTTAATTTAATTTATTACAAAATATGTTTTAATTTTTTTTATTGAATGTTGCAAGCCGCTCGGTGCTATAGTGCTAGAGATCTATTAACCAGTTAAAGGTTAAAAAACTTAGCTCTTTATTTAATGGACGCTAAAAAATTATAGAAACGGCGTGCAAAGGAAGTTCTTGGAGTTACGGGAATTTTCGATATTTCTGTTCTACTGGATCAATTTGATAAACTTTTTGTTACTAAAGATGTTTTGTAGAATTGTAGTTGTAATTGTAGTACATAAGCGACAAAGTAAAGTGGCTATTTTA
This sequence comes from Yponomeuta evonymella, assembly GCA_963969515.1. Lineage (NCBI taxonomy): Eukaryota > Metazoa > Arthropoda > Insecta > Lepidoptera > Yponomeutidae > Yponomeuta > Yponomeuta evonymella. Next base: position 5,288,666 of record OZ018362.1, read on the forward strand.
TTTTTGTATTCTTGTACAACTGTGGTATGCATTGTACGACACACAACTAAGGCGCAAGTTTCCGTTTATTAAATGTTTGTGTAGAATAAATTATTTATTTAGTTAATAGCTAACTCAGCAAACGTCGTTTTGCCATATAAATTATTATTTAACCTATTCTCAGACCCACAGAAATATAAACAAAACATTTATTAAAATCCGTGAAGCCGTTTCGGAGGAGTTCGATATCAAACACTGTGACACGAGATTTGTATATTAAGTATATATTAGATTTGTTCGTAGGACGCTATTGCACAGAAGAAAAAAGCCATTGTCTAAATTTTGAGATTCTAGCATGATATTGTATGATCAGGCGTTACTTTGCGGAAATCCATAATAGCATTAAAATGTGAAAATTACTTTGCTAAATTCCGCCAAAATCCCACAAGCACCATGCGGTTAGTTAATGCACCGCTTTTTCAAGCAGAAGCAAGAAACAAACACACCACCACCGACACCAATACTTGTGTGAAAAAATACGTTGCGACGCGTTTCGACCATCGGAGCCTGAGGGTGCCTCGTGTTAGAGGCGAAACGCGTACAAGTAAAAAAGCAAATGGACAAGTCACTATAAAAAACAACCAAATCCCTTCCAGTGTGCCTTTAAAAAAGTTACTTACTTTTGAAGCGAATATAGAACTAAATATTCTGTGAATATTTCAAGCGTCTACCTGTTGCCGTTATTAATATCGAGCAAAAAACGAAAAAAAAAAGAAACGTTTGTTGTGTGGGAGCGCCCCATACTTTTTTTATTCTGTTTTTAGTAGGTCATCTGTGAAAAGGTATCACGGTTCATGAGATACAGCCTGGTGACAGACAGACAGACAGACGTCAGCCGGACAGACGACGGACAGACGGACAGTGAAGTCTTATAGTAATAGGACGAATTGGGTATTTGACAAAATATCAAATGAGTTACTTTTAAAACGGAATTTTGTGTGAAAATACTTGCTTATGACATCACATTTCAGAGTACTCTTTTTATGTTTAATCTATTTTAAAATTGTAATAACATACATTTTCAGAGATATTTTGTAATTTTTGTTTTAATCGAGCATATGAAATAATTTATTTTTGATCGTGTCAAATACCGTATTGACAACCTTCTCCTTTTGAAGTCTGTTAAAAATTGTGTTGTAGGCACCAATAAGGTCACTCTCAGTTTAAAAAACCTCTTTTGACGAATTTGTGAAAAAAAACCTGGCATTGATATTTCAAATTGACATTGTGATCATCCTGAGAGTTTCATAAACATTTACTGTGAACATTTCTATGAAATATTTTTAAACTTTAATTTAATTTACAATGGATTTTACTTTACAAACATGCCCCGTGAAAAGACCCAAATATGTGCCCGTTGAAACCGCAGGTAACGGTTCTAAAAAGTTATTGCTAATTTAGCCTGAACAGACGACTTGGTCCTACTGCGTGCCATACATAAGCAGCCTATATACGTCCCACTGTAGGGCACACTCCTTCTCTCAGAGAGAGAGTATGGGCTTAATCACCGCGCGTGCCCACCGCGGATTGGCGATTTCAAGCGCTGAGGTACGTGAATAGCTCAGACACTCAGGTTTCCTCACGATGTTTTCCTTCACGGTTAGCGAGTGGTATTGCTGCTATAACATCACTGCGTGCCATGATAAGCATTTATCGTTACTATGCCAAAGAGTGTTTGGTAAAGAAAAAACTTCCAACTACAGTCTAATCTTTTTCTATAATATCTACTAGTTGGTAAACTTCATACCACCTCAGAATCAATAGTTTTCAATAGGTATTCTGCGCTGTGACAAGTTAGGCTAGCATAAAACAATTTATTGCCTAAAGTAGGTTACTTTAGTGTATTCTGTGTCTTAGGCGTATATAGGCGATCATTTCCGCGCCTCCGCCCCACGTCCCTTCTGTGTAGCTGCTGGCTTAGTCCACCGACCGTCCTACCGCCGGACCATATGCCCTGCTCACCTCCACTTTCAAATCCTTTTATCATCATCATCATCATCAGCCATTTGACGCCCGCATCAAGCGACTCCCTGCCACCGTAACTTCGCACGGTCGTCAAACTAGACTCTTTTTATAACTGTGGTGAAATATCGGTAGTATTGGCATGTCAAGGAGAAGGGTGTATTTGTTTCCTATTTTGGGCGTGGCTCTTGGCGTCGAGTTAAATTTTAGTTACTTTTAATTGTACCATTAGTGAAAATCTCACTTTATAGAAGTATACTGATACTGTTCGGTTACCGGCTGAATGATCGGCGACGTGTTGCTATGACTCTAAAAAATTCAGGGCCCACCTTAATAAGCTAGTCTTGCATTTCGACCTTGATATTTACGATCCGACTGCTGCGACCCGGCAGCGACGATCGGGACGCGTGGTACGGTTTTGTATGGATTTCACTTTCTGGTGTAAGGAACGTGGGATCGCCCGACCACCAGTTTGCGCTGCCTATAAGTCCTCAGAAAGCTATGCCTACAAATCTGTACAGAGCGGAATGGTGCGACGACAGAACATAGGAATCTCTGTTCTGTGGGTGCGACCGTGGGCGGCGCTGTGGAAAATCAGAAATCCGAAATTTATTTTACCATAAAGAATTTACATCCTGTTGAATGTCCAATACTCCGTATGCTACGTGATTACATGTCCTAGTCCCAAACCTTACAATGGAGAACTTGCATTAAAAAAATGTTATAATATAATCGGACAGGCCCAATTTTTTTTTATCTAATTTTTTTCATTGTAACTTTCATATTTTATGTCTCGCTTCTTGTGTGCAATAAAGAATATTCTTATCTTATCGTATCTTATCTTATCTATTTAGGGGCATTGTTCGCAGAACGAGCATCGGCTCCATCGTAACCTAACCATGAAATTATTAAAGTTAAATAGATCTTATTACTAAGTTATCCTTAACAAATTTATGATTAATACTGGCGTTTCCGCTATAAGGTTCAGAAAGAATACTCTGCAGCTTCCCACATCGAAGCCATGTTAAAACCTTGGTCATTTTTGTTCTCTACAACTAATTCTAGTCACGTGGTACAAACTATACAAACTATGACGTCACAAGTTGCACGTAATACCTTACAATGTATGAAGCGTTTATCAATACTTGAATTATCTCGTAAAATAATGTTTTTATGCATCTACATCCTTTTATAAGCTAGCCAGTAGGGATTCGTTAAGAGATTTCTTTAAAGAAACTAACATCCTGACAGTTGCCAGTCAGTATATCTATGAGAATATTATGTACGTCAGGAAAAATATCAGTAATTTTAAAACCGTAGGTAGCCTAAGTTTATGTAAATAAACATAAACTTTCTTTCCCAAGATTTAGGCTGGTAAAGGTTAATACATACTTTATTGGGCATTGTATAAGTTTTTACAATAAGATCCCTGAAGATATAATAAGCGTGCCTGAAGCGCGGTTAAAAAAATGTGTAAAGCGCACTTTGTGCCAAAAGGGCTACTATAGCATTAAGGATTATTTAGATGACTAAAATGTGTGGAATTAAAGCCAGTTCAGTGCATCCTAGTACAAGGTTTTAGAAGATATGACATATAAACTCTGTTAATTAAGGAATATGTTTGAAAAGACTAAGTTTGGAGCTTTTTGTCTAGTGTTACTTACCTAGTGTTACTTGTAACAGTTTCTGTGTTACTTTGAATATTTTTTTCTCTATCTGATATGTTTTATATTTTTGTTAAGTTTTCTCATTTTTTGAAAACCCCAAATTTTTTTGTTTTAATTATTTAATTTTTTTATTTGTTTTGAGTTTTTCTATGTCTTCTATGGACTAAAAGCAATGCCACTTCGATCTAAGTTTGTCGCAAGTTCCTCATTGTAGCCAAAGTTAATTTATCGTCAGGAGTGACAGAGCCCAAGTGAAAGACAGTCGAAGGAAAAAAAAATCAGGTGATTTTTTTCCCCAGTTATGACCGAACGAGCAAGAACCGATTACCGCGTGATGCCAATATTTGAAGGAAAAGTCTGCGAGCAAGCTTTGAAGAAGCACTATTCTCTGGAGACGAACGAGTATCTGCAATGCCATTGGAGACGCTGCATGGAGAAGTTTTTTAAGACAGGCGCCAAACGCTCTAAGCCTTTCCAATTGCCTCATCATGGGTATGTCTGAAATATGGATTTACGTTCCTTATTGTCAGCTCAGCTGGGAGAGCGCTGGCACGGTTAGTCAGAGGTTGCGGGTTCAAGTCCCGTCATGGGTGGAATTTTTAGCCTCTGACTAGGTTTTTTTTTAAGTTCCTTCTCAGCTTTTTTGTCTCGGCAAAAACAAACCTCTGTCATATTTGGTTACCTCACTTGCCATCGATGGAGAGACGCAAAGTTCAGTGGTCGGCAGATCGACTTTTACATACATGTATTCGTTGCAAAGTAGCTTGTAAGGTAACTGAGTAGATTGCACGCGTGTAAAGGTTGACGTGCTCTCGACTGTACCTTAATAATAAAAACAAAAACATAACATAAACTCAAGCCTGTATTCCAGAGGGGTAGGCAGAGACCAGGGACCTTAATAATAATGAGCCTATATACGTCACAGGCCTTCTCTCAAAGAGATTGAGACAGAGTACGGGTTCATCACCAGGGGTGCCCTCGCAGATTGACTATTTCAAGCACTGATGCATTTAAACACTTCAGACACTTAGCATCTATACATGTCATGGCAGTATACATGACAGTAACTATACATGTCATGTCCAAGTGGCAGGAAGGCGCTGGATGCAGGCCGCTTCCAACCGGTCTTTTTGGAAATGCATGGAGGAGGCCTATGTCCAGCAGTGGACTTCTTGTGGCTGAATGATGATACATGTCATAGCCTAATATTTTATGATTTGTATAGACGTTTTTGCTAATTTCACCAATGTCGTATTTATTGTAGGGACTACCATTTCTATAATGGTGAAATAAAGTATAGACCGGCCGAGTCGTTGTTTAGAAAAACCAACTTCAAGTACAACTTTAAGCCCGGTCCAGGATACGATCATATCGGCGAGTTGCCTATTCCCAACGAAATGAAATACTCGAGATCATTGCCAGCAGTCAACATTGAAGAGCCTGTCTTGATAAAACAGACCTCTAGCGAGGAAACTTCTGGAACCCTCAAAAAAGAAGACATTCGAGTGAAACAATCACGGATTCCCCCGCGAAGGGTTGAAAAGAAAACCGTCCTTGAAAGTACATATTTAAATAACAGTATTGCGTCAGTCGGTCGACCAGTTTCTGGTAAACACACGAAAAAACTTGCGCACAAAACTGATAAACACACTACCGTTACAAAAACTACTATTCAAGTAACTGAGGAAGCTACTGTCAAAGTAAACAAGGAAGACCAAAAGATAACGGTTCAGAACAAATGTACGGTGGCAGTTCATAACAGGCACAAGTCGACGTTGAGTTGAATTTTGACAAAAATATTTTGACTTGATAAAATAATAGTTTATATAATATCACGTAGTTAAAGTTATCACATAACTAATGTATTAGTAGAGGGAAAGATAAAAAGTACACGAAATCAATGTTGAGGAAGCGAAAGTGATCTGTCAGGATCGTGGCAAGTGGCAGTACCTGGTCACCCCTCTGGGATACAGGCGTGAGCTTATGTATGTGTTCCCAGCGAGTGACATGCGGGTGTTTCTATTTATCTTATCATAAAAATTGTAGTCATCTCCAACAAAAGTAGGTTAAAATTCAGCGTTAACTATGTACTCTAAAATACCATCATTTGCCAAGCTTCATTAGACCGATTCCAATAAATCCATATGTTATTGTTTATTCACATTCAAGTAGGTTAAGGTTTTATCACCTGTGGAGTCACATGCGATCATTTGCAATGACCTTATGGAAGGACTCCAATTAACGTCAATCACGCAACGAAAACAAACATTGTAAAACTCCTGCCAAAGAAAATGAGTCCAACGCGTTGGACTCAATCGTTACGTTGCAAAGCAGACTTCTTCGAAAGGTGTAAACAAATTTTATATCAATCGAGACGTGAATTACAAATGTGCGCAGCGCAAATTCTATGTTTTCCCATCCACTGCGCCGCAACGAAATTTAATTACCACGACCTACCCGAGGAATTCTCATTTTACTTTTGTTTTATAAGGAGACGAACGGAAGAGAACGCGAGGTTTATAAACGTTAATTTGTTCCAACAAAGGCGGAAACAAGTTACGAATAACAAGTTCTTGAGAATTTGTGACTTCTCAACCAATCTAGAAACAAGACCTAGGCTTGTTACTACCCTGTTTTGTTTGACTCTTCTTTTTTAGTTCAAGTGATTGTGTTGTGTGGAAGTTATTGTTATTATAAACTGTTGTATTAATCTCCAAAAGCGTTCAAAGAGCTGTCTAATTTATTTGACAAAAGTTGAGCGTCGTTTGCCAGAAAATGTTCAACAGCTCTCGCTTTCCAAATAACTTTACTCTCAAGTACACGCTGAATGCGCATCTAAGCAACGTTATGGCACCATCTGCTGCACTGCAAACGCGATTATGATTCAGTGGGCCCTCGGTGCATAGCGTGACACAATCACATAACACAACGGAAACACAACCAGAAGTGACAATCTACTCCATTATACCTCCCTTGAAAACTCAACACCAACTGATGCAAAGGATTTTCTAGGCGGTGGAGGCTGGTGGGAACGCTGCTAGCGTCATGGGATCCTTTGGGTCGGGTGTGTTTCGGACTGGTTTTTTTTTTTTTTCAGTTTTATGTTCTGTTTGTGGAAGTTTTTTGTGTTTGTTGTGCCCCTTTATTTAGGGTTTTTGTGAATGTTCTGATTTTGAATTGATTTGATTTGATTTTTGTTGCCTTAAGGGCGATGGTAGCGGAGCGGCAGAACGCCGGCTTCTAATTCGGGAGGTCGTAGGTTCGAATACTGGCGTGCACCAATGACTTTGTTTTCTAAGTTACGTACATTTGTGAAGTTGTAGTAGCAATACCACTTGCTAACTGTGAAGGAAAACATCGTAGGAACCCTAGGGTCTGAGGTATTTATTTTCCTTTACGTACCTATAATGGGCCTCCATAAGTGCGGATATCTCAGGTCTAACAAAAAAAAAACCCCAGGTCTTGGATGTTTACATGTTTGTGATGTCGTTGTTTCTGGTTCCCACAACACAGGGTATCCTAGTGTGGGGCCAGACGCAATGTATGTGCCTGTATGTAAATGTTTATGTTTATGTTTAACTACAACTAGAACTTAGTGTTGCTTTTCTCTTTCACTAAGGCAAAACCACGTTTGCCGAGTCAGCTAGTAGTTACATAAGAAGTTTAGATTGTATGTTAAAAAATAAACTTATGATTGTCCTTCTGGTGGTACTAGCATTGCAGTGGTAGGCACTGAACTGTGCCCGCTGGAAGTCCCGGCTTCCGAGGCTAAATGCCACCGAAAGCATTGTCCCGTCTAACGTACAACCACTATTCGACAACGCTCTCTATTCACGTCAACATTTTCTCGCGTTCAATATGTATCGAGACAAAGCCTCTTGCGATCACAGTTTACAACACAGTTGCATACCAACTTAATTGCATAGTTGAAATCTGCCTTTATATTTACATTTTGTTGTTGCAAAGTCGACCCAACTGAGAAAAATAGAGTTCACGCATGAATATTATTAGGGTTGACGGTATAATAGTTTGAAAAGATCGCAATTCGTATCTCGTTTTATTTTCCTTTTATTACTATTCTGCAGGAAGGTCCGGTCGAATTAAGATGAATATTCTACTCAGCCATACAACCATGAAACAGACTCATTTTTTTTGCGTTTGAAGAGTTGGTTTGTGTGGCATTAAAATGTGACAATTACTTTGCTAAATTCCGCCAAAATCCCACAAGCACCATGAGGTTAGTTAATGCATGCCCTCCCTCTCAAGCTCCCTTTTTCAAGCAGAAGCAATTGTAGTTGTTTAATTGTTTGTATGGCCTTCAATGTAATTTTAATTTTAAAGTAATATGAAAAAAAAAAAAAGTCAATTTGTTTGGGAAAATAAATGGCTATAATAATAATAATAATAATGGCCAAGTAGATTAACCTCTAAAGATGTACCAGACCTGCAGCATCAATCTTAGAGGGATTTTGATAATTTAGTGTGGAGGTTGGCTCTATTGTTGTTTCGCGCGAGAGGTAACCAAATGTATGCAATCAAAAAGCATTACAATTGCTAGATATGGACTACGATTGCTAGATATGGTTTGCCACGACCGACAAAAAAGGGGGAGAATATTAGTAATTTTATTCTTGGAATTGAATTTAATAGATGGAGAGAGGGGGAAGTACAATTGACGGCAGATCAATGCTTACATTTTAGTCGCAAAGTCACCCATGTGGATATAGCGAGCCTGTAAAAGCTGATGTTTTGTTGACTATCTAGTTATTAAGAAATTCAACTCTACTATGTAGACATTACAAAACTTATTCTGATGTGGATCTTTTAAACGTTTTGCTGTTCTCCGACTACATTTAAAGCTTGAAGTTTCCAAAGCCACTATTTACCTAACTATTTTCGATTCGAGCTAACATTGGATCAATAAATACCAGATGGAGCGAACAATTTCGATGAATAAAGGAATCGATAGTTACCTTAGAGGGCCTATCGCGAATGTGACGATGCGATACAGAATAGTGTACAACTTACCATTAGCGTAGGTTTATGGTGAAAATGCTTTAAATACGCAGTGCGTAAAAGAATCACATGTCAGTCATATAAAATCAGAGACCACATATCAGTTATTTTTCCCCTTGATTCATGAATGGGTGAATTGGAAGTTATATCCATCAGTACGAATAAACAACTAGGTATTACTAAGCAAAAAATCTGAAATTGCGAAAATAATACCAGCTTTTGCGTATTAAAATTACCAACTTTAGTATAGAACAGCTGCTACTTTTTTAGGGTTCCGTACACGAAGGGTGCCAAACGGGACCCTATTATTAAGACTTCACTGTCCGTCTGTCTGTCTGTCTGTCTGTCACCAGGCTGTATCTCATGAACCGTGATAGCTAGACAGTTGAAATTTTCACAGATGATCTATTTCTGTTGTCACTATAACAAAAAATACTAAAAACAGATTAAAATAAATATTTAAGGGGGGGCTCCGATAGCACAAACGTGATTTTTTGCCGTTTTTTGCTCGATATTAATAACGGCAACATGTACATTGTACATGCTTGAAATATTTACAGATTATTTAGTTGTATATTCGTTTCAAAAATAAATTATTTAATTAAAATAAAATACGTATTTAAGGGGGGTCCCATACAACAAACGAAATTTTCTGCCGTTTTTTCTCCATCTTTGTGCCTAATGTTGTATAGATAATAGTATGAAACCCTTCGTGCGCGAGTCCGACTCGCACTTGGCCAGTTTTTTTGCTATTTTAGAATTTGCCACTTTTAAATCGCACGCGGCGGAAGGGAAGATCGTGGTCGGGCCAGCCTTAAGATTGTGTTTAGAAAGAGAAAGTAGTGCTAACACCGGCATTGCTATTATTAACAATGTTGAAACTATACAAAATATATTGTATTTGTGAGAATAACCATTCCTTTTCGTAACGATGTGGGGATGTTGTTACACCTGTATGACCTCAAATACTTTATGTTGTTTTTTTCCTGGTACAATAAAGAATATTCTTCTTCCATCTTATCTTACACTATTGTGATTTTACATTCAGGTGAAAAGGCCTCAGAGCATAATTATTCTTACTATGATGGTGCGAGTTGCCCATGCACTGAAAAGTATGGAGATCAAGAGGATGCATTGGTTCAGCAGTGGAACACATAACAGGTTAACTTATATATATATATATATATATATATATATATATATATATATATATATATATATATATATATATTGGCCCTCAACAGTTGACAGTTGAGGTGTACTTGCGACGGCATTTCCAAAATAAACGTTGGTAACAAACAATGATCACATATTTTTTTAAGATAAGATAATCTTTAACATTCAATACAATGTTTGCCTTAAACATAATACTTAAAGTTGTAGTACACAGGTGACACGATTAAGATCGAACTTCTGACCCCTAAACTAGCTATAAAACCTGTATCTTAGGGATTATAGGTCCTTCGGTTTATAAGACGTATCACCTCGTTTTTTAAAACATATAATTAACAGCGACACTTATTCTCTTCGTCTCGTTATGTAAGCGTTACGATTGGCTCGCAGTACCTAGTATTTGCCGATGCGAGTTCCTTCCGCCAAAGTCCACACGATGCGAAGCAAATTGCCGGAAACCTTACATTGCTACGTGAAATGGAAGGTATGCGGTTCAGTCTCTGCTTCCGACATTTGAGCAAATAAGTAATGAACACGGTAGTAATAAACACCACATTTTAGGCATGGTTAAATACATGTAATTCATACGATCAATAGTCTGATAACAGTCAGTTCAAGAGAGTAATGTGCAAGTATATGGTATATTTTATTTATGAATCATTCAACAATTATAAATCGTCTACGTTGGCGTAGGTATCGGTGCTTAACGCGGCTTTCGTCTGGATGTCAAAATTCACATTTTTGCTGATAGTTTCTAGAGTTTGGTGAAATCGCCCCTTTAGTTGAATAAGCTGCGAATAATATTACTCCATTTCCTTCCGTGGATGTCGTAGAAGTCGACTAAGGAAATCAATTACCAGGAGACGGGCAGCGGCGTATTCCTGAGATTCCAACCGCATACTGCGATCGCCAACCCGCCTGCCAAGCGTGGCGATTATGGCAAAACCCCTCATGGTTATGAAAATCACGAAGGAGGCCTATGTCCTGCAGTGGGTGTCAAATAGCTGATGATGATGGCGATGAATATTACATTTTGTGAAGAAATATAACATTTTGCAGTCGGTAGGTACTTGCGTTAGTTAGCTCACAGACTTTTTTTCTCCCATAATCCTTTTTTGCTTCAAGAACTATCATGGTGACCTCAATATGTGGAAAATCTTATTTTTCACAATTGGCAAGAGACACTTTCATATTCCTTGAATCTGTAGACGCGATCCATTTCTATCTTGGTGGTTCATAGCTCAAAATAAAACTTATCAAATCAAAATACGAATATGCAACCATCGGTACCATGGCATTGAGAATCTGTTACTTATAAAAGAAACAGTTCAACCAGGCTTGTGGTTGACGCCGAGAACTGTTTCCACGTCAGGCTTTTGATATCATACCTATATACTTATATTATTTTTGTTGCACTAACCCGTGCTGAGGACAATTTTAAAAACCTATTTAGAGGCTGAAAAGCGGTCCCCTACAGACCCACCGTACCCCTGGCCATACCCCTGGTGGTATGGTGGGTCTTTTAAAGTTAAACGATACCACTGACGACTAGTGATGCGATGTCAACATCTTTACCTGAAAGTAATAAAAATGATTTTGAATGAGTCACATTTAAAAGAAGAATAAATATTAACACGTATGAAACAGGAAGATGTTAAATTAGACAGAAAAGCATTCGCGTTACCTAATGGAATATGCATTTTCTATTACTTATGTAGATAATCATGCGAGAGATATGTAGGTCACCACTAGTGACCTACACCCGGTGGTACCGTTTAACTTTAAAAGACCCACCGTACCACCAGGGGTATGGTCAGGGGTACGGTGGGTCGGAAGCGAAAGCGGTCGCGGGTTCAAGTCCCGGCATGGGTGGAATTTTTAGCCTCTAAATAGGTTTTTAAAATTGTCCTCAGTAGTGCTGAGGGCACGGGTTAGTGCAACAAAAAGAATATAATCATGTAGGTACAGCGATATCATTCCGATGTAAAAACCTAACTGCAAAGTGGGTTGGTCGGAGCTGCAAGTGATGTAAATCGCCTCGGTCAGATGTCGCTGCGTAATACGTAATACAGAAAAAGTTTATAAAGAGGCTCGAAATTTCATTGATGTTTGGACTTGCCCATTAGCTCAGTTGGGAGAGCGCTGGCACGGTGAACCAGAGGTCGCGGGTTTAAATCCCGGCATGGGTGGAATTTTTTGCCTCTAAATAGGTTTTAAAAACCTATATAGGTTATACAGGTTTAAAGCCTTTGAATCGATATTGGGTGTAACAGAGACCAAAGGCAAAACACCAATTTGTTCTTTGTTTTTTTCAGAAGACACCTTCTTGCTTCTTAGCGAATTTGCATAATCCATTTCCACTTTATCGGCAAACTAGCTTTCGCAGGATAATGTGTGTTTGTAAAGCCGAGAGATCCAGCTCGGGTATTCATGAAACGTAACATAAACCGCAATATATTATTTTTATTTTGTTTCACCTAGCAAGGAAAATTATTTTCTCGTGGAAAATGTATTGATCTGTGCACCTAATGTTTTTCAGTGAGTAATTTTTCATGAAAATTATGAACGGGACACTCGCATTAAGATAGGACGAGACTTTGCACATACAGGTTCTTGTTGTTGGGGGCTTTGTGAAAACATCCCAACCAATCGGCAGATCTTGAGACAAATACTTATTAACAATAGTTACAAATGATACGGCATTTTAAATCTCAGTAAGTATAATGCTACAATCACAAATTAATAATTTTCAATGATTTCGTGTGTTTTTGCGAATGACTTTTTTTTGACCTTCTAACGTTCGCTCTAGATGTAAATGATGAAAGGAGGTTTAATATATTTGTATAAAAACATAGAGTTGGTGATATCTCGGTACTCTGTAAAATAAAAAACAAAACTATCTTCAACGTTTACACAGATTAGGATTGTTTTTAGTTTTGTTTGTTTTAATAATGTACTTCCGTGCATGACGTAATTCCGGTTTCGTAGACTGTGATTCTATTTTTACATTAAAAAAATATTAAAGCAGACCAAGTGGAAATGTTCAGCCGCGAATCTCAAAATTCCCTATTTTCTCTAAATAAAATACATAAAAAGAGACCTTATTTTTTTTAGGGCAATGCCCATCACTTAACAGTTTAATGAAGAGCATGCATAAAAAAAATGTTTAAATCTCATTGGAGGGTCATATTAAAAGATAAATAAACGTGGTTATTTTTTATATATTTTGTAAATAACCTATAGAGTAGTACAATAATTGTGGAAGTAGGTACATAGTAGAGTGCAGGTTCCAACATTGATGTATGGTAGCGAAACTTGGTATGGAAAAAGAAGCAAGAAAGTAGGACTAATGCAGTAGGAATCAGGTCCTTGAGAAGTATGTCTGGTGTTACTTTGAATGACAGGCTACGCCATAGTTTGATTAGAAAACGTTGTGTACTGAAAGAGGATGTACTAACTAGGATTGAGAAAGGAACGTTGGACACGTGGAGAGGATGAAGGAAGAAAGATCGACGAGAACGTTGTGTACTGAAAGAGGATGCAGTAACTAGAATTGAGAAAGGAACGTTGCGTTGGTTTGGACACGTGGAGAGGATGAAGGAAGAAAGATCGACGAAACAAATATATCAAGCGAATGTCCCCTAACAATCACAAGATTTCTCAAATCTCAAGTCGTAAGCTATTCTCCTTTCGGACATCTGCTATTTATCGAGTATTCCTTCGCCTTTGGTTTGTTTTATCACGGAAGAGATAAATTCAGTTTCGGATACCACTGTCGCTGATGTGTTTACGACCCCACTTGGCTTTTATTTATTTATTACAGCCGAAGGTTTATTGTAATCGGACCGCAGGGTTTAGCCACCATTGACGTTGACAACTGCTCAATTTGTACACATTGATAGTTTATGACAAACTACTGGATAACTTAACTTACAAAACATAATACGTAATTACATAATTGACTAAACGCAAAACCTAAATACGATAGACTATAAACACTACAGTCAGTAATTTTTATTCGTAGACTACAACATACGAATAAAACTACAACCCTTTACCGCAACCGCAGTTTGGCGACATTTGTAAAAAAATATGTAAAGGTTTTTTAGATACGCACACAAATAAAAAATAGGTTGACTCAATTGTGAGGCAAGCGTTCTACCAAACGCGTAATTATATCTGAAAAAATTACACGACTGGACAAAATTATTGTCTTTATTTTCGGCGTCGTGGCGCTCCGTTCCCGAAAACAAGTAATTGTTATATTTTTAAGAAGATACTTTCATAAATATTAACGAGTCAGACAGTATCTCATAAAACCTAACAATGTTTGTGGAACTAACAAAATAAAATAATAGTCCTAAAAAAACGGACGAAGAAGGTAAATAAGAATAAACACGCGTAGGGGTCCATTCTTCACAAAAACAGCCCGCACTAGGGCGTTTCCCCGATGGCCCAAAAAAGGCTTGGGAATTGTTCACACTACAGGTCTATGATGATCTAGCAGGTCCTATCTCACTGGCGGTCTTAGGGTCTAGACAGATGGACTGCATTTCAAATGAATTCCGACTGCAAAATTGCAGTTTGAATGCTGTTGGTGCAACTGCAATAAAACTGCCAACCAACCGAACAGGGAACTGCATACCAACTGCACACCGACTGCAGTGGGACTGCCCGGTTGGTTGGCAGTTTTCATTGTTTATAAAATCACGATTCCTCTAAAACACTCCACAAAGGCAGTTTAAATAATCTGTGGCTACGGTTTACCTCAGACTTTTAAAGCCTTTTTTATTTAATTTCATACAGACACAAGGTAAACTTAAATATATTATTCTACCAGCGGGCGAAAACCACAAAAGATTTATCTGCCGCTGTTATCGCTCGGTTAGGTAACGTAGATAGATTAGCACCGAACGATTGTTGTCATATTTAATGTACTTTTTTTTGGTTCAAAATAAAATTATTATTATTCCTGAATACATCTACATCTGAGGAGTGTTTTATGGAATCGTGTTTTTATTAATAAGACTGTGAACCTCTGTACAGATGAGCGCAAACCGCAAGTAATTTGAATTTTGCTAACTTTAAGTAATTTTGCACCTATTCATAATTTGTTAGGTACTTTTTAATATAATTTTGTGTGTAAATTTTATATTTATTTCGACGCTAATGTTTTATATTTATAGTAATAATTTGTATATGTGTCCCTATGCCTGAAATAATGACTAATATTTATTATCGTTTCTTTTAAAGAGTAAACTTCTTTAGGTGCACTTTTTCGGAACTGTGAATGAAACTGAACTGTTACGCTCGGGTCGGCGACGTTGAAATGGACGTACTCGGCTTCAGTCGTCATGACTGAGTGTTAAGGCTGTTCTGACGTGAAGCATGCTGTCTCGCTCGTACAATTGAAAATTTTTTAATATCGTAATAATATGATAAATATTTTTTTGATAAATGTGGTCTTAGAGTTTGATGTATAAATAAATTACGGACATATTAAATATATTTTTCTTTTCCTATACGTAGTTTTTAATAAAGAAAAGTGGTTTCCAAAATTATTAATTTTGGATTCAAATTTTCTCAATCAAAAACTTAGTGCACGGTAAGAAAAATATGCCTTGAATACCCGAAATTTAATTATCCATCTAACCCTTAGACCACATTCATCAAAAGCATACACATTTTATTACAATCACTATAAATGTTAAATTGTACGAGCGATACAGCATGCTCCACGCAAGAACAGTCTTAAGTGAAAGTTATTATTTTTTATTAATATATAAGCCCACAGCCTGGCTGACCAGGGTGGCCGTCATTGGTGTTGTTAGTGGACTCTTTACAGTCTGGTCTAATTCATGCGTGGTATAAAAGCTAATATCGCTCGTAGCCCCGGCCGCCTGAGTGATCTTAAACGATCACGAAGGTTAAGCAACACAGGGCGCGTTCAGTGCATGGATGGGTCGCCGTCTATGCCTAACGCTAGTGGCATTTTTCCGAGCGGTTCCGTGCTTCGCAAGGCACGTTAAGCTGTTGGTGCCGGCTGCTGTCGATAGATAGCAGTCGTTAAGCCAAGTCAGAGGCCTTAGGGCGGCTTGACAACTTCTGACAGTAGACGAGCCACTAGTCTACAAGCCTCCACCAATCCGGACTTGGCCCCCGTGGTGGAGTATGGCCTATACCTTCCTCAGGGAAGAGACCCGTGCCCCTCGGTGGGGACATAATGGGTTGATGATGATAAAAGCTAAATTTTTGGGTTTTACCAACGTGCAGTGTGATGCAAAGTAAAATAACAAGTAATAATGAATTATGGCAGGATGATGTAGGCCGCATCCAGCCGGTCTTTTTTGGAAATCCATGGAGGAGGCCTATGTCCAGCAGTGGACTTATTGTGGCTGAATGATGATGAATTATGTTAAGTGGAGATTATGTAAATATACAATGAAACTTCTGATATACATATATATATGAAATTCTCGTGTCACAGTGTCGAACTCCTCCGAAAGGGCTTCAGCGATTTTTACGATTTTTTGTGTATATTTGGTAGGTTTGAGAATAGGTCGTAGGCTAATTAATATGGCAAAACAACGTTTGTCGTTTCAGCTAGTATAATTATAAAAACCTCTTTGAAGGCGTATCTGTGCCCTCTTTTTTATTTTATTTCTATGTTTTCTAAGGCTGCTGATTTCTCCAAAGTTAGTAAGAGTATTTTTTTCCATCTTAAGAAGCGTTGTTATTTAAACCATAAAAATACAGACTTGAGAAACTCGGACACCTACGTGAAAACGTAGGACGAAAACGGGTTGTAGAGAAATGCCCCGGCCTCTTCTCCGTGGGATCAACATATTTCACTCGAACGGGCCATTTTTTCACATTTTCAATTAGTGCTTACTCTGAAATATGAGGGTAAAGGGAAACCAAGCGGAGGAAATTGCTCTGTATCGACAACGGAAAATGGAGTTTGTGCCTACATTACTAAACTTGTAAGTACTCATACAAAACTGTCATTAATACCCTACCCATTAATAGGGATAGCCCTTCATTGTATTCATAATCACCTATTTCTATATACATATATCTATCTACGAGGATACAGCCTATGAAAGACACTAACCCTCGGTTTCTCGTACACTAACAAGCTATTAATCTACTGTTAACAGCTGCCAGCGGTTTTTTTTTGTATGCACTTTGGTCAATTGACAGCTATCAACAGTAGACTAACAGCGTGTTAGTGTACGAGAAACTGGGGGTAAGTGTTGGGCATAAGCCTCTTCACCATCCCGCCAACTTACCGGGCCTCTAATAATCTAGTCAATTGTTATATTATAAATACATAAACTCACGCCTGTAGGTATACCATTGGTAGGTATCCTGACCGATCACTTTCACTTCCTCAACATTCATTATTCGTTTCAAGGACGCACGCCGGTTTCGTGTACTTTTTATTTTGCCCTTTGCTAATACATCCTCTATGTGGTCGTCAATTGTCTTCCTAACATAAGCTAACAGTATTCAATTTGACTAATTTAACAGGCATACTAAGGCGACTAAGGAAATAAATTACCAGGAAACAGGCAGCAGCGTCTTCCTGAGATTCCACCTGCATAATGCGATCGCCAACCCGCCTGCCGAGCGTGGCGATTATAGCAAAACCCTTCATGGTTAGCAAACCGTGAGGGAGGCCTATGTCCTGCAGTGGGCGTCACATGACTGATGATGATGATGATGAATAGGCATACGTCCAACAATGGATAAACAAATTTTGAAGAAGAAGCAAGGCGTTGATATTTAGTCGACGCAACTTTTGACATAATTAATATAGGTTCCTCTAAAATTAACATATATAAAATGTTAACGTTGCTTTCATCATCATCATCATCATCAGCCATTTGACGCCCACTGCAGGACATAGGCCTTCCTCATGGTTTTCCAAACTTCCCAGTCGTGTGCCGTCCGCATCCAGCGACTCCTTGCCATCGTAACCAGATCATCAGACCATCCGGTCCGCGGTCCGCGGTCGCCAGGTCAGAACTTTTCGTTTCGTTTGTGTACATACACCAAATTTCATTGCGTTTGAAATATGTATTTTCTTCGAATAAAAAAGTAGCTGAACTTTCAAAGTCTTATCAGCTTGTAAAAAATAAGGGAGCAAAGGCAAATTCTTCGGAGCAGTTCATTGTATCATCGCCCATCTCTAGTAGGGATTACTTAGCCGTCCACGGTAGCTACTTTATTACGTACTGTAATGAGCCATCTGGAATACTTGGCATTATTTAAAAATAATTTTTCGCTTTAAGGCCCAAACGGGGTTATATTCTCTGTCTGAAAGACAGGAATTAGCCTTTGGGCAGAAAAATGTAAAAATATTATAATAGGTATATATAAGAATTTATGTAGGAGTGAGTTCCTTTAGTACCTACACATACTGGATACCTATAAATCCTAAAATTACTTATTCATTACATAAAAACTAAGTTATTGGGTGAAGCGCAACAGATTTGGATTGTGGAAAGTGGCGAACACTGGTCTCTGCCTAGCCCTCCGGAATACAGGCGTGAGATTATGTAAAATCTAAGATCCACTAATAAATACTCATGAAAATAATAGTAAAAGATCTAACTGATCTATGTATAAAACTAACGCCTGTATCCCGGAGGGGTAGGCAGAGACCAGGTTTTTCCACTTGCCACAATCCCGAAAATCCTGTTGATAAGATAAGATAATATTTTATTTACACAACAAAACACACATTTAGACACTTGGGCGAAATTAACACACAAAACGCCTGAAAATATAAAAATAAAAAGACACTAAACACTAACGGTCCCATTTATAAAAACACGATTCCTCCAAAACACTCCTCAGAGGCAGTTTAAGTCTTGTCCTTGTAAAATCTCACCACATAATATTTTATACGGCATTTATAATTTATAAGGAACGGCGCATTCACAAATAAGAGCGTAAAAATATGGCATCAAAACAATGCAGAATTAAACCTTATTAACTAACTAGTAACACTTATCTACATAAGCACAACACAACCACTACACCACCACCACCTATTTATTTAAATACGGAGTTTTATCAACATGCATTGGTTTTCCACATGTCTTTTACTTTAAAGATGATGTGACTTTGAATTTACGCTACGAAGGGAGCAGCGAGGCAGAGCTCTTCAAAAAGATTTTCTGGGCACTATAAATCAGTAGCTTGTTCATTTCCAATCTTCCTTTAGAGGCGTAATCAAATCACTCCAACAGCAGCGCGGTTAAATCAAATTCGCTCTCTGAGGATTTGACGAAGCCCGAGTCACAATTTGCTGGAATAACTGACAAAATATCAGGAAACGGCTTGCCGCCAATAGAACCATTACTTTGGGTCAGTATTATTGATTTATTTTTCTCTTTCATCATGTTGAAATGATTGAGGCTTTTTTTACGGAGCTTCTTTTGTGTACTAGAAGTGCAACGACAACTGCATGAACATAACCAGCCTATATATGTCCCACTGTATGGGCTTAATCACCACACGTGCCCACCGCGAAATGGCGATTTCAAGCGCTGAGGTATGTGAATAGCTCAGACACTCAGGTGTCCTCACGATGTTTTCCTTTACAGTTAGTTAGCGAGTAGTATTCATACTATAACTACACAAATGTACATACTTAGAAAACAAAGTCATAGGTACACTGGGAATCGAACCTGAGTCTCTCACTCCGAGTCCAATTTTCTACCTAATAGGCTACCACCGCTTCACTGCATGAACGCGGCGATTTAATTTTATTGCTGCCGTAAGCATCCACGCGCTTTTCCTTCCTTTCTCCCTACCTACCAGGTGTCTTCTAAGTTCCGATGTTTTGTGGGTTGAAATTTCAAACTTGTTTTCTACAAGACAGCTTGAAAATTTCGATAAGGTCCATTGGGAAGAAATGCGTTCAATAGACGATACCAATACCATGTTATAAAAAAATTCTACTTGGTCCTCAATATCTCTTAAGCCGTTTGTTTCCCAGACATGGTTCGTTTGGAAAAAAAATGCTAGACCATTGTCCTCCAGGAGAATACGCTAGGCGTAAAAAGGATTGACAACATCCGGAACGCCGCACTGCACAACAAAACCAAAATCACTGTCGTTGGAGCTGCCGGGAGCGCTGCGACCGATAAACCTCAAGTGGAGCTGGGCTGGCTATAATCCCTAGACGTCAGACGTATCGGCCCGGAAAGGTGGACAAAAATGGTCACCGATTGGGTGCGATGGCCACTGGCGCCATGGCATTTGGGTTGGGTTTTTATTTGTCTGTGCCCGTAGAACACGTCTAGGACTCAATGAAAAAAATAAATGTATGTAGTTTTTTTTTTCGCTATTAGAGCAACTTCATTTATCAAATCAAATCAAATTACCTACTTTATTCGCATAAAGACGAGTATTGATACATGCAGATGTTACATTATGATGAGTTCCTCGTGTGTTGCCATTTCGGCGTAGAAATTTAAGCTTAGCTTATTACTACGGTAAACCAAGGTTTCAAGAAACGGTCACAAAGTTATATAATATATTATGTGAGAGTTTTATAAAAAGTATCAAAATAAAGAAAAGTAACGGTCCTAATATGCTACACACTCCATGCACAATAATGCGTTCACTGGATTGATATGTTGCTTCCGTTCTTATCACTTTGTTTATGTTTGTTATTTCAGTCAATTGTATTTTATTTTCAAGATAAGATTTCATTAATTGTATAACATTACCGCGAATACCGTATGCATCTAATTTATTGAGTAAAATGTCATGTCTAACGTAGCCTGGATTAAATCCATAATAATTGCTGTAACCTTATTTTATTATCTACATTCTTTATAATTATATTCAAAACATCATAAATTGCCACATCGCATTTATTATCGAAAAATATTTTTATGGTTTTGTATTTTGCTGAGTTTTTGCCAGCATCCTCCTGCAGGTATTGGCGGACAGGCCGGACTGTCCAATGTGGAAGCATCTGGATAACTTAAATCTTCTAAAAAATTAATAAATAAAATGTAAATAAGTTTTTTTTTTAATTAAGTAATTTTTAAGCCTACTGACATAGTTTGTACTTTTAGTTTAGTTTTAGTGTTTAAGGCTACTAACTGTTTATTATTATTATTATTATATTTTAAAAACAAGTTTAATGCAAGTTTCCCATCGGAAGTTTTCGCAGCTATTAGCCGCCCTCATTATCTGACCACCTTAGGTCGTTCGCCTCTGCCAATAAATCCATGTCCTTCCGTTCACAAAACTAAAAGGGCTTGTTGGTGCATTTTAATTTGTGCACTTACTGAAATGTTAATCGTCCTACTGGGTGGGTGTCTGTGTGTACAGTAGGTATAATTCCCGACAGAAAACTTGAGCAAAAATACACGCAGTCGCGATGAGTTTTCGATGGAGACGTAAACGCATATTTTTTTTATTATTTGTTATTTTGAGTCACACACCTAAAGCACGAAGAATTCTTCGTCATATCTCACGTTCCTCACCAATGAGACCGGAATTGCGGCCATGTGAAGTCAAAGCCATTTGCTCAAGTTATTTATCGGGAACTATAACACGCGTGAACGTAACAGTCATTTGCAATTCAGAGGGGATAAGTAAGCACCTTTTATTCTCGGGCGGAAAATGGTCACTTTTTACCCAGCCTCGGCCAAAACAAAATTAAACTCTACATTTATGGCGTTTGTTTGTAATGTTTCATTTTATTTATTTACAGATATGAAACGATACCACGCGTCTAGACAATAAATAAATAAGTAACTTTCACTTACGTAACACAATCACTTGTGCTTGTCCCAAACTAGGATACTGATGTATATTTCAATATTTCATATATTTCAATACCCTGTGCTATGTTAAGCAGACAAGGACATCGCAAACAAAAAAAATGCTTCAACCACTGATATAGGGGCGCAATATTTTGCAGGCAACCTCTGCCAGCCATTAAAATACATTTACATACAGTCTGCGTCGAGAACGGACGTGATGACACGTTATACAAGTTCCAAACACAATAAACGGCAAATTGGGAAGGGTAGAGGGATAGATTCGGCATTAGGTTGATATCAAGATGATAAAGCACTCTATTGTACAGTCGACAGCAGATTGACCTTTACATTCTTGTTGAAAATTTTCCCATAACATCATCATCATCATCAGCTATTTGACATGAAGGGTTTTAGCCACAATCGCCACTCTTAGCAGGCGGGTTGGCGATCGCAGTATGCGGTTGGAGTCTCAGGAAGACGCTGCTGCTCGTCTCCTGGTAATTGATTTCCTTTAGTCGCCTTCTATGACAACCACGGAAGGAAATGGAGTGACGCTATTCTTAATCCGGCGCCACACGGAGAGTAAATCACGCTTTACATGGTTGACTGCAGGTCAATTTTTACATTTTACAAAGTCGCCCGGAACATAACTGGGTAGAGTGCACTTAATAACTCCAACTTAAATAGTTAGCAAGGGATGTACTTTTGTTCCTATGCATACAATACATGCACCGCCGGACGCCTTGATTTACACATAGACCAGCCGAAGGACCTATTGAAAGCTTGACGTTACATTACTATGTTGCATAAAGGACGATCATGTAAATCATCCTAGCCTGTGCCCTGTCCTAAGTAGTATCCGAAACCAGCATTGCATGACATGTGTTTTTAGATACAAGAAATTAAATTCAAAGTTTTCAAATCAAAAGTCTTGAAGTTTTAAAAGTGGAATTTATTTATTTTGTTTATTTCGATAAATCAACGGCGATACATTCAATTAGTACTTAAAATATAATCAGAAACCGGCAAAGTACATCAACCTTTACTCCAGTGCACATTATTCAATAAAATGTTCTCTATCTCTATCTAACTATCTATTACTCCGTTATTTTATGACCTGCTTCTGAAAGGTTGAGAGTTTAAATCTGGAGTTACTCCGGAGACGATCAATCAATTCTTGTTTGTGTTCAGATAAATATGTACTTATATTTCTTGGAAACGTCGAGCTGAAGGAGCCACACAACCAAAGTCTTTCTGAAAATAACAATCGTCCTCAATTGTTATTTTCAATGTCAGGTCTGAGTAGGTTAATCGTCTCAGAGCCCCTTCGCGCGCCACCGTAACCTCAAACTTGTGATAGGCCCACCGTTTAGAATAGTCACTGTCGGCGCACGGTCAGCTTTGACAAATAGAGTCAGTCACATTCGCTTTCGCATATTGATGCACATTACATACTGCATGTACCCGGCCTGTTTACGCCGACCGTTTGCGTATGATAAACCCTTTTTGCGCAGCATGCCGCTATGCGTCATGATTTGTTTTTTAGCGAACAGACCGTGTGGTTTATGTATGTGTCGCAGATAGCCTTGTGAAAAATCGACCCTAGAGATTTGCACGTATACATGATTTTTATGTACCCCTCTGGGATACAGGCATGAGTTTTTGTATGTATGTTAAGTATAGTTTTTTATAAGATGCGCAATTCCTGAAACAGGTCGGGATGTATGTCATTTACAACAACTGCTGCTTGACTTTCAAAAATTGTTTGAATTTAATTTTTCAAAAATTAAATCGTACCATAAAGACTACGCGCGATTAAGGTCACCACTTCACCTCAAAAAATAAAACGTTCCATAAATTATAGGTAAACGGGTTCAACTAAAAGATTAACCCTCGACACCTAACCTTCTTACATACTCCATAATACCTAGCCATTCGTCGAGTCGACGACCAATTTTTGAAGCGTTAAGTTTTAAATAAAACTATTTTGTTTTTGGTACTTTTATTGCACTGAGGTTTCAGGCATATTATATATTTTTTAATAAAATATTTTTTTTGTTCTTTATTTTTCTTTCTGTGCAAAATGGCACGCATTCCTACAGATAAAAATCGTCATTCCTATGAAAAATTTCATTAAAACAGAAATTTAAAAAAGCAGCTGTTAATTTTAAGGGAAAACTTAAACTGTAGACATTAGAGAAATAAAAAACTTTTTTACGCCCACTCAGTACCAAAATCAGTTTTATGTTAACCAAAAATTGCAATATTGTACATATTTTTGTAAAATAAAAAAAAATTGTATTTGGCTGTCGGAATTCGTTAACTCTCGCCAGGCCGTGACGAACACCGAGATGACAAGAGACCACGGTTATCCGCACACGCATCAAAAAGACACAAGGTTAGGTGTCTAGGGTTAAGGTGCATGATACACAGCGTAGATTACTAGTCTTCAGTCTAAGTTACTAAGCTAGTCTGGGGCTACTAAATACCTTTGATCTCTGACTTAGCAATTCATGAGTCGGCTGCTTGCTAGATAGTGTCGGTCGTAGATTGACTCATCAATCATTGGCTTACGCAGAGTAACGCGGTGAAATGGGCCGTACTATCAATTCTTATATAAAGTCGAACACAGCATCTATACTCATTCCATTTCAGACACACTATGGATGTGAACAATGTTGAGAAAACAGTCAAAGAGACTCCACGACCTTCATTAGCACCAATAATAAACAAATCTTATCTTGTTTTACGGATCGTTTTTGGATAAAATAGCTTACAAATCTGTCTATTATGTAAATAGTGTTTTTATAAGCCGCGACCCATAACCTAGGATGAGGGATCTGGGACTATATAGTATTTATACAAAAACCAGCAGTTTTTAGCGGAAAAACGTAAATGAACATGTCTGACCGTCAGGTTTCTCATGATATTTTCCTTCAGCGTTAACTTAACTTTGGCCTTTGCATCTACGGAACGAGATGATTTATACAGCGCCCAGTGGCACTTTCACTCACACTAGTCACACAGTGCCTGGGACATACCTAGTTTTTTTTAGATGGAGTAGGCTTGCCCAGCACCTACACCATCCTGACAGCTTAGTCGGCCTAGCCCACAGGAAAGCTACGTCACTACGTGCGGAGCCTACCAATCCGCGGGTTTCCTCACGATGTTTTCCTTCACGGTTAGCGTGTGGTATTGCTACTACAAATTCGCATAATGTACGTAACTTTCAAAATAAAGAAAGTCATAGGTACATGCCTGCACTGGGAATCGAACCTGGGTCTCGACCGTTAGCGGCTGGTATTTCTACTACAAATTCACAAATATACGTAACTTGTATCTTCACGATTGTTTTGTTTTATCTCTGTTTTGATGACGTTCGTGTCTTTTGTTTGTACGTATACCTTTATGTTTACTTTGTGTTTCTGTGACAATTTAAATAAATATCCTTTTTTTTTCTTCTTTCTTTCTGCCTTTAACTTAGAAAACCAAGTCATTTGCACGGGTTCGAGCCTACGAACCCTCGCACCCCCTTGAATGTGGTGCAAACATTCCACCAAACACGCCACTAACGCTTCAGAACCCCAATCAATTTTAATATTTTGACAGAGAAAACATTGCTCTATCCGCAAAATGATCGGAGGAGACTGAAAAGGCCCGACGGCTCTCTGGTGGCTCGTCACTTATCGCGAAAGGGCTGCGGGCGAAACTACTCGACGAGACTACAATGCGGACGATATTGATCGGCCACTTCTGGGATATTGATGCTGCGAGCCATGCCGTAAAGAAACTCGGCTTTATCTTGTGATGACACTTGAAATATAATGCCGGGCAAATTGATAAGTATGACTTGGCAGGAATTTCTGGTCTCATTGCGGGGGACGCGGGATGTGACTGAATATTTCGGGCTTTAGTTTAGTCAGATTAATAAATCAAAAATATAAGTATCATCTGTTTCATCTATTCGCCATAGCAGCTGGTATTGTTTAATTTGGGAGAGTCCTACAATAATATTGGTTTTCTTTGATGAATAGAATAGCCCTCTCGAGTATTATAAGTACAGATCCCTTCTGAAACATGTAATGAAACGTACAAATTTAGGGCTAATATTTCACCCTGACGGGAGTTGACTGTTCTAACAGAATCGTCTGTATACAAACGTATGGTGATCCACCTTTTACTGATTAAATTAAAAATAATTACAGCAAGGTTACCGAGGTCTGACAGGATCATTGCATGAGGCAAACCCTTATCTGTGCCTACCCCTCCGGGAATGTAATGTACGTGTAGCATTACATAAACTCACACCCTCAACACAATGATGAGTCAGATGCCTGCCCTTTGTGACATCTTTGACACACCACAGGATGCACTCTGATGCTCAGACTTGTTTTCATTTTTGTGACTTGTTTTTATTTATTTATTTTATTTACATAAATATTGCAACATGACAGTAATTAGGTACACCAAAGCGTTACAATATTTTAACTGAGCACTACCTATCAAACATCTTCTAGCATTCTCTTACATACCTTCATCACATTTCCAATTCCATCCGCAAACACATCACACTCTGGTGCTTCAGCAAGCAGGGCACAGAGTAGCCGCAGCGCACGCGCGACTGGCGAGTGCTGGTGCTGGTTGGTGCGGGCTTCTATCTCGGCGATGTTTTAATTGTCTTTCTTTCTTTCTTTCATTATAATAAATTACCCTATTTTTTGCGCGATTCACAAGAGCAGAAAGATTATCTCTCAACTTACAGTTCTCGGGCGTATGAAGCTGTTACTACGTAGATAGTTTCATTACTGGTTCATCTGATCATAACGTATGTTCATCGTCTGGGGTCCAATAATATAATAATTCGTGATTCTAGTTACATCTCTCTCAACCGAGGATCCGAATCGGTGACCCTCGTCAAAGCCTGACAGGAACAGCAGCCTTGTTGTTCGAACTGGGATTATGTACAACAACATTTGAAAGGCTGATGATTTCGTAATCCAGGTTAGGTCTGTATCTATTAACACCAACGATTGCGAACTTATAAAGCGATCGAGATTACTTTTTCCATTAATCAGACGTTTTTATGGAAAAGTTCTAGTGAATATTCATTTTAACCAACTTCTAAGAAGGAATAGGTTCTCAATTCTTCGGATTTTTTTTAGGGTTCCGTACCCAAAGGGTCGACCCTTAGAACCCTATTACTAAGACTCCACTCTCCCTCTGTCTGTCTGTCTGGCTGTCTGTCCCCAGGTTGTATCCCGAACCGTGATAGCTAGACAGTTGAAATTTTCACAGATGATGTATTTTTGTTGCCGCTATAACAAAAAATACTAAAAATAGAATAAAATAAATATTCTCCCATGTAACAAACGTTGTCAAAAGACAGCGCTCGCCATTTCGCGGCCATCTGTAACCTTCACAGCGCGGATGTCATGTCGTTAAATGTTAATGTTAAACGCTCCTTGTTAGTTTCTATAGATGACGCTGTTCTCAATGTACCTAATCTATCTGGTCTCGATCTTTGTCTAATGTTGTACAGATAATGGTACGGAACCCTTCGTGCGCGAGTCCGACTCGCACTTGGCCGGTTTTTTTATGTGTGTTTCCGTATTAGAAAATTAAATTTTGAAGTCAGTACCCAAAATGTTTATGTGCTGGTCATGTAACTTGGCACCGGTTCCAAATTATATTTCTACCTACCTTTTTCGAATTTAAAGGTCATATTCGTGTATTGAGTGCTGTAGTATTTTGAAGTTGGTTTTTATTTTTTTTTTGTTGACGTGAACAGGTTGTCTGGAAGAGATCGCTTTAAGCGATAAGACCTCTAAGATAAGATACGATAAGAATATTCTTTATTGCACACGAGAAGCGAGACATAAAATATGAATACTTAGATATAAGAAATTATTTGTAATTCTTTCACCTGGTTGTGCAATAAAGTGTTCTCCACCTATCTAGTGAAGGAAGAAACTGACTCCTAAGATACAGGGTCCGCTAGTTTAGGAGTCAGGGGCTTAACTAGCTATATAAAATAAACTGTAACTTTGTAAGTGCCTACAGAACTGTAACTGACTTCGTCCATAAATTTATTTATTTATTTAAAAAGCGCAATTACTGAAACACATCAATTAAAAGTATGTCATTAATTTACAAACACTTTATTCTACGGCTTTTGAAAAATTTGTTTCTTTTGTTTTAATAACCCTTTTGTTTGAATAAAGAGGCACGGTGAGCCAGAAGTCGCGGGTTCAAGTCCCGGCATGGGTGGAATTTTTTGCCTCTAAATAGTTTTTTAAAAGCATTTTTTTTAATTACGGTTTTTCTCTTTGTAAAGGTGAAAGAGAAAAGAAGAGTAGAATGAACACGCTTATATATGTAAGACCAAGAGAGGCTGCGACATTGTTATAGTGCGTAACACGTCCGTGCGTCCGTGGACCGGCCGTCGGTAATCCCACGTCATATGTTACTACGATGAGACTAATTTAGAGTTACATATCTTTAAAAAAACATAGGTATAAGGTGGCCGGTTCCAAACTTGGAAGATCTTGTACCCTCAGCAAAAGAGTGGACTAATGTTTGCGTGAGATTCACATTAAATAGGTAATTTGAAAGGTTTTATCATCAACAAAAACTTTTGGTTGCTACTCTTAATTATAAAGGATTTCTTATCAGCCGAGTTTTTTGAATTGAATTTTGTCGAACTTGTCTTGACAAATAAATCCTTAAAGCTCAGGGAAGTTAAGAAAGTTATTTTGTAATAAAGGGATGACATGGCCTTTCGAATGCATATTTGACGTGGACATCACACATAATTTAGCATACTTTTTTGTAGGAATTTAAAGTTAATATAAACTTCAGAAAAAATATACAATTGTTAAACAAAAAACCTAATTGGGGTGTTTCAGTAATAGCCCATTTAAAGGTAACCCTGTATTTGAAGGAAATCCTTTCAAGAAAATAAAAAAAAATGTTGGGACAGTAAAAACCGCCCAAGTGCGTGTCGGAATCATGTATCGAAGGTTCCGTACTACCATAAATATAATATTACATAGTACGTATTTAGCAAAAATGTGTTATCTTTCTGTCCGAGGTTCTTAGTGGCAGCCCGACTCTGACTTCAACCAGATTTTAGTATTTTGTTACGAGTATAAGAGTTTGTTAAGAATATACAAGATATCTATACTGCACCTCAAGTTGGTCCCAAACTAGGTTATGCTGAACTATGGTAACCAGGCAAAAACACATGACATTTAAAATTTCAACTGACTTCATATTTCGTTTCAAGGAAAAATCTTAAAAAGGCTCGTCCCATAAACATTTATTATAGGCATACTCGTATTTTTCGGGTCCCACTTAGCGCCCTTCTAGTACGGAACTCTAAAAACGACTGTCGCAGCTCCCTCGCAATATCCGGGAATATTTCAGCAAGTTGACAGAGAGCTCTGTACGTCACAGGCGGCGATACCGGGTACTCAACTACTCGGCTATTGAAATGAAATACGATTCCGTGCGCGGGGCTGTGTTGGTGCTCGTAGCA
Organism: Yponomeuta evonymella; assembly: GCA_963969515.1. Lineage (NCBI taxonomy): Eukaryota > Metazoa > Arthropoda > Insecta > Lepidoptera > Yponomeutidae > Yponomeuta > Yponomeuta evonymella. The sequence continues at coordinate 5,317,858 of OZ018362.1, forward strand.
TAACAACTCGCGACTTTGTTCGTCACCCGTTTTAATATTTTCTATTTATTGAAAGAAAACAAACAAGTGTAGAATAAAGTTCCAGGTAAATCTTACGTAGATATGTCGCACACTCCGGAGAGTAAACCCACAATGTGATTTTATATATTTTTAAACTAGGGGGTGAACCCCCTGCGCGCTTACGCGCGCCAACCCCCAGCCGCTCCGAGCTTCGCTCTCCGCGGCGCTCGGCCTAGGGCCTCGCGAGACACTTGACGTTGGGATTGTTTGAGTGGGAACATGTATGGTCTCGGCCTTCGGCCTCGGCCTGAACGGAGCTCGGCCTTCGGCCTCGCCGCGGCGGTGTTCCTGGGCCCCGTTTCGCGGAGCTCGGCCTTCGGCCTCGCAAGTTTGTCCCATCTGGCTTTTGCGTTGTTTCTTGTTCGCCGGAAAATGTATGGTCTCGGCCTTCGGCCTCGGCCTGAACGGAGCTCGGCCTTCGGCCTCGCCGCGGCGAGATTTCTTATTACCGCTTCGGCCTCGAAAAATAGTTTTTTTGAAAAATTTTTCATTTTTGTTTAAAATTTTGTACTAAAAGTCGATTTTCAGTACAAATTCTCCATACAAAATTTTAACATTTTCAATCGTCGATATCTCGACCGCCATCTTGAAAATCCAAAATGTCCGATTTTTCTCATATACCTGGGTCCTTTGACAGCCCGATGCCGTTTAGGGCACGTCTCCAGCATGTGCCCAGTTGGCTGCCGACTTTTTTGCGCAGAGGTTGATTTTTTGGGCGGCCATATTCTCGCCCCTATTTTGAATTTCGAACGTTTACAATTAGATCGCGAAACAAACGCCCGTTTCAAATTTCATCCAAATCGGCCGGTAAACAAAAAAGTTAGCCCATTTGTATGGAAGAACGCGTTCGAAATTAAAAAATCAGCTTCATAGGATGGCTGTATATCATACATTCCCTACAACTTTCTCATACAAAATTTTCACGTAACTCTTACCGTTTCCGAGGAAACCTATAGATGATCTGTCAGTCAGTCAGTCAGTCAGTGAGTATACCGGATTGTAGATATATATATTAGTAATGTTATAGCATAAACGCATTCCCCGAGATCGACGATATTGCTGCATTTTTTTTCAGATGTTTCAGTACAAAAACAAACAACAGACGTCCCTTGCTGATACATCTTTACTAATATTATAAACGCGAAAGCTTGTATGTATGGATGGATGTTTGTTACTCTTTCACGCAATAATGGCTGGACGGATCCGGATGAAATTTTGCACAGAGATAGATTGCGGTCTGGATTAGCACATAGGCAAATTTTTATCCCGGAAAAATACACATCAAAATTACCACGCGAAAGAAGTCGCGGGCAACAGCTAGTGTATGCATAAACTACAACCGCCATTTATATCTCTGTTCCGATATAACGACGAATGAAATCACAATATAATTATACAATAACAAAACAAGATTTTAAGATTTGTACTCTGAATTTTATTTGATGCTTGCTATGGTATCCTTATACATTATAGTATCTTTCAATTACTAATGTTTTAGTAAGTAGCTAACAAATAAAAAGGGGGGAGAGGCCTACTCTCTCCCTAAGAGAAGGCATGTGCTCTTCAGTGGGACGAATATAGGCTGCTTATGAAGCAAATAAAAGCTACTTATGACGGAAAATCTGTTTTTATTTTTGCGATTATAGCTTTAATCTCTGTATCAGCGATATACTATAATTATACTAGTGATATAATTGTAGAAGAAGTAGCGTCTTAAATAGATTAATACAAAGAATTTAACAAAAAAAATCAGTTAAATAAGCTTACAACAATTGTCAAAAACTAAATTATATACTTAACATCCGTGCACTTTACTCTTTACGTAACCGGTGACTTTGCAACTGAATTTTAAGAGTAGATTACTCTAAAACTTTAAAAATCTGGGTGTCTGAGGTGTTCACACATCTCAGCGCTTGAAATTGTCAATAGGCGGTGGGCACACGTGGTGATTAAGCCCGTAGTCGCTCTCTGAGAGAAGGCTGGGCCCTGCAATGGGATGCAATAGGCTGTATAAAAAAAAAAAAATTTGTTAATTAATTATTTTTGTGCATATCATCACAATTAGTGACAATGTTGAACGCTAGGTTGCGTTAAAACGCGTGATAAATAAAGATGCGGTCGTGCTACGAATACTGATGCAACGATCTCGAACTGCAGTCACAGAAAGTGGGTGTATGTAAATTAGCAGATAATAACGCAGATATGGAGTTAGTTACTGACATACAACAAGTTACAAGTTTAACATAGATGCGCGTTTCAAGATCTAAATCGTTTTAGAAATTAATTTTGAACCCCACGATTGATGACAATAGCTTTTACTAAAAATCGTTCGTCCCGGTTTGTTCATGTTAATTAAGCCCATTTCAATGCATGTGTTATAAGGTTTAGAATAATAATTTAAAATCTGTTAATTAAGAACCCTAATTAAAGAGATTAATGGTTTTATTTATATAAAAATAAGTAATGCCTCTCTCAGGATCTCTTTAAGTAACACACTATTTAACTTTAGTGGTCGTTTTAACTTTTTATGATTTATTAAAGTTCGAGGTAAAACGCTGTTGTTTTTTTAAATATCATACTACGCATTTCATTCACTCTTATGTAGTCTGTGGTTATACCACGCGGCTCAATTACCACGAAGAAATCCAGTAGAACGTTTTTTTTAGTAAAATCTACTGTCACCAATGGTCAGGTTCTAATAAGCATTTTAATATCAGTGCAGATATAGCCTAGTATAAAAGTAGCGCAGCTGAACAGACTCTACATTGATAAATATGAAATGGATTATTACAGTTTTGCTGTGAGTAAAGCAATACGGGCCCTGAGCTATATTACTTTCAACTTCAATAGGCCAGTAAAAAGACTACTACAGTTGTAAATAGACTTATAAGTTTATAGTCTGCTTATCCAAGGAGTATATTTTCCGTGTGGCGCCGGATTAAGAATAGCGTCATTACATTTCCTTCCGTGGATGTCGTAGAAGGCGACTAAGGAAATCGATTACCAGGAGACGGGCAGCAGCGTCTTCCTGAGATTTCAACCGCATACTGTGATCGCCAAGCCGCCTGCCAAGCGTGGCGACTATGGCAAAACCCCACATGATTATGAAAACCATGAGCGAGGCCTATGTCCTGCAGTGGCTGATGATGATTATGATCATCCAGGGAGTATATTTATGCGCCTTTGCTCGACGGATTGTTACTAATCAATCTTAATGCTTTGAGAGTGTCCGTTAGAATTAAATGGATTAATCTAAACGAAACCGACGACACTGCACACAGATCGTCATCTGTTTGCTCGAACTCATTTAAAAGTTTTGCTTTTCCGCTCTGGCGCAACTTAAAAAGTTTCAGGACTTTCAATTACATGGAGCCTTATTCGCAAGAGTGCCTTGCTCGATTTGTCATCATTATATTATTGGAAACTTTAATAAAGCCGGGGAAAATGCAACATTGATGTGCTGCGTGCATTATGTGTGTACCAAATGTCTACGTATGGTTTATAGTGCAACACGTTTATTCTCATAAGAACAATACAGATGTTCACTTAAAATGAGAATTAATGACTAATTAATTTTGTTAATACATGCGTGAGCTTATAAAATAACGACATTTAAAACTATGGTTCAAGTAGACAATAGTTTATTTGTAGGTAGTTGTATGTTGTTAATAATTTGTCAGTTCGGTTGCACACATTATTATTATTATTATTATAAAACTTTTATTGCACTTAGCCTAATGCCATAAGCATTTTCTACCAGTCAACCGCAGGAGGTGGAAGTTAAAGTGTAGGTAGAATACAAAACAATCATTCCAAATGCAGGCTATCACAAAAGTTGTCGGCTAAACTTATTTACGCTGACGTATTCTATTATCATTCCAAATGCAGGCTATCACAAAAGTTGTCGGCTAAACTTATTTACGCTGCCGTATTCTATTAAACAGTTACAACCTCAATCGATCGACTAAACTATGCGAGCGATATTTTCGCGGACGTTTGAAGATGTTGAGTTTTTCCGATTCCTTGACTCTGATTTGATGTATAAGTTAAGATGTTAAGATGATTTGAGAAAAGATGGTCAGAGTGGAGTTTTTTTTACCCGCTGATCTTTTCTCCACTACAAATACGGCCCGAAGGCAGCGGCTAACATAATAACATACTACATTGTCACTCAGCAAACAGAATGTAATTTTTTTACGTTGAAATAAATTATTGATTTCTGATTCTGTACTTATTTTACTAAGTAAATTATTGAACAGTTGTGAATAATAAATCCCTTGGAGACTTAGACAAAGATTTAATATCATAAGTAGTTTTGAATAAACGTAACTGTGTCTATGTTTTAAGAACTCGCAATGCTTATGCCTGGTTACTTATTAATAACAAAAATTGGAAAAACCTTATTGGGTAATAAGGTTTATCCAATTAACAATCGCGATTAGGCCTGATGAATAACTCTAAAAACTGACGGTGGTCACCACAGAACAGAGGTGGTCACTGCCCTTCTGCCGTAGTTACTAGCCCTTTTACCTCTAAGATCGCTCTAGAGTGTGCTGTCGTATTACTCTATTGTTTCGAACACCATCTTGAAATGGCCGCTCAAGAGTGATCTACTATTATATATTATTTTTGTTGCACTAACCCGTGCTGAGGGTAATTTTAAAAACCTATTTAGAGGCTAAAAATTCCACCCATACCAGGACTTGAAGAGCCAGAGGTCGCGGGTTCAAGTCCCGGCATGGGTGAAATTTTTAGCCTCTAAATAGGTTTTAAAAGTGATCTACTATTTTTTTTTACTGTAGCCTATATACGTCTCACTCAGAGAGAGGGTATGGGCTTACAGCTTCACAAATGTACATAACTTAGAAAGTCCTTGCCGGGATTCGAACCTACGACCTCCCGAATGTGGGGATTGCGTCCTACCGCTGCGCTACTACTGCCATCTTACAGGTAAGAGCGCTTTGTTAATACCGCCCTACACTGTATACAGGGTGTTACAAAATTTTCAAAAAAAATTGGCATTTGCATGTACGTAATGAGATGATTTACACAGCGTCCAGTGGTACGTTCACTGACTAGATGGGTGAAGGGACCACTCGGACAGTGCCTGGGACATTTTTTTTTAAACGGCCCATGCTTGCCCAGCACCTATATCATCCTGGCAGATTAGTCGGTCTAGCTCACAGGAAATATTATGTCAATACGTGCGGAGCCAATCAAGCCGCGTTTCCTCACGATGATTCCCTTCACAGTTAGGGTGTCCAGTGCGGGCATGTACCTATGACTTTGTTTATTTTCAAAGTTACGTACATCTGCGAACTTGTAGAAAAATCGTCATCATAGAATGATGACTTGTCAATACGGAAAACTTTTGACCAGTATTGAGAACTGGGACCCCCTCAACCGTTGATTTGGACAAACAAAATGTGCTCACCCTAAGATACTTGGCGCGCGTGATGGTCTCCTCGGTGACAGTGAAGGCGAGGCGCTCGCCCAGCTTGTAGGTGTCGTCATAGTAGTCGTACTCGGTGAAGGTCAGCCCGCTGGTGGTGTACTGCTGCGTGAAGTACACGAAGATGGAGCCGTTGGTGAGCTCGCGCTCGATGATCCACTTGCAGCGCAGCGGCACGGGGAAGGCGCGCGGGAAGTTGGGCGTCTGCAGCACGCCGGCCGGCCCGCGCAGCCGCCCGCCGCACTCCGCCGCCGCGCCTGAAGCCACCGCCAGCATGCTGCTCAGCAACACAACGCAGATGTGCCACCTGCGGCAATTGAAAGAACAAAATCAGTGCTAAAGTGGTGTTTAGGAACTACCGTGTCCGTGGCTGCCACGTTATGATTGGGCTAGCGGTAAAGCTTTGATTTACTACGGTATTTGCAGTACCATTTGTAAATCAATAGTAGATTTTACAACAAGTGCACAAAACAAACCATTTTTATCGGAGACTTTTAAACCAAAGGCGAGGGCTGATAGTAATGTCGAGGATAAAATGGTTTTGTGGACGAGTTATAAACTCTGCTTTTCACTTCGATTGCGAGGAAATAAAACAGTAGTAAAATTTAGCAAATTGAAGAAATTAAGAATCGCACGAAAAAACAAGAGCTGTTTTCCGCCGCTTATTTTTTTTTTAATCTTACGACATGGATACTAGGCTTGGGCTGCAGACCTATACAGCCTACCTACTATTAAAATAATTTTGTGATAATAATTTTCTTAAATTAATTAAATAACCTACCGTACTTGAGTTTAAATTTTAATATCTTTTATGTCTTAAAAAACACTTAAGGCAAATAAATTAAAGTTAAATTCTATCTATGAACTTCTTATTGTGTTTGGCTGTATGGCTCATTTTGTTTGCCTTAATACAGATACATTTATGAGTAGATACGTTAATGCGCTTGTGCACAAAATCCTTTTTTTTTTGCAGCCATATCCTGCACAAATAAGCACTTTCAGAGCATGAGATGTGAAGAAGTTGTTTTAAATGACAAATTCTAATCGACTTGTTTGGAATTGGGCATTTTTTTGGTGACCCTGTAGAAATGAAAATGTACTGAAGCTCGCTCACTTGCGCTACAGTCGACAGCAGGTCAATGATTTCACTTCATTCACGCACAAGGTTGCGGGTAAATACTACCGGCAAGAGCATTCAGCGCCGAACAAATAAATGATTAACTACCAACTTCACTGTTATTGTTTCGTATAAAAAGTGCTCTCTATCATCTCGTCTCCACCAGAACAAATTATTGGTAGGGGCACGAAATGCCTCGTTGGTCAAGCCGTTAAGGCGCTTAGCTACCAGAACAGATGTCGCGGGTTTGATTCCCACTGGAGGCCGCCGCATATTTGTACAAATGGCCTTAGTTTCGGTATATTTTCATGTTTGCGACGTCCTTGTCTGGTTACCATAGCACAGGGCATCCCAGTTTGGAACCAGGTCAAGTGATCGTATTGTGGGGAACTCATTATTATTATTAAATCTTGAAAATGATTGGGCGTCCAACTACAAAGGAAACTGATCGCCGTGGTAAATAAACTAGTTGCCATTGTCGACGCCTTATAATTATTAAGACAAAGACTGTCACGACAAATTGTTCGTTTTGCGCATAGACGATAACATTGGAACGATAACATTATTAAACTATCTTAACAAACAAAGCCCTATGGTATCTTAATACAGAGAGTAGGTATAAATTATACGTTTTCAATGTTTTTCCTGCTCGCTTAGTTTTATTGATTGGTGAGGAAAGTTCATTTGTTCAAGGCAATATTATTATTTAGGTTAATCAATGCCTTTGTTTTCGCCAAATTGATCTGATTAACCGCTAGGAACTGGCTTAATACAAGCGCGAGGATGGCGAGATTGCTCACTGATTGAAATTCGGCCGTATTCGTGGAAACCGAATTGTTATAACACTGCTTGTCTTTTGCACAGGAAATTGTTAAGAGTTGCTGACATCAAAGGATCTTGTTAGAGAAACTTTACTAAGCTTCTAAAATTTAGAAGTAATTGTAACGTATTGAAATATTTCTTACAATAGGTACAAACTTACTAAACGTTATATATAAATCCAACTCTCATCTCTTACTGCGCTTAGAGTTCCTTACTTCAAAAGAAAAACGGAATCCTTTATAAGATCACTTCGTCGTTTGTCTTTGAAGACTTGTTTTCTCACAAGATTTAGAGAGTGTAGCAAATAAAGACTATAGTACTCGTTTGCTTAAACTTTAACAAATTATTTAAAAGAGAAATATTATTATTTACATAAGGTAGCCGAGCATCTTATTAGAATATTTTCAGCTTCAGGTAAACTCGCCTGTGGGAGACAGGTCGGCGCCAATCGCGTGCCGCGAATGTTGGCGGGGCGCTCCTATTGGTCAGGATCGACGGCACATTGATAGCTGGCCAGCGAACCTCACCATTGTTGCCCGATTTTTTAAAAAGCATAACCGATTGGCCTGAATCAAGGATGCTATAGACTGCAAAGAGTATGTAATCACTACGTTTTTAATAGACTGACAGTGAACGAATGACAGCCAAATACTGTATAATCTAACCGGGATAAAACAAACAGGAATTTTTCAAAGTTTTCTGGCGTGCGTGTATGCATCAACTAATGAATGTTGATGAAACGAAAGTGGTTTTTCAGGAACGTGGCAAGTGTTAAACCAGTAAAACGGCACTTTCTTCACAAACTCATTCCGCCGATTTGGTGCTGCACTCGGAAAACTGTTTATTGCGCCTCTCCATTAGTTTTTTATTCAAACCAACTAAGTTATTCTTATTCATTTGTGACGAGAAACAAACAGTTTGAAGTTAAACAATGATAGGTAGTTAAGTTTAATACTTTTCTTTTGTCAATTTTTTTTTAAAACGATCTAGATTTTGAAATAAACACGTCGATTAAGTTATAACGTTCATTAAGGCTGCTTTTACGTCGGTCATGCTGTCTTGCTCACACAATTCAAACTTTTTTGTGATTATGATAAAATTAGTATGCTTTTGATATAATAATATGTAGTCGGAGGGTGTGATGGATAATAAAATTACGCAGTCGCAGTTTCTGTGCTGCTTTGATTGAAAACATTTTGAAAAAAATATCCGGCATTTAATATCGTTTCACCTTAAAACGGTTACGGAAGAACGGAACTAGAATACAGTAGAGTGCACATAATCCCTCGGCTGAAGTGGTTCTAAATAAATAATAAGACCTACTAGCTGTTGCCCGCGACTTCGTTCGCGTGGTAATTTGGATGTGTATTTTTCCAGGATAAAAAACAGACTATGTGCTAATCCAGACTATAATCTATCTCTGTGCAAAATTTCATCGGGATCCGTTCAGCCGTTTTTGCGTGAAAGAGTACCTAACAAACGTCCATCCATACATACAAACTTTCGCGTTTATAATATTAGTAAGGATTTCAGCTTGGGACAAAAATTCTCGTCGCGGACGGGCGCGGTGGATGGCGTGGCGCCGTCAGCTTTTCTAAAACTATGCAGTCGGACGTCACGTAGTTGATATATTGCCCACCCCGGAGCCCAGTTCATTGCAACAGAAAATTTAATATTTCACCCGCTACCCCTTACTAGCCACTGCCACGCTTCAGAAATACTTAGTATGAAAGGCAGTGCTGCATATCCTGTGATACGCTTGCTACTTGACCTTTTTTTCATGATAAGGACAATCTATAATCTGTGGACTTAAAGATTAATTTACTTTCTAATTTTTTTTCATTGAATTGCTCCATGTTTTATATTAGTGGAGACAAATCCAAAAACTACTTAAGTTGGAAATTATGTAACTAATCCGATTTATATATATATATAGGTATGTATTTGTTTTATATTAATATAAAAATTATATAAAACAATAAAGTCCCACAAAACCAACTGCTCGGTTATGAACTGACTATGAAAGCAGTCTGGTTTAAAATAAAAATAGGTTTATATAGCACATTATATAACTTAGGTAATTGTACGCTAGCACTTTCTAGAAATTAACTTAAATTAAAAAGTTTAAATTGATTTATGATTTAATATGAATACAGTTCACAGTACTGTTGACTTTTATTTTTACTTTGTACTTACATTGATTTACTTTCACTAAATACAGGGTTTCTCACCTTATGAAAAGGGCATCCTGCCGCTGAATGCTACCAAAAACATCCTTGATTATACCCCCTCTTTTTGACAGATTATCTTGTCATGAGCTGTATAATAATTGAAGACAATTTTGTCAGGGATGTGTAAAATAATATTTATGCAATTAACAACTAACTATGAGCTGATTAATGGTAATACACGTTTTATTTTTTTTAATAACCAATATCTATGTTTTATTCTCAGTAAAAATACATAACCCAGAGCGGTGTGTCGAAAGTCTTTTAGAATTTTGCTCGTAAATTAAACTACGACCTCTTTCCACTCGTCCCTGTGGAGTGAACCTTTCCGTACAGTTCAGTCTAAAGTACCTACCAATAGTAAAACGACACAAGTTGTTTGAACATTGCAGGAACAAAATGAGGTCCAATCTTACCCATAATTTCACCCTTCTTTGATATGGGAACTTTATGATGGTCCGCAAAATTAATATTTGATCAGCAACAAAAATAGGCGAGCAGTAAACAATTATTTTGTTCAACAGAATAAGCAACAAATCTGGTCAGAAAATAAACTCATTTTAACAATTTTATACATTGATATAAGAAAAATTACAAGAAACACATACCATTTGCTGATAAGTTAACTTAATAAAATTAAAATACCATTTGCTAATAAGTAAACTTATTAAAATGCTTATATTCTTTTTGCTGCAGTAATTTTATTGTCCTCCAATTAAAAAAAAAAACATTGTTTTAGCCTCTAAATAGGTTTTTAATAAAATGCTACTTACAGTTTGCTGACTCGTTAATTCAGAATTTTTTCAATGAAATCCCAATGAAATTATTTTACGGTTCAGCTTGGTATTTCCTGCAGATTTTTTTATCGTTTAAATCTTTTTTCTGTAGCTCAAATCTTCCATTATTACCCCTCATATTATCTAGTTGATATCATTGAAACCGTAGCTGCCCTACAGCACAGAGGAAAAGACCTACAGTGAAAGTTTACTTAGTTCCTTTTACTAACTCAAGCGTCCCAAGAGGGGCCACTGGCTTATATCAAATTCACACACGACTATTATGCTTTAATAGGGTTAGGTTAGGTCTCTTAGGTTCCCAGTCCAGAGAGTCCATTAATGAAGTTGTCAGTATAATAAAAATATTTTGTTTAACTCTTAACACAATTTATAGCTGACTTGATGGTCAATGCGATGGATTGCTGTGGACAGGCTGCTGAATGAATGCACTAGAGCAGCACTGACCGGGGAAAATGGTGAGGGACATACTTCTACCAAATAGGGGATGTATTAGCGAAGGGCAAGATAAAAAGTAGTTCTGTCTAGGTAAGATAAGGTCTGTCAGGATCGTGGCAAGTGGAAAACTCTGGTCTCCGGGATACAGGCGTGAGTTTATGTATGTATTTATAATTAACTAGCTGTCCCGGCGAACTTCGTAACGCCACAGAAAACGTTTGTATGGGAAATAGAAAAGGGCTGTTTTTAGGGTTTTCCCGGAAATTATTCGATTTTTTCTCGCCTTTTAAACCTTCCCTAGACCTCCACGAACATTTCAAGACTAAGATAAGATAAATCCGTTCAGTCGTTCTCGAGTTTTAGTGAGACTAACGAACACCAATTGATTTTTATATAGATAGAAGATATTATTACATTTTAAACGATCTGCAAAATATGTTCATCATCATCATCATCATCAGCCATTTGACGCCCACTGCAGGACATAGGCCTCCCTCATGGTTTTCATAACCATGAGGGGTTTTGCCATAATCGTCACGCTTGGCAGGCTGGTTGGCGATCGCAGTATGTGGTAAGAATCTCAGGAAGACGCTGCTGCCCGTCTCCTGGTAATGTATTTCCCTAGTCGCCTTCTACAACATCCACGGGAGGAAATGCAGCGACGCTATTCTTAATCCGGCGCCACACGGTTCGTTAATCTGTGAATGATTTATGTTTATAATAACTGTAAGCTAAATGTTAATAATAACTGTACAGTTCTTTCATTACGTTTTAATAAGTCAAATATACAATTTTTAATGATATTGCATCAAGTAGCCACACATCTTTATAACGTATATCATTAAAATAATTAATAGACTTACAAAGAGAAACTAATTTGTCTCGCACAGTGCCCGCTGTTATATGTTGACTGGGATCTATAGCAATTCTCTTACTACCTGTGAGCTCAGAGGTCATCGAATATTAGTGGTCCCCAAAGGCAAAAGGTGTTTGTCACCTGATGAAAGCCACGCTTTTTGTAGATATTTAATTATTATGTTACACCCTGTAAGGGCTCGGGTGCGCTTAAATATTTTGTTGCGCGACACAAATTTTGTTCGAGATGACCTATGACTACTCTCTAGGATCTATTTCTATGAGACAGATAGACATATATCTAACAGAGTTATAATTTACAGATTTATTGGATGCATAAATAGATTTGTAAATTAAAATGTTTCTAAGGCACTTTGCCAGAAAGTACATACATACATAAACTCACGCCTGTATCCCAGAGGGGTAGGAAGAGACCAGGGACTGCCACTTGCTACGATCCTGACAGATCACTTTCGCTTCCTCAACATTTGTAGGGACACGCATAGCGCCGAGTAGGCACTTTTGATAGTTTCCAGCAGTGAGTCACGGGTAGCGCTAGAACCACGTCGTGTGTGATAAAATAAACCAAGTAATTTAACTAATGAAGTTGCTTTCATATTTGTGACACCCCTGGGGACTCACTCTTACATTGATGACCCACGCGTAAAGAACTCTAGAGCGAACTCTTGTGTGTCGAGTAGCGTTCGGGATTGTGTGAAGTGGCATTTTAGGGAAAAATTAATCCTCCCACGCCAAAAGTTGTCGCTCCGGCCCAGACTCCAGGCACGTCACGCTGATCTCTCTACAATATCAGTTTCCACGAGATTGCCGGATGGTTCGCACAGTTTGAGGCCATAGTTAACCCCCAGAAACAAGGTGATGACTGTAAATACCAGTTAGTTATATCTATACTTACACGTGAAGTACTGCACCAAGTCTCCGACATAGTTTTCAATCCACCAGAGACGAATCAATATGCGGCTATAAAAGAGAGATTATTGCAAGTCTACGAAGAGTCGTCCGAACGTCAATTCCAGAAACTGGTGGGCGAGATGGACCTGGGCACACAATAACCTTCACAACTTCTACGTAGAATGAAGGAACTTGCCCGCAACTGCCAAGCTAGTGAAGAAACAGTGCACAACCTCTGGACAACTCGCCTGCCGGCAGCAGTTCGTGCGGTTCTGACGGTCAGCCACGATCAGAAATTAGACAACTTCGCAGCAATAGCGGACAAAGTAATGGAGAGCTGGCAACAAGGCCATGTAGGTGACGTAGTTGCTTCTGTGAGTAATGCCCCCACACCATCCTCCTCCACTAACGAGATCATCGCAAACATGAACCAGTTGATGCTGGAAGTCGCTTCGTTTAGGGATGTAGTCAGAGGAAGATCGAGATCTAGAGGCAGGATGAATAGCAGATCCACCTAATAGGTCGCCAGCTAGTCCGGATTGGTTTTTTTTTTTCATTTCCGCTACGGAAACAGGGCAAGGAGATGTGAACAGCCTTATAACTGGCAGCGCAATCCGAAAAACTAGATGCGGTGACCTCTGAAGGGACAGGAGATACTATCGTCGTAATGAAAAACCACCGTCTCTGCGTATTTGATCGTAAAAATAATTTACGTTTTTTAGTGGACACAGGCGCGAATATTTCAGTCATACCAGTTTCAAAAGTGAAAAGACAATTAAGACAAAATAATGTTGAGCACAAATTGTTTGCTGCAAACGCTTTAGAAATACGGACATATGGTGATAACGTTGGAGTTAAATTTAATTTAAATTTAAGAAGAGCTCTGAAATGGAACTTTGTAAAAACTGACGTAAGCCAACCTATTCTAGGCGCGGACTTCATAGAGCACAACAAACGAATTGTTGACATTAGTGCAAAGAAATTAGTAGATAAAATTACGAATTTATCCGTATCGGGGCCTCTCACTAGTTACAAAGAATCATCGATAAGTACCATAAACACAAGTAGTCCCTGCCACGATATCCTTTCCAAACACCCGGATATTACGAAGCCGCTAAATTACAAAGGTACTAAACATAATGGGTACCACTATATTGAGACCACAAGGCCACCGGTATACACTAAGGCTAGGCCGCTGCCCCCGGACCGATACAGCAAAGTAAAAGAGGAGTTTAAGCACATGCAAGAGGTAGGTATCTGCCGTCCACCCAACAGTGAGTGGGCAAGTCCTCTGCACGTCGTACCCAAAAAAGACGGCAACCTGCGACCCTGCGGTGATTACCGACGCCTTAATGCTGTGACGAAACCTGATCGGTATCCTATCCCCAGGTTGCAGGATTTCACCATCAGTTTAACAGGTAAGAGAATATTTTCCAGGATTGACTGCAATCGAGCGTTTCATAATATCTTAGTTAATCCAGATGATATTGAGAAAACTGCCATCATTACGCGTTTTGGTTTATTTGAGTTCCCCCGCATGACCTTTGGCTTATGTAATCAAAGACTTATGGACAACGTTGTGCTAAAGTTGTGGTATAGAACTGGTCACAGTTTCTCAAGACATCACTGACGGATATCCGAAGTTACAACTCTTTTGCTACATAGATGACATTTTAATAGCGAGCGAGGGATATCTAGAGCATGAAAAACACTAAGAAATGGTTTTTAAACGTTTTGAGGAATACGGCCTTACTATTAATTTATCGAAGTGCTCATTCATGGAAACTGAAATCGAATTCCTGGGCTATAATGTGACTTCAGAAGGAATAAGACCATTGGAGGATAAGGTAAAGGCCATTTCAGATTTTCCACGCCCCGGAAATATCAAACAGCTTTTTAGGCATGATTAATTTTTACCGGTTACACTTACCTCACGCGGTTAAAGATCAGTCGGAACTCAACAAATTCCTATTAAACACTAAAGAGAAAGATAAAACAAAAATCACATGGAACGATTCGGCGCTTAGTGCATTCGAGCAGTGTAAACTTAGCCTTCACAGCGCGGTAACTTTAGCTCATCCATTGCAAAATGCACCTTTAGCCCTAATGACAGATGCGTCGGATTCATGCGTAGGCACCGTACTCTAACAATGGAACGGCAAAGATTGGACGCCGTTAGGATTTTATTCTGAGAAAATGACGAACACACAGTCTAAGTATAGTACCTACGACCGGGAACTCTTAACAATATACTTATCCGTTTAATATTTCAGGAATCAGATAAAAGGCCGTGAATTAATATTTACAGATCATAAGCCACTGACATTTGTCTTCAAAAAACCAATAATGATAAAGAAATACCACGCCGCGATAGGCAGCTATCTTATATAAGTGAATATTCAACTAACATACGTCACAAAGATGGTGGACTAAACATAGTAGCAGATACATTGACACGCATGGAAAGCATAACTTGACCGACAACCGTTGATTTTGCAGAGTTAGCAGAGGCGAGTTAGAATGCGACGACGAGATTGCGACACTGGTAAGTAGGCCGAGCGAATAAAGTAATTGTCAATTGAAATTATTTAATGTACCTAATTCCGATAACCGAATATATTCCGAAATGTTACACCATACATTCCCGAAAAACTAAGGATGCAAGTTTTTAAAACTATACACAATATCAGCCACCCAGATATCAGGACGACGCGAAAGATGGTAGCGGAGAGATATTTCTGTTCCGGATTAAATAAGGATGTAGGAACGTGGGCGAAAAGCTGTAATAGATGCCAACGCTCAAAGGTAATACGTCACACTAACTCACAGATAGGGCGATTCGAGTCATGCGATCGTTTCGATCACGTCCATATTGACATTGTAGGGCCATTGCCTACCACTCAAGAAGGCTTTAGATATATGGTGACGGCAATAGATATACGGCTGTGCCAGTGCTAACTATCACAGCGGAGGTAGTAGCGAAGGTAATATATGAAGGCTGGATATGTTGTTTTAGTAGTCCAAAAATCATCACCACCGACCGAAGGTCGTCAATTTGAAAGCGATCTTTTTGTCAATCTGTTGAAGCTCCTAGGTAGGTACTCGTATAAAGAAAAATAGATCAACCCCATACCATCCACAATATAATGGTATGATCGAACGTTGGCATCGCAGTTTCAAAGCCGCACTCATGGCAAGGCTAGACAAAACCTCATGGAGCGATGAATTGCCTACCATACTAATAGGTCTAAGGGCAACAATTCGTAGCGATTCCGGAGTAAGCGCAGCACAGTTAGTTTTTGGTCGCAGCATCAGACTTCCGGGTGAATTTTATACAGAGTTCCATGAAACAAATCAAGACTTACCTTCTTTTGTGGAAAAATTACGTCATTTCATCAGACAACTGCGACCTGCTGGGGGTAGCCACTCAAACTCCAGGAACATATTCGTACACCCAGATTTAGACTCATGTTCCCACGTTTACATTCAGAATGACCAGGTACGTAAGCCCCTACAGCCCCCGTACGATGGTCCTTATGAGGTAATAAGTAGGACTCACAAATGTTATACGATACAGCTACCCCACAGGCAAGTACGAGTAACCATCGACTGATTAAAGCCGCCATTCCTGCTTCAGCCATACGATCAATCGAGAGCATCGCAAACAGAGTCGCACACAAATCATGGTAAGGACAACTCTGGCGTTACACTCACTTCTAGCCCAGAGGATCCCACCCCCGAAACCACATTCGACACTAAAAAAAAGAACTCATAGCGGAAGGCTAGTAAGACGCCCAGTACAATTTTTGTAACAAACATTTTGATAATTAATTATTTACAAATAAATTTACTTTTAAACTTATTCATGAGAGCCAACTTGTTGAAAATATAAGAATAAGAATAAATAAGAATAAATTTATTTGTCTCAAAAAATAAGTTACATGGTAACTTATACTCGTAAGTGAAATAATATATTGTGTCACACACATTGATTAATATCCGCTCGCCAACCTCGATGGGCGAAACTTGGAATGTATTCGTAAGCAAAATGTAGTATGCACATACCTATTGTCGAATATTGTTTAAGCACTGCATTTATACATGGTTACATGGTATACATGGTTGTTTTTGTGTTACTTTAAGGATTTAGAATAAGTTGTTTTTAATTCTTTTTTCTTTTTTTAAAAAAAAGGGGTGTTAAGTGTAGGGACACGGATAGCGCCGAGTAGGCACTTTTGATTGTTTCCAGCAGTGAGTCATGGGTAGCGCTAGAACCACGTCGTGTGTGACAAAATAAACCAAGTAATTTAACTAATATAGTTGCTTTCATATTTGGGACACCCCTGGGGACTCACTCTTACACATTCATAAGTCGTTGCATGCACGCACACCGGTTTCGGGTACTTTAATAGTACCTACGTACTATTTAAGAATAACATATCTCTACCTAAAACGATGTTACGCTGGGTTGCAGTGATGTACTTGATTTTTTTTGTTAATGTTACGGATAATATCGAGCTTAAGACTCAATGGAAAAGCCGAAAATACCCCTGCTCATGAAAAGCTTACTACATTTTGGGTTCAGTTCCGAATGGTTTCCATTTGAATAACTAAGTTTTACTTAAAGTTAGCGAAATGTTTATTAAATGTTAGAATTAGCTAAACGAAACATTGGTCGTGTTCTTCTCTTAAAGTTGGAGAGAGTATTATTTACGCTCTTAGAAAGTTCCCTGTCATGTCGCGAAACTTTGAGAGCTTGGCTTTTTGACAAATCTTCTAGAGTCGGCTTAGTAGCCCCATATCTCCCCGAGTTTACCCGAAAATAAGTCGTAAAAACTTATTCAGATAGAAACCTTTTTATTATTGTTGTACATCGCCATATATTATTCATAAGAAAAATACGCCGACTCGCTACAGAAAATAAGTCTATGAATCACAGCTATATTTGTGCTGAGTATAAATTGATTAGGTACTAAAAAAGGATACTTACATAGTATTTCAGCAAAGAGTTATATTATATCTATTTACAAAGCCCATAAAAGACACCCAGGGCCCTTATTATGAAAAATGCGACATCATCGGAAGTCGCTTGTCAGTGCCAAAATCCGTATCTCAAGATATGATATGACGTCATTGGGCTAAAAAAGAGCCATGCATTTCCATGGTTAGTGGCAGGAAACTTCGAAAATATTCAAAAAGAGAACCGTATTTGTCGCTAGATTCGAGTGAATTGTCGGGCTGAAGCGCGACGTTGACGACCCTCCCGAACATATAGCTGCTTCATAATAAGGGCCCTGTGCCGGATTGAGTCAGCGCCCTTGGTTTGCGTTAGACTATAAAGTTCATGGTATTAATTGGAAAAAGACTGTTACAAATAAACTTTTCTCAATTTCATAAGCAGCCTATATACGTCCCACTGTAGGGCACAGGCCTTCTCTCAGAGAGTGAGTATGGGTACCCACCGCGGATTGGCGATTTCAAGCGCTGAGGCATGTGAATAGCTCAGGCACCCAGGTTTCCTCACGATGTTTTCCTTCACGGTTAGCGAGTGGTATTGCTACTATAACTTCACAAATGTACATAACTTATAAAACAAAGTCATAGGTACATCGAACCTGGGTTTCCCGCTTCCGAGTCCAATGTTCTACCCACTAGGCTACCACCGCTTCTCCATTTAATTTGTGCACATTTAGAAAGAATGTACTATTCACATCGACCTCTTTGAGAAGATCGAAGCCAATATTCATCAAAGTGATGTGATTAAGATGTGCTTGGTTCATAATGTTCCTTGAGAAGGAACGTTCACCACTGTGGACGGTGATAGTGAAAGGCAATTAAATGCGTAAAGCAAATTGATAATGTTTTTGCGGCCAGAAAGCGTTAGTGCGCAATGCCCCGCGGGCCACAGAAAACGCCCAACTGTCACCCTTCCCCGACTGATTAGACTGATTCATAAATAATACGAATTCAACGTGTACGGTCAGAACTAAGTAGAAATTTAATTACAGCAAACAGCGTTTTTTCCACAGGAAACACAGAATCATTGTAGTATTGGATCTAGCTGAAGTTTCAATGAGAATTTCTAGACAATTAATCTAAAGTAAAGTTTCCCATAAGAACTAACTTCCGATTCGTTTTATTGTAAAATAGTAAAAGAAGGTGATAATTTACAAAATGTTCTCGTCAGTCGGAGGTAAAAAGTAGAGTGAATCAAAATCGCAAAATAATAATGGTTGACGTAATTTTGAATTTGAGTTTGAAATGATAGGCCAAAATGAATAAAATAACAAATAGGTGTAAAAAGGTTTGCACCGTTACATTACCCGGGGGCGTTTTTTTTTTTAATATAATTTTTAAACTATTGTTTGTAAGTGGGTTTTATTGTAGTCGCGAGATTATACAAACATGGGTCGTGCATGGTTCAACTTTGTATTAGTACGTACAAATAAGCAGCACGTCCCATTGCAAGGTACAGGCCTTCTCTCATACGGAGAGAGAGAGAGAGAGAGAAAGAGATTTTTAGAGAGTACGGCCTTAATCACCCCGCGAGACCATCATAGATGGAAAAAAAGTAAAAGCTAACCTATGACAGCATTTCTATGAATTATTATAACAAAGATGAAGTTGGTATAGGAAAACATCGTGAGGTAACCCGAGTGTCTGAGATGATCACATACCTCTGCACTTGAAATTGCCAATCTGCGGTAGACACGCGTAACAATTAAGCCTATACTCTCTCTCTCTCTCTGTGCTCTGCAGTGGGACGTATATAGGAAGTTACATAAAAAATATCAAAGTTGTGCTTAGCTTAACTTTCACGTGAAGCTTATTTAAACTTACAGGCGTTTATCTTCAGTAACACGGTGCGATAATTTTCACTAACATGGCGTGATAAATGGTTCGCAGCGCAAGTCAAAAACAACAATTTCCTATTCGAATAGCAAATTGAGCTAGATTGGGGGCCCGTTCATCAGTAAACAAAGAGAGATCCGCTTAACATGTTGCAGGCGAAAACAAACGCCAATCCATCACTGGGTGCAAATGTACCGAAATCTATGTGGTAGGTATTGTTGGCTATCACCGCAGCACGAGATAACAAGAGCACTATTGTGTTAAATGCAAATTGTAAATAGCCCAAATGGCCTTTCCAGCTTTGCAACGGTCTGTTTAGTTGGATATCTAACTAACGAATGACCTAGTTGGCTGCCGGCGACGTTGATCAGTTGTTTTAGCGTGCCAACTAAGGATACTGAGTTGTGCGATGATCCAAATTAATGAGGGCAATGCTTCTATATACAGATCCCCCCAAAAAGCTTGATTTTAGGAAATATTGATATTTTTATGGGCTCGTATATGTACCT
Source organism: Yponomeuta evonymella (assembly GCA_963969515.1). Classification (NCBI taxonomy): domain Eukaryota; kingdom Metazoa; phylum Arthropoda; class Insecta; order Lepidoptera; family Yponomeutidae; genus Yponomeuta; species Yponomeuta evonymella. The sequence continues at coordinate 5,337,897 of OZ018362.1, forward strand.
AACTGAACCATTGCTGTGAATCGCCATCTTCAAGTGGCGAGCGATGGCAGTGCGATAGAATAAGAAAACCAACAACTTTTTTTTAGCCTATTTACGTCCTACTGAAGGGCACAGGCCTTCTCTCAAGGAGAGAGAGAGTACGGGCTTAATCACCACGAGTGCCCACCGCGGGTTGGCAATTTCAAGCGTTAACAGCTTAATTAATGAATTTTATATTAGTATAAAATATATATTATGAATTGAATTGAAAAAGCTACGCCACAGAGCTTTAAACAATAGTGCGTACTATACTATACTAGTGTCTATTGCCAATTATAACCTAGATTCAGCACACTCTTTACTTCATAAGCAGCCTATACGCGTCCCACTGTAGGGCACAGGCCTTCTCTCAGGGAGAGAGTATGGGCTTAATCACCACGCGTGCCCACCGCGGATTGGCGATTCCAAGCGCTGAGATATTTGAATAGCTCAGACACTCAGATTTCCTCACGATGTTTTCCTTCAACGTTCTTTACTTCCCATGTTCAAATATTCATGATTATGATTTCATCATTATCATCTTAATTTTAGCCCGTCCATATTAATTACAGCCGATTGGGCGGCTGGTCACATATGCCGGAGAACCGATGGTCTATGAGGTGCAAAGACCATGAACTGGTATATGCAGCGTAGGATGCCCACCAGCTCGATGGACCGACTGGATGAGGATGGCCGGGGACAGAAAGAAGTGGCGTGCTATGGGGGAGCCCTATGTCTAGCAATGGACGAATATGGGCTGATTGATTGATATCATCTGTTAGACAAAGGCATCTGTATGCACGCGCCAGTCGCTTCTACTCTGCGCTAACCTTCTCCATATCTTTACTGCTGCATTCTCGTTGTCGTCGCGCGACCTGGCTGGTTGGCCTACGTTTCTACGTGCGGCCCTCGGTTGCAAATTTGAAGTGGTAGGTAACTAGCAACTCCATATTTTGTCCTCTGAACGATTACCTGCTTGTTTCCACTTCAGAATGGCGACCCTTCTTATAATCTGGGCATTTTGCACGCCATTTTGGATGGAGATACACACATTTAGGTATGGGTAAGCACCTATTTTTTTTATTTTCATCAGGTTTCAGTGCCTCTTTCCTATTTGAGGTTATCTAATCGTCAGCTCAAAAGGGTATTGGACCCTTTCTGTTTGCCAAGCGAAACACATATTCGACGTTCGCGGTGTTTCTCTTCAGCCAGCGCACACTACACCCAGCCTTGAAAATATTCCTAAAATACATACATACATAAACTCACGCCTGTATCCCAGAGACCAGGTACTGCCCCTTGCCACGATCCTGATTCCTGACAGATCACTTTCGCTTTATCAACATTCATTATTCGTTGCATGCACGCACGCCGGTTTCGGTTTCGCGTACTCCTAAAATAGTAGGTTTCAATATTATATTCTTTTTGTTGCACTAACCGGTGCTGAGGACAAATAGGTTTTTAAGGTTTCAATATTTTTCTACGATTTTCGCTAAAACTTACGCAGATACTTGTTTAGACCATTGATTTCCGCACTTAGCCTCATGTTATAAGCGATAAAGACTGTGTAACCAGTTCCAGATACAAGAGCTTTCTTACAATGTTTTCCTTCATTAAGCGAGTGGTATTGCCACTACACATTCGCAAATTTACGTTACTTACAAAACAAAGTTAATGGTACAATGTGTGTTCACTCTTGTAGACGGCGACCCCGTGTTATTAAATCGGCTTTTTGCATCCAAATCTTGTAGAATGTTATTTATTTATGAAGTAAGATGAATAAGATAATTTTTATTATGCAGTGTGGAGTCCTTGTGTACATTTTTAATGTCGCCAGAGATCTGTCCATTCGATTTAGTCCATTGTAAGGAGTGAACGGGAATTTCCTTCGGGATTTCCCTTACTTTTTGGGTTTCGTTGTCTATTAAGAAACCCGTGAGTTCGGTCTGTGTATTTATAATTTTATTACGTTTGTATCCGTCGTCAGTCAATCTGTTTATCGGTTTACATGGATTGCATTCTTAGTAGTAACTCAAAAACGATTCGGTGTAATAACATTATTGTGCAATAAAGTATGATTAATTTTAGTATTTATTTATATTTATTCTTAATAATTAACAAGAAAATATAACTTAAAAACTATAACTTACAAACATAACTTACACAATCTACACAACAAACAGTATCGATAATACTTTCTAAATCTGAATCATAGGACGGGTTTATAAACTACTTAAAACAAAGCGCTTAAGCATCCTTTTAAAATGTGCTTTTTTGAGGCTTTTACTAAGTACATAATTCCTCTGGGAGGGTTTTATAAATGGCAGTTACTAAATAATTAGGTACCTAGCCTAGATCCATAGTAATTAGAGTTTTAGGTATTTCATATTTCACTTGTTTTCGTTTAATGCTAAGCGTTGGACAGCTATGGCTCCACCGTTTTATAATCGAGTTGCCGAAACTTTCAATCGCTATTTCACTATAGGCCTGCTTTCACAGCAGTGGTAGTCTACTGGGTAGAACATTGGACTCGGAAGCGGGAGACCCAGGTTCGATTCCCAGTGCCTATGACTTTGTTTTCTAAGTTATGTACACTTGTGAAATTATAGTAGCAATACCACTCGCTAACGGTGAAGGAAAACATCGTGAGGAAACCTGAGTTTCTGAGCTATTTACATACCTCAGTGCTTGAAATCGCCAATCCGCGGTGGGTACGCGTAGTGATTAAGTCCATACTCCCTCTCTGAGAGAAGGCCTGTGCCCTACAGTGGGACGTATATAGGCTGCGTATGATATGATTTCACAAATTTCGAAAAGCTGTTCATAATTATCTGTACATTTACTTTTTATCATAATATTATTTGGGTCCTCGTTCAATTAATTTATTAATCGTTGTTAGGCAACTACAGGGTTACCTCAAGAATGCTTAATTACTCAAACACGTCAAATAAGTTTCTCATTAACAAGTTTACTTTTCTTGTACGAAATTTGAAAACTTATTGTTCAATTTTCTATTGAAAAAAAGCGCATCTTAAATAGACGATATTTCTATGTACGAGATATAATTTACTGCTACATTAACACAGCGCATAAAGAGAGAAAAAACTCATAGAACAAAAGTTGTTTTGAAACACAAACTCTAATTGGGGTTGTTTCAGGAATTGCGCACATAACAAATCAAAATCAGTGATCCAGCTTTGAATTAATTTCCGGTATCTAGTACAAAGTAACCTATGCCTCACTATTTGATGTAAAAATGCCTAATGTACATATTAAATACATTCTTGGCCGGTTTTTAGGGTTCCGTACCCGAAGGGTGCCAAACGGGACCCTGTTACTAAGACTTCACTTTCAGTCTGTCTGTCTGTCTGTCACCAAGCTGTATCTCATGAACCGTGATATGTATTTCTGTTGCCGCTATAGCAACGAATATTAAAAACAGAATAAAATAAATATTTAAGGAGGGCTCCCATACTATAAACGTATTTTTTTGCCGTTTTTTGTTAGATCTTAACACATTACTGGACACGACGTCTATGGACGTCCTTCGGGTAACATCACGATGTGACGGACGTGTACACACGTCAAAATAGGGGCTCTTGTTTTTATAATTTGATCTCTATTTATGCTTTAATAAGAGTCACCAACACATAATTTTATTATTAAGTGTCGCAAGGCTTTTATTAATCATATGTCATATTCAGTGGTCGGAGTAGGTATATTGATTTTAGATACTTGCGTCATGATATCATAACATGGACATGCATTTCTTCCGGAATGTACCGGAGTTTCCAAAAATTTGGTAAATAGAGTAATAAAATAAAAAACCATATGTAAGCAAACAAAATTGTTTATTGTTAATACAAATAATCATTATTACAGTTTTATTAAAAATAATTATTTTTAATCCTCATCGGTTACAAGTTCTACATTTTGATTTTCTGTCTCTATACAATTAAAATAAATAACTATAATTTTTTCAATATTTTCTAATTTTAAGCTATTTCTTTTAACATCTAAGATCCATTTGTAAGTGGAAAATGATCGTTCAACATCTGTAGATGTCAATGGAGCGAATTTGAAATAAAGTTTCTGATTATTTGCTACGCTTTTTTCAATACTCTCGCTGTATTCTCTAATTGTATCTAAATCTGGATTTCGTTCCATAACTGATTCTATTTTATTTTTTATATTTCGGTATTTTTATCATAATAATCCGGAAACTCGGAGGCGTATCCATATTAACATATACGTTTGATGTCAGTGACCTTAATTCAATATACCTACTCCGACCACTGGTCATATTACAACGAAATTATTAAATGTCAATGTGTAAGTATCGTCTATGGTCGGCGCGTACGCACGACCGCTTCCCAATGCGCACGAAGTTTGCCGACGTCGTTTTTGTTCCCGTCAGTCAGCCGGTATCACGGCACGGAGGCCTACGCGTTTGTCGCGTAAGCTTTGGCCACGTTTTATTTCGACGTTGGTTTTTCTATACTATGTGACAAGACGTTCCAGGACGTCGGTGTCATTTGTATGGGGAAAAAAGTGTCATATCACTAGGACCAGGCCTGACCGAAGTGTCCAGTAATGTGTTTATAACTGCAACAGGTAGACGCTTGAAATATTCACAGAATACTAAGTTCTACCTTCGCTTTACAGATAAATATTTAAAATAAAATATTTTTTTGCTCCTCAAACAAACGTAATTTTTTGCCCTTTTTGCTCGACCTTTGTATCTAATGTTGTATAGATAATGGAACGGAACCCATCGTGCACGAGTCCAACTCGCACTTGGCTAGTTTTTCTTGATTTTTTTTGGCGTTCCGACAAGTTAAGACGTCCATTGTTAGGAAAGGAATTCGGCTCTGCTTATGTTGTATACGAAAATACGAGGATTTTCTGGAATTTCATTTCCGCCAATCGGAAAATGGAGCAGTAGAATTTCCATTTTACTTCTCTACATATACGCGTTTAAATTGATGCCAGAAGACGTAACTTTATATTGTTTGTTTGTTTACTCTTCTGTTTGTTACAACGATATTAAAGATGGAACTGATATTATATTTCTATTTGTTTATGAAGTGGATTCATGTCGTATGGGTCGTTTCGTCATAACTCATAATCTACGCGATATGTTCACACTAAAATATTTATTAATACCATGAACGTTCTTACTATCGTGGTCTGTAATATGAATAGAGCCATAAATTCATTTGATACGGGTTGATACATGGATAACACGGATTGCAAAGATTTGTCTCCTCTGTAGGTAAGTCTTCGAAAAAGACTGTGCAGAAATACTTACGTAAACTTATAAATCATTGGATAAATAGACACGTTTTAGCACTAGTGTATCGTGACATGTAGACAAGGCACAAGATGACAGATGGATGATAGGTTAGTGGTTAGTTAATCGCCTTACATACGTTTACTGTCTGGCAAGGAGTTGCGTTTGGCATTCAGTAGGTAACATTTGGCAGGCGCAAACAACGATATTCTTCAGTATCAGGATATCGTAATATCACTTCACTTGATATTCTAGATCACTTCACTTGAATACTAGAAATATCAGTGTTAACCAAGTACTAATCGATTGACACGTAAGTATTAGCTTCTGCCAAATTCATGATATAACATAAACTTTTTTAATATATACTCAACTAATCTACAGTTAAATAGGAGTGGGTGGTCGTATGGTTAGATATTTAATTTTGTCACTAAATCACGATAAACTGCTGAACAGATTTAAACAAACAAATAAACTTCTACACAACACAATCACTTGTCGTGGTCCCAAACTACTATACTCTGTGCCATAGTAACCAGATGAGGACATCACAAACATGAAAATAGACTTATACTCGTACTAAGGCCATCTGTACAAATTCAGAACAGTAAGAATCAGAAGAACCAGCAAGAATCGAACTCACGACCTCTGTTTTGGTAATCAAGCGTATTAACTGCTAGGCCAATCATCATCATCATCATCATCAGCCATTCGACGCCCACTGCAGGACATAGGCCTCTTTCGTAGTTTTCATAACCATGATTAAGGGTTTTGCCATAATCGCTACGCTTGGCAGGCGGGTTGGCGATCGCAGTATGTGGTGGGAATCTCAGGAAGACGCTGCTGCCCGTCTCCTGGTAATTGATTTCCTTAGTCGCCTTCTACGGCATCCGCTAGACTATGCCCTTCTTACCTGAATCCCACGCGGACTACATGGAACTCGGGTGTAAGACTAGGTTTTCTGACCGTATCCTTAAAACAGTTGTTTTAAAATGCATTTTACTCTCTAAGGTTAGTATTTAAAATATGATAAAAATGTCAGTCTTCAATGTCTTATCTAGGACCGTCGGTCATTATTTACATGAATTTTTATACTTTACTGCATCAAAAAGTATCGCGAACACGTTCCTTTATTTTAACAAAATATATTTGAATAGGCTATATTTGAGCTATAAAGAGTTTTGTATACCAAAATTATTATCACTAAAAGAATGGTCGGCAAAATTGTAGTAATTGAATGTGCATTTCTGTGATTCCAAAAATGCGTTCTTTTCTCCCAGCTATTGGCTCGCGTAGACACTGACCTTAAGGGGCTCCGTTGAGTAACACTAGCGCCACCAAGGCAAAAATATCATATCTTTTTTACAGAGCCTTTCTTTTTTTAATGTTTTTAAAAATAACACATCATACTACAATCCGATAGTAAGAATGTGTAGACTCTACAACGAAGTTGTGGCCACTAGCTCGGAATTCGATATCTTCAACGCGCATTATGCTAAATCTAAGAGATGCTCGGCCAAAATCCTGAATTCATCGAGTTGTGTGGTTTCATAAAAAATGCTTATCCCTGAAATTTAATACTTTATTCAGATACTCAAATTTACATGTGGCAATGTTGTGTGTGCATGCTTTAGACCACAACTTAGTACTCATGTCATATTATTACTTTTATATCGTGTAATAGTTGTGATCTGTTTTGTACACCAAATAAAATAAATAAATAGATCGTTTGTGCAAAAAGGGTCTGTACAATCTCTGAATTATGTTAATAGTGCAAAGGCAAAAAACCTCGGACCAGACAGCATTAACGCCAAAAACGGCCGTGTTTGGCATAAATATTATCGATTCCCAGGTCCGAGACCTCGTTCGTGTGTCCTAAAAATCACTATTAACATCATTAAGAGATTTTACAGATACTATACCTACGCAAAAACGATCTATAAAAATTATATGATTTTTTCCTTACTCTATGGAGACCCTTAAATGAAATATGCGGTCAGTTCTAGTAATAGTCCGTTTCTTTGTAGTATTTTTCTTTCTAAATAACATCTGCCCATTACTTCCACAAGAAGTGTACTATATCGGCTATCGACACCAGAGCACTCTTCAAAACGACAGAAGAAGGCGTCCTGTGCTCTTTAGCGAACAATCTGCAAAGAATAGCCTCCAGTTTGTTCACCTAATGGTTGAGGGTACAAAATAGAAACTCAAAGAAGGCCAACTCAAAGGAAATGGGCGATGTTACTCTGCAACGAATAATGGGGAACTGCTCAAACTTACATTGGAGTGACATCGTATTTCTGCCATGGAAGACATAGAAAAACCCAGAATAAAATAAAACTTTAATATTTTTTGCGGGGTTTCATAAGTCTCAAAAAGTTACTCTAATAGTAATAAAAAACTAATATATAATAAAAATCTAAAAATAGTAATAAAGAACTTATAGTATTTTCATTGAATTCTAAATGTTTCCTAGTAAGCGTGTGGGAATAATTCCTATATTGATAGAAATTTCATACATTATAAGGCATTAAGTGCACTGTATGACGTCATAGTTTGAAAGCAATTTGTACGGTAAGGTGTAAGTTTTCCATTTCACTACAAATTACTGGCTTTTGGGCTGTGTACACGGTAAATATGTATGTATGTTTTTATGTAAGAATCAAATTTAACATAAAAATAGAAAGACATCAAATCTATAAAATCCCTAATATAACTTAATACGATCTCGTCGTAAGCTTCTGTTTTAAAACTGTGCAGACGTTTTTGTCGAAGCTCGGCTTTTACGCCTTTCATACCATGTGAACCCGACTGGTCTGGTGTCGATGGCAGAGTCATTTCGGGAAGGTTTGAACACTAGCACTCACACGCTCGTGATATAAATTCCTTTAATCTATAAAATAAGTGAGTTTCTCGAATAAATCATGTAATTAAATACAGGCAATTAACGTGAACGCTAGGAGAAACATCAGCTAAAATAGTATATTATGTAGATAAAGCATGGCATGATATTTAGTTTATAAGAAGAGTGTATTATATAAAAAAATTACACACCCATATGGGTAGAGCATAGTTGGTCTATAATCCTATTGTAAAATCTATGTAACCTATGTTCAATTAAATAAAATTTATTGATTGATGATTGATTGATAGTGACCTTAGGGCTCCCACTTGAATTAGGAAAGCTATAAGGGCGATCAATTGATTTATTTTACATGATATTCATACGATACGGAAACAGTGAGGGGTTCGTAAATGCTTAAGAGTCTTACGTCATATACGCGAAAACAATTTAAGTAATGTATGTACTTATAGTATGTATCGTGCATTGCCCAAGCCATACTATCCACAAACCCAAGGTTGACTGGAGAAAAATGCTATTTAGCATTAAGTACGCCTTTATATGAAAATTATTTTCTATGCAACAAAGAATTAATTTGATATTTAAAAAAACAATTCAGTTGGCCGGCGCCGACCATAATACGCACAAAACACATTTTTTTTGGATTTTTATTACTTTTTGTCCTTTTATGGTTTGGTTAGATTTTATACACACCTTAAATAAAGTAACATAATTGATTAATAAGCACATTTAATAGATTATAGTCTAAAAAGAGCGGAGCCTGCTGGTACAGGTAAATATTTACTTGAAAGGAGGCTTCTGCAATGTTCTGTACAAGTATGGTTTTGTTTGAATAAAGCCATTTTAATTTAATTTCATTTAATGTAATTTAACGATTAAGTGAAGTAATTTGGTATAACAAAAAAAATTTTTTTTGACCTGTATTCATTTTCAATACTATCACCATATGTTTCTTAAACATTGTTAGAATGTGCCCTTAAAATACAGTGAACAAATTCAAAGCCAAGTGAACGAATTCAAAGTCAACCCGTAGAGTTAGAAAGTCAACATGCAATTTTAACGAGTGTGTGTTTAGCACACGTAGTGTTTTCATTTATTCAGTTTAGTATCCTTAGCGAGAGTCCAACTCACATTTAGCTGGTTTTTAGGGTTCGGCAGTCGACAAGGAACCCTCATAGTTGCGCCATGTCCGTCCGTCTATTTGTCGGTCTCTTAGTCCGCGACTTAGCACAAAGATGTCAAGTACTAGAAAGCTGAAATTTGCCATATAATATATAGATAAAAAAATAAAACCGACGGAACATGAGGACCGAATCTTTACAAAACATTTTTTTAGGTTACCTCCCCTGCACCTTGGGGATGTAATTTTTTTTCTCACACTTTTTTTAATCACGGCTAAGAAGGGTTTCCAGTTTAGCGAGTACTAGGCGACAAAATTATGAAAGTAAAACTTCGTACATATGCCATTGAAAATTACATTGATGAAGTTGTTAGTTCTGTAATGCAGGTAAAAAGCCTTCCTTCTACGGAAGCCTACATCATACTGCGGGTGCCCGACACGCACTTGACCGGTTATTTTATTATAAAGTTGAGGCTGGCCAACACTGCAGTTACAGACATTTCTGTGTGGTGCCCACCAATGGTAGTGTGCAGGAGATCTAATAGACGTTGTTAGGTTCTTTCGTTTCGTTGTGCAGGATAAATTTATGTATCCTGGTAGCACCGTGAATGAATAATGCAGACCTGTCCTAAATTGCCTGGAGCTTTTATTTTACGCTAAGTTAAACTGAATATGGTAAAAAAATCCGCTTCACACTACCACTCGTCGGAGTGTTCACACTACCACTCGTCGGAGTGGACTCCCCAAGGTTTGTTGGAAGAAATCTCTCACAGAGATAAGCTCGCCTTTTTACACGTATTTTCTTATCTTACCTTTCCTGTATTTTAAGTGCAATTCGAGTGCCATAAAGTATAAGTAATTTAATTTAAGTAATTTTTAAATTTTCTTGCAATCGTAGTGAAGTCAAAGTAAAAAAATTTATTTATACTATAAAAACAAAATGTTTACCTAATTAACGTCAAAGCTGTTAGTTTCACAATTAATAGATTATGTGGAGAAGAAGCTAACAAAAAAAACTCCACATTTATTCTTAACAAGCCAGGTTTGCATAATTAACAGAGTTTTCAACTTAAAGTTACACTACACTAGATACAATCGTCCCCGTTAACATTATTTAAACAACAGACATCTTTGTCTTCCAAATAATCCAATTAAAATAGGTTTTTTTACATAGAGTATGCTTAACACATTTTGTAATTATTATTTTGTCTATATATATCTTGAGGAATTTTATTGTAGTATCGTATACAGTGCTCCTTAAAGGATGTATTTTTGCAAGTCTAATACGTGGAAATGACAATTTATGTTTATTCCTTGTAATATTAATGATGACTACAAATGTTTTCGAAATTGCTGATATTTTTCCTAACATACATTATATTTTCATAAATGTATTGCAACTGTTAAGATGTTAGTTTCTTTAAAGAAATCCCTTAACGAGTCCCTACTACCTAGCTTGTAAATAAATCGGATCGCTCTCTTCTGTAACATGAAGATCGTTTCAATGTCTGCTGCCCGACCCCACAGTAGTATGCCGTAGGACATAATACTATGGAAGTAACTGATATAAACAAGCCTAGCAGTTGCAACGTCAGTGAGCTCTCTAATTCTTTTGACTGCATATGCTGCAGAGCTAAGCCGGTGTGCTAGTTTTACAATATGACGACCCCATTGTAATTTTGAATCGATTCTAGTTTTTCTTTATAAGTCGCATATCGTCGATATGTAAAACTGTACTCGTATCATGAATTGTGAGGTATTTCCTGACCACGTTTTAACATGTGACTAACTAACCAATAGCACCTAATAGTCATTAACGTACAAATACAAGATAGAAATAAAACTTGTTTATTTCAACCGCAAAAACACATCATCTTAACATGCTACACTGAGTCACTGAGTAAACAAGCAAAAGATATATGGTGTGATGAGGTTTGAGGGTTCTTGATGGTCAAAACGCAGGATAAGTTTATTATTATTATTAATTCTTTATTGCACAAAGGCAGTGTACTAAAGGTGGACTTAATGCTAATGGCATTTCCTAGCAGTCAACCTGCAGGAGGTGCAGGAGAGACAAATGTTTATTCTTGTGTAGAGAGTGCCTTCAGTTTACATGGCACAACTTATTTTAAATGCAACATATTGCTAACTTAATATTATTCGTCGCTGTGTCGCGGTAACTACGCTAATAATTTATATTGCAACGTACTATATCTCAGTACTAGCTGTGCCCGCGACTCCGTTCGCGTACATTTCGATTTTTACGAAGCATTTGTATGGGGGCCACGTCTTATCATAACTGGAGCTAGAATTTAAATAGCCTATCCTGTGTCCCAGATGTCTATATGTTTTTATACCAAATTTCATCAAATTCGGATAATTGGTTTAAGAGTTATGGAGGAACATACATACATACACACATACAGAAAAAAATTCTAAAAATCGTGAAATTAGTTTCAGTATCATATATTGAGCCTATAAACATAATATCTCTGAAAACAAACTAACTTACTCCATGACCGACCCTTACAGATTTATTATTAGTATAGAGTATAGAAGATAATGAAGCTATTGCAGTTCTTACGAGTATGGCAGTGTTTACTACGTAGGTAATTAACTGCGGTCTCCACACTGCTTATAAAGACACGATTCCTTACAGCAGGTACGGCAGGTACAGTAGGTACGGGCAAAGTACGCACATCATTAATTTGTCACCAATTACATCGAGTTGTATTTTAAATTTTAATTCATAACTTTACTACAATAAGCTTAGGTAGTAATTTTTAGGGTTCCATACCCAAAGGGTAAGGGACCCCATTAGTAAGACTCCGCTGTCCGTCCGTCCGTCCGTCCATCTGTCACCAGGCTGTATCTCATGAACCGTGATAGTTAGACAGTTGAAATTTTTACTGGTTATTATTATTATTAATATGTTTATTGCACATAAGTAAAAAATACAATGGCAATGTTGCGGACTAAATGCTATAAGCATTTTCTACCAGTCAACCACAGGAGGTGCAAGAAATTTTTAATTTCTTAATTTTTTTTAAGAAAATTAATTTTAATAAATATTTGATGGGGGGCTCCCATACAACAAACGTGATTTTTTGCCGTTTTTTGCTCGATATTAATAACGGCAACAGGCGCTTGTAGACGCTTGAAATAGTCAAATGTTGTATAGATAGTGGTACGGAACCCTTCGTGCGCAAGTCCGACTCGCACTTGGCCGATTTTTATTTCTACGGCCTAAAACCGTACAAGGACTATTTAAATTACATTTGAGGAGTACTTTTGAGGTGTCATGTTCTTATAAATTTAGTAACACCGTAAGAATTCAGAATTTGGCAAAAAAGACAGTACGTAATAAGAAAATTATGCCGTGTTCTTTATGCTTCTCAGAATCCTTACACAGTATGTTTGATGCTTTTGTGAAAATCCTTCTTAAATTTGTATGAAAGGGATATAATAACAATTGGTTAAAATGACATCACGTACTTGTCGTGCAAGTAAACGTTCAGGTATTTTTACTAGGCAGGAAATAAAAATACATTATGGATGTATAAAATGCGACTGTTATTACCTGTCTTTTTCTTTCTGCTATAAGCGCGAAGTTGAAGGTTGTACTGGTACGTGCCGGAATCTTGGCTTTAGGACTGTCTCGGATAAGGAAAACGGATTCAGCTTTTTTGTGTAATGGCCACATAATTTAAAAGTTTTTTTTTTATGTAGCCATGCATATTCCTACGCGAGCCCATTGCGGATTGGAAATTTCAAGCGCTGAGGTGTGTGAACACCTCAGACACTCAGGTTTCCTCACGATGTTTTCTTTCACGGTTAGCCAGTGGTATAAATAAACATTTACATACAGCCACTTATATTGCTTCTGGCCCCACATACCCTGTGTCGTGGGAACCAGATACAGCGACATCAGAAACATGTAAACATCCAAGACCTGGTTTTTTTCTATTGCTACTACAACTCTACGAATGTACGTAAGTTAGAAAATAAAGTAATTGGTACGAGCCGGGATTAGAAAGCACCATCCCCCGAATGTGAGGCCGACGTTCAACGTGACTGGTACGGCTCGGTTAGCCATACGCAGCGAGTTCAGATTTTTGGGTAGTATCCAGACCTTGGGCAGTCAACCCACTGCTGCAGGCGTAAGCCCGTCCTCCGGGTGAGTTTACCACCTGGGCAGATCAAACGCGCCATCACCCGCGTCGACCCTATAATACCCGTCGCCCCCCCCCCCCCTCCGGGGGGTTAGATACCCTAGAATAGCGTTATAGAATAGTAATAAGTTTGTTGGCATGATTTAATAAACCTTTATAATGTTTGTGTTTTTAACTGAGAGTTTCCTTTCAACTGCTCTATCTACCCCCAGGGGCAACTAAACGCATCCCCCTCGGGTACCTGCATATAGGCGACTTGCCCCAATTAAATAGCTGAGTGACAGGGTGGTTAGTCATACAATTTATTTAGTTATATATTAAACGGGTCTAATCACGTTTATTTTTGGGTAAAATTTAATTACCTCAGACTCCCGACGTTTTGGCAACGTTGCCGCTGCCAGGGTCAGGGAAGACGGGTAAATTATCGCGATTAGATTCAGCTTCTAGAGCGAGATAATTTTTTTTTTTTGAGAAATAAACATATATTTTTCTTTTTAGACTGCGGCATTTTATTTGGCCTTTTAATAAAAAGGCTAGCATTCGGTTAGCCAAGTAGTTAGTTTTAAACAATGATTTATTATAGCTAAAAGGCTAGCAATTTAACAGAATGCCGATGCCAAATACATTTCTTAGGCGTTGAATTGGACAGCTAATTTAACGATTTAGTGGCGACATATACTTATACAAGTATTCGACTAAAGAACAAGTGGATTCGGACGGATTCAATGAGGACGTCTCAGAAATGTGAAAAGTGTAGGTATAAATCAGCGCTACGCTCGAGATATTTTTGAAAAGTGGGTTTCTTAAAAGCAATCCAGCGTATTCGATAGCTTTCGTCAGGCACGTTTATTTTGCTGTGTCTTTCAAAGCAATCAAAATTATTGGTGTGCATATTTTTGCTATTTTTAAAATTGTATTAGCAATACCATTCGCTAATGATGAAGGAAAACATCGCGAGGAAACCTGAGTACCGAAGGTGTTCACATATCTCAGCGCTTGAAATTGCTAATCCGCGAGATCTATGTTTTTTGCTTAACATTTTGTACTATACAATTCATATTATAAAAGTAATATTATATTAATTATTATTTCTAGATAATATTATTAGATTTATAAGGGAAAGAATATAATACGTATCTAAAATATGGTCTAAAAAATCACTTTTAGTGATAAGACCGCCATTTGTATTCTGAGGCAGACTTGCGTGGCGTAATTCAACAATAGGTATCATATGGAAAGATGATTTGATAAATTAAATTTTAGCGAAAATTGTAGGGATATTGCAAAAACACGGATAATTAGACAATAGTGAAGACATTTCTCAATCTTACTGGAAAAAGATAGGGTTTTTGCAAAAACGCGAGTCGTTTTAATAAGATCGCGAAATGAATAGTTGGCTATTATGAAATAAGAATACTGATTGGCCAGTCTGTTCTCTGATTGGTTGACGACTTGCCATCTACAATGTCAATCCATTCTCACACGATATTTTGTTTGTAATTATGTTTTTTGTAAGCGAGTTAGCAGTTCTTTTTTTAATATTCAAGTGTGGTTGGCCTTGAAAAATAGTGCGTAAAATTATGTGTCTGTAGGAAAAAAAAATTATGCTAAATGTTCAACAGAATCGGAAAAAAAATTGAGTTTATGTCTGATAAAGTAAGATTCGACATAGAACTAAAAATAATAGAAATAAAAATAATAGTTCTGTTAAATAACGCCTCACCTTTAAAATAAACCTTGTTATGGATGTATCTGAGCGCGCCTGGCGTGGCTATTATTATCGAAAAGCAATAAAGGGCGTCACAAAATGAAACACAATGGACGCGCAGTCAGCACGTTTTATTTCATTGTGCACAAATCGACTGTAACACACCTTTTTCCACTCACGTGCAATGTAATGGGCAAATACTGAAAACTGTGATGTTGACGTGAAACATCTTTCAGTTCGGTAGTAGGGGATCACTTGCTAAAAAAACCGTATGCAACGAAAACATTCCTCTCGGCGAGGGCTGCAACTCTGTAACTCCGCGTCGTGTGCAATTCATTTATATATCGTTGAGTGGAACAAAATTGCCATTTATACTCACATCCTCTTTACTTCTACCGCTAGATAGCGCTCAGTGCCGCGCAACACGTTGTGCAGTTTGATCTATAGATTAACGCTTACTTATAAATGTTTCACGTTAAACCAACGGCCGTATAACCCGACACAGCCCCACCCGCTTTTTTTCAGGCACTAAAATGAAGGAAAAAAATGTAAGCCATAATAAGACAGAAGAAATGTGAGAACACAGACGAAACACAAAACGGAACGCTTCTATTTACTTAGTCTTAAATAGATATTTCTTAACCTAAGAGTACAGTCGGCGGCCTAATCACTAAATTTGATCTCTCCCAGACAGCCTTTGGATGGACTGGAGCAATACATTGGAGAAGGGAGTATACGTACAAACAAATAAAATAATAATGAAATGTAGAGATTTCCCAACATTTAGGGTACCTCTTTGAACTTGGGTCTTAAATAAAGACACTTTAAATATTTATTTTTTCTGGAATTTCTCTCGTTTTCACATTAACAACATATTTAATGATTGTAAAATAATTAGTAGTTATACTATTTATTTATGCTTAGTTTATGTATTATTTTGATATATTACTGATAGTTTGTAAGTAATTTATTTCTTAAAATCTTTACTGGCACTACCCCTCCTTTTATACACATGGAAAAAAATACTTTTTAGGATTAAGCTCGCCTTTTTACCTTTGCGCAATTAAGAATTTTTAAATGAAATCGAATAGACAGCACTTTATTTCACGTTCGTTGTATGAGAGCCCCCCTTAAACATTTATTTAATGATTTATTTTTGAAGCATATATAGAACTAAATATTCTGTAAATATTTCAAGCGTCTACCTGTTACCGTTATTAATATTGGACGAAAAATGGCAAAAAATTACGTTTGTTGTATGGGAGCCTCCTTAAATATTTATTTTATTTTGTTTTTACTATCTGCTGTTATAGCGGCAGCTGAAATACATCTTCTGTAAAAATTTCAACTGCCTACCTAGCACGGTTCCTGGTGACAGACATACAGACAGACAGACGGACAGACAGACAGACAGATAGACAGACAGACAGACATACAGATAGGCGGACAGTGAAGTCTTAGTAATAGGGCCCCGTTTGAAACCCTTCGGGTACGGAACCCTAAAAAGTAAAAAAATTAAAAAAACACTCTTTTATAAAAGTACCCGAAGCGGCGTGCGTCCATGCAACGACTAATGAATATTGATGAAGCGAAAGATCTATACGTCTGTTAGGATCGTGGCGAGTGGTAAACCCTGGTCTCTACCTACCCCTCCCAGATATGTAAACACTTCATACATTATAAGCGTTACGTATCTCCTATTCTATTAAAACATTTTTCAGTGCAAGTTCTCTATTCATGAACTGTGGAAACCCCGAATTATAACCCTGTACGAAACCCTCGGTGCTCGTCCGGTTTTTTTTTCAGCCGTTAATTCCTGTTTTCGGAGCTACCAGAAATTGTTCCGTTTCGTATTACGGATTTAATTTAATGTGGCCGATGTAAATAAAAGCATTATCTCGTAAGCCTGCTGAATCTCGTGAAAAATGTTTCAGCGACAAAATAATTCTCCCGAAGCTCCGACAAATTGTAGCGAGAGTAGGTATACAAAGCTAATTTAAGAACTTCCAAATTGGATTCAACATTAGGTACCTAGTCGGTAACCATTGTTTAATTTTCGACCTTCGATATTACTTACAATTGAAGCGATTTTCGAACGTTGAAAGAGGTCCAAGTGCGCAGACGAGCAAAAACTATATATTGACAAAAAACCACTCGGTGTCCAGGAACTAGAGAGCTGCAGGCGCCTATTTCTATCCATCTATAACTAACTCTGACATAATTTCTTAACCGGTGTGAAAAGTGAATACACAACCTATTTATCAGACTGCTGTGGAGCTCAAAATAGGGTCGATCAATTAAACCCAATCTTAAAGGGTCTGCAGGGCTGGCTGGAGTGAGCTCACAGCTTTGCTACGTACAATGGCCCAACCATGAGGCTAAGTGCGGAAATCTCAGGTCTAACTAACTAACTAAAGGGTCTCCAGTTAAAAATTAATAGGATCAGGTTCTCATCAACGGACCTGGACCATCAATGGGATTGGAAGGTTTCCACCTTCCGGTCCCATCATCAGATCTCGGTCATATTGTTACAGAAAAACACTCAAGACCAATCAAATACGAGTTAGCCCATATATTCATTGTCTGAAGTTATCTATTCAGACCCATGACCAGGCCCTAGTCATCATTATTTATTAAAGTACCTACTTGGCAAACTGATCAAATACGCCCAAATTTGAGAGTTCTGGTTTTGACCGTTGGGAACCTTCTGGCTAGACCAACATTATGTACAATTAAGTAATCTTAAATCGGCATTCCGTTCTTCTTATGTTCTTCATTATTAGGTACATTGTTTTGATGTGAGACGTCTTTTAGTTCGGTAGTAGGGGTTTACGTGCTAGAACCGCATGTAACAAAACCATGTCGACCTGACACAGGCCTGCCAGCTTTTACTTATAACATTGCAGCATAAATCGTAACAGCAAATTTCATATTTCAGGAGTCATCAATGTAACAAAATTAATTTATACCACTTCTGCTGTGAAGCGGTGGTAGCCTAGTGGGTAGAACATTGGAGTCGGAAGCGAGAGACTCAGGTTCGATTCCCAGTGCGGGCATGTACCTATGACTTGGTTTTCTAAGTTATGTACATTAGTGAAATTATAGTAGCAATACCACTCGCTAACGGTGAAGGAAAACATCGTGAGGAAACCTGAGTGTCTGAGCTATTCGCATACCTCAGCGCTTGAAATTGCCAATTCGCGGTGGGCACGCGTGGTGATTAAGCCCATACTCTCTCCCTGAGAGAAGGCCTGTGCGACGTATATAGTGGGACGTATATAGGCTGCTTATGTATTCCTGCTGGTCCCAGTCAATCAATCGACCAGCCCGTATTCGTCAACTGCTGAACATGGGCTTCCACTAAGGCACGCTATTTCTTTCTGTTGTGGCCCGTCCTCATCCGCTGCCAGCAATCTGCCTTAGATTGTTAGTCCGACGTACTGGTGAGCGTCCTACGGTGCATTATCCTTCGGCCAGTTCGTAGTTTTTACGCAAAAAACTTTGTATCCCATTGGCTAGCTGCTCTTCTTCATCTGTCTGCTGCCACATCAACTCGTTAATCTTGTAGGCTTTGCGAATCGCCTTAGTTATTTGGCAATCTTTCTCATTTAAGCAGATCCAGTGGGCTAACTAACGCCACAAAAAAATATCTTTTACAGATCGTATTTGAAAAAAGTGTCTGTACGATCTCTCAATCATGTTAACAGTGATTTTTTCGACCCATGACAAAGAACCTACTTTCACGAACCTGGGACTAGATAGTATTTATGCCAAAAACGGCCGTTTTGTTGTTAATGCTGTCTAGTCCTAGATTTTTTGCCTTAGGCTCATGGCCATGGGTCCTAAAAATCACTTGGCCTTCGCATCTAAGTAATGAGATGATTTATACAGCGCCCAGTGGCACCATCACTCACACTAGATGGGTGAAGGGACCACTCGAACGCTGCAATACCTGGGGGATTATTTTAGATGGAGCAGGCTTGCCCAGCACCTATACCATCCTGACAGCTTAGTCGGCCTAGCCCACAGGAAAGACAAGTCAATACGTGCGGAGCCAACAAAGGCGCGGGTTTCCTAACGATGTTTTCCTTCACAGTTAGCGTGTCGTATTGCTACTACAAATTCGCAGATGTACGTAACTTGGAAAATTAACAGTCATAGGTACATGCCCGCACTGGGAATCGAACCTGGGTCTCCCGCTTGCGAGTGCATTGTTCTACCTACTGGGCTACCAACACACTTAAAAATCACTATTAACATGATTAAAAGATTGTACATACTGTAAGGTTTTGCTTTTTAAAAGTGGTGCGATTGAATTGTCAATATCTTTTTGTTAATGAAATTATTTTAAAAAGTTGGTTAAAGTATAACATTATTGATTTCTGAACGTAACTGTATTTTTTTGCAAGGTGGGTTGTTTTTGAACGAAAAAGAAAAAATGTCATTCGGGGGTTTTTTGAAAGAAGAAAGATAGAGGGAATTTTTTGTAGTGAGTTCTGAAAAAGTTGTAAGAAAAGAATAAACGAAGCTATAATAAGTACTGCGTATCATTTTATAATTCAGCAAGTGGGTCTGAACAACGTGATGCCGTCAAACCGTTCGCCATCTGGAGTCCGGGGCAAGGCAAGGGATTCCAGCAGTCAAGCTCGGTCAAGAAAGCACGGGCTTGCATCGTGTTCCTCTGACGGTGACTCCGACAGGGCAACATCGAGGAAGCGCGGGCGCAGGTCGCGCCGCCGTGATCGCGATACGACGGGCAGCGCACGCCGGCCGCGCCGCCGTAGTCGCGATACGGCGGGCAGCGCCCGCAAGCCGCACCGCCGAAGCAGTGTTAGCAGCCAGAAGTCGTCAAGCGATCACGGGCATGCTTCGCATCTTCGTGATTATGATACCGGTGACCGGGCAAGATCGCGGGGCACCGTGCGCAAGCGGGGCCGCCGAAGCAGTAAGAGCAGCCGTGAGCCGTCGAGCGATCGCAGGCGTGGGCCGCGCTGCCGTGATCGTCATACCGGTGGCCGGGCACGATCACGGGACAGCGCGCGAAAGCCACGCCGCCAAAGCACTGAGAGTAGCTGGGATACGTCGAGCGAGCACAGGCCGCACCGCAGAAGCAGTGAGAGCAGTAAAGTGCTGTCGAAGGAGCGCGGGCGTGCGTCGCGGCGCCGCGATCGTAATGCCGGTAGCCGGCGACGGTCGCGGAGTGGCGAGCGCATAGCCTGTCGCCGCGACAGCACCACCAGCAGCAAAGTGCTGTCGAAGGAACGCGGGCGTGCGTCGCAGCCCCGCGATCGTAATGCCGATAGCCGGCGACGGTCGCGGAGCGGTGAACGCATAGCCTGTCGCCGCGACAGCACCACCAGCACCAAAGTGCTGTCGAAGGAGCGCGGGTGTGCGTCGCAGCCTCGCGATCGTAATGCCGATAGCCGGCGACGGTCGCGGAGCGGTGAACGCATAGCCTGTCGCCGCGACAGCACCACCAACAGCAAAGTGCTGTCGAAGGAGCGCGGGCGTGTGTCGCAGCGCCGCGATCGTAATGCCGGTAGCCGGCGACGGTCGCGGAGCGGTGAACGCATAGCCTGTCGCCGCGACAGCACCACCAACAGCAAAGTGCTGTCGAAGGAGCGCGGGCGTGTGTCGCAGCGCCGCGATCGTAATGCCGGTAGCCGGCGACGGTCGTGGAGCAGCGAGCGTGTGGCCTGTCGCCGCGACGTCACCGCCGGAGCCGGGTGCAAGCAAAAGTCAAGTGAGAGCGCGTCGCAATGCCGTGAAGCGCAGCCACGGCTGCTGGAGCAACACGGCGAGCAAGAATCCAGGTCAGATAAACAGGACATAACTGTTAGTGATTTGAACACTATAATTTCTGCTCTGGGTATGACCAAGCAAACTAACTATCATAATAATGTATTGCCAACATTTGATCCGTCTTTACCAGGCCATCGGATTGATCTTTGGCTAACAAAAGTAAATCAATGCGCTTCTATTTATGGATGGAATGAATCCCAAATAGTGCATTTCGCTCTGCAGAAATTGGCAGGCAATGCGAAGACCTGGTATGACAGCCTTCCATCTATGCTGTTCACATGGAAGGAATGGCAGGAAAAATTATTAATGGCATTTCCATGTGAGCAGAACTATGGAAGATTACTAGATAACATGCTTAAACGTAAACTGAAGTTAGGAGAAGCTGTAGAAAGCTATTTTTACGAGAAAATGTCGTTGCTCAACCAACTTAAGATTACTGGCAAAAATGCAGCTGACTGCATTATTTATGGACTGTCCGATAGAACCTTGCGTACAACTGCTCAATCATTACGCTGTAAGGAACCTGAGCAGTTACTCGAATTCTTGACAAGCAGTAAAGAATTCTATTCATTTAGTGCTGATGTAGCACATTCGAAAACAAAACTGCTTAATAATAGCCAACCAAACAAAACTTCACAAATGTGTTTCAACTGTCGTGAAAGAGGGCACATTTCCACAAACTGTCCTAAACCTATAATTAGGTGCAGTAAGTGTAATAGGATTGGGCATAAAGCTGAAGACTGCTTTACTAAACCTGGGAATGAAAATACTAAGATAACATTAGCTATACAAAGAGACGGTGGAATCAGTAAATATTACAGGGAAGTTCAAGTAAACAACAAAGCTTTTGAAGCATTTATTGATCTAGGTAGTGAAGTCACAATCATAAGAGAGAGTGATTCAAAACTCCTGACTGGTATTGTAAAACCATCAACGATCAGTTCAATAAAATCATTTGGTAACTCTATTGTACCAACAGTAGGGGAGGTATCAGTGCAGATTGCAATAGATAATGTAAGCGGCATTGTCAAAGCAATTGTAGTGAGCGATGAGTATATGAATATACCAATCCTTATCGGACAAGATTTTACAGACCAAAGGCATATCCTTCTTGTAAAGGACAACACGCGTCTGAGTTTCCTTTGTCTCAGTGATGAGCTACCGAATGTTACTGAAAGTAGCGAATCCCTTATTAGACTTAAACTTCTTAATGATTTAAGGGTAGAAGGACAGTGCTTAGCAGATGTTCATACAGATCCTATATACAATGGGAGTTTGCTTGTCAATACTGCGGTAGTAGGTGCAATGGGCAATGAGGTGGTCATCAAGGGTGGCATATATTCATTCGATGAAGCAGGCAAAGGTAGCGTGCTAGTTCTTCAGGGCGAGCCATCGGTACCATACCTACCAAAGGGCACTGTCTTAGCTCGCGGGAGTCCCTATATAGAAACACGAAGCTGTTTTCGTGTTACGCAAAACACGGACTTGTTACCAAATGAAGATATTAAGATAGAGGGGAATGTTAACCAGCAGGATAAAGACAGATTGATGGATTTATTAAATAGTTATCGCTGTTGCTTTGCGTTGAACATCAAGGAGTTGGGCTGTGTCAAGGATACAGAAATGACTATAGACTTGGATGATAAGAGACCTGTTGTGTATCGGCCATACAGACTGGCAGAGGCGGAACGTCAAATAGTACGAGATATGGTAAACGAATTATTAGATGCTGATGTAGTTCAGGAGTCGGTATCGGACTATGCTAGTCCTGTGTTACTAGTCAAAAAGAAGAACGGGAACTATCGATTATGCGTTGATTTTCGAGCATTAAACAAAAAAACTATTAAAGAGCGCTATCCAATGCCTATTATTGAGGACCAGATCAGCAGACTGTCTGGAAAAAAATATTTCACCGCATTAGATTTAGCTAGTGGCTATTATCAGATACCCATGTCATTAGATTCTCGTCATCTGACTGCGTTTGTCACTCCTGACGGCCAGTACGAGTTTAAGCGCATGCCGTTCGGATTGGCAAACGCACCAGCCGCCTTTCAAAGGATGATAAATCGTGTCCTAGGTCCAGCTCGGTTTAGTGAGGCACTCACATACATGGACGATGTTTTAATACCTTCATCCACAGTCGATGAAGGGCTAGACAAGCTGCGGAATGTCCTTTAAATCTTCAAGAACGCGGGTTTGACTTTAAATCTGGACAAGTGTCTGTTTCTTGCAGACAAAATAGATTACCTCGGTTACGAAATCTCGGCAGAAGGAGTACGTCCAGGACAAAGAAAAATTCAATCTGTTATTGATTTTCCTGAGCCAATAAATCAGCACACTGTACGACAGTTTTACGGATTAGTCAGCTATTTTCGAAAATTTATTAAAAATTTTGCTAGTATTGCTCAACCGCTTACGTCTCTTCTGAGGAAGGAAACGCCATTCGAATGGTCTGGAAGGCAACATGAAGCCTTTGCCACTTTAAAGAAAGTGTTAAGTGAACGGCCTATTCTTACTATTTATGATCCCAATTCAAAGTTCACAGAGGTACACACAGATGCCAGCAAACATGGTATTGCTGGCATACTTTTACAAAGGCAAAATGAATGTGAACCATTACGTGTGGTGGCCTATTATAGCCGCCAAACTGCACCCGAAGAGAAGAATTTCCATGCCTACGAGTTAGAGACACTCGCTGTTGTTGAATCCCTGAGAAAGTTCAGAGTGTATATTCTAGGTGTTCCATTTAAAATCGTCACAGATTGCCGGGCGCTGCGCACCACTCTTGTCAAGCGGGATCTCATACCTAGAATTGCACGCTGGTGGTTGCAATTGCTGGAGTTTGAGTATGAGATTGAGTATAGGCCTGGTACTCAAATGAATCACGTGGATGCGTTAAGCCGCAATATAGGCAGCATGTCACCGGAACGCGAGCCTGTTGAGCACAATGAGTTCCTTCCAAATGTTATGCACATTTCAACGGAAAATTGGTTAGTCACGTTACAGCTTGGCGATGATGAACTTAATCGTATTAGAAAGACCTTAACAACAAAGGACCCTGTAGAAGAGGTGCAATCGGTTAAGCGTGATTATGTTCTAAGAAATAACCAATTATACAGATATATTGACGACGATCACAAAGAGTTGCGTTGGGTTGTCCCAAAGGGTGCCAGGTGGCAGATATGCAAACTTAATCACGATGACATTGGACATTTTTCTTTCGAAAAGACACATGATCGCATCAAGAAAACCTATTGGTTTCCAAAAATGAGACACTTCATAAAGAAATATGTCAAAGCATGTTTAGATTGTGCCTATTATAAAAGTAACCCTAATTCTAACGAAGGTTTCCTTCATTCGATTGAAAAGGTCCCAACTCCATTTCACACGATACATATCGACCATTTGGGTCCATTTATTAAAAGTAAAGATGGTAATGCTTATTTACTAGTTATAGTAGATTCCTTTACAAAATATGTCTTCATAAAGCCTGTAAGAGACACTAAGACAAAAAATGTCATAAAAGTACTCAATGACATTTTTTATACTTTCAGAGTACCTACACGTATAATTTGTGATAGAGGTAGCTGTTTTACAGCTCATTCTTTTCATGATTTTTGCCAAGCTATGAAAATCAAAATAGTGCACAACGCTGTCGCCTGTCCTAGAGCTAATGGACAGGTGGAACGCTACAACCGAACCATTTTAAAATCTTTAGGTACACAGACACATAACAAAGATGAAAAGTCATGGGACAAGTCGGTTGGTGTAATTCAATGGGGCCTTAATAATACGCTGCAAAAGTCAATTGGAAAAACTCCTGCTGAAGTCCTATTTGGCATGGGGATGAATTGCGAGATAAATAATGCGTTTGAGGGCATTTTAAATGTCACTCGATCGAGTTTAAACGTAGACCACGTTCGAAATTACGCTAATGAGCAATTAAAAAGTAGTCAAATCCAACAGAAAGTTTATTTTGACAAAGGTCGCAAACCTGCTACAATTTACAAGGAAGGCGACCTTGTAAAAATAACAAAAGTTAGTTTCGACAGCGACGGTAAAAGTAAAAAACTGGTGGAAAAATTTGTAGGGCCCTTCAGGGTTATAAGAGTGTTGGGCAATGACAGATATCGTATAACTGAAGTAGACGGGTTTGAACGTAAAAGTAATAGAAAATACAAAGCTACAATATCCGCGGATAGAATGCAACCATGGATACACCTGGCAGCACTACAGTTGGAAGATGATAATGTTTAAATTGTAGAATAATGATTGTGTACATAAATGGTTCAGAATTAAAAAGAATTAAGTTCTAAAGAATTGATCAAGGAGTCATGTACCTTTTCAATTATTATTGTTACATATTATGGTGAAATAAAACATAGATTAATATTGATACTTGTTTTATTTATAGTAAGAAAGCGAACATAGATACTGTCTCAGTTTTTGTTTGACAGACGGGCTGCGGATACTGCGGCGAGACGGGCTGCGGATACTGCGGCGAGACGGGCTGCGGATACTGCGGCGAGACGGGCTGCGGATACTGCGGCGAGACGGGCTGCGGATACTGCGGCAAGGTGGGCTGCGGAAACTGCGGCGAGGTAGGCTGCGAAAACTGCGGCGTGGGAGGCTGCGGACATTGCGGCGAGACGGACTGCGGATACTGCGGCGGGACTGGCTGCAGATACTGCGATAAGGTGGGCTGCGGAAACTGCGGCGTGGTAGGCTGCGGAAACTGCGGCGTGGCGATAGGAACTGCGACTGGATAATAATAAATAGCACACACACAACAAATTTTACATGTGCACCCTGCCCACACACACACACACACACACACACACACACACACACACACACACACACACACACACACACACACACACACACACACACGCACGCACATTTTACAGTCAAGGAGCAGCTGCACTTATCTTACGCCTAGTGTAAGGTTATGCGTGTATGAGGACATTACACGCGTCAGGATGGACGAGTGTAAGGTTTTGCTTTTTAAAAGTGGTGCGATTGAATTGTCAATATCTTTTTGTTAATGAAATTATTTTAAAAAGTTGGTTAAAGTATAACATTATTGATTTCTGAACGTAACTGTATTTTTTTGCAAGGTGGGTTGTTTTTGAACGAAATAGAAAAAATGTCATTCGGGGGTTTTTTGAAAGAAGAAAGATAGAGGGAATTTTTTGTAGTGAGTTCTGAAAAAGTTGTAAGAAAAGAATAAACGAAGCTATAATAAGTACTGCGTATCATTTTATAATACACTTTGCAAATTTGAACTGTAAATAAGATATGATTTTTTTTCTCACTATTCCGTATGTTTCCGGAAACGGCACATCTGTAATCGAGACCAACCTACCCGACTGTTTGTTCTGTCAGTCGTACGCAACTGATAAATGTGCAGGAGTCGGGTTTTTCTGTTATTTTTAGGGCTCGTACCCGAAGGGTGTAAACGGGACCCTATTACTTTGTCCAGGACGTCTGTTTGTCTGCCCTATAAGAGACTTTTTCTCTTTAATAGGTAGTCGGACAAAATTTTAACAGAATATAGAAAGTATTATGGCGAATTACCCAACACATAATAACTAAGAAACAAGTTGCGTTCAAGTAAGGAACGCAATTCTTTGCCTTTTTTTTTGTTTTCGCTCTATTTTAAAAACTAAGAAACTTAAAAACGAACAAGTGGCAAACTTCTTGTGATTATAGTACAGTCTCTATAGTACATATTAATCTGTACTGTACATTATTCGGACATTGCCAACACTCGCTGAAGGTGAAGGACAACATCGTGAGGAAACCTGAGTGTATGTGAGCTGTTCACATACCTCAGCGCTTGAAATCGCCAATCCGCGGTGGGCACGCGTGGTGATTAAGCCCATACTCTCCCTGAGAGAAGGCCTGTGCCCTACAGTGGGACATACTATATTGGCTGCTTATGATTATGATGAGCCATTGTACGTAGCAAAGTAATATTAAGTACATATAACTTTACTACGTAATATGGTCCGATTATGAGGCTGGGGGCTGAATTGAGAATTTCGCTAAGTAGGTCAATAGTTAACTGTAGTGGTGTCTCTTCGATTTTCTCAGAAAAGAGCGGGACGGAACGTTACTTAAGTATTTACTTAGTAAATTTCTCAATTCAGGAACCGGCCGTAAGTGCGGGAACCACAGGACCAACTTACTAATAAATAATTAATAAGACCTTCTGACAGTCGGACTCTCACTATAACTATATGCATATTCAATGCTATATGTAAGATAACAAACAATACCTACATAATTAAGGTGGTACGAATCCTTCGGTGTACGACTTCGACGCGCACTTGGCCGGTTTTTTTTTTAAAGTAAGCATGAACTGATATGCAAAGTGTCCAACGTTTTTGCGAACAAAGCCGAAGTTCATGCTGTCCCTGATTCAATACGGATATTGTGTCAGTACAACGCCCCCTCGATACACAATCGGCCCGACATTGCACGGTTTCACATTAGACGGTAGCTGAAACGATAATTTTTTCACACCATGGTTTATTTTCTGTTTCACTGACAGCCATGAACAGTTCTATCTTAACAAGTGTCATGGACTGTGTTTATGTTGCATAAAAGTAAAGCATATATACATAACCATCATCATCATCATCATCATCAGCCATATGGCGCCCACTGCAGGACATAGGCCTCCTTCATGGTTTTCATAACCGTGAGGGGTTTTGCCGTAATCGCCACGCTTGGCAGGCGGGTTGGCGATCGCAGTATGCGGTTGGAATCTCAGAAAGACACTGCTGCCCGTCTCCTGGTAATTGATTTCCTTAGTCGCCTTCAACGACATCCACGGAAGGAAATGGAGTGACGCTAATCTTAATCCGGCGCCACGCGGAATGTTGCATACCTAAACATAACTTAGATTGGGACAAAATCAAAGTAACCTCATGCCATGGTCTGCCACTTTCTCTTTGATCTCTTTGATTCACGATCTCTTTCGCTTCGTCAACATTTATTATAGTCGTTGCATGGACGCACGCCGATTTCTGGTACTTTTTATCTTGCCCTTTGTTAATACAAATAACTATTAGGGGTTAAAGTATGAAATTGCCGATTTGTACTGAAAATCTTAATTGTTTATTTTTTAAATTTTTAACAAATTTATTTAATCAAAATAGTTGCCATTATTATCTATACATTGCTGCCATCTAATGGGAAGGTCATTAATGCCTTTGCGATAGAACTCCGACGATCTAGACTGCACAAACTGTGTGTGTTTAATAGATAGATAATTGTCCAAATCACGAAAAAAATAGTAGTCCGTTGGAGCAAGGTCTGGTGAATACGGAGGATGACGAATGGTTTCTAACTGCAGTTCCTGAAGGGTCAAAATGGTTTCTCGTGCTGTGTGAGGTCTCGCGTTGTCGTGGAGCAGATCAGTCAAATCATGAGGCACCCATTTTTCGTATTTTTTTATTTTATTGATTTGACGCAAGTGAGTCAATATTGTGGGTAAGGTAACTTTAAACCATTCCGCTAATTCCTGGGTAGTTTGACTAGGGTCGGCTTCCATTCACCTGTGTGGGCGGTCTTCCTCGTGGCTCGTTCTTTAAGTCGAAATTTCCATCACGAAAGCGTTTAAACCAAAATCGCACGGTGCGTTCATTAGTAGACCCCTCTCCAAACGCAGCATTGATATTGCGGGCTGTTTCTGCCGCGTTAGTTCCGCGTCGGAACTCGTATTCAAAAATTACACGAATTTTCGCAGTATCCATCTTTCTTGTCTAAATTGAATAACAAAAACAATTGAAAGTCGATATTCAAATGTTTCACACTTTTTAAAAAAAGAACATCATAGAAACCATTTGAAAAAAGTTTCATTCGAAAACCTCAAACCATGAAGATTCTATGTCAATTCAAAGAACCTATTGCAATAAAACGGCAATTTCATACTTTAACCCCTATTATTTTCGACTATTTAGTCGAAGTATGTCCGCCTGAGACGTCCGTTACAGGCCTTTCCACCCACATTCGCCTGATATTTTTCTTTCGTCAATCTTTCTTTCTTCATCCTCTCCGTATGTCCAAACCAACGTTACATTCCTCTCTCGATTCTAGTCACTTCATCCTCTGTCCACAATGTTTAAGTTGGGACAAAACCGTCCGCGAAATAAATTTAAAATAAATTTAGGGTTTTTTGCAACTAATTGTACTTTTACAAGATTTCCTCTGCTTCAACCTAGAGCCACCCTTTGCTGAGTGGGTCGCCATTCATTTCGGTCTTGGGCTTTTCCGCCCAGATATTTAATATTTACTTACTAATATTTAATATTAATATTTACTTACATATTTAAGATTTTAATGTACTTTTATAATGTATGGGGTGCAATAAAGAGTATTAATCTAATCTAATCCTTTCGCAACCAGTCTTTTCCTGACACTTTGACCAGGTCGTTAGCCCATCTCGTTGGTTACTTCTGCGCCCGGCATCTAAGATTTGTTACTTATCTAGTTTTAATTGATTAGTTTCAGTTAGTGGCACTCCCTGGTCTCTGCCTACCCCTCTGGGATACAGGCGTAAGTTTATGTTATGTTATGTTTTCAGTTAGGTTGGCCGGTCAGTAATGTATGAAAGTGAACGCCGCTGTCATAAGACTGGCCGCAGCGACTAATATTTTTACATTAGGTACAAGTTGTTGATTGTACGGAATCTTGTTAGGTAGGTAACTCGTACCAACTTATGTATTATCCTTACTAATATTATAAACGCGAAAGTTTGTATGTATGGATGGATATTTGTTACTCTTTCACGCAAAAACGGCTGAACGAATCCGGATGAAATTTTGCGCAGAGATAGATTATAGTCTGGATCAGTACATAACTTATTTTTTATCCCGGAAAAATACACATCAAAATTACCACGCGAACGAAGTCGCGGGCAGCAGCTAGTAGGTACTTAATGTAAATTGAGAAAAGATGGTCAGAGTGGAGCATTTTTTTTCTGCCTTTTTCGCTACTACAACTCGACGCGAAGGCAGCCGCAACATTGTGCATTGACATTCAACAAACGGAATGTGAATTTTTATGTTGAAATAAATTTTCCACAATGAAACTGTCCATTCATGCAGTGAAGAAACATGAATGGGCGTCAGTGCCAGTGACTTCTTTATGCCCCACACGAGCCGCCATAAACTGTCATTATTAATTTTACGAGCTGTTAGTCCCACTATATATTACGGAAAGCCATTGCCATTTAACTCTGCAATAAAACAAGACATTGAATGCGCGTAACTGGTCCAATTATATGCGCCAATTTATCTCTTTCCCACGACAATATTTTAAAGTAGTCCGGTGATTGAGCACTGATCGAATGAGTGAATTAGATGAATTGATTACATTTTCAGTGCCGTTGACAAAACGGAGCTAATTGGATACGAGTTTTCAAATTAATATACGATACGATCAACATACTTACACCTAATTACTTAATTAATTGCCCATAATTAATCGCATAAATTTTCGCACAAATTACATCATAAGCTACCGTTGTGTATTCTACGAAATTTATTTGCTTCAGTGCCTATCTTGCCATTTCTATTTTCATTGTATTTAAATTATTGGTGTCTTTCGGTATATTTTACATTAAAATATATTAATTAATTACTATTAATACATAGTACCTCTTTATAACATTATTTTTATTTTATTATATGCCGATTATTTTACTTATTTTAATTAATTCCAAAGGCACCACGGCGCTCACTCTGTAGTACATTTATGAGTTACCGTAGGCACTGACTGAAAATCAGCGCTGACGGCTCACTGCCCTCAGCACAACGCTGAGTCAGCTGCCTTTTGTGGCAATTTAGACACACCACAGGCTACATCTATATTTGTGATATTTTTGTTTTTTGCTCTGTTGTGTACGTTTTCTCTGTTATTTTCATCTTGCCACTTATCTGTTTGTTTTTTTTTCTGTGATGTGTCTCCTTGATATAGTAAATTTCTTTCTTTCTTTCTTAATTATTCTTCAATATTTTCGATTTATATTTTGCGGAGTCGAAGTGAGGTCCCACAGATATAGATAGACATAGATCACGCAAATGCATCTACTTCGCGTGTCCGAACTGTGGAGTATATCCACACTCGTCCGTCGCTACAGATATTCCTCGCGCGTCTGTTGTGGTGGCCGGTCGTCCGTAAATATTACGAAAATGCGTTGTTGCCTCGTACTAAACTGCGATAGCCCAAAAATTGTATGCACACAAACGCAAGGACATGTTTCCTATCACAGGTAAGCTATTTTCAAATTATATAATTCGTAAATTCATTTTAAATCTATTTTTTAAGTATTCCGAGGTGTGATTACAAGTCTGTACCTAAGTAACTATAGATTATCGGTAAGTAAACAATGTTCACATTACATTGCTGCGTTTGCTTTGAGCATTTAATCTGACGCTGTGTGTTAAGAGACGATGAATATGAGAACAAGCGATCCTGTCGCTTATCGCTTCGAGCTCGTGGTACCAGGCAACTTATCATTCGTCTGTCAAATCTAGCAACTAGTGTTGTTCGTTGTACAACATATTTCGATAGTCGATTTTAATCGACATCGGACAGACGAATGATATTAACCACTTTAAAAACGCTAATTGGCTACTTGACAATTGTAACGATAAAATTGTTGTAAGATGTATTTATAAAATAAACCTACACCGTTTATTTTAAAATATATTTCAGAAAAGTGTCAAATAGCCAATTTAGTAGTTATTGATAAAAACAAGCTCATAATATGTCTTAATTTTAAAC
Source organism: Yponomeuta evonymella (assembly GCA_963969515.1). NCBI lineage: Eukaryota > Metazoa > Arthropoda > Insecta > Lepidoptera > Yponomeutidae > Yponomeuta > Yponomeuta evonymella. The sequence continues at coordinate 5,369,673 of OZ018362.1, forward strand.
GACAGCTTTAAAAAAGGAGGGTAATATCATCGGGTAGAGAGTTCATGTATGTGATGTGTTCATTTTTAACCTTTGAACATATAATACGTTTAAAAAGCTATTTAGAGGCTAAAAATAATAATACGTTTATAAATTTCTATTGTGCTTAAGAAACACTTACTTCTTTTTAGGTTCCCACATGAACCTATCACAAAAGAAAAATGGATTACGGCCACTGGACGGAAAGACTGGTTCCCGACTAAGCATAGCCATATTTGCTCCAAACACTTTGAAAATAGCAGTTTCATTGAAGGGAAGAATTATTCCTTCCTAATTCCTAATTCTAATTCCTTTTATTATCATTCGTTTGTCTGAAAATCGATGTCATTCATGTGAATCGATTAGTGATTTTTAGGTTATTACAACAAAACGGGACTTAATCGCGTACACACAGGTGTTTATTTAACGCTCGAAACGTCGAGGTAATTAAATAAACACCTATGTGTACGCGATCAAGTCCCGTTTTTTAGGTTATCTAAAACTATTGCGTTTCTTGTCATGCATGCAGGTATCCGAAAGCGTTACGACAACTAACAACTTTGACGTTCATTAAGTAAACATTCTGTTTTTACAATGAATAAAAATATTTGAATTGAATTGAATTGAATTGAATTGCGTCACGGTAGGTGTTAAAAAGTCGGAACGCTTGGTTTCACAAGTCACAACTCGCGCGCGACCATCCACTACAAAGAGTGACCTCTGACTGGCTTGGCCGCACACGCACGGAATTTTCGTTCGGTTTCCGAAAGGAATGACATCAAAAAGTGTCTCTGTCTCTGTCTGTGATATGAAAACCGTACCGAAATTCCGTACATCTGCGGCCAGGCTGAATCGAGTCGAGTTGAACGGCGCTTGAGGCGGCGGGGCGTCACCTTTGAATCGATTTTGCGCGGACAACGAGGAATTCACATCACTAATTCGCTCTTGTGACGTCACAGTAGGCAGAATAAAAGTTACACGGTTGGTTTTCATACAGATTGAGGTGTTTAAGTTATCTATGTCTATCTATATCTGTGTGAGGTCCGAATGACTAGTTGGTAAGAGCGCTGGCACGGAATGCTCGAGGCGCGGGTTTGATTTCCTGTTCTTCACGAAGTTTTTTATTGTATGTGTAGTTTGTTTGTTAATTATCTATGAATTAATTTGCTATTAAAAGTAGTAGTTTTACTTATTGGATTCATCATCATCATCATCATCGGCCTACGCTTGACCGATGCTGGACTTACGAGTAGGCCTCTCCTATTGCACGCCGGTAAGCGCCACTTATTGGATAAAATTATTTGTATTCATGTAAAATCTCCCGGCCTAACAAGGCAGACGTTTTAACTTTAGATAACTTTTTTCGTATGGAATTCTCTTGAAGGAGCGCAGACAAAATCCGCTCCAGTATGATCGTAAATAGTTCTACAACAAATCTCTGTTTTTATATAAGTAGCAGGTAAACAACTGTCAAACCGGCAAGTTGCAAAACTTTTTGATAATTCCACGTCATAACGTAACTTGGTAGTATGTATAGAGATAACAGTGGGCAACTGAAAGTCGTAAAGTTTCCCTCCAGAATGACATCACAAGTTCACACAATGTCGTGCGGGTTCTGACTCATGTGAAGTCTTCAAACTTTAGTTTAGTCAAATTTTCTAAATTTCTTAATCCTTTTTTATTCATTCCGTGTTACTGGGAAAAATTATTAAATCAAATTAAGGAATAGATAAAAAAAACTCATCCCGACTGCGCGGATTTTGTTGGTGAGAAAACTGGAGTGTCTGAGCTATTCACATACCGTAGCGCTTGAAATTCCCAATCCGCAGTGGACACGCGTGGTGATTAAGCCCATACTCTCTCTCTGAGAGAAGGAGTGTGCCCTACAGTGGGACGTATATAGGCTGCTTATGATATTTGTCGGGCACTATACTGCTTATACGTCCACCACCAGCGCCACTTGCTCGTAAATAAAGTTGCGCGATAAAACTATTTAGCGCAGCGTGAACACTTTTCACGGTTTAGAAAGGTTTACTACTCATGGCAAAACGTGCATCATTCCAACTTCAATATGTGGTATTTTCGCTTGGCGGATCCATAGGGCTCCCTAGCTCCACCAGAGAAAAAAAAACTCATATCTATAGACCGTTTTGCAAGAAGTTAGAAGGTTTTTTGAAAAGAACAAATGATTAGTTTCTTTGTTAGTTTCTTTTCCACATGATCTATTAATTCGGGAACTACAAACTTTGACGTTCAGAAATATAAGTACTTTAACGGTGTTATTAATAAGAACTCAATTCCCTTAAAACACTCCATAGACGCAGCATAAATTTTCTGTGGTAGTCAGTCCTTTGTAAAGTCTCTACCATAGACTATTTATACGGTGTTCATGAAGTATTTTGAGGAATCGTATTTTTATAAATATGACCGTTTGTGTTTATAATAAACACAATTGTTGAATACTACATCAATTCAATTTATTTATTTTACAAAAATCCAATCTTACAATGCAATGCAATCTTACCTACAATGTAAGTAGTGATTTTTAAGAGCCACGACCTATGATCAAGGACCGTGGTCTAGATACCATTTATGCCAAAAACTTTTCAGTGGAAATGCTGTATAATCTTAGATTTTAGCAAGCCATTTTTTCCAAAATTCTGTAAACGAAAATATGTCAAAATGATAAGCTTAAGATAAGCTCGCCTTTGTACATGTTATTTCTTATGTAATGTCTTGTTAAATATTTCATGTGCAATAAAGTATAATACATAAGTTTTTTTTTTATTGGTGACGCCAGTGAAGAAGGCTTTCAAAACGCGTAACTTTAACAGTCTCATTTAAAAAAAAGTCAATTCCACTAAAACATCCTTAAGAGGGAAGTTCCTGGAGGAACTCCTGTAATAAACCGGCTTTGACACCGTCTTAGTGTGGTTTTACAGTAACGCTAACAGTCCGCACGGATGGTAAGAGCGACATGTATTGTGCCGGCTTCTCGTTCAGGAGCTCGTGGGTTCAAATCCCGGCATGTACCAATGACTTTTTTTTCTAAGTTAAGTACATTTTTGAAGTTATAGTAGCAATACAACTCGCTAACGGTGAAGAGAAAACATCGTGAGGAAACCCTGGTGTCTGAGGTATTTACGTACCTTAGCGCTTACGCATTGTACTTAGCAATGGCCCAACTATGAAGCTAAGTGCGGAAATCTCAGGTCTAACTAGAACTAGGACACTCAAGGCTCGTGGCCCGCGACGCTTACCGACCGCGCTGGCGAAGGCGGCACTGTAAAACCACCCTTAAGAGTGTTCCAGTGGAATCGGCTTTATATAATAATACTTTCCCTGTTTACCTACTATTGCTGTCCGATGTCCGATGATTTGTCACTGGCATTATCAAAAGTTTGTGATCGTAAGTAAACTTTCTCGTTCTTCATGAGATTTAAGTTTCGTTATCTGAGGTGAAATAAAAGAGTTTGGTGTCCAAACATACGCTCGATTTAAGCTCCGTTTCTCTTTTGTGCGTGTTATTTCCGATCCATTGGCACATGAATAAGCAGAGAAAGAAAAGGAAACAAGAGATATTTCTTATTACAGGCAGGTGCTTGTAAGACAAAGCCTGACAAAGAGCCCCAGATATCGCCAGAAAAAGGAACACATGTCCAAATGCTGTTTTCGATTCAACTTGTATACGCTCCACTGCAGGGCACATCTCAGAGAGAGAGAGAGTATGGGCATTATCATGCGTGACCACCGCGGAAGCGAAAGTGATCTGTCAGGATCGTAGCAAGTGGCAGTCCCTGGTCTCTGCCTACCCCTCTGGGATACAGGCGTGAGTTTATGTTATGTTATGACCACCGCGGATTGGCAATTTCAAGCGCTGAGGTACGTAAATACCCCAGGCACTCGGGTTTCCTCACGATGTTTTCCTTCACAGTTAGCGAGTGGTATTGCTCTCATCATCAGCCATTTGACGCCCACTGCAGGGCAGAGGCCTACCTCGTGGTTTTCATAACCATGAGGAGTTTTGCCATAATCGCCACGCTTGGCAGGCGGGTTGGCGATCGCAGTATGTGGTTGGATTCTCAGAAAGACGCTGCTGCCCGTCTCCTGGTAGTTTATTTCCTTAGTCGTCTTCTACAACATCCACGGAAGGAGATAGAGTGACGCTGTTCTTAATCCGGCGCCACACGGAATTGCTATTCGACTTCACAAATGTACTTTAGGGCGCTCAGACACAAGAGGTACGTGTGCCAACTGCAGCCGTCGACACTCGTCGACTCGGCGCCCTAACTTAAAAAAGTAAGTCATTGCTGCATGCCGAATTTTGAACCAACGACCTCCCAAATGAGAGCGTTTCACCACTGCTGCGCTCCCACCGCTAAGTAACTTCAAGTAATTTTAATGATTTCTGTACAATACTCTACATGTTTTAGAACTTCAAAAATATGTTTTCTATCGATTGATTTACTTGCAACATTGCTTTAAAGCGTCAGCGGTGGTACCCTAGTGGGTAGAACATCGGACTCGGAAGCGAGAGGCCCAGGTTCGATCCCCAGTGCGGGCATATACCTATGACTTGGTTTTCTAAGTTTTGTACATTTGTGAAGTTATAGTAGCAATACCACTCGCTAACGGTGAAGGAAAACATCGGGAGGAAACCTGAGTGTTTAAGCTATTCATATACCTCAGCGCTTGAAATCGCCAATCCGCGGTGGGCACGCGTGGTGATTAAGCCCACACTCTCCCCCTGAGAGAAGGCCCGTGCCCTACAGTGGGACGTACATAGGCTGCTTATGTTATTGCTTTAAGCTTTAAAATAGATAAATAGCTTGATTCGAGTATCTTTCTTTATTTTTGTCATCTCAAACTACACGCAAGCAAAGCTACGGGGATCAGCTAGTAGGATTTTTATTTTATGTTTATTTGTTGGGAAACCAAAACCGTAATTAAAAATAGAAAGTTTGTGTAGTGCAGTAACAATGTTCAAATGCCAATAATAGGCTCCCACAGGTTAACATAGTAGGTCAGACTAAGATCTATTAAAATACAAACTTCATCATCATCAACCATTTGACGCCCACTGCAGGACATAGGCCTCCCTCGTGGTTTTCATAACCATGAGGGGTTTTGCCATAATCGCCACGCTTGGCAGGCGGGTTGGCGATCGCAGGATGCGGTTGGAATCTCAGGAAGACGATGCTGCCCGTCTCCTGGTAATTGATTTCCTTAGTCGCCTTCTACGACATCCACGGAAGGAAATGGAGTGATGCTATTCTTAATCCGGCGCCACACGGAATTTCGAAATACAAACTTATTGAACATTTTTTAGGGTTACGGCCTCAAAAGGAAAAACGAAACCCTTATATAAACATAAACATTTTACATAAACATTTACATACAGGCACATACATTGCTTCTGGCCCCACACTAGGATACCCTGTATTGTGGGTACCAGAAACAACGACATCACAAACATGTAAACATCCAAGACCTGGGGTTTTTTTTTTTTAAAGCGACTTTTTAACTCAATCTAATGGGAGTATTTATCCCACCAGATAGAGGAGTGCCTTTAACTCATTTCTGCATACTTATCTCATTTTACCATTTTTTGTAAGTTGTGCCCTTGTACTACCGAAGGTGCGATATGTATAGGGTACTTTCCGTTGACCTAAAACTATGAAATTTGGCAAGTAAAATTTTCGTATACTACAAGTATAGGGAAAAATCTAAAAACTATACATTTGTAATTAAATCATAATAAAAGTAGTCTTTGAAGTTCGGAAAAAGCTCGGAAAAACTGCGAGACTCAATTCCTGAACTGTTTATAATATCTGAGTACCTACAAATTTGTACGGAACCCTCGGCGGGCAAGTCCAACTCGCACTTGTCCGGTTTTTGCTTAAAGATTGAAGGAAGTGCTGACGTCTTGTTTTTATTATTATTGCGTATGTACTTAAGTTAGATTTAGTTGGTAAGTACGTAGTGTTTAAGGTGAGTATCGTGCATTCGATGTTTTCTAACGCCCAAGTTAACAATGATGAAATCTCGAAACTCAGGTAAATTTAGAAACGACACTGCGTATTTCGCAACGAGATTCCTTTGCGTGCTTCATTATCGAGCAAGACTTTTCTCCGTAGCGTGAAAAGGTAAATTAATAATCTACGGTGGAAAAAATACTCTGTTGAAAAGCCGAGCCTCCCTAATTCTATAAGTCAGTCGCCTCATTACCGACCGCAAGAGCCTCCCCGCTCCATCCCTTGTTAAACGAATACGTCCTTTATATCTACATTTTTCTGTTAATTAATCTTTGAGGTTCTGCAATGCAAGTGGAACATTAATTTCCTCTTTCGGAGCTCATTGTTAAAAGAAAGCAGGTAGGTTGATTAAAATTTCCGTTATCCAACAAATAACGTAAATATCTAACTACTTATTCACGATTATGTAAGTAATAGGGGTTAAAGTATGAAATTGCCGTTTTATTCCAATAGGTTCTTTGAATTGACATAGAATCTTCATGGTTTGAGGTTTTCGAATGAAACTTTTTTCAAATGGTTTCTATGATGTTCTTTTTTTTAAAAATGTGAAACATTTGAATATTGACTTTCAATTGTTTTTGTTATTTAATTTAGACAAGAAAAATGTATGGATACTGCGAAAATTCGAGTGATTTTTGAATATGAGTTCCGACGCGGAACTAACGCGGCAGAAACTGCCCGCAATATCAATGCTGCGTTTGGAGAGGGGTCTACTAATGAACGCACCGTGCGATTTTGGTTTAAACGCTTTCGTGATGGAAATTTCGACTTAAAGAACGAGCCACGAGGAAGACCGCCCACACAGGTAAATAACGATGAATTAAGAGAGATAGTGGAAGCTAACCCTAGTCAAACTACCCAGAAATTAGCGGCATGGTTTAACGTTACCTTACCCACAATATTGACTCACTTGCGTCAAATCAATAAAATAAAAAAATACGAAAAATGGGTGCCTCATAATCACTCGAATTTTCGCAGTATCCATCTTTCTTGTCTAAATTGAATAACAAAAACAATTGAAAGTCGATATTCAAATGTTTCACATTTTTTAAAAAAAGAACATCATAGAAACCATTTGAAAAAAGTTTCATTCGAAAACCTCAAAACATGAAGATTCTATGTCAATTCAAAGAACCTATTGCAATAAAACGGCAATTTCATACTTTAACCCCTAATATTTTGTAATTACTGGCCTTTCATATAATGGATTTCAAGCTGAGCATACATCATGGGGGTCGAGTAAAATATTTAGTTGTTGATTGTGGATTCATTATTCTGAGAAATCAGAAATCAAAATTTTATTTCCACGAATTTATATTCTTATTGTTGAACAAGATGCAATGTTAGCTGCTACCTTAGATGTTTCCAACCGTAACTTATCTTCAAAATAAAAAGTTTGCACTATAATTTTATGTACTAACTGTAATCAAGTCGGCTTCAAAATTGCCACTTTGACTTTTTTCAACTAACATTAAAATTAATAGTTAGGGGCCAAATCAGGATTCTCCGTATGAGAATATTGATACAACACGACTGAGATATCAACAAATGTTAAACCACTTGTTGAAAATTTACAAAGCGCACTTAAAAATGGCAGCTCTATTTTATAGTGTTATAATATATTTTTTAGTTTAGTTCATTAATTTATAGTGACAAAATTTGTTTTGCAGTTGGATTAAGATTTATTAAATTTCATTTTATTGCGGGCCATTTTAATAAAGTAAAGTGATTTTCATTTATTTAAACCTTTAAATCGGTCCCTTTTGCTCAGACTGGAATGGACTCACCCACTTCGAGTCTACGAACTGCGAAAAACAAGAAAATAATAACTTTTATTTTCTGCCTTGGAGCGGTGGTATCACAGCTACTTGCGCTTCTGGTGGACATAAAACGTCCCCGACGATAGACCTTGTTTACGAGCCAATAAAGCATCAGCTTTAGAAGAATAACGGAGGTTCAGCAATCCCTTTAGTAACAAACAAATTATCTCGCAACTCGTAAACTTGTACTGGGACATTAATCCTGGGAAATACATCTTTGACACAGATAAGCTTGGAACGTTGGTCTGTGGCTTGGAAGCAAAGCAATGAGGTTCTGGCGAGACGCCGAATAGGTTAGTGTAGGATTGACGAGGAAGGAGCCCTTGCATACTGAATAAACACTTTCAGACCTCTTGAAAATAAACAATTAATTGAAGAATAAAACATTCACGGTATTAGTTATTAAAAGTTGGCTCCACTTAAACACTCTTATGACGGTGTCAAAGCCGGTTCATGGGAAGAGTTCCTGTTATAAACCGGCTTTAACTCCGTTTTAAGACTACTGAATTCAAAAAAGAAATGTCAGATTGTTTACAGATTGTTGGGCTTTTCTGAACTAAGACTATTCATTAAATTAACGATGCCAATCATCGTTTTCGTGTAGGTATCAGTATAAGCCTAAAAACTTCCACACATCACAATCACTTGTCCCAAACTAGGATACCCTCTGCTATGGTAACCGGGCAAGGACTTCACAAAGGTGGAAGTACACCCAGACTGAGACCCTTTGTTGGCTCCCAGTGGGCATCGACCCCATCTTACGCTATGGTAATCAGAAGTGGTACCCCTAAACCAAGGAGGCAGTCAAGTTGAGGCTTGCGTGGTACCTATGCACGTCAGATATACGTATTATATATTATGCAAGTAGTTGCTTATTTCTGCGAGAGTTATTGCGAGTTAAGCGGTAATTCTTTGAATTAATTAATTTAAGATTTCTCGTAGCTGTGTTATCGTTCTTCAGTTTTTTCAAATGAATTATTTAATAGGATTATTATTGACACGAATGGCATCATACCCTTAAGAAACAGCTTTAGAAAAAAGAAACCAGAACGAACTAAGAAATACAAAAAAATTGCTTTAGTAAACTTGGGAAAACAATAAGTGGCATCGTTAATTTAATAAATAGTCTTAGTTCAGAAAAGCCCAACAATCTGTAAACAATCTGACATTTATTTTTTTCTCTGGAGCTTATCTTTTCTGGAGTGTTCTCTATCTATATATCTATCTTATTTAGGCTCCGTACACAAAACTGCGAATCGGCGCGATGAGAATTCGTAACGCAGAAAACCGCGACACGAATTGCTGCGATGCGATTTCGTGCGACAAGGCGTCTGTCTCCCTTCCACGATTCGGTTGACCATCCCTTCGACGACCGACAACCGTACTAAACGTATTTTGTAAACTAGGTCGTGACATGGATCGTAAAAAGAAGTGCTCACTTCTGTTATTGCTAAGAAGATACAGGAAAAGGAAACAAAGAACATTTTGGGCTCATCCATTTAATACTATTATGAACGCCGATCCGAATCAAATCGCAAGTTCTTGCAATGCATCGCGCGAGCTTTTTACGACGCGACGGCATCGCAGTTTTGTGTACGGACCCTTAGATCATCTACATAAGCTCCAGAATGAGAAAATTATAAAGGAGGGAGCGCATTTGCTTCCTTACTTACATAATTTCGTAGAAGTACAATTCAAATAAGCTGAATTAAAAAGCAGTTGTCGTAAACAAGCTGTTCTTGCCGACATTCATTAATTTCCATAATCCGGTCACTAAATAGATAGCACAGACGGCTCATTTATACACATTTTTAATCGATGTTCAGAATACCTACCTAGTTATAGCCCTCGTAACATTACGACAGCAAAACATCTTAAGGAGAAGGCAGTGGTCCTAAATAAAGACATCTCCCACCCAATGTTATTTGCCGATGACGTTTCTGACAGTGAATCAGTCCCAACTGGTGTAATGATCGACACTATTACACGAAAAGCTAGCTGGCTTCGCGATCACAATTTAGAAATAAATTTTCTTGGAACTAACGTAATAGAGTTTAGAACATATAACGAACGAACATAGAACGAAAAGTGTCTAGATACCGACATTACATTTGAAAATCACAATATACAACAAGTTAAAAAGCTTCAACTTACTAGTTATGCAAATTGGTATTTTAAAGTGACCTGGGGCAGGTGTTTTATTTGTAAATATAGAATTTGTTATTTGTATATTTTTATTATTTATATATTAATGAAGTCTCTTATTTTATGTTTGAAATAATTATTCTTCGTGTAAAAAAAAAGATCGAGTTGTTTTTTAGGAATCGAGATGCATTACAATTTGAAGACAAAAAAAAAAAAAAGTTTAAATTGGAAAGGCTACATAAGACACACAAAAGCTAAATTTTCTAAATTCACTTAATGCGTTATTTGAGTTAAAACATAGTACAAACAGCGAAACTGCACTGTCGGCATACTATGCCTACGCATACTCCTGGCTGCGTTACGGGGTAATGATATGGGGAATCGATGTAGATGCAAATGAATTATTCGTTTCTCAGAAAAAAATGTGTCAGAATACTTGCACAAATCAAAAATAGACAAAGACGTAAGCCGTACTTCATAATATATAAACTTATGACGCTTCCCGCAATTTACGTACACGAAACTTGCGTCTCTGTTTTCAAAAACCGCCACATATACCCCCAAGTAAAGGACATACATAACATAAAGACGCGTCATAACAAAAGATTAACCCCCACTTTCTCGTACACTAAGACGCTGTTAATCTACCGTTAACAGCTGTCAATTGACCAAAGCGAATCCAAAAAAACCCACTGACAGCTGTTAACAGTAGATTAACAGTTTGTTAGTGCGTGAGAAACCGGGGGTAAATCTACCACAATCTAGAATAAAAATGCTAAGCCAAAGCCCATACTATATGGCAAGAAGACTATTTACTAAAATGCCAAACTCACTAAAAGAAATACCAAAACTTTCACTATTTAATAACAAACTAAAAAAATATCTAACAGCAATATGACCTTACACAATTGAATAGGATAACTATTTAACAACTTACCTACATTATAATGGAAATTCCTACTAAATTTAATTAAATATTTGTATTCCCACTACATATTTTTATAATGCTAGAAGATGTTTGATAGGTATTGCTCAGTTAAAATATTGTAACGCTTTGGTGTAATTACTGTTATGTTGCAATATTTATGTGAATAAAATAAAGAAATAAATAATAGCATTTTAGTTTCAAGTCATATTGCCCGACAGGGTCCATAATCGGCGCTATACACTCAAGACCTTGTTTACATTATGGTGCGATAAATATTTTGATTTGATTTGGTCTACATTTCGGCTAAGTAGCCCTTAAAACGGGTGAAATAGGCCTTAGAAGTCCGTGAAATTGGGTACGAGCTATCCATTTGTACGTTTTGTGATCTAAGTTACTAAGACCGTTGGCTTACACAGCTGGGGACTAAGATAGCGGGAATGTCAGGGCTCTTTGACCTAGCAATTTTGTGTTTAGTCCTTTATTAAAAACTAGATGACTCGGCAAACGTTGTTTTCCCTTATTGATTAGCCTACGACCTATTCTCAGACCCACCAAATTATACACAAAAAATTCATAAAAATCGGTGAAGCCGTTTCGTAGAAGATCGATAACAAACACTTTTATTTTATATTATCAAAGTCTTATTTTTATACAGTTCGCTAGAACGCTGCCTTTAGGAAGATGACGAACTCACGTTCGAGAGGTCGTCATCGGCCAATGACTCAGAGGTCGGCGAAAACCAATGACTTTGTTTTCTAAGTTACGCTCATTGTAAATTTGTAGCACACGGTATCCTAGCTTGGGACTAGGTCAAGTGGTTATATTGTGCAAAAGTTATTATGATATTATAATCCCACTCGCTATCATTGAATAAAAAGTTGTGAGGAAAACCGAGCGTCTGAGATGTTTGCATAATTTAGTGCATGTGTCGCCGCCGACATATTATGTACTCGGCAATCCACGGTGGGCAGGGCACGCGTGGCGACTAATCCTATACTCTCTCTCTCTCTGAGAGAAGACTTGTGCCCTACTGTGAGACGTGTAGGCTGCTTATATCATCATCATCATTCAGCCACAAGAAGTTCACTGCTGGACCTAGGCCTCCTCCATAGATTTCCAAAAAGACCGGTTGGAAGCGACTTGCATGCAGCGTCTTCCTGCCATTTGGATGAGGTCATCTGTTCATCTTGTGGCTGGTCGTCCTACGCTGCGCTTGCCGATATGTGGTCTCCATTCGAGAACTTTTCGGCCCCATCGGCCATCAGTTCTGCGTGATATGTGCCCCGCCCACTGCCACTTCAACTTACTAATCCGCTGGGCTATGTCCACGACTTTCGTTCGTCTACGGATCTCATCATTTCTAATTCGATCTCGTAGAGAAATTCCGAGTATGGCCCTTTCCATAGCTCGTTGCGTGACCTTGAGCTTTCTTATGAGGCCCATAGTGAGAGACCACGTTTCAGTGCCATAAGTCATCACTGGTAACACACACTGGTTGTATAATTTTGTCTTGAGCGATTGAGGTATATTAGACGAAAAGACTTTTTTAAGTTTCCCGAATGCTGCCCAGCCGAGTTGAATTCGACGATTGACCTCTTTCACGAAGTTGGACCGGCCTAGTTGGACTGTTTGTCCTGAGTAGACGTATTCGTCTACAACTTCGAGAGTCGAGTTCCCCAATGTTATTGGGGTGGGGACAACACGGGCGTTCGACATGAGCTTCGTTTTGTCCATGTTCATTTTAAGGCCCACACGTTGGGAAACTCGACTGAGGCTGCTTATAAATATATTTTTCACCTCACTAGCTCGTAAAAGCTCTGTTTATCATTCGAAATCTGCGTGGAAAATCGCACTTTATCCGCTAGCGTGGAAAGTGTTTTTAAAATTCGAATATTTTTATTCAATAAAGGTTTCGTACAATAAATTACATATATATAGAACCTCATTGGTTTCGTAATAGTTTATATTCTCTGCAGCCAGTCCATTGGTGATTGAAATGCAAATACTTATTTCATGTCATGCGCCAGCCTCATTCAAAGAATCGCACTGGCCGGCAAGAAAATTTGATTTTAAAAAAAAAACTTTAAAATTTTCTTCTCTTTATTGAATTCACTTTACTTCCATTATTTTGGTTTGTTTTTTGATAAAATCGAAAGAAATCATAAAACATGAGCGAAGCTAGCAGCGACGAAGATATAAATTAACAGTAATTTAATATTTATTAAAACTGTTTTTCTTGCACCTAACATTTTCCTCGCTTTAGTGAGGTGAAAAGTTGTGTGTTGCGCTCGGCAGCAAAGTTATTTAGCGTCTCGTACCTTTGAAACCCTCGCTACGCTCAGGATTCTATATTTGAACCACTCGCTTCGCTCGTGGCTCAATCCTAGAATCCTTCGCTTGCTCAGGTTTCAATACAAGGTACTCGCGCCAAAAATTAACTTTGCACCCTTGCATAACAAATAACTATTCACCTCACTAGCTCGTAAAAGCTTTGTTTATCATTCGAAATCTGCGTGGAAAATCGCACTTTATCCGCTAGCGTGGAAAGTGTTTTTAAAATTCGAATATTTTTATTCAATAAAGGTTTCGTACATTAAATTACATATATATAGAACCTCATTGGTTTCGTAATAGTTTATATTCTCTGCAGCCAGTCCATTGATGATTGAAATGCAAATACTTATTTCATGTCATGCGCCAGCCTCATTTAAAGAATCGCACTGGCCGGCAAGAAAATTTGATTTAAAAAAAAAACTTTAAAATTTTCTTCTCTTTATTGAATTCACTTTACTTCCATTATTTTGGTTTGTTTTTTGATAAAATCGAAAGAAATCATAAAATATGAGCGAAGCTAGCAGCGACGAAGATATAAATTAACAGTAATTTAATATTTATTAAAACTGTTTTTCTTGCACCTAACATTTTCCTCGCTTTAGTGAAAAGTTGTGTGTTGCGCTCGGCAGCAAAGTTATTTAGCGTCTCGTACCTTTGAAACCCTCGCTACGCTCAGGATTCTATATTTGAACCACTCGCTTCGCTCGTGGCTCAATCCTAGAATCCTTCGCTTGCTCAGGTTTCAATACAAGGTACTCGCGCCAAAAATTAACTTTGCAGCCTTGCATAACAAATAACTATTATTTTTAATTATTATTGATAGTTATTTATGCACCAGATTTTGATGGAAATTATTATACTCAGTCCACCTATGCAAATTCTCTTAGTTTCTTCTTTACGATTATTAAAAGACGAATCTCAATCAGTCCGTAAAACAATTGAGACCGCACTTGAATGCGCTGTATCGTTGCCGTAGCGATCTTAGAGGTAAAGCTACGGGTAGGCCCTTGCAGTTACAAAAAGTACCTGCAAGGGCTGTGGGTTAAAAAGACATTAAAGTTGTAGGTACTTACTAATTTGTAGGTACAAAGATTAGTTCTAAATAAAAAAATCATTTATGCTTCGCGCTGAGTGCACATTAAAGGAATAGAGAGTAGTGGCAGGGTAGAGTGGGTAGATCAATACCTACGTACTTTGATGTAAACAAAAACCCGGCGAGGTGCGTGTCGGGCTAAGCAAAGTGTAGGGTTCCGTAGAAGGAGAGGTTTGAACTAACAACTTTATCAAAGTAATTTTCAATGGAATTTGTACGAAGTTTTCCTTTTATAAGTTGGTCGCCATTACTCTTGAACTCCTAAGGCCTACTTAGTCGTGATTGATTCATACCATTTATATCCCTGAGTTATTGTTAACTTTTATCGTTATAATAATTTAAGCTCTTACATAATACAGCCTAAAATACAGGTTTATTCCTAGTTTAGGCTATGTACTTACTCTTACCTATGTTAAATTTAATTCTTATGTACACCTTATACTTACGATTTTATTGAATAAATTTTATCTTATCTTATAGTTTTCCTTTTAAGTTCATTACATGTGCTAATGCAGCGGCTAACATAGTAACATAGTACATTGACATTCAGCAAACAGAATGTAAATTCTTTACGTTGAAATAAATTATTGAATTCTGATTTCTGATTTCTGATTTCTGATTTCTGATTTCTGATTTCTTATTTCTGATTTCTGATTTTTTATTAATGCCCTGAAATTTTTCACGTTTCTACGAATAACCGTCTTTCCGGGAGAGGGCTAAGGGGGGAGGAGCAATACCACAGAACAAAAAAATACATCAAGCTGTCAATTTCAATGTGGATTTTTGCTACGCATGCGATTAGGCTCATACAATGCGGAGCTAGCTAGATGCCAGTTGGCCAATCAAAGCATACAAACTAAATTATAATGTATACGACAATAACAAGAGGGCATTCACTAGGACAACTTGTTATGACACGTAATAGCATTTGCTTATTTGTTGCCGAGTTTTCTGCTACTGTCTCCAAAAAGAGAGTAATTGCAAATAGATAAGGCAAACCAAACCACAACACAACAAATAATAGCAAATAACTTCCACACAACGCCATCACTTGTCCTGGTCCCAAAATGGAATACCCTGTGCTATGGTAACCAGGCAAGGACGTAACTTCTCCATAGTATTAACCTTCTCCGAACTGTCAAGCACACACATATTAGAGGGCTGGGCTTCGATTCTAATAGTGCACTATAGCATCTACGTTCTACAAAGAGTGGATGAAAGGTAGACGGTCGGGCTTCATACGTGTGTGCGCGTAGACTTGAAGCGACAGTAAAATAAATTCAGCCGTTTTATGCGTTTTATATTGTACTATAATACATCAACGGAACGCAATTGGAGTCGAGGGGCCGGGCAGCAGCGATTTCCTGAGATCCCAACCGCATACTGCGATCGCCGACCCGCCTGCCAAGCGTGGCGATTATGGCCAAACCCCTCGTGGTTATGAAAACCAAGAAGGAGGCCTATGTGCTGCAGTGGGCGTGAAATGGCTGATGATGATGATAAATCGGAGTCGTTATTCGACAGAAGACCAAGGTGGAGGACGTGGCCATATGAATCACGAAATTAAAGTGGCGATGGGACAACCAGCCCCGGTTAGACGAGAAGACGGATGGCAGACGAAGGCAATCACAAAGTGGTGGCTGAGAACTGGCTGTCGTTTCCTGTGGGCAGACCGCCTATCCGATGGGTCAATGACGTTAAGAATAGTCCTCACCATTGGCGTGACGGTCTGTTTTTAGGGTTCCGTAGTCAACAAGGAACACTTATAGTTTCGCCATGTGCGTTTATCTGTCTGTCCATCTGCCTGTCCGCGGCTTAGCACAGAGACGATCATTACTGGAGAGCTGAAATTTGGCATACATATACCTACACATTTATTACGCCGACAAAACGGTAGAATAAAAATTCGCAAAAAAATTTTTTCGGGTGCCTACATGTCAATTAGAGATCCATTTTTTTTTTCTCACCTACGCCATAGTCTATCGCTGAAAAGGTCGTTTAAAAATATTGTGAGTGTAGGTAGACCATTTTTCGATTAAGTGTTCCGTTTGCAAAATGTTAAGCTTCTTGTTGTCGAGGCATATAAATCATTATTATTATTATTATTATTAAAGCGAAAATTTTTGTCAGAGTAGGGCATCGCCCCCTCTCTCGGCCAAACGGTTTATTGTGGAAACGTGAAAAAAATCAGGGCAGTAGCACATAATGAGCTTAAAAAGAAAACTATCACGGCTGCGTAGGCCTTACAAGTTATTCTACGGAACCCTACAATGCACATGGGCTGTTTTTTCCTGACACATATAGCCTGGGTATTTTTAAAACCACAGGTAAGCGGCATTTAACAGGCATCTTAGATCCCGCCTTCATTCACCATCAGGTGTGATTGGAGACACTTCATTCACCATCAGGTGTGATTGGAGACAAGTCCTAATTCAATTTTTTTTTAATCTGTCCTTTTTTTTAACTGATCTTATATAGACTTACACGGAGAACAACGAATATCAATGTTCGTTTGAAAAACAAGTGAAACTTTTCATAATTTGTGAGAAGAAGTCCATGGCTGTACATACTGCTCAAAACAAAGCGAGTAAAAAGAAGTTCCTTTTTTTAAATTATAACTGCTGACCAAATATGAAAGTGACTTTGTTCATAAAATAAAAAAACAAAAGAACAACAGCGTTTGTACTGCGTCAGCGTTATTGTTATTAGGTGTACGTAGACTCTTGGAAACCACATTAAAAACTGTTTTACTAACAAAAACGCTAATGTTCTTTTATTTTTAATTTCCGTACAGGATGCCAGTTATATATTTAGTTATAAATAAAAACCTAAGCAAAAAGTTTTACTCCACTTTGAAATCCGTATAATAGTTTGACAGTGGCAATTATAACCACTATCTTTTGTAGTAGAAAATTAAATAATCTACGTTGACTTAGTAAATCGTCACATTGAACGCACTAGAAATCCTTGTACTCATTTGCCGACTAAGCCCATTATAACACGATCATAAATCTATGTGCATGTTTAATATCAATTGCAGGTTTAACAGGAAATTTCTTGATACTGATTGAGTAAAACCCACATTGTATGTGATCTTCGATACAGGGTGTTAACAAAATGACGCCTGGCCCGGAAATTGCGCATTTTTGGGTTATTAAAATATCAAAAATGTTAGAACGGGTAACTTTCAGCGTTATATGGCACATTAAACCAGCGCCTATTCTTTGAGATCTCGATGATCCAAAGAGAGCCCCTTTTTAACATCATTCAAGAAGAGATTAAAAGAGCACTATCTGTCATAGATAGTATAGGTTTATGTACGTATAGGTAAAAATATTTATATGTAAGTATATTATTACTACTTATTTATGTGGTCCAGTTTAAATACCCTATGCTAAGGTTGGCTGGAAGAGATCTCTCTTAGAGATAAGTTCGCCTTCGTAACAATGCTACGTAATAATTTTCCAAATTTTTGGTTTGCAATAAAGATAATGTTTTGAATAAACAGAATTGTTTTCTAAAATGTAGCTTAATTTTTGCAATAAGCTTCTCTTTAATAACATTATGTTCGGTTTAAGATACTAGGCGCAGTTCTGCAAAATAAAATAGGTAATAAAGACTTATCACTTTGAACCTCAATATTTCCTGGGCCGATGATTTCCCAGGCATTGCGCTGATACTAAGGTGTCTTTAAAATAACACGCAGTAGTATAATAAAAATAATAACTTCCACACTATGCAATCACTTGACCTGGTCCAAAACTAGGATACCCTGTACTATGGTAACCAGGCAAGAACGTCACAAACATGAAAATACACCCAGACTGAGTCCATTTATACAAATGTACGGCGGCCCCCAGTGGGAATCGAACCCACGACCCCTGTTTTGGTAGCTAAGCACCTTAACGGCTAAGCCAACGAGGCAGTCTAGAGAATACGTGTGTTTCGGAAAGGGTGTCAGTTTATTAACAGCCTGTATACGACAGCGTAATATGGGCTGAGGCGTGGTGTGGTGGGTAAATAAGATGTTGGCTAGATGTGCGCACACGCAGGTCAACTAGGCACTGATAAAGGCATACAATTCTGAGAAAATAGTTCCACACACCTACCTAGTAGGAAAACAAGAATCTAGTAAGTAGGTAAGCCTTGACTTACTAGATTCTTGTTTTTCCACTTCAAGAATCAATCTAATTGGTTTTGCTTCTTGTGCTGTGAAATTATATCAATATAGGAAAATTTTAATGGCTATGGGTACAAACTGACTTTCGTTAGTTTCTTCGGCTAAGAAAATATACTATAAAAATATATATATATAAAAAAATCGTATACCTAAGCCCATTGCACGTAGATACATAGCGTGGGCACATAGCACGCAGAACTGGATGCAAGCCGCTTCCAACCGATCTTTTTGGAAATCCATGGAGGAGGCCTATGTCCAGCAGTGGACTCCTTGTGGCTGAATGATGATGATGCCCATTAAAATTTGAAACTGCTTTAAAAAACGATCAAACTAATCGAAACATAAAAACTAAAAACCGAGAAGAAAAATTGTTAGTGGTAAATCACATACATCAAATCACGCCTGTACCCCAGAGTGGTAGGCAGAGACCAGGGACTGCCACTTGCCACGATCCTGACAGATAACTTTCGCATCCTCAACATTCATTAGTGGTTGCATGCGTGCACGCCTGTATTGGGTACTTTCATTCCCTTTGCTAATGCATCCCCTATTTTGGCGAAGTATATCCGCCTGGGACGACCGTTACCTACCAGTCCGTGAATGCACGCACGCAACGACTAATCAAATAAATAAACAGTAAACCACGTTGATTTATTTTTATTTTTTATTTGGTTGCATACAGGCACAAGGTAAACTTAAATATATTATTCTACCAGCGGGCGAAAACCACAAAAGGATTATCTGACGCTGTTATCGCTGATAACTTTTGTTATTCGGTTACAATTACAAATGCCATTTTTGTGTTCCGTACCTCGAAAAGAAACAAAATATGACCCTTTCAGGATCACTTTACGGATCATAATATTCATTATCAGTTCATCAGTTCAGCCCGTAGGCGGGCAAATTGAATTTTTGTCTTGAGATTACAGTGTTATCTGTGTAATTAAGTCGTATGGGAGAATATTTTTTCTATTCCATACAAAGTTTGTAAGCTTTGGCCGCATGCAACCGTCAGCCCGCGAGACCGATCGCGTTTGCCCGTTGGAATTTGTTTTTTTTTTTTCTTTAAGTCCACAGAAGTGTTGACATTTTAATCATTTAAAAATGCTAAACCAACTATTGGCTTAGCGCCAAAATACACTGTTGTAAGCTGAACGCGCTTTAAACCAGTTAATTATAAAACTACTATTTAAATAATGTGAATATCGTTTCTGAATTTGTGACGAAAGGTTTTAAAACTTAAAGTTAGATAGTTATAATAGATAACACTTTACGTTAGTAATCATAATAAAACTGAGTTTAAACTGATATTTACTTGTTTACTTTTCCATTTTCCAACGTAACTCAATAATTTTTGCCGAGGGTAGTAAACTAACAGTTATTTTTTTCAAAAAGACGCCTGTCACTTCAGTCTACCGAGACCACGGCACTTCCAAAAGTACCGAAACGTCGGAAAATTTTAAAATGGAAAAGTAAACGAGTAAATATCCGTTCAGATTCAGTTTTATTATGTCTAGTGCTCGTGTTAACCTCAGAAAATACTTTATTAGTAATCATGTTGTTATACGGACAATAACACAAGAAAACATCGTGAGGAAACCTGAGTGTCTGAGTTATTCACACACCTCAGCGCTTAAAATCGCCAATCCGCAGTGGGCACGCGTGGTATTGAGCCCATACTCTCTCCCAGAAGGCCTGTGCCCTACAGTGCGACGTATATAGGCTGCTTAAGCCACTGAGCCATCAAGAGATGAGCATCCGGTGAAATTAAACAAACACTTTAAGGCTAATTACCAATTATTGACCGTGTGGCGCCGGATTTAAAATAGCGTCACTCCATTTCCTTCCGTGGGTGTCGTAGAAGGCGACTAAGGAAATTAATTACCAGGAGACGGGCAGCAGCGTCTTCCTGAGATTCCAACCACATACTGCGATCGCCAACCCGCCTGCCAAGCGTGGCGATTATGGCAAAACCCCTCATGGTTATGAAAACTACGAAGGAGGCAGTGGGCGTCAAATGGCTGATGATGATGATTTCCATACTCCTCTCTGTATGGTCCACTAGCGCACCTATAAAAAACAATTCTTCTACAGATAGTTTTTATAGTGTTATGGAGCAGCAGTATTAAGAATTCATGCCAAAAAAGAGCTGTTTTTAGCTGAAATTCTTCTGGTTTCTGGTTCTCGGTCGCCGGTGCTAAATATCACAATTGACATGTTTTCATTTCTAGCCAGGTGAAAAATTTTAATGTCCATTGATAAAGCCATAAAAACTTACTACAGAACCAACTTTTATTAATTCTTTGTTCATTGGTTTTAGAGATTAGGGGTTAGAGTATGAAATTGCCGATTTGTACTGAAAATCTAAATTGTTTATTTTTTAAATTTTTAACAAATTTATTTAATCAAAATAGTTGCCATTATTATCTATACATTGCTGCCATCTAATGGGAAGGTCATTAATGCCTTTGCGATAGAACTCCGACGATCTAGACTGCACAAACTGTATGAAAGCATTTTGTACTGCTCCTGGGAAGAAAACTACTTGTCACGTAGATAATTGTCCAAATCACGAAAAAAATGGTAGTCCGTTGGAGCAAGGTCTGGTGAATACGGAGGATGACGAATGGTTTCTAACTGCAGTTCCTGAAGGGTCAAAATGCTTTCTCGTGCTGTGTGAGGTCTCGCGTTGTCGTGGAGCAATAATGGTGAAGATCGTTTTCGTATTTTTTTATTTTATTGATTTGACGCAAGTGAGTCAATATTGTGGGTAAGGTAACGTTAAACCATGCCGCTAATTCCTGGGTAGTTTGACTAGGGTCGGCTTCCACTATCTCTCTTAATTCATCGTTATTCACCTGTGTGGGCGGTCTTCCTCGTGGCTCGTTCTTTAAGTCAAAATTTCCATCACGAAAGCGTTTAAACCAAAATCGCACGGTGCGTTCATTAGTAGACCCCTCTCCAAACGCAGCATTGATATTGCGGGCTGTTTCTGCCGCGTTAGTTCCGCGTCGGAACTCGTATTCAAAAATCACTCGTATTTTCGCAGAATCCATCTTTCTTGTCTAAATTGAATAACAAAAACAATTGAAAGTCGATATTTAAATGTTTCACATTTTTTAAAAAAAGAACATCATAGAAACCATTTGAAAAAAGTTTCATTCGAAAACCTCAAACCATGAAGATTCTATGTCAATTCAAAGAACCTATTGCAATAAAACGGCAATTTCATACTTTAACCCCTATTATTAAGGATGTGGGCTGAAGAGCTGCAATACCTTTGCCTAGAAGTAAAAAAAATTTAAATAAAAAATAAAAACCTACTTCGGAACACTACAGCACTAAAAAGTTAGAAATAATTTAAATAATTAGAAGTATTAAAACATGTTCTGGTCTTGAAACTGGGCACCATGTCAAGCCTAAATTCCTTTTAAAAGGGAAATTTCTATCGGTACGGCAACATAATTTAATCCTGCGTAATCAACCGAACCAATGGGAATATACTTAATAAGGCAGTTAATGAAGTTTCCTTGCTGTCGACATTGTTTAATTCACTTTTGCTGTGCAAACGGTATTCAGTTGATCATACATAAGCGGCCTATATACGTCCCACTGTAGGGCACAGGCCTTCTCTCAGGGAGATAGTCGGGGCTCAATCACCATGCGCGCCCACCGCAGATTGTCAATTTCTGAGGTATGTGAACACCTCGGTCACTAAGGTTTCCTCACGACGTTTTCCTTCACGATTAGCTAGTGGTATTACTACTTCACAAATGTACGTAACTCCGAACAGTAGGACGTGTACAGGCTGCATTATTATCTGTTTTCTTCAGCGAGCTACAAAGTTGCATTTGTATAGATAAATATATATTTTCAAAAACCATTCTAATAGCACAGGTCTCAAGTTGCTATAAGGGTGAGTACGTTATGACTCATTCTTTGCCAGGTGACCATTGCTCATACTTCGGCCGCATCTGCGTGTATCGTCACAAAGCTTCGCGCCATGACACGATACACGCAGATGTCACCGGCTATTATCGGCTAGTCGTTGCGAACATTCGGGCTGCGTGCGCGTTATCGCGCGGGTGGCGATCACAGAACAGATGTTCTGCGGTGGCGATATGTCAAAGGGTTTTAGCGCACCAAAATATCGCGCTCCATGGTCAGACTAGCGTTGTTCATTTCGGCGGTTGCTTTCGATCAGCCCCTATATTACGCGCACCAAATCCTGAGCGATTCCAATCGCTCGCAAGTTAGACTGTCAAATTAGTATGGAATTTGACAGTTAGGCGATTGGAATTGCTCAGGATTTGGTGCGCATAATTAGGCCACTGTTCAGACACATGTCATGTGGGTGGCTGTGTAAAAATTAAGTGGAGCGATGAAATGTTACTCGAATTCCTCCAACATTCCAACCATCTTCTCTGTTTAGGTTTCTTCTTTTTAAATTTTAATAAATGCATTATGTAATTGTTAGCACACATGCAGAAGTAAAGAAAGTCGTCGTCCATAGTTAAACGTTTGAAAACCGAATTCGGCCATATTGGATTATTGCACGATAGTTCATGCAAAATATCGAAGCCGCTATATGACCACAGCTTGTATCGCGATTACTTTTTAGTGTCAAAGCATACGAAGCTTCGGCACGATACACGCAGGTGCGGCCGAAGTATTCTTGTAATAATCATCATCATCATCAGCCACTCGACGTGCACTGCATGACATGGGCCTCCTTCGTGGTTTTCATAACCATGAGGGGTTTTGCCATAATCGCCACGCTTGGCAGGCGGGTTGGCGATCGCAGTATGCGGTTGGAATCTCAGGAAGACGCTGCTGCCCGTCTCCTCGTAATTGATTTCCTTAGTCGCCTTCTACGACATCCACTTCTATGACGCTATTTTTAATCCGGCGCCACACGGATCCTTGTAATACAAACCCACAAAATAAAGCTGCAAACGGCATGATAACATCATTGCTTTAAGGTTGTGTTCTTCGACATCACCCTTAAATCAGGTGTTTTGAAATACCTTATACTCTCTATAGGGCCGTCAACTTTATAGCACGAACGTGAGTCTAAATAATCACTAGATATGGTTTTCTTTGAGCTGTACTGAGTTTTGGATAGTAAAAAATATTCCAAAATGACCACCACTGAATGTGTTAGTGGCGTCGGTCATCAAAATTCTTTTAAAAGCATTTGTATTTCTGTAATTTCAAAAATGCCTACTTTTTCACCAACTATTCGCTCGCGCAACGCAATAAGTCCCATACAAATCAGTGCACTCAAGATAGGAAATAGAAACAGCTGCAAATGACAAGTGTACCGTCAGCATAAGCTTATTTTTTTGTTTATTAAAAACCTATTAAGAAATTTTTAAATTAAAAATAAGATAAGAAAATTATTTAATGTACACCACAGCAAATGACACAAAAAATAGACAGAATACAATTCGGCGACCTTTTGCTAGTGGTATAAAGTTTAGCAGTAGGTATAAAGCTTTTTTCTCGAGGTTTTCTTTTTACAATAATTTATTTAAAATCAGGATGCCTCTGGCATAAGCTACCATGTATAGTTTTGACTTCAAACATCGTGTAAATTGACACCTTACAAGATATTTGAGTCTTGTTGTTGACACAGAGAAAAACATATTTACATATTATATTATTTACGCATAGTAAAACAGAATTTATTAAAATTACCATAGTTCAAAAACAAGAAATAATGTATTTTATACAAATCACTTTTTCGCTGTACGTACAGGCGCGTACTAAGCAACAGTGTCTGATCAAGAAAAACAGTATTTGGATGTTAATCCTATTATTTGTGCCCATTCAATCAAAATCTCAAAACCTTCGAATCGGTCGGAAAAGAACCGAGCGCAGAAATCAACGCATTTATCATTATGTCAGAACTTCGACGTGGAAAGTCAAGGATAATCTTGAAGAACATTTCGCGCCAGAGGCGAATGGTACCTACTTACTTATGCTGCGATTCTTACTTACTTTTGATGTTTACGTTTTGCAAATAGAGTTTGCAAAGTCCAAAGGCACGATGAATAAGTTTTTCTTTATTTTTTCCGCAATCGTCTGAAGTACATCATAACGCTTTCAATTTTATGCACAGGCCCGGGGGCCAAATAAAGAAAAACTTTCCCGCGGAGTCTCCTTTCGCAAATAACTTGAGCATTACAGGCGAGTATTTTAATAAACAGACGGTAAATATTTTATGCCTATTTTATGAACTACATTTCAAGGTTTAAGGCCTGCGCAGACGAGGTACTGTCCTCCGGGCACTTTTTTGTCCATCGTTATAGATCTCTTATCAATTGTATCGAATAACGCACACAAAGGACTAAATGTACCCCGCACAAAACGTCCCCCAAATTATCGAGGACATAATTTATTTTAGAAGAAATAATATATTTTATTTTAGTTTATTTGAAAAAAAAAACAGGAAACAGGCTACAGTTTATATAAAAAATTACTTCAAGAACAATATTTAACCTGGACCCATAAATATCTTTCACTAAATAACTACGATCTAGGTACAACGGATGCCGATTGTCTAGGTACACTAAGTATAATACAGGTAGGCAGTATCTTAACATAAAAAATAAAGGAACAACTAACTTTAAGAGCAAGAGAGTGGGCGGGTACATGAACATCACCGATATCCAGAATCTGTAATTACGCTATCGTAATATTACTTGGCTTGATATTCATAATACCGGCGTGCATGCATGCAACGACTAATGAATGTTGATAAAGCTGAAATTAAATTTTGTTATTGTAATTTAATATTAATTATGTTTTAGTAGTAGTAATTAATAATTAACACTTTATTCATTTATTTGCTTCTTACTAAGTAAGTTACAGAGTGAGCCTAAAAATAACAGGTGATATAAAAGGATGTTCTTTGATTTTAAAAATTAGTGGCCTACTGAGTACTGGAAGATTATAACATAAATTCACGCTTACGTCCCAGAGGGGTAGGTAGGGACCAGGGTTTGCTACTTGCCATGATCCTTACAAACCTCTTTATGGAAGCACGCTGGCTAAGGCCACTGTGTGAATGTTGTATGAATACGATATCGTGCCGTTACGGTTGTCGTCCAATGTGAAACCAGCCGATGCTGCCAAGGAATTGGGGTCTTTTGATTAGATACGCACCGGGATCAATTTTGCATCTATAAAAGCGTTTTTCACGCAAGTTCCGCATATTGCGGGTTGGAATGTTTCAGTTTATTTATGTTCGTAACTTCAGTCCGCCACAAAATATGTAGATATTATACGTTGACGCAGACACGCAAAGACACCGCCTCGCGTTTCATTAAGGGCGCTTATACACGGGCGGCGCGTTGCGAACGACAGCCAACTGCAGCCGTCGCCGTCGACACTCATCGACGGCAGGCGTGGACGCGTCGACGGCAGTCGCCGACATGCCAGCGTCGAATATCCGCGTCGACGACTGCAGGTGGCACTGTCGTCCGCAACGTGCAGCCCGTGCATTACTGCCCTAAGGGCGGGCACATGCAGTCGGAATTCCGTTTTGGAATTTCGATTCGGGATTCCGAACGCAGTAAATCCATACAAACCTATAGACAGTAGTTTTCCGTTCGAAATTTTCTCCGATTCGGAAGTCCGGCTGCACCCAGTAACGCCGACGTACTTTCTTCTTCTTAGCAAGTTATAGCAACAATGCAATCGCAATCAGAAGGTCGTCGTCCATGTTCTCTTTAAAAAGGTCTGAACTTAATCGCTTAGCTTCCCTCAAGTCTCAACAGAGCTTTTTCATTCCGAACTGAAATAAACGTATATGTGCGATGTATCGAATCGAAATTCCGTAACGGAATTCCAACTGTCTGTAGCCGCCCTAAAGGGCTCTCCGTCGAAACTTCTTTGTCACGAGTCCCGCTTTAGCAGCGGACATTAAACGCTACTCAAGCAAGCCCGCTCAAACGCAAACCGTCGCAAAGGAGGACGATGCAACTTAAAAACTATCTGAGTTGTCCCCACGTTCCCTACGAGACAGGCTGTGCCTAGTTTAGAGACACCGACTACTTTACTGCATTCTCACTAAGAAGAGAAGTTAAGAAGTAATCAACACCTGGTAAACACCACTAACCTACTACGATTTATCAACTTCTTAACTTCTCTTCTTCAGCGGTCGACAGGCCACTGCAAGTGACAGTTGCCGATTGGGAAATAGTCTGTACTCTAGGATAAGCATCTTATTGTAAACCCTGTTTTTTATTCAATAAATAATGATAAAAAAACCTTTGTATTTTGGTTTTTTTCCCACGTGTAGTTTGATTTGTCCTCCACGACGGGCGATTATTTGGAAATGTCACAGCACCAGTGCACCAGATAACAAATGTTATTTGCAAGTAGGTACCTAATCGTTGCGACCAACAAGCGGTGGTAGCCCAGTGGGTGAAATGAAATAGTTTATTTGCACGGGAAGTGGTACATCGTTAAACCTGGTGAGATATAAATAAGTTTCTTCACAATTCATCTTCTTAGGCATGCAAAAATTGAATTAAATTAAAATAATATGTAAAATGTCCAAATATACTATTATTTACAAGATCATTATATGTAAAAATAATTTACAATGTCCTATATATTCCTCGTAGTTTTTTTTTAGATTTATGTCAATATCTTTAATGTCGAGGCACTCTACAACTGAATAGAAGCATTTTTTTAGTATCCATTTGTGCAACTTCCTTTTAAATTGGGCTAAAGCTAGCTCTTTCAATAACTTTGGTAGGGTAGAACAGGGCAGAAGATTGGACTCGGAAACGAGAGACCCAGGTTCGATTTCCAGTGCGGGCATGTAGTATCTACCTATGACTTTGTTTTCTGAGTTATTGATAAGTTATAGTAGCAACTTTGTTATAGTAAGCAACTTATGTTATAGTAGCAAAGTTACTTTGATAAGTTATAGAAGCAATACCACTCGCTAATTGTGAAGGAAAACATCGTGAGGAAACCTGAGTGTCTGAGCTATATACCTCAGCGCTTAAAATCGCCAATCCGTGGTGGGCACACGTGGTGATTAAGCCCACACTCTCTCCCTGAGAGAAGGCCTGTGCCTTACAGTGGGACGTAACTAGGCTGCTTATAATATTATACTCGTACATGATCAGTGGTGCAAATTGTTGTAAGTCTTTTCAAATTTACCTTTTGATCAACAGTGTTAATATAAGATAAGAATATTCTTTATATAACACCTGCTCGTCAATGGCATATTATGTGTCATGCAAACTCGACTTAAAGCAAGTCATTTGTGTCCTATGGTCTAGCCGGGTCATTATAAATGTACTGAATTTCATAATCCCCTAGGGAATTATGACATTTGAATTTGGAATGCAATCAACATTGAATATACGAGCTCCTTGCAATCCATGACCAAACGTCAAAATTAGAATATAAACTTTTCATAGAGCCCTACACCAAGAAGAATTTATTCAAAATTAGAATGAAAACTTTTCATACAGCCCTAAATCAAGGAGAATGTATTCAAAATTAGAATGAAACTTTTCATAGAAACCTGCATGAAGAAGAATTTGCCACTACAAAAAAAAAAAAATAGAACGAAAAGGCGCTAAACTGCAAATCATTGTATTATGTTTTATTGCCTCGCAGTGTTTATATAAAGTAGAGTATGTATTTTGGGGATAAAGCAGTGTATTTGTCTCGGGCGTTTTTGAACCCCTCGGCCTCGGGATTCTGCTTTAACTCCCTCGCTTCGCTCGGGAGTTAACTCTGTAGCTCCCTCGCTTCGCTCGTGAGTTAACCCTAGGATCCCTCGTCCTTGGGGTTCAAAATATCGCCCGAGACATAATACACTGCTTTATCCCCTTAATGCATAATCTACTATAATTGTATACCGGAATAATAATTACAGAACAGTGGTTACAATAGAAAAGGTACGGTTGACTATTGCTAATAGAGATTAAACTTTTATTCATAATTTGAACTTGCATTGAATCTACTCGTAACATAACATAACATAAACTCACGCCTGTATCCCAGAGGGGTAGGCAGAGACCAGGGACTGCCACTTGCTACGATCCTGACAGATCACTTTCGCTTCCTCAAAATTCATTAGTCGTTGCATGCACGCACGCCGGTTTCGGGTACTTTTTATCTTGCCCTTTGTTAATACATCCATTGCACTAAATCTAAATAATCTTTAATGTTTTATTAGCCGTTTTTGCACAAAGTGGGCTTGTTTGACCAGTTACAAAGTCCGAGCTCTCTCTAGCCCTCCGGGATAAAGGCATGACTTTAAATACCTATGTTTGTGCTTTACACATTTTTTACTATATTGTATCCGTGCACAGTGTTGGTTTTCAATTTGCTTCCAATTTATTGTTTTTAGGTAAGTGGGTAACTTAAAGTGTTAGTAATCTGTTGTAATGATTATTTGCCTTGCTGGTATTGCATAGGTGTTGGTACTCGTATTAAAATCAAGATCATGATCTAGTATAATATTTGTTTGGGAATGACAGGTTTCAAAAGCTGAAAAATGCATGGACACGTGGGAAAAAATGCATGTGAATCAGCCTGTCCAATTATGTCAACGATAAACTAAACACATGTCCAAAATGATAAGTGGGTGGATTAAATCCGGTCGGCATAAAGCGATTCAAAGTCTCTGCATACAAATAGAATTTGCGCGCACGGCCCACATGGCGCGCGTTTATCTGAACCAAGGGGGCAACGACCGAACGGATCAAATTATGTGCGTACCACAGAATATTACTTTACCACTACATCACACGTGTATTATCACATTTATATTTTAATGAGATATTCATAATGAGACAACATAGTGGGGAAAACTGAGTGTCTGAGGTGTTCACCTACCTCAGCGCTTGAAATTGCCATTCCGCGGTGGGCACGTGTGGTAATTAAGCCCATACTTTCTCTCTGAGAGAAGGCCTTTGCCAGTGGAACATACCTAAATTGGTTACATAAACAGAAGATGTGTCATTTACGCTGGGTTACCTCATTTATTTCCAAATTTTTTTCTATTGCCGTTTCTGTGTTGGTAACTAATTTGTGTTGTACATAATATTACTTTAGCAGTAATATTCTGTAGTACGCGCTAATTAATGTATAATAAAATAAAAAAAAGCATAGTAAAAACCATTTTTGTAACATTATGTTATAGTGTATTTAGTAGTTCATATGAGATAAGATAGGATTAGATAAGAATATTCTTTATTGTACCAGAAAAAACACAAACATGAAATGTTTACAAAAATGCAGTACAATTAGCGGCCTTATTGCTATATATTTCTAAGTAAGTACTTTTAATTTATTAAATTCACATAATTAGCAATAAATCTGTCCTTTATGTCGCAAAATCAAAATTTAGTCGCCAAATTATATTTATAATCATGACTAGGTAAACTAGGCAAGCAAAAACATGATTATATAAATGAGTGGAGTAATTATATTCTTTTTGTTGCACTAACCCGTGCTGAGGACAATTTAAAAAACGTATTTAAAGGCTAAAAATTCCACCCATGCCGGGACTTGAACCCGCGACCTCTGGCTAACCGTGCCAGCGCTCTCCTGAGCTAATGGGTAAGTGCAGGCATCGGCGAAATTTCAAGACTCTTTACAAACTTTCTCTGTAATACGTACAGGCAGCGACATCTGGCCGAAGCAATTTACATCACTTGCAGCCCCGAGTAACCCACTTTCCAGTTAGTTTTTTACATCGGAATGATATCGCTACCTAAATGATTATATTCTTTTTGTTGCACTAACCCGTGCTTTTTAGCCTCTTTTTTAGCCTCTAAATAGGTTTTTGAGTGCAGAAATGTTTAATAAATATAAAACTTTGGATATAAGCCCTACCCCCAAATGCCACAAGTATTTCACGGTCCCTTGCCATTCGCATCCACGGACCTTCCGCCGGCTCAACATTAATAATTATATCTTACAAAAATGTTTCTACAATGCTTGTTATTCTATCCAGCTAGGATTCCTAAGTATCTTTTCAATATCAAAAATTTCATTACTCATTAAAATTCATTGCTCTCAAGTTTCGTTTGGTTTTCATATCCATGCGGTCTTATAAATAAAAACACGTTTCCTTTATAACACTCCTTAGAGGCAGTTAAAATAACAGTTTATACTGACTCTGAGGAGTGTTTCGAGGAATCGTGTTTTCATAAATAGGACCATTAGTATTTGATAAATGTCAATAACGAACTTCTTATGCTGTTTCTCTATTAAAAAATAATTTTAATCTCTAGTGGCGCTGCAGGCCACATTAGTGAAAAGTTTTTTTTTATTTTACTTTATTGCACACGAAACATTTAACAGGACATTACATAAGAAATAACATATACAAAGGCGAGCTTATCTCTGTAAGAAATTTCTCCCACCAAACCTTGGAGAGTCGGAGAAGCAGTAAAAAAACGGGTCTCTATACGTGTGCAAAATAAACTACATAAACTACAAAATCCTAAATACCTGAAAAAATAAATATATGAAGATTATATACATAAATATAGTTCATAATACATACATAAATATATAGCTCCAAGTTATGTCAGATATAGATAATGCTCATTCAACCGCTTCTTAAATGCGCCAATCGTGGGACTAGCGCATATAATGTTCTGTGGCGTGGAACTGCCATCCCGACCGAATGGACCATAAAGGAGTTACCGTAAGCTCCAGTACTGTGAGCAGAGATTTTAAGGAGGTGGGAGTTGACAGATCTAATTGGCCTTTCCCCAGAGTGTAGGGTAATGAAACCTTTCTCTGAGGTAAGCGGGAGATGCGGGTAAGTTGAGAATTTTATATAATAAGGAGAGTATATTATGTGCATTCCGGCGAAGGCGAATTGTGAGACAGACGGAAACGAGACACAACATGAGTTTATTTTCATTAATTGACGATCATTATAGTACATTGTTCACCGAGAGGAGAAAGTGACCGATTACCGTCGAGGGTGTCGTTTGAAGCCCGAGCCGTAGGCGAGGACTTTAAAACACCCGAGATCGGGAATCGCAGTTTCTCTCGAGTGATACATAGTGCTTTATACTACACCTGCTTGATAGTTTTATTTTACTTTCTACGAAAACTGAATCCTCAAACAACACACAAATTGGAAATGGCGCCAATGGCGTCTGCAATTTTCACATGTTCTTTTTTCAAATTGTTTATCCTGCCGCCGCAGGGTCGCACTGCCAGCCCGACACCATCCAACACACAGCTAGTGGCCA
The DNA here is from genome assembly GCA_963969515.1 of Yponomeuta evonymella. Taxonomy (NCBI): domain Eukaryota; kingdom Metazoa; phylum Arthropoda; class Insecta; order Lepidoptera; family Yponomeutidae; genus Yponomeuta; species Yponomeuta evonymella. The sequence goes on from OZ018362.1 coordinate 5,401,482, forward strand.
GTGTCATTTTGCGAACTTGGAGATAAAAACTCACTGTAAAAACTTTTTGGCTTTTGATATTTAGGTTACCGGCGCATAGTCTTACCCAAAATTAAAAAAGAAAAACCACGTAAGAAATGGATTTTCATACACTTTTCTCTCCCGCTCAGATGCGTTTTCTCCCCGCATATTTGTTCGATATGCAATGACGTACTTTCTACCGTAAATTTGATAAAGTATCAAGGTACTTTCCAAGCAGGTGTAGTATAAACTATATTAGGACTTGCCAGGGAGAGGGTATGCCAAGGGCGTATACTGCTGGTTGGCAACCCGTCTCGACTAAAATTTTTCTTCTTCTTATTTCATACGACGAGTTGTGTGCAGAGATGGGTAATAATTCGGGTTTAAATCCGCTGCTGGGTTAAAACTCAATTTTTTATGTACGAAACAGTACATCAAGAAGGCGCATGGCACGTTGTGAAAAGGTTATTTTTATGTTAAAGGTTGTCTTTGGTTAATTTGCACTATGCATCTTCACCCATTACTAGAAGGTTGTGTCAGTCATTTTTCTATTTCTATAAAAATTAATAAAGTCCACTTATACAATAATTATTATGTTTGATTGCGACCCAAACATAATTTGACTCCTAATTTAACTTGTACCGTCCATTAAGTGACAGTTTCTGTGACGTTTATTTTGAATAAAATTGCTTTGATTTGATTTGATTTCCACCCAGTAACCACGGGGTATAGCCCGCTGGCTTGGGTGAAAACAAAAAAGGTTTGTTGTCGCATCCAGTATGTAACTGGTCACCATGGATAAGCACGAGGTGATGGAACTGCGGAATGGGGCAGTGATGTGCGAAAGATAATGTTCTCACAGAATTTCTTCGCATGACGAGAGCTTCGGCACACAACAGCACAACAGCAGCTGAGCATTAAGTACTAAGCAGGCGCAACCAACTTAGGTACCTCGCAATTTTGCATTGGATCCCGCAACATTCGACTGTACCCACAAAATAATAAAAGGTTTCTGATATTTACACCTACCTACACGGCCGTCGGGCTTACACATGACCGCCTGGTAAGTATTATTATTATTAGACTTTATTGCACACAAACAAGAGGACAGGAAATATGACAATTCGAAATTACATGTACAAAGGCGAGCTTATCTCTGTGAGAGATTTCTTCCAGTATACCTTGGGAGTCGGAGTGGATTTGTGAAACGGGTCTATGCACGTGCACAACATACACTACACAGATAACAAAATAGTACTAATATAAATATCTACCCAAAAAATATATATGTATTGTATATGCTAATAATGAAAAGAATAAACTACATAAACCATCGAAGAAAGATGCATACATACATAAGAAAATACATTCTAAGAACCTACTTATATAAAATATCAAGGAGTTAGGATTTTGACAGATAATGTTCTTTCAACCGTTTCCTGAAAATATTGAGTGGCGGGCTAGTGCGAATACCCTGCGGCAGTGCATTCCACAGTCTGGCCGAATGAACTGAGAGGGAATCCCCGTAGGCTCCAGTATTGTGGACCGGAATCTACAGATGGGAGTTTAATGTTCTTGCAGGTCTCACTCCAGAGTGCAAGAATTGGAAGCGCTCTTTTAAATAAAAAGGATAAGAAGGATTATGGAGGATGTTGTAAAGAAGACGAATTGGGAGCCAATTTAACTCGTGTCGAAAAGTGGATGCATGATCAAACTTGCGTAAACCGTATATAAACCGGATACCCAAGATTTGAAGTCGTTCGAGTTTATCTAACAGCTCATCGTTGGCATCCAAGTACCTAGTAGACATTCGCATAGTTAAGAAGTGGAAGGAGGAGAGACTGGGCAATAGTAGTTATAGTTTTTCGTGGCAGAAAGTACTGGAGACGTCGCGTCGGAGCGAATGAAAAGCCGCAAAGACTCGTCGACTGACTTCACTGATATGAGCGGCCTAATTGAGATGACAGTCAAATAGCACTCCTAAGTTCCTAGCGGTAGTTGAATGAAAGACAACCGTAGGTACCACTGTCTGCTTTATAGGTGACTCATTGGTTGCAAAACTAAACGTATTTTGTTTCTAAAAAAACCAAGAAACCCGGTTAAAACCCAAAAATCTGCCGCCCATCACTGGTTGTTTGCCCCAATATAGGGACCGTTTTAAATAGGTAGTTCGCTTCTCCAGATAAATTCCGTAGCCTAGGCCTGTCCGAATCACGGATCGACTCCGCCTAAAATTATTATTCTTTAAGTTTAAAGGCCAACAAAACAAATACAATAGATGAACCATTACATATTCATATTCATTTATTTATTGCATTGTCATGTGTCATTGCAGTTCGTTTATGTAATTTTAGGAGTTGGTTGTAAGGCACTACAACATTCAAACATCATCATCGTCATCATCATTCAGCCACAAGAAGTCCATTGCTGGACATAGGCCTCCTCCATGGATTTCCAAAAGACCGTTTGGAAGCGGCCTGCATCCAGCGCCTTCCTGCCACTTGGATGAGGTCATCAGTCCATCTTGTGGCTGGTCGTCCTACACTGCGCTTGCCGATATGTGGTCTCCATTTAGACATAATAAAACATTAAAATTACATCAGACACAGACCGAAAACCAGCGCTGACAGCTCACAACCTCAGCACAATACTGAGTCAGATGCCCTTTGTGGCAACTTTGACACACCACAGGATGCGCTCTGACGCTCTGACTTTGCCTTGTATTATATTGTATTTATGTGCCTTGTTTTTCCTTTGTACTTGTTTATGTTACTTGTTATGAGATTTTTTATTGTGATGTGTTAATTTGTTCTTTCTTTAAATAATAAATTATGAACTTAATACTTCTTTTGTTAAATACATACTGTCGTTTTTCTTTCAACTGTGCTAATTGCTTAAAATATATGGCTATCTGCGAAATGTTTTGGTTGGCTTCATTCACGTGTGTAAATTGAATGTATTTGTCATAAGCAGTTAGTTTTCATAATAAAATAAAATTGTAAAATACTGCCCCCCCCGCGATATTTTTAGGGTTCCGCAGTCGACATGGAACCCTTATAGTTTCACCATGACATATGTCCACGGCTTAATACAGAAACGATAAGTACTAGAGAGGTGAAGTTTGGCAAGGATATACATATTTATTACGGTAACAAAACGGTAGAATAAAATCTTGTAAAACTTTTTTTAGGCTACCTACCCAACACCCTAAAAAAGTTTCCGGGAAATAGGTATCGTTGGATTGATTGTTTAAAAATATTGCAGGAAGACCATTTTTTGGTTTAGGGTTCCGTTTGCGAAATATTAAGCATTAAAGCGCAATTTTTTGTTAGAGTAGGTAGGTAGGTAGGTCCTGGTTAAAGAGTTGATTCTAGAAACGTGAAAAACTCAGGGCAGTAGCACATAATATAATAATCTTAAAAGGAAAACAATCACGGCTAAGTAGGCTTTACAAGTTAACAAGTAATATGCGACCAACTTATAAAAGGATAACTTCGTACAAAATCCATTCAAATAAAGAATTCAAAGGTAAACACATATTGACAGGCTTTAAACAATACATAACTATAAATAAAATAAAAAAAAAGTGTAATATAAAGTTACATTAAAGGTCAGATTTTTCACTTTATGTTACAGTTATTTTTTTTAAGTGTTGCTGTGATCACGGAACAAAACTTAAGTTTTTTTTTAATGTCAAAAGTTGACGCTATAAAAACCTAATTTAATTTTCGTGGTACCAAAAATGCAACTAAAAATAAATTTATAATTGAAAATTTTGTTTAATTTCGATATGAGTTTAGTTAATAACCGTAGATTTATGTATAGTACAAAGCTTGTCAAACGTGTTTTCCTATGATTCCTTACTTTGAAGATTAAGACATGAGTGTAGATAAAGTAGTGTATGAGACTGCACATAACTTGGTATTAAAACACTCGCCAATGCTATTAAAAAACTCGCCAAGGCTCGTTTTTTAAAATCTCGCTCGTGTTTTAATAACCCTCATTATGTGACCTGCACTGCGCGTAGCCCCACGCGTAAGTACTTGTCCGTTATTTTTGCAGAATACCGAGATTTTGTTTTGAGCAACATTAAACTTTTTTTAAAACCCTATTTTAGAGGCTAAAAATTCCACCCATGCCGGGACTTGAACCCGCGACCTCTGGCTAACCGTGCCAGTGCTCTCCCAACTGAGCTAATGGGTAAGTGCACGCTTCAGCGAAATTTCGAGCCTCTTTACAAACTTATCTGTATTACGTACAGGCAGCGACATCTGGCCGAAGCAATTTACATCACTTGCAGCCCCGAGTAACCCACTTTGCAGTTAGGTTTTTACATCGGAATGATATCGCTGTACCTGCATGATTATATTCTTTTTGTATAAGAAAAATGGCCAAGCGCGTTCGCCGCACGACTCGCAGTTGGCCGATATTGTTTTTCGTTTCCAAAAACGTAATATTATTCATCAATCATTCATTGTGCAATTAACTGTTAACTATCCATCTCATCATCATCATCATCATCAGTCATTTGACGCCCACTGCAGAACATAGGCCTCCCTCATGATTTTCCAAGCTTTCCGGTCTTATGCCGCCCGCATCCAGCGACTCCCCGCCAACTATCCATCTATCCATTGTAAAAGAAAAGGCGTAAATTTCTTCTATTGGTAGCGCTAGTTAGCTCAGGGTAGCCTCTTTAGAAGTCTGAGGTGGAATTGCACAAAAACCCTGGCCAAGTGCGAGTGGGACTTGCGCTTTCAGGGTTCCGTACCGGTTAGAAAAAAATTTGGCCCAATTTTATTATCTTGTTGTCATACTGTAGACTTCTGAATAATCACGCCAAATTTGACACTGATTTGTATCTCGGCTTAAACATAAAACAGCAATTAAATCAGTACCTATCTACTATTTATTTCTCCTTCAGCAAATTCTCCAAAATATGAGGTTGCCTGGAAGAAATTGCTATTAGCAATTGTATCTTTTCTTCTGTCGTTGCTGTTTCTGTGTTTTTTTTTTTCGGTATGCAATAAAGAACATTACTATCTTATCTTATCTTTAATCACGTTTCCTTTTGAACTTCTTTATAATTTGATGGTCAATCCGCCATAATAACACATTATTCCGTGAAAAATTCTATTCCATATACGAAAGGTTCCATGTGGTGCCGGATTAAGAATAGCGTCACTCCATTTCCTTCCGTGGATATCGTAGAATGCAACTAAGGAAATCAATTACCAGGAAACGGGCAGCAGCGTCTTCTTGAGATTCCAACCGCATACTGCGATCCGCCTGCCAAGCGTGGCGATTAGGCAAAACTCCTCATGGTTCTAAAACCATAAGGGTGGCCTATGTCCTGCAGTGGGCGTCAAATGGCTGATGATGATGATTAAACGAAAGGTGCCGCCGGGACCTTAGGAATATTCCTACGACGACGTCGTATGCATAGTCATTGGGTCCCCACGCTTTGGATATGGAACCCCAATAACAATTTGATCGGTTACGAGGTGGTCAGCAATTTATTATTCATTATTTTATGGAACAGCGTGGAATCATCAAAAGAATGTGAAAAATAGGCCAAGTTCTATACCAGGAAAGTGCAGAATTATTGGCTTTGCTGTAAAAAAGTATTGCGATGTAAATGTGTGCCGAGTTCTAGAATTTTTATATGCGTTTTTTCAATTTCATGTTCTTTACTTGTTTTAAAAGCAGGCTTGTAAAGTTCTTCGTTACTAAATATGCAACTTGGCAAGTTAATCTTATAATGACTAGCTTAAGTTACCACTCCAAGGGAGGAAATGAGGTAAATGGCCAGGTTCCATATTACAAGGTACAGTAGCAAGGAACCCATAAGAACATGAAAATGCTTTTATAATCCGTGAAAAAGTTCCGGTGAAGCCCACAATCCTTCATTTTCTTAATGTGAGAATTGGCCCCTTTTCTACACGCTCTACGTTTTGAATTTATATTCAGACATATTTGTTTTTCCGAAAACGTTACACCCATTAAAAACTTAAAACAATTTTCAAAAACAACATTATTAAGGGTGTTGAGTACCCTTTTCTATTCATCATCATCATCATAATCAGCCGGTGTCAGTCCACTGCTGGACTTACTGCTTGTAAAAAGAAAACCGCACTTATAACTTTGTTTTAATTCGTCTGCAAGGGATAAGTCATAAGACTGGAAAAATCTGAAAATTAAAAATTATTGGTAAATTTGTTAATTTTCAGATTTATCCAAATCTAAGGATTTCAATGAGACCCTGTCTCGCAAGTTTCTAAGTAATCTTGAAGAGGTCTAGGTTTATAATGAGAGAGTCAGTTTATCTTTCACGCCAATATATCGATCACTATAAATTGTGTCATAATTGCAGGGAACCCAAAAGGCAATTTTGATTTGCAAAATTGTAACTTTGTAGATCCAATTATTTAATGTTTATTTGTGGTCGAAAATCTCGGAAGTGCTCGTGTTACTCGTCTGGTGCATCGCCAGTTTGTGCTCGAACTTGGCTTGTTACACTCCCGCGTGTCTACATAATAATCCGACATAATAATAGGCCGCAGACAGACTAATTAGTCTGCTCTATCCGAAGAATCAGAGAAGCCAGCGTATCCGGCTGGGATAAAATTGCTTTTTAGGGTTCCGTACCCAAAGGGTAAGGGACCCTATTACTAAGACTCCACTGTCCGTCTGTCTGTCACCAGGCTGTATCTCATAAACCGTGATAGCTAGACAGTTAAAATTTTCACAAATGATATATTTCTGTTTCCACTATAACAAAAATACTAAAAACAGAATAAAATAAATATTTAAGTGTGGCTGCCATACCACAAACTCGATTTCTTTGCCGTTTTTTGCTCTATATTAATAACGGCAAGAGATAGACGCTTGAAATATTAAAATGTTGTATAGATAATGGTACGGAACCCTTCGTGCACGAGGCCGACTCGCACTTGGCCGGTTTTTATGATACGGTCGACAATTTTTATTATACTTTTATATTTTTATATTTTTATTGCTCTGAAAAATTTAAAGAATCCGGCCTATCCAATCTATCTAAAGAAAGACCGAAATAAGATCGGTCTATTTGGATTGGATTGGCTAAAATTTTGTTCACTTTCCTACATGGCTCAGAAATTAATGCAAAGTAGGATGTGATAAAGTCACTAGATCATCAAGGTTCTACCGGGCAACCGACAGGACCAGACGGAGAGCACTCTACACCATCCCATTGATAGCAGTCTCGATCGTCAGTTGATCAATACTGTCAATACTAACTTATTGTACTGAATTGGACCGACAGACAAACTTCGTATTGCATTGACGTCAATTACTGTGAAACGATTCGATCATTCTGTCAAAATGGACTTGAATCGATTTATGGGATCGTAGCACGAATTTCGTTATCTATTACAGTAATTAGATGAGATCCTGTAGCTGTAATAAATGGTTTGAATTTAGATGACCACACAAGTTTTAAGGGCAATAAAATTGGCCGAGCATAAAATAAGACACACAAAGTTGTATTTGCGAGGCGCGTTTATTGCATTTTATGCTGCGCCGCACCGCATGGAACAGTTTGCATTGTTACAGCCTTTGTTGGCCAGATAAAAACAGGCTGGTAAGCTAGTATAGCTGGTATAGCTAGCGTCATGAGTAGTGAGCGCTGACCTTGAATGTGCAGAAAACATTCTTTGGGTACGTTTGGCGGGGGGACGTGAATGGCGGGTGACGGAGACACGGCGATCGCCGACATGCGCTGGCGCGTGATTGGTAGATCAGTCGCTTTTCGTTTCCCGCGCTTTGCACGCACGTCTCTCTAGGTATAGTCGCGATCTTCGTTTTTTAGGGTTCTGTAGTCCGACAAGGAACGACCATGTCCGTCTGTCTGTCTGTCTGTCCGTCCGCGGCCTAGCGCAAAGACTGGTGGTACTAGAAAGCTGTAATTTGGTGTGTGTATACATATTTATGACGCCGACAAATTTTTTTTACTGTACCTCCCCTAACATGAAAAGTGGGGATGATTTTTTTTCTCTCGTCTATCGTTGAAAGATTTTGTGGGTGTAGGAAGACCATTTTTTCGATTTAGGGTTCTGTTTGCGAAATATTAAGCTTTAAGGCACAAATTTTTGTCCGAGTAGGATATCCCCCCTGTCTTGGCTAAACGGTTGCTTGTAGAAACGTGAAAAAAAATCAGAAAAACCGAAAGCCAAGCGAAGCGGAGCGGAGCGAGACGTCCCGGAATGTTAAACTACTTACACAAATGTACATAAACTAAGTTCATAATTATGTAAAACATAGTTGAAACATCCAATATCTAAACAATTTGTAAAATCACGAATTTGACAAACGAAATATGTAATCAATTAAAAATTTACAAATTATAGTTTTAAGTATAACAGCCAACTAATGTCAAGTGATCATTTATAAAATGATACGTTTGGGAAATTAGATATTTGCCGAGCGAGTGACAATTTTTTAAAACGTTATTTGTAAAAATGATCATTTGTCATACGTTTTTTGTCAAACATTAGCGAACCAAGTAGGCTTTACTAGTTAACGAGTAATAGGCAACCAACTTATAAAAGGAAAATTTCGTACAAAATAACTTCGATGAAGTTGCTAGTTCTGTAAAGCAGATAAAAAAACCCTCTTTCTACGGAACCCTACATTGCGCGTGGCCCGACACGCACTTGGCCGGTTAGGTTTTCAATCTTTGAGTTTAGTGATATACCTATTTCAACGATCGCTGTAATTCAGCGCCAATCCTAGGGCCACCACGCGGCGATTAGAAATTTTATGCGCGATTGTACACATGCGCAGACACCCCCACCACTTTGGGCGAGCGCTCATGAATAATTCGTGACGCCACCTGTAAGTAAGTGGTACAAAAAACACAAGCGACATGTGCAATAAAGCTGAGAAGATGAGCTTGGCAATTGTATTTAAATGAAATACTTTCCTCCTCTCGTACACTAATAATCTGTTAATCTACTGTGACAAAAACAAGTGACAGCTACTAACAAACTTACGGTTACCTGTTAGTGTACAGAAACCGGGGGTGAGTCAGGTGTTACTCGATATAAGTACTTTAACAATAATGTCTGTAATCACAAAAAAAATATAAACTCACAGCATCCGTTGTTGTGCATATTATGTTACTTATCTGCTTATTTTGTTTCTGTGATATATCTTGTTGGTATAATTAATGTCTTTCTTCTTCTTCTTCTTCATCCTAAAGGAGTAGGCAAAGACCAGGCTTTGCCAATTGCCCCAATCCTAACAAACCTCATGTCCGCAATTCATTAGATTTATATCGGTTGTCCGTAGTGCTTTTCTGGATTACTTACCTCATTTCGTCTACTTCGTTGGTACTTACAAGATTAGTGCCTTTTGAGAAGTCGGTCAGTCTAATTTGACAATTTGGCCTGCATTCAAAGCGCATTTCAAAACACATACGCAAGCAAAAGCGTTACACGTGGTGATCTTTATTTAGCTCGAGTCTTCGGATCTCTCGTCCAACTAAATAAACTAAATACCATCGAATTGTCATTCTCAATAAATACATATGCGAACATAAGCTCGAACAACTCCAGTGGCATGTTTTGTGAAGCTACAAATAGTGCCATAATTTGACAATTAATGTACTGGAATTAAAATAGAATTAATTTTCAGACTTTGGACATTTGATCGCGTGACTTGTCGTCATGTTACCCACAGATTAGAAAGAAAAACAAGACAAATGTTACCTGTGCATGTGTCCAGCATAGGTAGGCGACAAAGCGAGTCTAGCGATTTAAAATATGACAAAGCGACAGAATCAATGTATTTGCCTGTATGTAAATGTTTGTTTGTTTTGTTTGTTTTCCGTGGGTCCTCGTCGCTAATGGACGAAGTTTTATAGTCAAATCACACAATATTGCAGGCGGTTGAAGCTGCATTATAAATATCGGTTCTAAAACCGCAATGTATAACACGTCTCTAATTGTCGTACTACGTACTGGCGTACATTTCATTAGTAAACCTAAGTACAGATAAAAATATATATTATATCAGATAATATCAATAATGACTAACATGAAAAACATGAGGTAAACTAACAATATGCCATTAAAGTACCAAGAATATGCCATTACGACTTTTAATTCTACTTAAACATACATGAACGTCACGGTGAGGATATTGATCCATAAATTATTGTATTAATCGTATATGCAAATTAACGAAATAATTTAGCATTTTAATTATTATGTCTTTCACAATTTTTTGCGTGCTAAGGTCACAAGAACATACATGCATTGTATCATTAGGAGCATTATTAGTAACATAACATTTTAGTTACCAAATACGAAAACGAAACTAATTCAATCAATAGTATTTTCTGAGGTTAACACGAGGACTACACATAATAAAACTGAATTTTAACGGATATTTATTCGTTTACTTTTCCATTTTACAATTTTCCGACGTTTCGGTACTTTTGCATGTGCCGTGGTCTCGGTAGACTGAGGTGACAGGCGTCTTTTTGAAAGTATTAACTATCAGTTTACTACCCTTGGGAAAAATTATTAAGTGCTTAAGTGCATGAGACCCCCTTGCTAGAAGTGTGACTGTAGATTTAATTTTAATAACTAATAATCAATATTTTGGAGTTTATATAATTGTTTTTAGATTGAATTTTAATTTCAATAACTAATAATCAGTATTTTTGAGTTAATATAAAATTATTGTAGTGTCAATTTCCACTTAAAAATTTTCCAAAATATTTTTGGAACGTAACTTAATAATTTTGATTTATTAGCATTTCTTAAACTTTCGCAAAACTTGCATTTTTTGTAACATTTCGTACATTTTATAGCAAATAATATAAAATTCTAAACGTTCCGCATTTAGTCGCAAATTTTACACTTTATGATACGTTATTTTAGGAACGTATCATAAAGTGTAAAATTTTAGCCCATTATCATTATCAAAACAGCTATGATTGTACAGTCACTTACAATACCTTGGTAAAAGTATAAAACCAAGAAATCTATTATGTTGTTTTGTAAAATGGGGCCCTGGGAGTTCCCTATTGTAGTAGGTGTTCTCTGTCATCGAAATGTTTTTATCATGGAGATGTTTTGAAAACTGGTAGGGAGGGATTTTTCCTTTATTCCGTACCGACCAACTAAACGGATCAACTACCTATTTGTTCCGATCGGAACTTAGTACGTGGTTTTATTCCTATCGGACCAACTACTCAAGTCAACCATATTAACCTTATATGAGAGTTCCCAACGGAACAACTATGAAGTTGGTCGGAGTGGAATAGTATACTTCTGAAGACAAAAAGTACTAGGCTTATAGTAACCAAACCACTAAAGGTGAATAAAGTATAGTCAGTTAATTTCCTAGACTTACTTTACTTGCTCCAAGCTTATGCAAGCCTAGTACTTTTTGGCCCGTTGGGTCAGTTGTTCACAGTTCACGATAGCTGTCAAACTTTAAAAAGTTATATCTCGGAAATTATTGATCCCAGACTAGATTTTAAGAGGTCGTAAAATCCTTGCAGCCCAGAATGTGCCTGCGATCAATTGTTTTCAAGATATCTCGTCTTTAAGTTTGACAGCTGTCATCCGAAATGAAGGTCTCGACAAACTCTATAATTTCCAGCTGACAACGGTAGTCTAGGACCAATAGTTTCCGAGTTATAACGTTTTTAAGTTTGACAGCTGTCATCCGAAATGAAGGTCTCGATGAACTCTATAATTTTCAGCTGACAACTGTAGCATAGGATCAATAGTTTCCGAGACATAACGGCTTTTTTGTTTGACAGCTGACCCAAGTTGTTGTTCCGTCCGGAAAAAAAATAGTTGTTCCGTTTATTTCCTAACCGACCAACCAAATAGTTGAGCCGTTAGGAATAAGAAGAGTTGATCAGTTTCCAGTTGATCCGTTTAGTTGGTCGGTACGGAATAAGGGGTATTTTTGTTAGGCAGGGAAGTGAAGAAGGTAATTTTAAGTTGTGTTTGTGGATGTGATACATTTTACATAAGTGATATTAGTCTTTTAAGATTACGATAATAAGTGGACTAACAATAAAAAAAGTTGATATTTTGCGAAAGTGTATTATTTGCGACTAAATGCGGAACGTTTAAAGTTTTATATGATTTGCTACAAAAAGTACGAAATCTTACAACAGTGTAAGTTTTGCGAAAGTTTAAGAAATGCTAATAAATCATAATTTTTGCGTCAGATCGGTGGTCCAGCGAGCTGGCGAAACTAATCAATTTCTCTAAATAACAACTAAGTGACTTTTACGGTTCCGTAATTCCAAAGGAAATAACCACTTTGCACAACAACAAAAAAAAAAGAACAGTTTCTCGTGGATTTCATTATCAAAGGTATGAAACCTCCTTGGAGATACTTTTTTTCTGACAAAATAATAATTAATGAAATTAGGCAACGTGGTACAGAATTAATTCTCCCTGAGAGAAAGCCTGTGCCCTACAGTGGCACGTATATAGGCTGCTTATGTATGTATATAGGCTGCTTATGTATTGTACAAAAAATATACAGATGAATTGAGAACCTCCTCTTTCTTTGAAGTCGCTTATAAATGGACCTTTATTGCTGTCCATTTTACTTTCTCTAGAATTAATTTAGATTCGAGAGCTTTACTGTCGAATTCAAATTAATGTCAACTTCAAACGGTCCAATACGTTTGTATTTCGTAACATTTCCTTTACGTAGCGTATACTTTTAACTAGCTGTGTGCATACGTTTAGGGTTTTGAGTTTTCTTAATTTTTTGTGTAATAATATGTTTGTAACCTGTTTTAAGTTTCAAAAAAACAAAAAAAAATTACTATAGGTATACAATTACTTTTTAAATGGTTATTTAAGGTCAGCGTGGGACGACCAGCCACAAGATGGACAGATGACCTCATTGAAGTGGCAGGAAGATGCTGGATGCAAGCCGCTTCCAACCGGTCTTTTTGGAAATCCATGGAGGAGGCCTATGTCTAGCAGTGGACTTCTTGTGGCTGAATGATGATGATGATGATTTAAGGTCCACCTTTATAACTTATATTTATTTTTTATTATTTTGTAAACAAAGTTAACGTTAAATAAATATTCCAACCCACAATACGTAATTTGTGAAAAAAACGCTTTTTTATGTTTTACATTGTTTTGTCATATATTTGAAGCATTTTTTCGCAAGTTATTGTTGGAATGTTTCTGCGTAACGTGGTCCATTTGCTTTCTCTGATATTGGATAGAGTAGGGTAGAACTATGTATTTAAAAAGTACGTCGCGGACCAGATAACGCAGCGTGGGAAGGCCCCCCAACAGATGGTCTGATGACCTGGTCACGGTGGCGGGGAGTCGCTGGATGCAGACGGGACGGCACAAGACCGGGAAGCTTGGGAAACCACGAGGGAGGCCTCTGTCCTGGCTGATGATGATGATATATTTAAAACGATGTTTTGTGACACTAAAATATACGTAGTTTCACATCTTTGCAGTGTCCACAGAACCTAATTGCTATCTTGGCAAGATAATTGGAATCGTGATAACGTACAGGTCACCCTAAGTGTGCCGATACGCTGGGTTAAGCTCCCTGTTTGTTTTAACTAAGAGCATTTAAAACATTAAATTGCATAAACTCACGTCTGTATCCCGGAGGGTAGGCAGAGACAAGGGTAAGCCACTTGCCACGATCCTGACAGACCTGTTTCGCTTCAACAAAATTTATTAGTGGTTGCATGCACGCACGCCGTTTTCGGGTACTTTAAGAACCAACATAAAATAAACGTAAGAACGTAACGTAAACGTAACATAGTGGCCATTGGGTACGGTTTAGTTTTTCAGGGTGCCATAATCACACTAATATAATAAATGTGAAAGTTTTGAAAGACTTTTGGATGTTTGTTACTCAATCACGCAATACAGATAGACAAAGATCTAAATTGAGACACAGCATACTTGTTATCCCGGTAATGCGTTCCCGTGGGATAATATTTATTTTAAGTTTAAAATTGATGGCGTTGTGCGAGTGAACGCTGTGTTTTAAAAATAGATGGCGCTGTGCAAGAATCGTATAAACGGATTCTGTGGCGGTAAGAAGTTCGCCGGGACAGCTAGTAATTAATATGCCTCCTCGACTGACTTTTACAGAGCTTTTTTTCTCTTGAATCGTAATAGCCAACATTTGACATTTTCACAAAATACGTGATATTATGGAGGATTGTTCAAAAAAAGTATAGTCATCAAAAGCAAAATGTTTTATTCAAACTTACATACAAACTGAACGTTTCAAGTTAAACTTAGGTGTTAGACATTATGGGAGTCCCTAGTTGCTATATCCTAAATTCTTATAGTACCTACATGCTGGGCCCTTATTATGAAGCAGCGATATGCTCGGAAGGGTCGTCAACGTCTCGCTTGAGCCCGTTCACTCGAATCTAGCGACAAATACGGTTCTTTTGTTTATCAGTTTCAAAGTGTCCAAATTATAGTGGGATAACTGAAACTATTAAAAAAAACCGGCCAAGTGCATGTTGGGCTACGCGCAATGCAGGGTTCCGTAGAAAGAGGGTTTTTGTATCTGTTTTACAGAACCAACAACTTCATCAAAGTAATTTTCAATGGATTTTGTTCGAAATTTTACTTTTATAAGTTGGTTGCCTATTACTCGTTTACTAGTAAAGCCTACTCAGCCGTGATACTTTTAATTTTAAGTTCATTATATGTGCCACTACCTTGAATTTTTTCACGTTTCTACGATCAACCGTTTAGCCAGGAGAGGGGGGCGGACGCTCTACTCGGACAAAAATTTGCGCTTTAAATCTTAATATCTCGCAAACGGAATCCTATATCAAAAATAGTCTGCCTACACCCACAATATCAATCGAATGATGCCCCACATAATGGGGCAGATGAGAAAAAAAAAATCATCCCCACCATTCATGTTAGGGGAGGCACATTAAAAAACATTTTTTTTCAACTGTTTATTCTTTAACTTTGTCGGCGTGATAAATATGTATACCTTATATGCACATACCAAATTACATAGCTTTCTAGTAGCATCAGTTTTTGCGCCAGGCCGTAGACGGACAGACAGACGGACATGGCAAAATTATAAGGGTTCCTTGTCGGACTTCAGAACCCTAAAAACATATCGCTGCTTCATAATAAGGGCCCTGGTGGCCATTTCAACATCCCGAAACTAGATTTCTGAATTATTATTATTTTTATCTACTCTGAAACTATAATACAAAGATTATAAAACTGACAACAAAACTCTTATGACAAACATTACGCATAGGCCAAAAATAAAAAATAAAAAGTTTTATTAAGATACAGGTTTTGTATGGACACCTGTATAATAATATAACTTTATATAACACCTGCTCGTCAACGGCATATTATGTGTCATGCAAACTCAACTTAAAGCAAGTCATTTGTGTCCTATGGTCTAGCCGGGTCATTATAAATGTACTGAATTTCATAATCCCCTAGGGAATTATGACATTTGAATTTGGAATGCAATCAACATTGAATATACGAGCTCCTTGCAATCCATGACCAAACGTCAAAATTAGAATATAAACTTTTCATAGGGCCCTACACCAAGAAGAATTTATTCAAAATTAGAATGAAACTTTTCATAGAGCCCTAAATCAAGGAGAATGTATTCAAAATTAGAATGAAACTTTTCATAGAAACCTGCATGAAGAAGAATTTGCCACTACAAAAAAAAAACAAATGGAACGAAAAGGCGCTAAACTGCAAATCTTTGTGTTATTTTGTATTTGTCTTCTTTCATTATTGTAAAATTAATAAAGTAAGTACTTTCTTTTTAATTGTATTATGTTTTATTGCCTCGCAGTGTTTATATAAAGTAGAGTATGCATTTTGGGGATAAAGCAGTGTATTTGTCTCGGGCGTTTTTGAACCCCTCGGCCTCGGGATTCTCTCTGTAACTCCCTCGCTTCGCTCGTGAGTTAACCCTAGGATCCCGCGTCCTTGGGGTTCAAAATATCGCCCGAGACATAATACACTGCTTTATCCCCTTAATGCATAATCTACTATTTTAATCATAACGATACACCTATACAACCTCCAGCTGGACCAAGAAGGTTGAACCTCTACTTTAAAAAAAAAGGTTTCTATGAACGAGTCCGCGGCGACGCAACACGCATGCGCAATCGATGTTTGCGCATTGGCGCCAACATTTTACATTTAAAAAACTTTTATATAGGTACCTATTTAAACAAAGTTTGGTTCTGTTTGTAAAATAAATTAGTTTTTGTGTAAAAATATGTCTGAAAGCGAGGATAGTGGTAATTGTACACCACCAGATATTCTGGAAGCTGCGTCAAACATGACTATGAACCTGTCACCGGCGAAATCTTATTCAGAACATCAATAATTATTACAAGTAAAAATAAATTTGGTGATATTCAGCATTTTATTTGCAATATTATTTTATGTATTATAGTATGAGAGTAGATAAAGTAGTGTATGACACTGTACATAACTTGGTCTTATGACACTCGTGTGATACTATAAAAAAACGCCTACGGCTCCTTTTTTTTAAAACACACTCGTGTTATAAGAACCCTTATTATGCAACAGTATCATAAACTACAATTAATTTATGTGTATAGTTAAAAGTAATGGTCTAAATAGATGGCATTTTTATTACTAATTACATCATCATCAGCCATTCGACGCCCACTGCAGGATATAGGCCTCCTTCGTGGTTTTCATAACCATGAGAGGTTTTGCCATAATCGCCACGCTTGGCAGGCGGGTTGGCGATCGCAGTATGCGGTTGGAATCTCAGGAAGACGCTGCTGCCCGTCTCTTGGATATCTCTTGATTTCCTTAGTCGCCTTCTACGACATCCACGGAAGGAAATGGAGTGACACTATTCTTAATCCGGCGCCACACGGAATACTAATTACATAACCGCAGTTTTCAAACCACCCAGATTTTAGCGTGTATTAAGAGAAAGGCGAAACCGTCCGACCTGCTTTTTTAAAGCCTTTTATTTCATAATTCCTAAGGGATGCTTCTGTAGCAGGAACCAATTAGTAAACAGGATGTAATTAAAGTGTAGGGTAGTATAGTGTTTGAGTAAGGTATTACATATTTCACTTTTGTTCGTTTAGTGCTAGTTTATTATGACAATTCGATTAACATAGCACGGTTAGCCAAAGGTCGCGGATTCAAGTACCGGCATGGGTAGAATTTTTAGCCTCTGAAAAGGTTTTTTATATAGCACGCGTAGTCGATTAGTACAATGAGTCTTCCTACTCTATGGGTGAATCGGCTATGCAACACATCGAATTTTCATAGTGGACCGTGAATTGTAGTTCTATGAATCGAAGCCCCTGTGTAGATAGCAGTACCCTTAAACTATCCCTTAGTAAACTTAATAAGCCAGTCCTGTGGCTAGATATTTTTCCGCTTATAATTAACTTGCAATTCACGTTTGGGACGATGAGCGGAGAGCTCGTTTCGTGCTAAATATTAAATGAGAATGTGCTTTAAATCTGCAGCGAGAGCGTAGCACCCGCTGGGAACAGTTAGACTGAAGGGAGTACACCTCTCTTAATTATTGGTGTGTTTCGACGACGTACACTCAACTGCACGGCAACATCCACTCAACCCCATCACTTGTCCTGGGACGCAAATCTCAAAAATGCATAAATGTTCAATGCGAACGTGGGTAGAAAGGCCGGTAACGGACGTCCCAGGCGGACATACTTCGACCATATAGGGGATGTATTAGCAAAGCGCAATATATAAAGTACCCGGAACCGGCGTGCATGCATGCAACAACTAATGAATGTTGAGGAAGCGAAAGTGATCTGTCAGGACCGTGGCAAGTGGCAGACCCTGGTCTCTGCCTACCCCTCTGGGATACAGGCGTGAGTTTGTGTATGTGTGTGTATGTATTTCCAATAGAGACATATGGGTATGGTAATAGTGGTTTCATTGGTTTTGCTGTGCATGCTGATGCAAATAAATGTTTTATCTATTTATCTATCGGTAATCTACTAACCAATCGCATTCCAATGATATAACCCGTACAACATCTTAGCCCCTCGGGCGATACGAACTTTTTCGCGAGAGACTCCTATTTAATTCGGGCGGGTCATACCATTGAAATGGCAGTGTACTGATATTGCTTATAACAATTAATTTATTTTATTTAATTTATTTTTAATATTTATTATTTTATTTTTACTTATTGCTTGCTTACCAGATACAGGCAAATAACAGCTTTGCTCGTGCTTATTGAAAAACTATGTGTGTATTAGACTAGGGCCTGGTCACTAGGCAAGGACATCACAAACAAGAACCAACCTCTACGTTTCAGTTGCAAAGTCGCCCGCAACATAACTGAGCAGAGTACACTGATGTTGATGTCCGAAAATGAAACCAGCGTGCGTTCATGCAACGACTAATGAATGTCGGTGAAGCCAAGGAGGTCTTTCAAGATCGTGGCATATGGCAAACCCTGGTCTCTGCTCCTCCGGGATACAGGCGTGAGTTTTTTTTTTAAATTTACCTATTCAGGGACGCCGACAGCCTTCATATCAACCAGTACACTAGTAACAAAGTCTGTGTCTAAATTTCTGATGTGCAATTTCTGGATGTTAGAGGCATCCACAACGTTTGCAGATATATGAATTAAAATTTGGATACGAGCAACAACTTAGTAACTGAAACAATATACTCCTTTTGAACTTAATAACTAATTTAGTGTAATAGACTCACCCAGTCCATCACAGGGCATGTCATGAGGGACTGAGAGACTTGGTTCACGAAAACCTTGGGCGAATCAATGAAAATGTCCATATTTTCTATTTTGCCATTAAATTCATTGGTAAGTTTATGTAATATGGATATATAGACAGAGAACACTTAACAACCAGAAGAAATTTTTAATTACAAATGTTATGCAGGTCACCAATTCGCAATAGAAGTCACTTTGGACTTTCGACCATTTCTATCCTGAACTGAATTGAATTCCTGATCGTCAATATAAAACGTGATGTGCGCTCGTGTGCAGGATTTCTCTGGATAATGCAACCAGCATGGGGTGTAAGACGGCTCGAGTAGCGCGTTTTGTGGCGCTACATTGTCAGAATTTCACAATTATACTATTAGTAAGTACTGATAGGTCGTAGGTTCAAAGCCCGGGAATGTACCAATGGCTTTGTTTTCTAAGGAAAGGACTGTGAGGGACAACATTATGAGAGAACCTGAGTGTCGGAGCTTTTCACATACCTCAGCGCTTGAAATTGCCAATCGGCGTCGGGCACGCTTGGTGATTAAGCCCATACAAGAATTCGAAACCAAGTGTCGTATAAAGAAAATATGTATTCCTACGTAACTGGTATCATATGAAGATGTTTTTTTCTTCTTTCGTAACTGGTTACGAACCTACAGTTTCGTACGCGGACGAAAGGATATTCTCTCTCTGAGGAAAGCTTATGTCCTAAAGTGGGAAGTACTTAGGCTGTTTTGGATGTTTGTTACTCAATCATGCAATAACGGCTGAACGGATTTACATGAAACTTGGCGTACAGATAGACAAAGACCTGAATTGAGACAGCATACTTGATATCCCGGTAATGCGTTCCCGTGGGATAATATTTATTTTAAGTTTAAAACAGATAGCGTTGTGCGAGCGAACGTTGTGTTTTAAAAATAGATGGCGTTATGCAAAAATCGTATACCGATTCTGTGGCAGTACGAAGTTTGCCGGGGCGGCTAGTATTAATATATTGAAAAGTCGCGGACTTTTGAGATTTAAAACGCGCGGCTGGCATCGTCGTTCTACCTATTCTGGCATCTATTTTCTAACTTCTCTAATGGCTGATCCTTTCGATTGACCCTACTAAGAACTGAAAATTACAAACACATTTCAACACTTATACCAGGGCCGCGTATCATAAAACTACAATTCAGGGTTTATTAAGACAATTAAATAAACATTGCGTAGTCGGTTAGCTAGTTGTTAATAGGCGGGTTATATCGGCTACGCAATTTACTCCGAATTGTCATAGTAAATGAATTGTAGGTGAAATGGGGCCCAGGCGGACATACTTTGAACAAATAGAGCATGTATTAACGAAGGGCATCATGCCCTTGTCATCTGATAAACATAGCCGAAACGGGCGTGCGTGCATGGAGCGACTAATCAAAAGAGTTCTTTCAGGATCGTGACCATAGTCATGCCTTGACCAAAACCCCGGGACATAAGCGTGACTTTAAGTAGTGTATGTCTTGACACTCAGTCAAATTACAGAATAAGGCTGGCCGCATACAGTCCAACGGAATTCCGTTTCGGAATTTCGATTTGGGGTTGCGTAATCCGTATTTAAACATCACACACAACACAATACGTTTAATTTCCTTTCAGAATAGTAACACTCAGTTGAGAGACTATTGAGTTCAGACCTTTTTTCGGCGAATATGGACGACGACTTTCTGACTGCGATTGCATTGTTGCTGTATCGTGCTAAGAAGAAAAATTTTTTTTTAGGCATTGTATTCCGTATCAGGAAAAAATTCTAACGGGAAACTGCCGTATGTATGTGGTAGGTCCATAGGTTTGTATAAATTTACTGCGTTCGGAATCCCGAATCGAAATTTCCGACTGTATGTGGCCCGCCTAAAGGGGCTGGTAAAAAGGAATTAATGATTCCGAGACACGACTTATTATGTATTTGATTACTTCAAATTATAGCTCCAAGGACAATTCGTCTAACCTGGGGGGGGGGGTTATAATAATGCGTTAGGAGTCCTTATTTGAAGTGTTCAAATAATGAGTAGTGTCTTGGAATCAGGAACCAGAGACTCCCCAACAGCCGGAATATTCCCACCAGCCCGGCACAGGAACAACGCTGACTTATCTCTTCGTGTATTTTCGTTTACTAAACACAGTAAGGGAGGTTTTATTTTTTCTTTCACTTTTCCGACTGACGCAAGTTTGTAGGTTTATAATGTTTTTAAGTTTGAGGGGGTAATCTTCGAAAGTACTTATCCGACATATATATTTTTTATTGGTATTCATTTATCCTTTAGCCACGCGAAAAAAGATAAATATTTATTTAATGTCGTCGGTAATAGTGAATGAGCGGGACGCAAGTAATTTCCCAGTTCCTGCTTCAATTAACAGGGTTATAACAGTATAATTTAAGCCACAAGTGAGGCAACTTTCCCGTAAGGCCCCTGTAACACCAGCTCGAGTCGCGTCGCACCACGCCACGAACAGACAAAACTGCCGACAGTTAAATTAATTACAACAATCCACCTAAAACTTCTTAAACAGTAATTTCTACATTAACATAAGCTGTCGCTGTCACCTAATGGGAACTAAATACTTAAGGTGGTCCAGGGAGTAACACTAGCGCCAACCAGGAAAAAAAATCATATCTTTTTTTACGGATCAAATTTGCAAAAAGTGACAGTTGAGAGATTGTCTCTCAATCATGTTAACAGTGATTTTTAGGACCCATGGTCACATGGCAAAAAACCTAGGACTAGATAGCATAGATAGCCGGTTTCGGCATAAATGCTGTCTAGTCCCAGATTCGTGATCCTAGGTTCTTTGTCGTGGTTCCTAAAAATCACTACACACAATATTGATACTAGGAGTAAACATTAATTGTCATTTCCACGTTTTAGACTTGCAAAAGTTAATACACTTTATGGGGCACTGTGTACGATTCTACAATAAGATTCCACAAGATATATTAGAGTTACCACCAACGCGGTTTAAAAAATGTATTAAGCATACTCTATGCAAAAAAGCCTATTATAACATTAAGGATTATTTGGAAGACAAGGATGTCTGGTATTTAAATAATGTTAACAGGAACGATTGTATCTAGTGTAGTGTAACTTTAAGTTGAAAACTCTGTTAATTAAGCAAACCTGTTTTGAAAAGAATAAATGTGGAGTTTCTTTGTTAGCTTCTTCTCCGCATAATCTATTAATTGTGAAACCTCAGAACATTTTTGTGTTCTGAGTGTGAAACTAACAGCTTTGACGTTCATTAAGTAAACATTTTGTTTTTATAGTGAATAAAAATTTTTGACTTCGTCTTTGACTTTGACGTTAACATGATTGAGAGATTGTGGTGAAAGTTTTTGCAAATTTGAACTGCAGAAAAAGATATGATTTTTTATCCTTGGTGGCGCAATAGTGTTACTCCCTGGACCCCCTTAAGTGATATGCGTAGGAAATATTTGATACGCAATAAAAATAGGCAAAATATAACGTGATAGCAAACAATTAGTTTGGTCACCAGAATAAATAAACGTGCATCAAGAACTGGCTGGGCATATGAAAGTGAAAGTGAAGCGAAAGAGGCTTATCAGGGCCTCGATTCTGTTAGTGCATTGTAGTATAATGACAGGTACACTGTCGGGTCACGTGACGTGTTTTTTCGTACCATTGACGCCTAGAAGGTTTGATGGGTGTGCCCGCGTAGACTAAAAGCAGCCATGAAATGAAAACCGCCATGTTCATGCAGTTGTCATGTTACTACAATGCATTAACAGAATCTAGGCCCAGGTTCGTGGCAAGTGGCAGAACCCTGCATACCCCTCCGGGGTACAGGCATTACTTTATGTGATGTAATGTAATGTGTAATGTAATGTAATGTCAAAGGGAAAGAAAATGCTCCTATTATCGTTGAGCTTGGTAATTATGACAGAAAAAATGAGATTTTGAACGCTATAAAGCTTCACAATAAGAAAGGCAATAAATTAACTTGTGATAAGCTAGGCCTTAAATACTCTAACACGCCAATTTATATCTCGGACCTCCTGACGACCAAAACAAAAGCACTACTTCTATCTGCCAAACAAATGGTCAGCAGTGGCAACTTCAAATATTGCTGGTCCTCTAATGGGCGGGTTCTGCTGCGTAAAGACGATGGCCTACCAGCGATACGTGTCACCTCCATGCAGCAACTTGAAAACCTGAAACACCCTATCAATGCAGATTGACTAGTGAATTTCCTAAGGCTAGTCACACATCTCCTATTACTATTTAAGCCTATAGCCATTGTAATGAATATATACATTGTTTTATCCTTTGTACTATTTACACTATATCGCGTTTTATCATTATATACATTTATTAATATATCTTCTGTAATATATCTTACGTACGTCAAACTCAACACATTAACAAATATGATATTACATGCATTGCTCATACACAGATTGCACTGGACAACTTACTCCAATTCTCATCTTGGCCGACGAATCGAAGCCCCTTCCACCCATCCACCTTGCTCCCCCTCGAAGCAAATTGTAAATGACATCAAAGCTACAGGAAGTCAGCACTGACATTGAAACCAATGTCAGAGCTGGGGAGGCGCTCTTTCTCGATGACCTTGATGATTGCAGTGATCTTTTGGAGCTAGCTCCAGACAATCTTAAAATAGTCGTGCAGAATATTAGAAGTATTAATCGTAAAATTGATGATTTCACAGTAAATTTAGCCAGATTAAAAACGAATATTGACGTACTGATTTTAACAGAATGCTGGTTGCCACACATTACTACCTTGCCTACCTTACCTAACTATACAAGCTACGCGTCTTCAAATCACATCAACCAAAACAGCGGTGTTGTAATATATGTTCACACCTCATTAAATGTTGACGTCTGTGAACCAAATATCTTGGATGCGGACAGTCTGATGGTAAAAATGGATGACACACGTGCAATTGTTGCTATCTACCGAACACCCTCTATCCATAATATCGACACATTTCTCGGGTCATTAGAGAACGTCTTGATGGAACTTAAATCATTTAAAGACATTGCTGTGGTTGGCGACCTCAACATCGATATCAAGGAAGGAAATAAAGATCCCCGTTCTTATGAATATCTTAACTGTCTATCTATGCACGGTTTACTCCCTAGTCACACATTTCCCACACATGATTCAAACTGCATTGATCACAGCTTCCTTAAACCAAATCTTGAGTCTACAACATTGGTATGCCCATCATCAACTACAGATCATTTTTCTATTGTACTATCACTAAAAACACAGTTGCCATCACAGAAAAAAACAAAAATACTCACGAAAACTGACTATGCAAAGGCTCTCGATGATCTAAAAAAAACAGACTGGACTGATGTATTGGAATGCAATGATTCTGATCTCGCCACCTTTAAATTCCTTACAATACTAACTAATATTCTGGCTCAACACACAACGACCCATAAGATTCCTAACAGAAAACATACCGTCAAGCCGTGGATAACGCAGGGAGTAGTTCGCTGTATAAAATGGAGAGACAAGTTACATGCTAAACACAAAAAGAATCCTAATAACTTAACTTTGCTTGTCACTTACAAGCGGTATAGAAACTACTGTAATAAACTACTGTACACATTAAAAATAAAATATCAGAGATCCGAATTAAATAAACACAAAAACGATCTTAAAAAAACATGGAGAACTATAAAAGACATCTGCAACATAAACCCAATCAATAAACAGGCCCTTGAACTCTTAAATATCAAAGATACTCGCATGAATTCCGTTAACCATGTTAACGATTATTTTGTAAATGTCGGCTGCACACTCGCCAACAAATTACTTTCAAACTCTGGTAGAAGCGAAGCTGATCTTGCGAATGGCATGAAGACCAACAATGGCCCACTGAATTCTATGGTTCTTTCGCCCACAGACCCTCGTGAGATAAGGGAAATCATAATGTCACTTAAAAATACGGCTTCTTTTGGTTGGGATGGTATCCCTTCATTTTTCATGAGGTTGGCGGCTAACACATTAGCAAGTCCTATCTCGCATATTAGCAACGTTTGTTTTTCTTCGGGTATCTTTCCTCAATTACTAAAGAAATCGGTCGTAATACCCGTATTTAAGTCTGGGGATAGAGGTAGTGTCAACTGCTATAGGCCCATTTCGCTACTGCCAACCTTGGCAAAAATTGTGGAAAAAGCCTTAAACTCAAGACTGACCAGCTTCCTTGAATCTAATCATTTCTTTTCACCAAACCAATACGGCTTCAGAGAGGGCATTTCCACGGTCGACGCTATTGATGATCTGGTTGTGCACACTGCCAAAATGTTAGACATGCGGCATAAATGCTTAGGTATTTTTCTCGACCTAGCCAAAGCCTTCGACACTGTGTCTATCCCCATACTACTGCGTAAACTTGAGGGGGCGGGTGTGCGTGGCACACCCCTACAGCTATTCCAGAGTTACCTTAGCCAAAGAACGCAAAGTGTCAGAATTGATGATGTAGTAAGCGAATATCGAACTGTAAGCTGTGGAGTGCCGCAAGGTTCAGTGCTCGGGCCAGTACTATTTTTGATCTACATTAACGACCTCTGTAACACTGAGTTAAGTAATGCGCTGATTATAACTTTTGCCGACGATACGGTACTGTTGTTCAATGCGCCGACATGGCTCGATGTAAAAAAATCTAGCGAAAAGGGCTTTCGCGCGGTACTGGACTGGCTAGGGTGTAACATATTGACACTTAATTTGGACAAAACTAAATACATCGCATTCAGTATCTACAATAATGGACTGCCAAAAAATTTTACTCTGAAAGCCCATAACTGTGACCAAATCTCAGCTTGTAACTGTCCCGATCTGGCTTCTGTCACTCACATTAAATATCTGGGTGTGATAGTTGACCAGAACTTAAATTGGAAACGCCAAATAGAGGTGCTCTGTAGTAAAACTAGAAAATTGATGTGTATCCTCAAAAAAGTTAGAAACCTCAGGGACGCTCATGTGACTAGGTCCATATATTATTGCCTGTGTCAATCTGTACTATCCTATGGTATTGCCGCCTGGGGTGGTGCTAAAAAAACACACCTTATAAATCTTGAAAGAGCCCAGAGGGCAATAATAAAAATTATCAATTTTAAAAAAATCCGTTATCCGACGACAGCACTGTACAGGGAATATTCTGTATTAACTGTTAGACAACTCTATATTCAAGCCATCATAATGAAACAACACAAGGTCAAACCACCACCCACCATTTCTAATAGACGCAAGTTTGCTATATACCATGTTCCTCAATGTAGAACCCGATTTGCCCAAAGCTTTTCTTATTATAAAGGTCCCTATTTATTTAATAAAATATGTAAATCTGTCGCAAACATAGATAAACATTCCAAATTCGTCACCAAAAAAACTGTGCTAAATTTCCTTTTACAACACGACTATACTTCAACTGAAGAATTATTAATGAGCTGTGTATGATGAATTATGCTTATATATGCAATAACATGCTAATGTATGTGTGTATGTGTATATGTATGTTTATGTATGTTTATGTTAGTCTTCACCTAAACTACGTAATATACAGTAAGTTATAATAATGTATCTATTTTCACATAACTTATGTAAACATAAGTAAATATTTGTGTATCTAACTCACAATTTTACATATATTATATTACATTCTTGTCTACCGTACACTATTAACACATTAAATTTTTAATTTAATTACGTTATTGGCGCAGCTGTAACTGTCACAGCTTTAATTTACTCAAAACAGGTCTTACAGTTTTTATTTTGATAAGTCTAGTGGACTTTGCATGCTCTCACTTAAACTTCATAAACTTCCCTAAAAATATTTGTATACGCTTTGTCTGGTTTTTGTGCATATACTGTACATACTGTGCATCTCACAAAAATCGTCCAATATTACTTGAACCTAACTCCTCAACAACAACTATACTGTACGGGTCACCAAAATTGTCAGTCCTCGACGATTCCTACTCCTGCCGCAATACAGTTTTTAACTAGTGCGGAGGGTAGTTATTGCTCTTAGGCTGTTACTGTTTCTTATCCGACTGATTAAAATATTTTAGAGTACCTACCTAACATTATGAGATCCTAGGTTTACACCATTACTTTACTCTAAGGTTTACACCACCTGTTATAATGAAAGGTTGATTCAAGCCTCTATACCTATACTTATGTAACAGTATGAACATATCTTTCGTGTCAATAAACCATTTGTATTTGTAAACCATTTGTATTTTGTGATTTGTGTGATTTTTTTAATAATCCATTGGCTACTGTAACTATTTTCAAATCATGCTTTATCATACCTTTCAGTCACAAGGTTCTCTGGAAGAAATTACTATTAGCATTAAGGCCGCCGAATTATACCTCTCTCCGTAGCAACTTTTATTTCGGTGGTTTTGTTTCTTTTGTGCTTTAAAGAGTATTCTCATCTTATCTTATCACGTCGCTTTGTAATGAGAGAATAAAAAAACATTAAAATTACCAGCACAACTGACAGTGAAAATACAATATTAAAACCAATAATATAGCGTAGTCTGAAATGTTTTGGAATGCCATCCTAATGATCGTACCCAATTCTTTCGTCGCGGCAAAACAGCCCAATTTCAATAAATCGGCCTCTTTGAGCCTTGGCGCGTTCGCCGAATCTGACACTAACATCCCCAATTTCCATACAAATGGTTTAAAGAATGCGGTGGGGGTTTACATGGAACCGCATACTTGAAGGTCCTAGTTCAATCAGTTCATTGAAAATTTAAAATAAACTATTACGCAAACTAATAGTTTATTTTAGATTTTCAAAAACGCGCCGAAGTCCAAAATGTAATATGGTTGGTCAGCTGTCATGCCTGTAACGTCGGTTAGTAATCTTAATTTTTATTACAGATTGTCAATGAGCACGTTTGTTTTTAGAAACTATTGTGCCGACAAGTGTATTATTAGACGAAACGCTAATGGGAAACGTTTAACAACACTGTATTGGTGAAATATTTATTTCAGAGAACGGCGGTTAGTTAACTGGTTAGACCTGGGATGTTGGCACTTAGGCCGATATTCAGAAACGATTTTGAGCGTGAGCTCAATGTGAGTCCGGGTCTTCCAACTGTCAAAATGAAAGTCTCAGGGATATTTTGTATTCACAGTTGAGTTGGAGATAACAAAAATTGAGCGCAAGCTAAGCTGAGACTAAGTAGTGGATTTCGGCGACTTAGCTCAGACTCAAGGTGCCAATGACTAAGAAAGTAGGGACACCTGTAGGCAATTCGAGAAAACTAACTAACCTGTGGTGAAGTAAACTTTTTTATTCACAATTTGACATTTTGCATCCTTCAAAAAGTTAAATTGTGTTTTTAGAGTAATGAGAAGTCAAAATAAAGTATAACCGCGCGTAAAAAGTTTCGACATTTGTTGCCATCTCATTCACTCCTGTGGATTATTGTATGCCTTTCCATGTAGCGTTAACAGATAATATAAACCGGTAAAGTCAAAAACTGTACCACAGATTACACGCTCGAGTAAGTTTAGCTTGAGCTATGGCTTAGCTGAGTTCGAGTCGAGATATTGACTGTGAGAAATTCTTGAGTCTTTGTTGAGATTGCTCAACCGATGCTCAGCTTAGTGCACGTTAAGTGTAGCTCAACGCTGTGTTTCTGAATATCGGTCTTAGACTTATAGTTGAGACCGTCGGCGCAAAAGTGGCCTAAGCTTAACATAGTTAGTGTGGAGATAATGAGCTATACATTTTCATGAAATTAAATTTTAATACATAGTCAGCTTCGTAGGCAAAAACGAAACGCGCAAAAATAATGTCTACAACGCCATCCGTTATCTATGGGTGAAACTAGGGATAGGCTGGTTATGCATCAAAATTTATTATGTTTTAAATAAATTGCAATAGATAAGTATGAATATGAAAAATTGTGGGTTAGGCCACTTTTGCGCTGATGGCCTCAGTTAGGCTATTGAACGTAACAAGGCTGTGAGACTTCTCCGAATTGTCTATAAAATCCTTATAGAAACCTAATAGTGCTCTGATGTTTCTGCGGGCTTCCTGAAGGAATACCAGATTCCCAATGATAGTCCGCGCTTTTCCGCGCTCTTACTGAGTCTCGTAGACGAGTTATTCCTCTTATTGGACCGGTATTACTTGTACTGTGCCGGTATAGAGAGCTGTTGTTTAGTCCCATGATGGTGTCATCATCATCATCATCATCAGCCATTTGACGCCCACTGCAGAACATAGGCCTCCCTTATGGTTTTCCAAGCTTCCCGGTCTTGATGGTGTGGAAGTGTTTATTCACTGAACAGTGCCCTATCGAAACTGACACTACTTTATATATAAATCACCTCTCCTCAAACGCAGCAGCACGTCGTGGGCATTGTATTCGTTTGAAATGTCTCAGTCTCAAACTTCTTGAATGTCTGATGGAAGAAAAGCCCAAATTCCATTCCAGAATATTCTATAACGGAATTCGGAACGTAACAGAATTTGTATGCACAAATGCACACAAGGAATTTTCAATGTGCTGATTCGTCAACAGATTTCATAGGTGTCGTTATCGTAAGTTGGAAAAACAACAGAAATGTTAATTATCAGGCGGGATGCGGCACACGGCAGAGAGGAATGCAGGCTGTTCCTCATTGGTTACTGCACACTATAGCACTCTGTATTTAGTCTCGTTACGGGTGACTCCGCCACAAAAAAAAATTCTACGGTAGAATAGATAATAGTTATCCTACTACTAATATTCTAAATGTGAAAATTTGTGAAGAATACTTAGACGCTGCAGTGCGTAGAACATATTTTTAGACATAGTTTGGGACATAGTTTTCATATAGGGACTAATAAGGTTTAGTCAGTGGAACATGTGAAAAAAGGAGGTAAATAAATGTACTTACTAACATTATGATACCGGTGGTCTGACGGGTAGCGAGGAAGTCGTAGATAATTACACCACACGGAGCCTTGACTAAACAGCGTTATCACGCTATCAGAATTGATGAGAATTTTGGATAAATCAGAGTGATATAGGTTTATATCCTAAATGTGTATGTTGCTTTTTTATTACAAGTACTGTAATGAAGAAAATGCTAAATTCACGTTTATTTACAGGTAGGTATATGAATATAGGTAATTGATAATAAAAATAATACATATTGCTTTTTAGTATCGAACACCTAACATTTTTGCTTTGCCTTCAAAAGTACATGCTTACACAAATCATCTTGACCGGTAGCAGGGTCAAGCCAATATGCTATTCTCATAATGTCAGCGCTATTTAACAGCTCAACTTAATGTGGCTGGGTGCCATTGCAACATACAGTGAAAATATGTCGATTATTGTAGGTAATATGTTTCGCAATCAGAAGGCGGCGACCGATGCAATAACGTTAACGTAGCAAATTCGTAAGTGTCATACCTAGGTAAGTGTAAATAGTCCTAGATCCACATGTTGCAATTTACAATAGATTTTTTCAATTATCGGATAATGTTGAAATTGGTGGATAATTTAACTATTATAGAAGACAATTAACTGTTATTTCCAGTTACCAGGAACAAGATGATAAGAAAAATGGGTAATTATAGTTAATTTCACTAGCAAATCCATAGGAAACTTCCTATGATATCGATTAAATTACTATATAAATTTATTTAAGGACAAATACTTGTCTATGGTTTATAATATTATGTGAAAGTCAAACATTAGGAATTAGTGATAGCTACAACTAAATGTTTTGATGCAACGACTTTTTTCCGTGTAGATCTTAGACTAGAGTAAAGCTAGTGTCGTCAACCTTTGGTTATTTCTTATGTAGGTGATACATCAAAACTTTATGACCCATCCATCTATGTAAAATTTACTGTAGCTATTTTACTGTATGTTAGATAAAGATAAACTTAAATAAAAAAATAACGAGAATTGATGTCGGAAAACTATTGAAAAAAATATAAAACAATCTGTATAGGTTCATTTGCACAGAATTGAATGAGGATAATATCTTCGAGTTTCAATATCAAAAAATGACAAAATGCTGTCGGTTGTATTTATAAAAACATGATTTCCTAAAATACTTTAACAGCAAAACTTAAAAAAAAATGTGGAAAATGCTTTATTACTGCATTTTAGGAATATTCGAGGGAATCGTTTTTTTTTTATAAATAAAACTGTTTTTCTTCCTCATATAACTTTTGTTACACCGTGTATAAATCATAACAAATTCATAACTCCTGCGTCAACAGCTAAAGGTTAGCTATCCCTGCCGGCCACCTATCGCATTCGCATTCGCGTTAACTATTGACAAGTTAGTAGGAAGTAGATTTGCATCGATGAATATATACGTTTAAGTGTCAGTGATAATTAAGTATACCCAAGGATTCAAGTAACTGTAAAAGTACTTTCTTCCTTCTGTGCAATCTTTTGAGCTTTCTGTAATGAACGATAAACAGGGGACTTCAATCTGATCACAAACATTTTTATGGGAAAATTTAAAGTAAGGTATTCTTTGTGCCGACCATAAAATATGTCCTAAAATACAAATATTTCCTAGATCTGCCAATCACCCAGTATTTGTGTCACATAAAAAGGATCACAAAATTTTGTTGTGCTGGAATCACCTTTTCTACAATGGGAGACGTCAATCTGAACACAAAATACACTGTGTCACTGTTGCGCAAGAAGGATCATTACATGAAGTCAATCTGATCACAAAGTAATTTGTGGTGCTGAATCTCTCTAACAGTGGGAGCCGTCAATCTGACCACAAAATATTTTTATTAAGTTGAAAATGTACTTTTGTGTCATTGTATGAAGGGCCAGCACAGGAAATCAATCTGATTACAAAATAAACTGGGTTGAAAAAGCAAAGTTTTGTGTCACTGTTATGAAAAGTATACACCAGTGGTGTTGGATTCATTCAGTGAGAGAAGCCAATCAGTGGCCTAATTACGCGCGCCAAATCCTGAGCGATTCCAATCGTCTAACTATCAAATTCCATACTAATTTGACAGACGATTGAAATCGCTCAGGATATGGTGAGCGTAATATAGGGGCTGGTCACTATGAGAAGCCAATCTGGTTACTAACTATGACTGGGTACAAGTACAAGTATCAATTGGAATATTTCGAAACGATTGCCGCTTCTGCATTAATACCGAGTGGACGGCACTCCTTTACAGCGTGTAGCAGAAGTAAGGGTCCTGGGTATTAGACTTACTGCAGATTTAACGTTTCGTGAACACATTGTTAACGTCTGTGAGAAGTCATTCAGAAACCTAGGATTCGTGATGCGCCAATCGCAAGGGTTTACGAACATATCCGCCATTCGCGCTCTTTACGAGGCTATTGTAAAAAGCCACCTCGATTATAATTCAGTCATCTGGAGTCCACATGAGAAAAAATATAGGCTCATGCTGGAACGCATTCAAAACAAATTTATTAGGTTCATTTACTTAAAATTGTACGGAGTCTATCCTTTTTATCCTTTAATGTATCCTACTTTGTTCATCTTAGGCATGGTTGGTTATAACCAGCCGGAGGTAAGAAGGGAGTTAGCCTTAGCCACCTTTATATTGAAACTATTACGAGGTATGCATTGCAACCCAGGGGTGCTACAGATGGTAAGCCTATCCGTGCCAGACCGATATGTATGGCGCAGACGGGGCAGACGCAGACGTTGATCTGTTGGGAGAGCGCTGGCACGGTTAGCCAAAGGTCGCGGGTTGAAGTCCCGGCATGGGTGGAATTTTTAGCCTCTAAATAGGTTTTTTTTATAATTTTCTGTGACAATTTAAATAAATGTCTTCTTTCTTTCTTTCTTCTTTCAAGAGTGCTTTAATGGAATCGACGTTTTATAAATAAGACTGTTAGAGTTTAACTGACCTACGTAGATTGTCAAACTAATTACTTGTACTTAGTAAGTAATTACTAATTACGTTCGTGTTTTATACAGATACATAGATAGAGAGCACTTTATTGTGCCTTTATATACCTTTACTTCTGCAAATAAACTGTTCATTTCATTTTCATTTGTTTTTCTTCCTAATTGGGATCAAGCCGGCGGACGTCTAGTGAAATAATATTTACAGACAGTAGCAGGGCCCACCCCCGTTAATTGTATTTCACGGGGCCCATTGCTTGACTAGCAGCCTACAACCCTAAACGTCGCCACCTTCATAGCTACCACTGCTGTTTAAAGGGCTCCAGGGAGTAACACTTGCGCCACCGAGGAAAGAAAATCATATATTTTTTACAGATCGAATTTGCAAAAGTATCTTACAATGTCTCAATCATGTTAATAATTATTTATACTACACCTGCTTGGAAAGTACCTTGATACTTTATCAAATTTACGGTAGAAAGTACGTCATTGCATATCGAACAAATATGCGGGGAGAAAACGCATCTGAGCGGGAGAGAAAAGTGTATGAAAATCCATTTCTTACGTGGTTTTTCTTTTTTAATTTTGGGTAAGACTATGCGCCGGTAACCTAAATATCAAAAGCCAAAAAGTTTTTACAGTGAGTTTTTATGTCCAAGTTCGCAAAATGACACTGGCCACTAGCTGTGTGTTGGATGGTGTCGGGCTGGCAGTGCGACCCTGCGGCGGCAGGATAAACAATTTGAAAAAAGAACATGTGAAAATTGCAGACGCCATTGGCGCCATTTCCAATTTGTGTGTTGTTTGAGGATTTAGTTTTCGTAGAAAGTAAAATAAAACTATCAAGCAGGTGTAGTATAAAGCACTATGTATCACTCGAGAGAAACTGCGATTCCCGATCTCGGGTGTTTTAAAGCCCTCGCCTACGGCTCGGGCTTCAAACGACACCCTCGACGGTAATCGGTCACTTTCTCCTCTCGGTGAACAATGTACTATTTCAGAACCCATGGCTATGAACCTAAGGCAATAAACTTAGGACTAGATATTATGAACACCAAAAACGATATGTGAAAATGGCTAGTTTTACGCGATCAATGAGTTATTCGTCTGTAGTAAGCGGAAAAAGTGATGTAGTCGAAGACAACGCCATGCAGAGTGAGCAACGGGTGATAGAGAGCAATAAGGAAGTGGTTCAGAAGGAAAACCATACCAGACTATAATCTGTCTCTGTACCAAATTTCAT
Organism: Yponomeuta evonymella; assembly: GCA_963969515.1. Classification (NCBI taxonomy): domain Eukaryota; kingdom Metazoa; phylum Arthropoda; class Insecta; order Lepidoptera; family Yponomeutidae; genus Yponomeuta; species Yponomeuta evonymella. Next base: position 5,435,433 of record OZ018362.1, read on the forward strand.
CCAAATCCGTTCAGCCATTCTGGTGTGATTGAGCAGCAAAATTAAATATCCAAACTTTCACTTCTTTCATTTTCAGCGATGTTTTCATGATGAATCATATTGTAAAAAATAGCATTGATCATGCAGTCCATTAGCGTATATAACAGGAAAGAAATTGTTACGAAACAATGGGCCGGTTTCTGAACTGAGAATTTCACTAAGTAAATACTTAAGCAACGTTCTGTCACGCTCTTTTCTGAGAAATTCGAAGAGACAGCACTACAGTTAACCATTTACTTAGCGAAATTCTCAATTCAGAAACTGGCCAAATGTATCCTTATCAATGGGCAGTTTCAAGGCAATGCGCCTGGATTGCATGCCGGTGCCCCTTACACGTGGCGCATGATTATTTATGTAGTAGATACTTACGATCTAAATCGAATCCGCTGCAGTTTGTTGATGTTTGCGCTCTGTCCTCGTGTCGGCGGTGACTTTGCGACACAGCAAAAAAAACTAAACGATTAAAATATATTCATGCAGAAGACATAATTACAAAACATTACCTCCTAATCAATGGGCAGTCTCAAAGCCTCAAGGCAATGCAACTGAATTGCATGCGCGCTCACACGTGGCGCGTATTTATATATGTTTGTAGTTTCGATCTAAATCGAATCCGCTGCAGTTTTTTAATTTTTGCGCTCTGTCTTCATGCCAACACTGAACATGCGACACAGCAAAAAAAACTAAATTAGTATAGAAAAATATATGGTTCACGCAGAAAAGACATAATTACGAAACATTATCTCCTAATCAATGGGCAGTCTCAAAGCCTCAAGGCAATGCAACCGAATTGCATGCGCGCTCACACGTGGCGCGTATTTATTTATGTTTGTAGTTTCGATCTAAATCAAATCCGCTGCAGTTTTTTAATGTTTGCGCTCTGTCTTCGTGCCGACAGTGACCATGCGACACAGCAAAAAAAAAACTAAATTAGTATAGAAAATTATATTGTTCACGCAGAAAAGACATAATTACGAAACATTATCTCCTAATCAATGGGCAGTCTCAAAGCCTCAAGGCAATGCAACCGAATTGCATGCGCGCTCACATGTGGCGCGTATTTATAATGTTTGTAGTTTCGATCTAAATCGAATCCGCTGCAGTTTTTTAATGTTTGCGCTCTGTGTTCGTGCCGACAGTGACCATGCGACACAGCAAAAAAAAACTAAATTAGTATAGAAAATTATATTGTTCACGCAGAAAAGACATAATTACGAAACATTATCTCCTAATCAATGGGCAGTCTCAAAGCCTCAGGGCAATGCAACCGAATTGCATGCGCGCTCACATGTGGCGCGTATTTATAATGTTTGTAGTTTCGATCTAAATCGAATCCGCTGCAGTTTGTTGATGTTTGCGCTCTGTCTTCGTGCCAACAGTGAACATGCGACACAGCAAAAAAAACTAAATTAGTATAGAAAAATATATGGTTCACGCAGAAAAGACATAATTACGAAACATTATCTCCTAATCAATGGGCAGTCTCAAAGCCTCAAGGCAATGCAACTGAATTGCATGCGCGCTCACACGTAACGCGTATTTATTTATGGTTGTAGCTTCGATCTAAATCGAATCCGCTGCAGTTTGTTGATGTTTGCGCTCTGTCCTCGTGTCGGCGGTGACCTTGCAACGCTTTGCTAGCGCTCAGCCCCGTGGCTTGCTCATACATTGTAAACAACATGCCGGCCGGCCCTGTTTCATAAAGCAAGAATTAATTGGTTACTGTGACAATTCGATGCACATTGCAAAGATTAACAATTACAGAGACTCAGCTACTCAATGTACATCGAATTGTCATATGAATGTATGAATTGTTTTGTGAAACGCGGCCCAGGGCCTTGATTCATAGAGCAATAAATAAAACTCGTATATAAAGGTTGATGTGCTGTCAACTATGCTGATAACTAGTGTTTAATGAAACATATTTCATGACATTTATCAGCTATATATGAAACTCATGATTTATTTATTAAAACTTAGACATTCTCCTCTTCTGTTTCTGTTTCGTATTAGTATTCATTGTTTTCGTTTCATTTATATTCATTGTTATAGACTACTTTTCCATTAATAATTTCAGTGTTATTATTTTGCTTTATTTTTACTTGAGATGGGTCGTGATCCTTTACATTTTCTTCGTTTTCTTAGGGTTAAACCAATCGTCATTTAAAATAAAATATTTTTTTGCTATATCTAACAACTGTTTTTTTTTTAATGTAGCCTATATACGTCACACTGCAGCCCGCAGGCCCTCTCTTGGAGAGACCGTATAGGCTTAATTACCACGCGTGTCCACCGTGAAAAAAAATGTCTGTCAACTCATTTTTTTTATGAAACAGGGCCTAGATGCACCTTGCTTTATAATAAGCACAAGGAAACGAATAACCGTACCTGGACTGTAAGTTTATTATTTACTAAAGCAGTTCGATGTACATTACATGGTCGATTAACCCACAGACAGTGATAGATAGTTAAAACATAATTACATTTATTATTGCACACGAACAACAGTACAGGAAATATGACGATACGACATTACATGTACAAATGCGAGCTTATCTCTGTGGGAGATTTCTTCCAGCAAACCTTGGGGAAATGGAGTGGAGGTATAAAACGGGTCTATGCACCTGCACAACATACACTAAACACTTACACAGATAACAAAATTGTACTAATGTAAATATCTACCCAAAAAATGTATATTATATCGACGATATATGCTAATAAGAAAAACACCGTAAAAATAAAAGTCACATGCGAATACATAAAAATATTAACTAACTGTCAATTAAATAAACCACCCCGAACCACATCCGACCCAAAGATCCCCATAATGCTGGCGGCGTTCCCGCGCTGCACGGCAAGGGAAATCCTCTGCATCAGATGTGCCCCGGAGCGCTAATAATGAATAACATAGAGATATTTAACTAGGGCTACAGGCAGGGTACTCGCCATAACGGACGAGCCCAAGGTGTTGCTATTCTAATTAAAGACACTATCGCTCATTCCGTGATTAGTGTAGCCGTTACAGAAACCATCGGTATAGAAACCGTTCTCTCAGGCAAGGAGTATTTTTTATATCAATCTACCAGTCTCCAAACCTAAAAGTGAACCTATGAGACCTAGACGCATTATTTGGCGTAGACATTAGAGTTATTTTAATGGGTGACTTAAATGCAAACCACGAACTCTGGCATATAGGTAAAAAAGATGCACATGCGCCTTTACTCATATACTTATGTTGCAAAAAGATTTCGTAATTCATGCATCTAGTACACCGTCTGTTGTTCATTACTGCGTTGAACATAGATCTACTAACCTCGACTTGACTTGTGCAGGCATCGGCGAAATTTCGAGCCTCTTTACAAACTTCTCTGTATTACGTACAGGCAGCGACATTTGGCCGAAGCAATTTACATCACTTGCAGCCCCGAGTAACCCACTTTGCAGTTAGGTTTTTACATCGGAATGATATCGCTGTACCTACATGATTTTATTGGATGCAAAGTGGGTTACTCGGGGCCCTTCAAGTCCCGGCATGGGTGGAATTTTTATTACTATTTTATTATTGTAGTATTCGACTAACGAGTTAGGTTTAACTTTATGTAAAAGCTACTTAGAAGCTTTTGAGTTCTTAGTAAAGTTTATAAGAACATTCCCTGCCGTTAAATGAACTACCTAAGTAGTTATTATAAAAAAGACACGTTTTTTATTGTTATTTAAGCCATAAACAGCATCTTGTTTGTTCCACATTCCATTTAAAGACGACTTCATTCTAATAAAGTAAACACAATTATTACGGGTTCCACTCGTAGTTTATATTACTTACCTATTTTGTAAAAGCTATAAATATTGTATCTTATTATATACCACAATTTTGAAAGTGAATCAATCAACTAGCGCTAAAAAATTACCCCACGTTCCATTGTGGGGTGGCGAGCGGGGCTTGTCAATTGTGTTACCAATCGGAGCGAGTTTAGTATTTAGCTGGCAAAATATCTATGCACTTGCCACCATTAAACCGCCATCAAGGTCCCTAGATATTTCAACGGGTTATAACATCAATAAAGTCTTTGGTTTGAACTCGGCGCCTCGCGAGATGCGATTTTCTTCGCGACAGAATATGTCTATTTAATTTGCGCGAGTTACCTATACCTTTCGAATGACATTGTTCTGCTACCAAATATAGGCAAATAGCAATATATATTCGTGTTTATATCACTGTATTGAAAAACAATCTGTGTATTAGACTCTTGAGCCTCGATTGTGATGGGTATTATTGTTATATCAAAGGATGCAAAGGGCGACTCGGAGCAAACTAAGGATGAAAAAATCATATAAAATATAAATAATGGCAAAATCTACTTTTAGAACCTACAACCTAGAACTTAGAGAGATGGCTCTAAGTTCTAGGTTTTAGGTTCTCAAAATAGCTTTTGCAATGGCCCTCGACGACTTTTGTACGCAAAACGCGCTTAGGCCCCTCGCCCACGGCGACTTTTTGTAGTGATGCTGTCGCGCGTTTCGTAAACGCGCAACTGCATCGCTACGAACGCGCTTTAGTCGCATTTCCAACGTGCTACAGAAGCGATGCCGACGCGCACTAACGCGCTACAGCATCGCGACTGTATCAATGCAAACGCGCGTCCGTGTTGGACGACATCGAGAGGAGAACGGAGGAAGGGTGACGCGTGAGTAATGCAATACAGACAGATCGAGAGTGTTGTTGTCCATCAGTCCAACGGAGTCTATCTTGCAACTGTAGCGATCGCAGGCATTTTTGTACCGTTACTGAATCGCACTTGCATCGCGACAGAAGCGCGACGGTATCACGACAGCATCGCTACTGCATCGCTACAAAAAGTCGCCGTGGGCGAGGGCCCTTATAAGCAAGCGCGTTTTGCGTTTTTGAGAAGCGATGTAAACGCGCTGCAGCTTCCATTTTTATGGAAGCGCGCTGCACCCTCGAGCGTGAATCGCGTCTTTAAGTCATTGTGGGCAATGGCTCTTGGGGTCAAGGGTCAGTAAAATAACCCTGAAACATTAATCAGTTTCCTAAGCACAGCCGTTTTTGATTGAATATGTAGGTGGTTGGGCCTGTCTTTAAATGTTAGCTTGTTTCACGTGCCAGTCGTGTGCAAGTGTGTCGATCCACACCTTACCTACTGCACCGGCAGGAATGATACATTTGCCACAGGTGCAGCATGACCTTTATGCTTCTTATGCGAGACTGAGTGTGCGCATTGAATTTGTGTGCGAGAGGACCATTAGGTATTTTTCGGTAAAACAATTCGGGAAGGAAACTTTTTATGATAGCAGTATTTTAATTTTTTTTTTCCTGATATTAGACGTAATTTTAGGAAACTAATTTCGTTTTTTTCCGATTAATTAAGTTTATCACTATGAAATATTTTTTTGAAATATATAAATTTGTGACGTCATACGGCGGCCCAGCCGTGTAGAGTGTCACACGATTGCGTTAGCATGTGAGTGAGTCAAAGTCAGGAGTCTGAATACTGTCATAAAGCCACAGATTATGTAAAACGTCGAGAGACAGCGGTATGTTTGTCTACTTTTGGTACATTATTTATGTTGGCGCAAACAAATTTATCCATTTTCCAGAATAATGCGATGGTCTTCCTATAAAACAGCGAGTCCAATCCGTAGGTCAAATAGCCGGGTCAATATGAAATGATGGAATAAATCAGTGTCCAGGGCGTATGCGAAATCGTCGGTGTTAGCGATACAAATAAAAATAGCCAAGAAAAACTGAAAACCACTAAAGCAAATCCACAACAACCAAACGTGATGATCAGTCAAGTCAGTCTGTCCTGTCAGCTTGACAGCTCGAACTGGATATTGTGTTCACAGTATACCTATATATTTTGGTCTGCTGTCTACAGAGTAACCGTCGTATGACGTCACGCAGCAGTTTGATAACCAATTTAAATTTCCGAAAATAAAGCCCATCTTTTGATTTCATTAGCTCTAACATTGAAAATACTGCTATTTGGATAAAAACATCGAAATGGTTTTCGATTTAGCCTATGTAACAAATTCTTTCTTTCGCGAATTTAATGATTTTTGCACTCGTATCATTGACAAGGGGATATAATCTTTAAAGGTACTTTGAAAAAGATGATTCAACGCCCGGACAGATGGGCGAAAATAGTCACTAATTAGGTTCCACAGGATGAGACGTGACGGATTTCGCAGGAGTGGTTGGCCAGGGCGGGGATGGCGGGACGATCTCTCAACCTTGTTGCCCGGATGGGAGAGGATGGCTCAAGACAGAGAGGAGTGGAAGATCACGGGGGTGGCCTTTGCCCAGTAGTGGGCCACAAATGTTGCTAACTAAAAAAAAACTATAACTTATAGATAGAGACAACTTTATTGCACAACCAGAAGATATAAATTCAAATTATTTTTTTATATCTGTGTAATATGGTCTATAAAATAAACATTTTGCTCTATAATTTTATGGATAGTAAATAAAAAAAATTTGAGTTACAAAAACTGATTTAGTTTAATTTTTATTTTTCAATATGAATCTTTTGGAAACTGAACCCGCATCCTCGGTATCAGGATCTTTACACAATAAATACCACTGAACTATGAAGACTATGAGACTTCGGTGAAATTAATCAACACATTTTAAGAACACTTCCTCTTGTTAAAGTTTACAAAGCGCGATTAGACATTGAAGCTTTATTTAATAGTGGAAATCATCTATTTTAGAGTTGCTTTTTAATAATTTTGCAGTTAAATGCATTTATGTTATAGGCGGTTTTTTATCGCATTTATGTTAGAGTCTTTTTATAAGGAAAACCGTTCAGCGTTTAATCTGGTCTTGTAACTGAGACGTTCTAAGGTCCAATCAAGCCAAGATTACGCGCTAAATTACTCCGTACATGCCGCAATCAATCGCCCTGCACGTAAATTGATAGAGTTACTAACAGATTTAATTAATCAGACGGAGGTGTTCACCGTGTGTCTACGCAGCGATTGATAAACGTTGTTGCAGCAAACGAGTATTGTCAGGATTGTGGAACTCCAGAAATTGAAAATTGATTTCAACTTAAAGAATTTACATTCTGTTTGTTGAATCATCATCATCATCAGCCCTTTGACGCCCACTGCAGGACATAGGCCTTCCTCATAGTTTCCATGAGGGGTTTTGCCGCAATCGCCACGCTTGGCAGGCGGGTTGGCGATCGCAGTATGCGGTTGGAATATCAGGAAGACGCTGCTGCCCGTCTGCTGATAATTTATTTCCTTAGCTAACGCTATTCTTAATCCGTTATTCTTAATTCTTGGTCCGTGTGGCGCCGGATTAAGAATAACGTCACTCCATTTCCTTCCATGGATGTTGTAGAAGGCGACTAAGGAAATAAATTACCAGGAGACGGGCAGCAGCGTCTTCCTAATATTCCAACCGCATACTGCGATCGCCAACCCGCCTGCCAAGCGTAGCGATTATGGCAAAACCCCTCATGGTTATGAAAACCACGAAGGAGGCCTATGTCCTGCAGTGGGCGTCAAATGGCTGATGATGATGATGATGATTCTTAATCCGACGCCACACGTTTGTTGAATGTCAAGGTGAAATGTTAGTCGCTGCCTTAGGCGCGGAGCCCGCTGATCTGGCATGGCGCGGACCTGGCGCGGACATATAGGAAGTAACTATAGCACGTCCGACGAAAGGCCGTTGAGTGTTTAGAACTCGGTGCGAAGAGCAAAAACAGTTCATTTATGTACAAGTTTTATTTAAACTGAATAAATGTTCGTGCCAGTCGATGGAAATTATAATCTGCAGAAGGAGTTAGCACTGACTAGCCGAAATAACTTAAACTAAAAACTACAGCATCTGCTTGAAAAATAACATTTTAAACCAATATCATCATCATCATCATCATTCAGCCACAAGAAGTCCACTGCTGGACATAGGCCTCCTCAATGGATTTCCAAAAATACCGGTTGGAAGCGGCCTGCATCTAGCGTCTTCCTGCCACTTGGATGAGGTCATCTGTACATCTTGTGGCTGGTCGTCCTACACTGCGCTTGCCGATATCTGTAGTTGCGTCTTTTCCTTGTAAAATCCCCACCACTGCCCATTGTAATCGGCGTTTATCGAGTGAACTGCCCTCGCGGAATGGAACGTATAGGTGGCCCATACTAAGTTGGACACAGATCTGTGTCGCGGCGGGTTTGTATAACTAAGACCGACCTTCCTACTTCTTAATCCGGATTAATCAGCTATGCAATGTAAACCTTGAACTGTAATTCTGCGGAATGTGGCGCTGGACCGAGTATCATAAAACTACAATTCGAAGTTTACTAAGACAATTCGAGGTAGCTTGCTTAGCAGTCCTCTTGTTAATCTGTGCGTTAATCGACTTTGCAATGTACATCGAATTGTCATAGTAAACCATGAATTGTAGTTCTATGAAACAGTGTAACGAGGTAATCGCCTCGTTGCTTTTTTTTATCATTTTCGGCCATCTACTATTCCAAATTTAACTATTTTATGACATGTGCCGCAGTGTTCGGACGTATTTAGGCAGATATTCCTCAGCTTCCGAACTAAGTGGACGTAAACGAGATCCTATCTTTATTATCAAATTTTATTATAACACGTCTGTCACCTTATCCTGCGTATCCTGTATCCTTATCTACGAAATTAATAATATTCTAAAGGCACATTAATAAAATTAATGTAAGTGTTCTTCCCTTCAACTCCTCATTGTATTTTTATATTTATGTTTTAGACCGTAGTTAAGCTTTTCTATTTTATTGTTCTCAGGTGCCTTTCCATTACATTATAAATATACCGTGCCCTTGGATACCCTCTTTTATTATCACGGATCGCACTCCAACCTAACCTCCTGCGACAACAGGCCTCCGGTTGCCCGCCCGCTTTTATGTCTACGGGTCGGTATACAGCCGTGAGTTTATGTATGTGTGTATTGTGTATGTGTTCGTTATTACATAGCCACTAATTAAAACTTTAAATCGTCATTACATTATTATCTCTGTAGTACTACGCCGCATTTAATAAGCATAGGAAACACGAGTGTGCTGCGGTTGTGAGTTGTAATATTACAAAGCATTATTATATCGTATAAAGACCTAGATAGGATGGAGAGAGGAAATTCTTAATTGTAGTCACGCAACACAACAAGCTATTACAATAGGATCATGTGAATGGTTCATTTATACGACTCGTTTTTATTGAATTCGCGCTCAGATGAATAATGGGGAAGTTGCTTCAAACTTAGACTGGAGTGACATTCTTTTTATACCGTATAAGACATCAAAGGAAACCGGTCAAGTGCGAGTAGGACTCGCGCACGAAGGGTTCCGTACCATTATCTATACAACATTAGACACAAAGATCGAGAAAAATCACGTATGTTGTATGGGAGCTCCCTAAAATAATTATTTATTTTGGAAGCGAATACAGAACTAAATATTCTGTGAATATTTCAAGCGTCTACCTATTGCCGTTATTAATATTGAGCAAAAAACGGCAAAAAATTACGTTTGTTGTATAGGAGCCCTCCTTAAATATTTATTTTATTTTGTTTTTTGTATTTTTTGTTATAGCGGCAACAGAAATTACACCATCCGTGAAAATTTCAACTGCCTAGCTATCACGGTTCATGAGATACAGCCTGGTGACAGACTGACAGATAGACGGACAAGTCTTAGTAATAGGGTCCCTTGGGGTACGGAACCCTAAAACTTGAGAAAAAATAAATTCATAAAAATGCTTTTTTTGCTGTTTAGGAAGTCTCTAAATATGCGCAAAAGAAAGTTATTAGATTAAGTTTCGCCATGGAATTCCAAACATTTTTAATAAGGGTACAGACTCATTTTCTAGGGTTCCGTACCTCAAAAAGGGTTCAAAAGGGTTCCGCCCTTATAGGATCACTTTGTTGTCCGTCCGTTCGTTCGTCTGTCTGTCAATTCTCTTTATCTCGGGAACACGTGGAGGTATCGAGTTGAAATTAAAACCATATACTCAGGTCTATAGTCCCTTGAAGATGTGAAAAAAATCAAACTTGTAAGTCAACGTAAAAAAAAGATACGGCCGTTTATGCCGCAAAAATGTATATTTTGACGCTCAATGTTGAATGATTTGGGCATCAAAATTTATAGGTTACTTTCCGTTAAACTAGAACTATGAAATTTGGCAAGTAGTATTTGTCTTATACTACAAATTTATGCAGGGAAAAATCTCAAAACTATACATTTGAAATTAAATCATAAAAATATTGTCTTTGAAGTTCAGGAAAAGCTCGGAAAAAACTGCGAGACTCGATCCCTGAACTATTTATAATATGAAAGTACCGTCTACAAATTTGTACGGAACCCTAGGCGTGCGGAACACTTGGCCGGTTTTTTCATGGCATGGTCTTAGCTACAGTGTGATGTTTCAAAATTTTACATTTTAGTTCTCCGCAATGAAAACTTAACATTTAATAAAACGAAGTGCCTAATTTCCTCTTTATAAGACGTTCGCTTTTCGGCTTCTTGCTACAATCGATCGTTTATCTTATAGATATTTAATTTGTGTCATGTGCAAATAACATACTTAAATGAAAAAAACAAGGAAAAAAATTCCTAAGAAAAATAAATACACGAACATGATCTCGATGACTCACGCATCGCACGATGCATTGGTTTTAAGTTTCGCTCTTTACACGTGTGGTTTCAGTTGACATTTTATTTTCTATAAAATACCGCGTAGAAATACCACAATGTATTGATAAGGCTCATCGTGATTTACGAGAACTACGTACAACATTGTACAGTCAACAGCAGGGGACAAGTCGGGATCACACTATGACGTCAACTATGACGATAACCCTTTACATTTTTGTTTAAAAATCGCCCGTGACGTAACTGAGCAGAGTGCACGTGTGAAGGTTGACAGGCTTTCGACTGTACATGAATGCAATAGACCAGGATTTGGGCCTCGATTCTGTTAGTGCGTTATATTGACGTTATATTGAGTACAGTGTCATCAATCATCAATTTATCAAAGTCAAATTTTTATTCAAAGTAGCACAGAAGCTGCTACTTAATGAACGTTACAAGTTAAACTAGGTGTCCATTTCAAAATCTAGAACATTTTGGAGAAAAAATGGACAAAAAAACTCCAAACTTAGTCTTTTCAAGTCCTTAATTTACAGGATTTATATAAATGTTCTAAAACTCATGCATTGAACTGGCTTTAATTCCAGACATCATTGTCATCTAAATAATCTTTAATGTTATAGTAGCTTTTTTGGCACAAAGTGTACTTCACACATTTTTTGAACCGCGTTTCTGGCAAGCTTATTATATCCTCGGGGATCTTATTGTAGAAACGTATACAATGCCCCATAAAGGATGTATTAACCTTTGCCAGCCTAAATTTTGGGAACGAAAGTTTATGTCTATTTCTTGTATTTACATTGTGTTGGCTACCTACAGTTTTAAAGTCACTGATATTTTTCCTAACGTACATAATATTTTCATAGATATACTGACTAGCAACTGTTAGGATGTTAGTTTCTTTAAAGACTATCAATCAATCTATCTATCAATCCATAGTTTAATGACATCTAGTTTCTGTTTTTTCATTGAACTCTAAACGTTTTCCTATGAGGGTGTAAATGCATAAAACATAATTTTACGACACAAATCAAATATCGATAAACGCTTATATAATTATTATAAGGCGTTACACGCAGTTGTGACGCCATAGTTTGATCCCGACTTGTAAGACACGTTTTTGTACCACGTGACTATAATATTGACTGTTCGACAAGTTATATTATGAAAAGTATTAGTCGCAGAGAAAAGGAGTTACCACGTTTATTTATCTTTTAACATGGTCTCTCCACGATTTCACATTGCACGAGAAAACATTAACTACTACGAAAGTACCTTAGCCGACCAGAGCATGAAAAAAAAAATCGTGCAGTTACAATGGAGAACTTGCACTTAAAAATGTTTTAATATGTCTTGTCTATAAGAAATTGCTATTAGTAATTAGGCGGCTAAATGTACTGTATCTTTGTAAATATTTTATGTTTGTTTTTTCCTGGTGTATAATGAAGAATATTATTATCTTCTTACCGACCATTGATGTCCTGCGCCCGGGCAGGCTTATTTTCGATATGTCCACACGTGGGCTCCAATAACAATTTTACTAACAACCTATGGATTATTTTATCCGAATCAAAATGATACGATCAGTGATAGCTAAAAACATAGATGTCGAACTAGCGCTAAGACATGACCCCATGTTCAATTGTGGGAAGGCGTTCCGGGCTTGTCAATTATGTTACCAATCGGAGCGAGTTCAGTATTACCCGACAAAATATCTATGCACCTGCCACCGTCAGACCGCCATCTTGCTATTTCAACGGGTTATACATCATGAAGTCAATGGTTTGACGTTTTCGTAAAATACCAATCATAATGCTTCTATTCTACCAGAAGAAAATCAGTAAATAGTGAACGTTGATTGAAAACTGTTATGCTATCGCCCAATCAGCGATCACGTTGTCACGCATGGCGCACAGAATGAACCACACGGAGTGATTTACTCTACAGTACATCTTACGCTTATATCATTGGCACAGACTAATCGAGAGGACCGGGGCCGCTTTTAAGTGTGAATTTTGTAGGAGGAAATATTATACTTATGGTTTTTTATTCGTAAGATGCAATAAAATAAAGTGTTCTCTATCGTTCTCTACCTGTTGATCCTTTTTTTTAATTAGGACAGATTGACTTCTGGCTTACCTATAGTACGCAGTAGGCCCAATATTTCTTGTTAATTTATCCGTATCTTATCCTAGTTCTAGTTTTAATTAGACCTGAGATTTCCGCACTTAGCCTCGTAGTTGCATTTTACTGTTTCTTCTTTCATTTGGTCACCTTTAGCCTTTATTTGTTTTAAGACCTTTATTAAAGTTTATTAAGACGAACGAAAGTCGTCGACATAGCCCAGCGGATTAGTAAGTTGAAGTGGCAGTGGGCGGGGCACATAGCACGCAGAACTGATGGCCGATGGGGCCGAAAAGTTCTCGAATGGAGACCACATATCGGCAAGCGCAGCGTGGGACGACCAGCCACAAGATGGACAGATGACGTCGTTCAAGTGGCAGGAGGACGCTGGATGCAGGCCGCTTCCAACCGGTCTTTTTGGAAATCCATGGAGGAGGCCTATGTCCAGCAGTGGACTTCTTGTGGCTGAATGATGATGATGATGATGATTAAAGGGACATACAAACAATAACGAAAGTTAATATTGTTGTAACATAGATAATACAGGAAATGCAATGTGGTCACTTTTATCTACATATGGCCGTTTCTTTACGACAGAGCAAAACTAAATTAAAAAGTCACACTTATTGTACAGGAACCCTTTTATATTTCCCAAGTACCGTAATAAAATATGTTTATATTTATGTCTTCAATTCCGTTGCTACAAGATCTATCGCAAAGGATAAGATACAGAGCGGTGGTAGCGAAGCGGTAGAACGCCGGCTTCTCATTCGGTAGGTTGTGGGTTCGAATCCCGGCATGTACCAATGACTTTGTTTTCTAAGTTACGTACATTTGTGAAGTTATAGTAGCAATACCACTCGCTAACTGTGAAGGAAAACATCGTAAAGAAACCTGAGTGTCTGAGGTGTTCACATACCTCGGCACTTGGACTTGCCAACCCACGGTGGGCATGCGTAGTGATTTAGCCCATACTCTCTCACTGAGAGAAGGCCTGTGCCCTACAGTGGGACGTATGTAGGCTGAATACAACACAAGAGTACAATCCTCGCCTGGACACGGTCAGTCCTCCCGTACAAGGCAAATAATTATACAATAAATAATATATTCCTGAGCAATATATTCCTGCTTTCCTTGCCATGTGGCGCCGGATTAAGAATAGCGCCACTCCATTTCCTTCCGCCGATGTCGTAGAAGGCGACTAAGGAAATCAATTACCAGGAGACGGGCAGCAGCGTCTTCCTGAGATTCCAACCGCATACTGCGATCGCCAACCCGCCTGCCAAGCGTGGCGATTATGGCAAAACTCCTCATGGTTATGAAAACCACGAAGGAGGCCTATGTCCTGCAGTGGGCGTCAAATGGCTGATGAATGTCACTTGTTTACTGGCTCCACTGTGCCCCAAGTCTTAGATACATGTGTGTAGGGGCATAATAGCAGTAATTATCACGTACCATGCCACAATAATCTAGTCGTTATGAACAAATGACAAGTTGGTCACTTGTTCATAACAAGTAAAGGCAGTAATACGCGCGTATTCACGAAAGCTGTACGGAGCAAAAAGAATTATTCGAGAAAGTCAAAAACGAAAAAAGTTATGGCCGAAATAGTGAAAACATATATATTTTTTTCCGATTTTTTTATTTTAGCGCTCGATATTTTGGAAACGAAGAATGATATCAAAAGTTAAAGCAAAACTCCTCTGGACAATTTTGTCAGCTAATTTGAGCCTAAAACAAAGACGATCGGGTTAAGGTTTTGACTTTTTGTGAACATTGCAATAAATCGCGAATCGCTCAACTGTATAATTAAATGTTATAATGTCATGAAGTCATTTAATGTGTACATTTTAAGTTTTATCCGTTAACAATTAAATGGGAATTTTGCATTATTGTAAAAAGCCAACTTAGTACCTACTTAGAAATCGTAAAATACCTTTATAATACTTTTTATTTCTCTCTTAACCAATCCTTTTGAAACTCATAATGTAGTTGAAATGCCTCTGAATTCATTACACAGTAAGTTTGAACCAGATATGACATAATAAGTTGCGATTTATTCGCATTGATGTAAATAAAGGCGCCACCAGTTGCGATAGGTATTAAAGAAAATTTTCTTTTTTATTTTACTTTTATGAAGCTGCCAAAAAGTTAAAGACAAGATAATATGTCAAACACCCCTAACTTACCCCTGGTAAGTTTATTTCGGAGATAAAGACATTTTTAATCAAATATTCGTGTTATGTAGGTATTTAATAACAATTATAATTCGTAAAAAGTTGGTCGTACAACTTCAGCCAATAGTATTTGTCTTTTCTTATATATTTTAATGGTGTATTTAGAAGCAATCTTTGCTTAACACCTAGTGCACTGCACTTCACTCTTTAAATGTGCGATAAAATTTTATTTACTAAGTTGGATGATTCCTAACTCTACATTCATTTCTGGGGCCTGTTTCATAGAACTAAAATTCATGGTTTTCTATTACAATTCGATGCACATTGCTAAGTGAAAGAAAGTGAATGTGAAAGTGAACGACATTTATGGCCAAAAACACACTTTATACATAAATATAGACCTAAGCTTACATAATTAAAACGTTCTAAGTCGATTAACCAACCAATTAACAAGTAGACAAGACAAGTAGGATGCACATCGAACTGTCATAATAAACTACGAATTGAAGTTTCGTAAAACTCGGCCCAGTGTTTCTTTCTAAGTATCACTGATGCGTTTGTGTGTCATATAAATTTAAATTAACCTCAACAGTGCGACTCACGGGTAAGTCAATGGCCTATAATTCTGCGAGACGTCGCATAGCGCATAAGTCTTGCCGCCTCTTCCTTTTTCATTTCGACAAGTAAACATCTCGTTGCAGACTTACATGTTAGCGGCCAATTACCCGATGCGGAGACACTCAAAAGCACAAGAGAAGATAAACATTTGTTATGGACGTAGATCACAAACACGAAACTATTCACGATTTTCACAACACGACATCGTTGTTCCCGCGAGAGCCGACAAGCGTTACGTCACACGCGCGCATCGTCGACGACTGTCCGTCGGGTACTGACTGGCTGGGTAGAGAGAGTAGTAGAGTAGAGGAATATCCACACTACATCGAGCCGGCGATGTGCGGACATAACGATACAAACTAAAACAAACCTTAAATACCTTAAAGACAAACGGTCTCATTTATAAAAACATGAGTAATTAAAACACTCCATAAACGCTGTCCGTAATATATGTGGTAGAGACTTTTCAAGTAGGATACGTAACCACAGATTATTTAACTGCCTCTGACGAGTGTCTTAGAGGAATCGTATTTTTTATAAATAGGACCTTAAATACTTTTAGATTTACATTTTTAGGATTTTTTATTTTACTGTCTATACTCTTTACAATGGGCCGGGCGGCGACGTGCGGGTGGTTGCAATCTAAAATAAACGTTAATAATTACGAAGATAAGGACTACATACAATCATCATCATCATTATCAGCCATTTGACGCCCTCTGCAGGACATAGGCCTCCCTCATGGTTTTCCTAACCATGAAGGGTTTTGCCATAATCGCCACGCTTGGCAGGCGGGTTGGCGACCGCAGCATGCGGTTGGAATCTCAGGGAGACGCTGCTGCCCGTCTCCTGGTAATGTATTACATACAATACAAGAGCAAAAAAGCCCGTGACGTGCCGTATTGTCTCTAACTTTTAGTGTCTTTAAGGTTTATTATAGATTGAATCGTTGCTCTATCCAGCCTAGATTGGAAGGAAGATGGTGCACGAATTGGGGGCTATAAAAGTTTGAGCCGCCAAATAATAGCGATACAAAGAGACTTCGATAATACTCGTTACATTCTGATAAACACTGAAGAACGCTGCGCGCGACAGTTAACATACAGTCGACAGCAGCTCGACCTTTATGCTTTTTTGTCGCAAAATCACCCGCAACACGACAGAGTAGAGCGCCAGAGGTGTAGGTTCAGACAAATTTTAGATGACTCCAACTTACTTAAATGATTTAAATAAACATAAACATAAACATAAACATTTACATACAGGCACATACATTGCTTCTGGTCCCACACTAGGATACCCTGTGTCGTGGGAACCAGAAACAACGACATCACAAACATGTAAACATCCAAGACCTGGGGGTTTTTGTTTTGTCCCCAGCCGGGATTCGAACCCGGGACCTCTCGCATAGTATGCAGATGCACTACCGCTGCGCCACGAGGTCGTCGAGGTTATCAAAAAATACCGTCTTCTAATGAGATTATTGTAATGATATTATGTATTTAGTTCAATTTTGATAAGTACATAGAGTAAGAATTTTGTCTATACCTCCCGCAGCGTGGTGATTTTGTCTTGTTTATCTTTATTATGAGCCACAGCATTATTTGCGCAAATCTCCCTCACACCCACGATCTTCCTCGAGGGTTGGTAGCGCCACCAATGAGAAAAATCACATTTATATAGGGAGGTATCTTATTTCACAATAACGATATCACTATCCAGCGACCCGATGGATCGAAGACATTACTAAATCCGTTGGAAACCAATGACCGATGATCGGAAATTCGGGCACTTATTTATCTAGTGTTGGCGAGAAGACATGTCATAACATGGAGCGGTTAAAACCACCTCTTTCGGGAACTGGGAGGAATTCCCGGGAATTCCGGAATTTTGTAGAAAGTTAGAAAATATGAGACACTTTTATTTTTACGCGTTTTTCGCGTAAGTCTATATCTCCGGAGATTTTTTTAATATTATTGTTTTTTGCCCAAATCTCTTTTCGGAAAGAAATATACTTAAGACACTTTTAGTTTTACGCATTTATCACTTAACACGATAGCTGCAGAATAAATGAATTTCCAAGATTTTCTGGAATGAGCAAGGCAGGTCCATGTGGACATTAAATAATCAGTAATCCAGAGTAACATATTTGTGTAAAAAATATTAGTTATTGAAATTAAAATCTAGCAAGGGGGTCTCATGTACTTAAGCACTGATTCCCATGCTGTAGCTATGTTCCAACCACGATCACTATTGAAATTTAGATGCCGGCGGATTTCTATTGCCTCGCGTATCATTCTAGGAACGAAACGGTCCTCTCGTCCGGCTAGAACTTGAACTTTATCAAAATGAATGAAGTAATTGGTGTATATTTTTGAGTTTATATAAAATAATTGTTTTGTATAACTTCAATAACTAATAATCAGTATTTTTGAGTTTATATAAAATTATTGTAGTGCCAATTTAAATTTAAAAATTTGCCAAAATATTTTTGGAGCGTAACTTAATATTTTTTGCCGAGGGTAGTAAACTAACAGTTAATGTGTTCAAAAAGACGCCTGTCACCTCAGTCTACCGAGACCACAGCACTTGCAAAAGTACCAAAACGTCGGAAAATTGTAAAATGGAAAAGTAAACGAGTAAATATCCGTTAAAATTCAGTTTTATTATGTCTAGTGCTCGTGTTAACCTAAGAAAATACAACATTCACCAATCATTGCATGCACTCACGTTGGTTTAGGGTACTTTTTATCTAGCTCTTTGCTAATACATCCCGTATTTGCTCGAAGTATGTCCACCTGGGACGTCCCTTACCGGTCCTTCCACTCACATTCGATCGATATATTTCTTTCGTCAATATTTCTTGCTTCTGTATTTAATCTTCTATAATTAATTCCAAAGTAGAGCCTTTATTTCATTTCATCACTATTCACTCCGTAGCCGTAGAACTTTAACCGACCATCAAGTTACGCTCAGAGCGCATTCCACATAACCTATCGCTGTCTCAACTTTCACGTGTGGAAGATCGCACTTTCGGTCTCACTTTAGCGCCGGAACCTGCCTCTTAAGGCCCAGTATAGCCCAAAGCTAACTGCGCATAAACTTCAAATATTGTAATTCCGTGTTTCATTCGGATATTATTTAAGTTAGGAAGTTAGGATTTACGAATTTTCGCTTCCTTTGATTGTTTACAAATTCTTCAATCTTAAAAAAAAAACAATTTTCTGAATGAGTAGAAAAATTGTAAGATACTCTTAAGTGGCTCATTTTCTTGTACATATTTTTTGACAATATGATTCCAGTAACAACCATTTAGGTATTTAAAAACTCGATAAATCGTCAACATTTAGGTAACTTTGTATTTTTCTTACATTGAAATACCCTTAGGTTAATGTAATCTCATATAGTTTCTCTCCGATATATTATCCGAATTATGTATCCACATAATTTTATAAAAAAATTTGGTCAAAAACATCAACGTGAACTAGTTGTTTGAAGTTGCGCGCAGTTAACTTCAATAAATTATTCAAGAAACTGCAATAAATTATTTACATTTTGCCGTTTATCAAAAGGTGGTCGCATCACATCATACTGCCTCCCTTGGCGCAACTTAACGAGAAGATGTCCCGGGTTCGAATCCCGGCTGGGAACAAAAAAAAAACCCCAGGTCTTGGATGTTTACATGTTTGTGATGTCGTTGTTTCTGGTTCCCACGACACAGGATATCCTAGTGTGGGGCCAGAAGCAATGTATGTGCCTGTATGTAAATGTTTATGTTATGTTTATGTTTACACACGCTATTCGTTAGGGTAGCACACATGGGATGGGACTGGATAAAAGTAAAAAGGCTACTTTTCGCCAGCACGGCGTAACTTGAGAGAACTCCCACGAATTTGGCGTCACGCTTCAATGGACCAATCAGCAATTCGATCTCATTCTGCGCCAAGTGAGACCGAAAAATGTATGAATTCCATTCCTTAGGAAATTTCAGTCAAAAAGTTATTGGATTGAAGAAAGCTTTTCGTCTTTCCTTTCCTTTACCAACTTTCCATCGTAGGGTTGTCTGGAAGAAATTACTATTAGCAATAAGGCCGCCAATTGTACTCTGTATCTTTGTCAATTTTTATGTCATGTGTGCAATAAAGAATCTTATCTTAGGTATATCTTATCTTCTCCTCGCTTGCTTTTAACAGATAGGTATCAATAAAATTTGAGGAGATTCCGGCTGGATTGTTCTATTTGAGACAAATGGAGTATGCTCAAATGGCTACGCACAGTCGATAGTAAATCAATCTCTACATTTTAGTTGCAAAATCAACCATAACCTAGCTGAATAGAGTGCACTATATAGATTATTAACTACCAAAAATACAGCCTTCAAAACCTTATTGTAAGATGAATTAGATGTGCTATCCACTGTACGAAGCTGCATACCACGTATGTGGTAATGAAATTTGCCTAATAACGCAGTTGAGGCAGGGTGGTTCGCACCTGAGACGCTGCGTTGTTTTGCAGTTAACTCTAGTTCACACATGCAGCAAAATTGAAGATTTACATAAAGATTGACGAAAAAAATTTATCGAGCGAATATGGGCGGAAGGGCCGGTAAGGGACGTCCCAGGTGGACATACTTCGACCACAAAGGGAATGTATTAGCCAAGGGTCCGAAACTGGCGTACGTGCACGCAACGACTAATGAATGCTGATGAAGCGAAAGTGATCTGTCAGGATCATGGCAAGTGGCAGTCCCTGGTCTCTGCCTACCCCTCTGGGATACAGGCGTGAGTTTATGTATATTTGTATGTACATAAATATTCTTAATCTTACATTTATTCAGTTACTCGCAGTGCCCGCGTCTACCTTCACGTGGTAAACGAATTACGGTAATAAAAAAACTAACTGAAGATCCATTCTATATACTGGTAAAAGCATTTTTGATACCAGATAAGTACTTTCTGAAATCAGAAATCAATAATTTATTTCAACGTAAATAATTCCAATGCCATAAATATGAAGTTTTGTGTACTTACTTTTGCCTTTGTACATAGCACTAGCTTTTCTTATGTTCTTCAATATACGTGTTATTCACTGACAAGATTGTCTGCTGTTCGGGAGGCACTCTGTACAGTGAAACAAAAAGAGTAGTTTAACATGCCTGAATAAACCTCTGGTTAGGTCAGATAATCGGTGAACTATGCTCGAGAATACTTATGCCTGGGCATTCAAACATTCTGTTTGCTGAATGTCAATGTACAATGTTAGCCGCTGCCTTCAGGTCGTAGCTGTAGTAGAGAAAAAAACAGCGGGACAAAAACTCATTTCTCAAATCATCTTACTTTTAATAATAGGGGTTAAAGTATGAAATTGCCGTTTTATTGCAATAGGTTCTTTGAATTGACATAGAATCTTCATGGTTTGAGGTTTTCGAATGTAACTTTTTTCAAATGGTTTCTATGATGTTCTTTTTTTAAAAAATGTGAAACATTTGAATATCGATTTTCAATTGTTTTTGTTATTCAATTTAGACAAGAAAGATGGATACTGCGAAAATTCGAGTGATTTTTGAATACTGTTGTGGCATTTGACCTGGGGTCAGCCATTGCATTTTTCTTTTCCGGTTATCATAAAGAATCCACTTTTCATCACATGTTACAAATCGATCCAATATTCCTTCATTTCTGTACCGGTTCAACAAGGCAACACAAGTTTCAACACGCGTTTTTTTCTGCAGATCAGTCAAATCATGAGGCACCCATTTTTCGTATTTTTTTATTTTATTGATTTGACGCAAGTGAGTCAATATGGTGGGTAAGGTAACGTTAAACCATGCCGCTAATTCCTGGGTAGTTTGACTAGGGTCGGCTTCCACTATCTCTCTTAATTCATCGTTATTCACCTGTGTGGGCGGTCTTCCTCGTGGCTCGTTCTTTAAGTTGAAATTTCCATCACGAAAGCGTTTAAACCAAAATCGCACGGTGCGTTCATTAGTAGACCCCTCTCCAAACGCAGCATTGATATTGCGGGCTGTTTCTGCCGCGTTAGTTCCGCGTCGGAACTCGTATTCAAAAATCACTCGAATTTTCGCAGTATCCATCTTTCTTGTCTAAATTGAATAACAGAAACAATTGAAAGTCGATATTCAAATGTTTCACATTTTTTAAAAAAAGAACATCATAGAAACCATTTGAAAAAAGTTTCAGTCGAAAACCTCAAACCATGAAGATTCTATGTCAATTCAAAGAACCTATTGCAATAAAACGGCAATTTCATACTTTAACCCCTAATACATCAGCTGTTGCCTATACGATAATATTCCTCGATTGCCATTAATAACTTTAAATGCCAAAACATTAGTTAATTTTTCTTAAAATACTTACTAAAAACAGAATAAAATAAATATTTAAAGGGGGCTCCCATATAACAAACGTTGCGTAAAGATAGCACTCGCCATCTATGCAACCTTCACAGCACCGATGTCATGTAGTTAAATGACAATGTTAAACCGTTCTTGTTGGTTTCTATAGATTGCGCTGTTCTCAATGTACGTAATCTATCTTGTCTTGATCTTTGTCTAATGTTGTATAGATAATGGTATGGAGCCCTTCGTGCGTGAGTCCGACTCGCACTTAGCCGGTTTTTCAATATGCGGACGCCATTGCAGTTTTGAGTCTATCGTTATGCCTAAAAAAGCGTGGACTCTACCAGCTCTAATTTTCACCAGATATTTTTAGACACGTCTCAACATTTTTAACATTGGGCAATGACTTGATGCATTTTGACTTTTTCGCATTTAACATCAGATTGTTCACCGTAAACCAGCTTAAAACTGTAGATAAATCATTATTTACATCGTCAACATTACTTAAACCTCTCTTTACTTTAAACATTAGGGGAGTATCATCAGCAAACAATACTATCTGCGATAGTTTTTCTACTAGGTAGGAGAAATCATGTACATAAACCAAAAAAAGGAACGTTTTATCAGATCCTGAGGATTTAACTCTATTAATATCTACTTTTAAGTAAGATCGAAGAAGAGTTAGCGCTTTATTACTTAAAACATGTCGGTGTAATTTTATGAGGAGCGTCTCTTGGTTGACGCAATCAAACGCCTTGGACAGGTCGCAGAACACCCCGATGGCATCCTGCACCTCCTCCCATGCATCAAAAATGTGCTTTACTAACGTTATGCCTGCATCCGTCGATTAGCGGTCTGTAAATCCGAACTGTTTCTTATGAAATAGCTTATTTAAGTCTGCATTTGATGCAAAATTATTTTCTCAAAAACTTTACTTAGAATCGCAGTATTGATATAGGTCTGAAATTATTGGGGTCTTCACTATGCCCAGATTTAAACAAGGGTACTGTTTTACTAAACTTTTTAAAGTTAAGATTAGGAAAGGTTCCCTGGTGCATTTATTAAAAGTTCTAGTAAGGTAAGATGCTAGAATATTAATTTCCGTGGATTTGGTTTTAACTGATAATCCCCACACATATTAGTTTTTTTTTTTTAATTTAACTCTTTAAATGTTTTTTACAACAGTAAAGGGACTTACCTATGTGGGTGAATTGGAAGTCAGCTAGGCATGGATTTATGATTTCCAAAAGTAAGGTTTCGGCTATTTAGGGGAAGAATTTAAGCTTGCCGTTATTTTCAAGGGTATGTATTTAAAGAAATTTTCAAAAAATTCTCCTATGTCCTTCTTCGAATTGACTAATTTGCCTTCTACCTTTAACGCAAATTCCCTAAGTCTCGTTTTGCGTCCCTGTCTATTTGCTAATTACTTGTCCCTAAGTCCCTGTCTATTTGCTAATTACTTGTCCCTAAGTCCCTGTCTATTTGCTAATTACTTGTCCCTAAGTCCCTGTCTATTTGCTAATTACTTGTCCCTAAGTCCCTGTCTATTTGCTAATTACTTGTCCCTAAGTCCCTGTCTATTTGCTAATTACTTGTCCCTAAGTCCCTGTCTATTTGCTAATTACTTGTCCCTAAGTCCCTGTCTATTTGCTAATTACTTGTCCCTAAGTCCCTGTCTATTTGCTAATTACTTGCCACACTGTTTTGATTTTATTAGTTGACGCTATAAAGAGTTTAGATTAGATTAGATTACTCTTTATTCCACATCATACATAATAAAAATACGTAAAAAATCTTAAATATCTAAGTAACATGGTATACAATGTAATGGATTTGGCTGATAAACAAGTTTGCCTAAAGGTTTTTGAATATTTTTTACAAACTCTCTGAACGTCGGATCGTGATTGAATTGTTTTTTTTTTGCATACAATTTATAAAGCCTTTTCCTACTTCTATGTATACGAGTACCTGGCGTTGCCCATTCTGACAAACAGTGTTTTAACCCTGTATTTTGTTACGTTAAATACCTGTTCAAATTCTTTTAATATGGTCGAAAACAGTACTTTATATAATGTATTCGGATCAGTGCCATCAAAATTTAACGAATCTTACTATGTTACTTTGTTACTTCATTACATGGTTTTCCAGTACTGACAGTAGAACTTCCCATAACCCGCTATGATCCGACTGGAAATTATGTACGACCTTTTTTTCTATAAATTGACAATTTCAGAAACCGTTATCTATGCAAGTAGCTCTAGTAGCTGTTGTGCTAGTCAGTTCAATAAATAAATAATGTAAATTAAACGACCAGGGGGCTGATTCTCGCCCATGCGAATTGAAAGCGTACACGCAAAATATTCGAAGGATTAGACATTTGTCGCATAAAAGTCAGTTTCACGTATTCTCACAAAGTCGTATGCGCAAATTTGCTAATAAATTTCGCTCGCTTTGAGATGTCATGTTGTCGCATGGTAATTACCATGCGACTGGCAAAAGGCGTATGAAATTTGAACGCATTCATTGATAGTTGACGTTTCTTGATTGAAAAGTCCAAAGAAGAAAGAGGTTAGGTTAGATTTGGAAACTTTTGAAAAACTTTTGGAGTGTGGTGCTACTAAAAATGAACAAGTTTGTAGCTGCTTTTGTTGAAAAAATTTTGAGTGAAGCGGCAATAGCTTCAGTGACACCAAGGCGCCGTGCTACATGAAGGGTAGAGCCATTTGATATGAGCGACGCTGATTTTAAAGAGCTTTCGGTTCTCGAAATACCTAGCAAGGAATCTCATAAGTATAGTAGAACCTCTCGTCCCACAAAAGGAAATTGATTTGAAAACCAACGTGAGTTTATTTAATGGGCGGAAAACTTCCCCGATCTTAGCTCGGGGTCGGCATCCAGCAGCTCAGTGAGCCTTCTCGTCTGACTGGCCGAAGCATAGCCAGCTTTCCTTTTTTTTAAGCCCCTTTAACCATTGTTTCTTTACTCCTTGACTTGCTCTGATTTCTTGTTTTTGCATGAAAAGTTTGTGATTTGTAAACAAACACCACACACACACACAAGTCGACGATCAGTTGACGTTTCGTTATAGGTTACATTTCATTTGAAAATTTTGACATTTAATTTTATTAAACTTTTAATACCATGTATTTTATACCTAAATGGTTTCTTTAGTCTATAATATAACACATAAATTAAAATTTTGCCGCAAAATGTATCAATTTAAAAGTGAAATTGTAAATGTTATAAAATTCGACTAACTTTCAATTTACAATCGAGAAAATGGAACGTATGATTCACAGATAACTGTTTTAAGTCGTTAGACATTTATTTTTTCATTCGAATTCAATGTAGAATGGCGTTCAGAATACAGATTTTAGCTGTCGTTCGACTTTTTTATGTAGAATTCAAGTCATACTCCTTAGAGTCGTATACGAATTATTTGCTAATGAAGTGAGAATCGGCTCCCTGAACACACTAGTGAGTTTAGTTTTAAGTGGACTTTCAACTAACAAATCTATATTGGAGACTATGCTCTTATTACTAGTGAATAGGCGTTTTAAGGCATCCTCCATAACTAATTTAAATTAATTTTATTATTATTATTATTATTTTTATTAATCGTTTATTTCGGATCATAAAATCCATATAACTTAACCTAATCTTTAAAAACATAGGTAAAAATATTATAAATTAACTAATTACTCAAAACATAATCAATCAATCAACTGATCAATTAATTAATTAATTAATAAGTTGACCGACTAATATGCATCTTCTCAAAATGATGCCACATAGGGCAATCTGGCGTGTCAGCCAAAACCTGTAGGATACCGCTGGCGCTGCCGCGGACGCGGTCAATTAAGGATGCCACTCGTTTGCGCATTATGGCGTGAAAGCCGTCCGTACGGGCCTCGGCAAACATGCCTGAGGCACTGCAGTACCGCGGCAGCCCCAGCAGCATCCTGAAGATGTTGTTATATTGTACACGGAGAGCGCAGAGAGCCCGCTGGGTACAGTCAGCCCACAGGCTGCAGGCGTAGAAGGACTGGCAATAGGCCTTGAAAAGGGTCACTTTTACCTCCTACACCGAGCAAACCTGCGGACCAGCATGTTCCCCCGGACAGTCAGCGCCCTTCGTTCTCTCTCAATATCTAGGTCGTCTGACAGGTCTTCAGTGACCCAGTGGCCGAGGTACTTGAAATGATGTACCCGTTTCAGCTCCACGCCATTTAGACTAATGGGGGGCACTGTTTTAATTTTAATTCGATTATGGCTCCTAAGAGCACACGTAGCTATATACCTATCAAATTCCACACACGAGATCTCACTTAAACGTTCAACAGTGACATTAGCATTAGGTCCACCT
This sequence comes from Yponomeuta evonymella, assembly GCA_963969515.1. Taxonomy (NCBI): domain Eukaryota; kingdom Metazoa; phylum Arthropoda; class Insecta; order Lepidoptera; family Yponomeutidae; genus Yponomeuta; species Yponomeuta evonymella. Next base: position 5,461,774 of record OZ018362.1, read on the forward strand.
TTTGTACATGGTCTTAATACAATAACGAATTAATAATAATAGTAATAATGTTTATTCTTTCCTTCATTTTCAAATTTTCTAACTACTCTTTACAAATATCATTGAACCTCCTCTTACTGCGTGCTGTCGGTTAAAGTACTTACTGCTAAACAGTCTCTTTAAGTGACCGTCATTTCAGATTGTTTCAGCCAGTGCTCTGTTAAACACAATTCATTCAATAGTTCCATTAAGTTCTCTTTGCCGGAAAAGCCCTGTGTGTTTCCTGCAACAAAATTTTGACCTAACTTAGGGTTTTCCTTTGTCTGCGATGACCGTTTAAATCCATCGATTCTGTGTTTGAACCCGCTGCTAAACTATTACTAATACTAACTGTCCCGGCGAACTTCGTACCGCCGCAAAATCAATAAATGTTTCGTTCTCGAGATAGGTATCATCAAAATATGCCTCTCGATACAAAATGAATGAAACGTACATTATTATTGAATGTACAGGAAAAACTGGTGTTTGTGGAAAAATCAATGACTCCGATTACCATCATAAATATCAGAGATATGCCGATCCTCTGACGCATCATTTTTTTTTAAGGACTAAAGTTGAACGCGCAAATGCTCATACTGTCAAAAAGGAGATTCCACAAGCATATTTTATTTTAAATGCATATTATAAACTCACGCCTGTACGCCCCAGAGGTGGGCAGAAACCAGGGTTTGCCACTTCCCATGATTCTGACGAACCACTTCCGTTTTACGCAAAATAAGTAGTCTCTGCATGCAGTCACGCCCTGTCTTGGATATTATTTAAGCTGCTTTTCGCTAAAACATCGTTATAATGTTACTTCCACTTCCCTTTATTCTTTCTAGCTACGGATAATTTCTACATTTTATATCCGTTTTTTCCTGAAAATTTAATCACGGCGCCATCTGTCGGGTCCAATTGTATTTTCGAACCATCGAGAGGGCAATAAAAAAATGTTGTCAATTGTTTATGAATCCGTTTTTTTTCTGAATATGCGATCACGACGCCATTTGAATTGAAATACAATTGGACCCGGTAGATGGAATCAAAATTTAGCGGGTACTTTCCGTTGATGTTGATAGTTCTACTATGAAATTTGGCAAAAAATATCGTCTTATACTATAAATCCAGGGAAAATCTGAAAACTATACATTTTTAATGAAATCATACAAAAATAATTATCTTTGAAGCTTGGGAAAGCTCGGAATAAACTGTGAGACTCGATTCCTGGATTATTTATAATATGTACGTACAAATTTGTAGGTAGATACCTACCTACAAATTCGTACGGAACCCTCCGGTGCGTGAGTCCGACTCGCACATGGCCGGTTTTTTTTAACCCTCGGCTATCATCTACTAATAATAATATTATCAAATAGGTAATATCCCTTTCAAGTGGTTTTTGAATAACTCTAAGGTACAGTGTCAATAAAACTCGCATAGGGGTGACATTCACTCAGGACATTCTGCGTAAGTCTATCGTTTAGGAAGGGATCTAGGCTTATACCTATCTCAATAGATAATAGTTTTTCTTTTAACTGAGCAGCTTGGCTCTGGGAGAGTGAATGGACCGGTCAAGCGGTGTCGAGGTAGGTCACTTCAGTCATGCTCGGAGGTAGGCAGGATGCAGGTGGAGTATTCTCTTCAGTGAAGTCGTTCAGTGGGGTGATGATGTGTGACGCTGGCGCTGGTGGCTGATCACATAGTGCCTTACACGATGCACACTTTGGTGGTATTTTGCTTGTGAGTTACACAAGTCTATCCATGTTATAATTTCCTATCGCCGTTAATTCTGCTGCATACTCATTCATTTCTTCCTGTGTCTCGGTGAACTGCCTTCCTAAGTTGTCTAGTGACTTCTCCAGATTGTGTACTTATATAAGTGAACATTTTTTATTTTTGCCTCATAGTCACTAGAGCGTACTTCATATTCCATTGTGCTGCTCGGTAGGTCCTTTTGTAAATAAATATTGAGTTTTTTCACACCCATGTGCTTAACCAACTATATTATTTTCCTAAGCTTTGTTGATACGTTTAATGTGCCTCTTTGCTCGAATATAGCGCTGTTCGGCTCAATCCTTGTATTGGCACTGAAGGGTGAGAACTTGGTTGATGCAAGAAGATTACTTGTGGAATTATCACTTATCAGCTCGTTGTATAGTGATAAGATGCTTTCGCTGTCTCTGTCCAGATTTTGTTTTTGTAGCACTTGTAGTTCTTTATGCGCATCGGAAAGCTGGTGCCCCAGTAGCTTTATGCGCTGAAGGACTACTTCGTGGGTGTCACAACATTGCTCGCATTTGTGGACAATTCTTTTTCCTCTCGTTCCTCTAGCAGCTGCTGGCATTGCTGTTGAGATGCTTGCAATTCTGGTAGCGCTGTTTTCAAGCGCTGCTCGCTATTTCGCGCGGTGTTCTTACGCCTTCTTTTGTTCTATTTCGTTGAAATGGAAGTGGAAAGGTTTATTAAGGAGAAAAACACAGTTAAAAATGTAATAATTGTCCGGTAAGAAAAATAAACGCCCCTTAAAATATTCGTTTGTGTCCAATATTTACAGCCGGTAACGGTTATTGCTCGCCACTCAGCTGTTCAAGTGAAACACTAAGGTCAACCACTTGAATAACAGATGTTCGTATTGTTCGTCACTTATTTAACATTAACACTATTATTACTTAAGTTTTACAAGGTTTTACTAACCTATTTTATTAAAATTAAATCAGCAGCTGTTTAAAATTACAACTGGTTGCTTCGGTTGCCAGGCGAAAAAAATTATTTCGGAGATACAAACTTATATATACTTACAAACTTTTCTTCTTTATGATATTAGTGTTGATGCAGAAAAAACAAAATATCATCGATAAATTTGGTTTTTGAGGTTTTTCTATAACGACGAACTTCAGAGACAAACGTGTTTTCAGGAATATCGTTAAGAATAACATAATAATAGGGGTTAAAGTATGAAATTGCCGTTTTATTGCAATAGGTTCTTTGAATTGACATAGAATCTTCATGGTTTGAGGTTTTCGAATGAAACTTTTTTCAAATGGTTTCTATGATGTTCTTTTTTTAAAAAATGTGAAACTTTTGAATATCGACTTTCAATTGTTTTTGTTATTCAATTTAGACAAGAAAGATGGATACTGCGAAAATTCGAGTGATTTTTGAATACGAGTTCCGACGCGGAACTAACGCGGCAGAAACAGCCCGCAATATCAATGCTGCGTTTGGAGAGGGGTCTACTAATGAACGCACCGTGCGATTTTGGTTTAAACGCTTTCGTGATGGAAATTTCGACTTAAAGAACGAGCCACGAGGAAGACCGCCCACACAGGTGAATAACGATGAATTAAGAGAGATAGTGGAAGCCGACCCTAGTCAAACTACCCAGAAATTAGCGGCATGGTTTAACGTTACCTTACCCACAATATTAACTCACTTGCGTCAAATCAATAAAATAAAAAAATACGAAAAATGGGTGCCTCATAATCACTCGAATTTTCGCAGTATCCATCTTTCTTGTCTAAATTGAATAACAAAAACAATTGAAAGTCGATATTCAAATGTTTCACATTTTTTAAAAAAAGAACATCATAGAAACCATTTGAAAAAAGTTTCATTCGAAAACCTCAAACCATGAAGATTCTATGTCAATTCAAAGAACCTATTGCAATAAAACGGCAATTTCATACTTTAACCCCTAATATTACACTAACCAGACTTTTGCTACAATCTCGTGTAAGCAGAGGTCAATAACCCATTAACAGCGCCATAAAACAATTAGGGGAATGAGATTTTGAAATGGATGAAGACACTGTTCTTTGTTTTTTTAATTTTAGTCTAATCTGTTTCAGAGCGAAATGCTCATGTCCGTTCCGAAATTATTTACGCGATCGTATAATGCTTCCAGTTTATTTAGATAAAGTTTTCATACTAGATATTCTTGAAGTTATCCGCAGCGTGACGAGGTATTAAGAACGGCATTTTTTTATAACGGGGACGATTTCACCGAGTATTAACATTTTCCTCGCACGTCAACCTTTACACGCATGCACTCTACTCAGTTACGTTATGAGTGACTTTGCAACAAAAATGTAAAGGTTGACCTGCTGTCGACTGTACAACGTACCGCTACCTCTGTTTTTTTTTAACCGACTTAAAAAAACATGAGATTCACAATTCGAAGCGTAACTATGCTTTTTTCTTTAGATTTTGGCTGTCACCCTAAAATCTTTACCGATGTAGATAATTCCTGTGTTCTAAGTTCTTCTTTTTAACCGACTTCAAAAAAGGAGCAGGTTATCAATTCGACGCGTATTTTTTTTATATTTTTATTTGGCTATGTTCCTCCATAACTCCGTCAAATCTTGACCGATTTCGACAATTCTTTTTTTTTCGGACAAGTATAACGTCCCATTGGTCTCATCTTAATTTGGTGAAGATCTGATGGAGACTTTCAGAGATGGAGAACGGAACTCTTCAATGGACAGCAGTAAATAAGCTCTATTGGGGCCCATCCTTTAGTAATATCCGTATGTTTCATGAAATAGCGTAAAAGTAGTCCCAAGTTAATTTGGTGATGTTCTGGTGAGGACGTTCGGAGATGGAAATTTAGAACATCAAATTTTAAAGCAACGAATTAAGTAGGGTAAATTATGGTTATAAGGGACTCATAAATTTTTCTCCCGCTCCCCCACTAAAAATAGAAAAATAATTTTTTTTAAATTAAAAATAAAAACCGACTTCGAAACACTGCAGCACTAAAAAGTTAGAAATAATTTAAATAATTAGAAGTAGAAGTATTTATACATGTAGGTATTGTAGAAGTATAATTTGTAGTCGGTGCCCAGTTTCAAGACCAGCACATAAACTTCTAATTATTTAAATTATTTCTAACTTTTTAGTGCTGTAGTGTGTCGAAGTCGGTTTTTATTTTTATTTTTTATTTTTTTTTTATTATACCACTCGTTTGGTCTAATTTTGATTTGGTGAAGATCTGATTAAGACTTTCGGAGAGAAGGAGAAGGGAACTCTTCAAGAGACAGCAGCAAAAAAGGCTCAATCGAGGCAATGTTTTAGTACTACTACTACTTGGTGCATGTTTCATATAAAATGTGTCGTCCCAGGGTAATTCAGTGTTTGATTTATTTCAGACTGCATTCCCCTGAGGAGTTGTGCAAATAGGCAGGAGGCGTACCGGCGGACAAGTGGACAGGCGGACTGGCGGACAGAGAACAGTTGGACATAACGGTCGGACAGACAGAAGGACAGACGGACGGGCGGATGAGCAGACAAGCAAGTGGGGATGCAGACAGACCGAATAATGTTGTCCAATTTGTGCCGTTTGGGCACCGAACCATAAAAACTACCTCCAGTCTCATGCATCAGCGAATTAGGGGAGGTACATAGTGCCTGAAGTTAGTACAACATAACCGATAAATATGAACGTAGTTTATTGCGAATTTCCGCTTAGGACTGAAAAACTATGATTGACTTAACGAGCTCTTTTAACGAGACGGAATTTTGTATCTGGGCTCGTGTCGGCGGCTCAGGCGATCCTTGGTAGTCTCATTAAAATTCTTTTCATGAACTTACCGTCATTGTTATACAACATCTTAGCAAGCAAGGTGTTCGACGGTTGCTAAGGTACATCCGTGCACTCTAATCAATTACGTTACGGGCGAATTTGCAACTAAGATAGGTTGAACTGCCAACTGTAGAGTCAACTGATTAATCTGTAGAATTGTAAAGGATCCGATCGAGCCAACCGTAACAATGGTTTTTAATTACTCTTTCCAAGGTCACAATCTAACAGGTTAAAGGTCAATCTAAAAGTGTTTTGTTATAATTATTATAATAATTACTTTCACACAATACAATCACTTGGGCAATCACCCAAATTAGCATAACATGTGCTATGATAACCGGGCAAGGACCTTTGTACAAATGTACGGTGGCCCACGCATTCTTATACTCGTACATTTTAACACAATTCTTAATGAGACCCATAAAAGGCGCTTAAGTAATGGAAATCACTTTAAGACCACGAATTTGTCAAGAAGTCAAAGAAATATGTAAGAACTTATATGCCATGCCGCTGACCTATCAGAAGATGCCAATGATGTTTTTTGGGCCATACCACTTGGCTGTAGAAGAACTCACTACAAAATCTGACTGAACGAATTCTATCTGAATCCATTGAATCAATTTGTTCCGAGCCGCCACGGTCACAGTGGCCACAATGATAGCCGACCTCTGATGTCTGATGGGAGATGGCACCACAAGAAGAAAAAGAGCTAAAATTATAATTATCCCTGAAATCGCACCCGTGTATTATAATAATAACTTCCACACAACACAATCATTGGTCCTGGTCCCAAACTAGTACACCCTGTGTGGTATGGTAGGACATCACAAACATGGAAACACACCCAGAATGAGGCCATTTGTACAAATTTACGGCGGCCCCCCAGTGGGAATCGAACCCGCAACAGCCGGCATCGTAATCAGACAGACCGCTAGACCAACGACAGTCAACATTAGTAAAGGACCTAATAAAAACTGAATTTGCACGGATATTTACTAGTCTATTTTTTCATTGTACAATTTTCCGATCTTTCGGTACTTTTGCAAATGCCGTGGTCTCGGCAGACTGAGGTGACAGGCGTCTTTTTGAAAGCATTAACTGTTAGTTTACTACACTCGGCAAAAAAATATTAAGTTACGTTCAAAAAATGTTTTAAATAAACGAGCGAATATCCGTGCAAACTCAGTGTTTATTATGTGTAGTGTTAACCTTAGAAAATAAGTTAGGTCACCTTCCTAAACGTGTCACTAGCAATAACCACAGGAAACCCTTATAAAATCCTGTCCTAGTAACTTCTATTAAAAGTATCCACCCACATGAAAGTAAGTGCAACCGAGGCTCAAAGACTCAGTTACTTGAACCCCTAAAGTGGGGCATTCGCGTCATTCCGGCGTCCCCAAGAATTGCTGCCTAAAAGGGTTTACATAGAAAATTCATGAAACGACCGCCAGCCCGTTCGAGACGAACGTATAATCCTTTCTAGAACAACCGCCGAGTATAACACTGTTAATTAAAGAAAAGACTGGACAACAATTTGCTTCTCGCTCTAACAATAATGCCGTCCGTATTGTGTGAGAGGGAAGCATATAATTATTCCATAATAACAATAACAATTTCCGCGTGGCGCCGCATTAAGAATAGCGTCACTCCATTTCCTTCCATGGATGTCGTAGAAGACGACTAGGGAAATCAATTACCAGGAGACGGGCAGCAGCGTCTTCCTGAGATTCCAACCGCATACTGCGATCGCCAACCCGCCTGCCAAGCGTGGCGATTGTAGCAAAACCCCTCATGGTTATAAAAACCACGAAGGAGGCCGATGTCCTGTAGTGGGCGTAAAATGGCTGATAATGAACAACAATTTAATAGATTTTATTTTATTTCTACGTAGCCTTTGTTGGTGCCAAAGGCCTGAGCCTTCTCTCAGAGAGACAGTAGGCCTTATTTGCTACGTGTGCCCGCCGTGGATTGGTAATTTTAAGCCCTGGGGTACATGAACACCACAGATGTTCTCCCTCCAAGCCTAGTGGGTAGAACATTGGACTTGGAAGCGGGAGACCCAGGTTCGATTTCCAGTGCGGGCATGTACCAATGACTTTCCTTTCTAAGTTATGTACATTTGTGAAGTTATAATAGCAATACCACTCGCTAACCGTGAAGGAAAACATCGTGAGGAAACCTGGGTGTCTGAGCTATTCACACCTCAGCGCTTGAAATCGGCAATCCGCGGTGGGCACGCGTGGTGATTAACCCATACACTCTCTCTGAGAGAAGCCCTGTGTCCTACAGTGGGACGTACATAGAGGCTGGTTATGAAGGTTTCCTCACGACGTTTTCCTTATGATTTACCAAGTAAGTAATAATGATAGTAGCACTACGTAAGTAGCACTATTTAATAATAATAACTTCCACACAATACAATCACTTAGTAATAGGGACCCTATTGCTAAGACTCCGCTGTCCGTCCGTCCGTCCGTCTGTCACCAGGCTCTATCTCATAAACCGTGATAGTTAGAAGATTGAAATTTTCACAGATGATTTATTTCTGTTGCCAAATACTAAAAATAGAATAAAATAAATATTTAAGAGGGGCTCCCATACAGAAAACGTGATGTTTTTGCCGTTTTTCGCTCGATATTAACAACGAAAACAGGTAGATGCTTGAAATATTCAAATGTTGTATAGCTAATGGTACGGAACCCTTCGAGCGCGAGTCCGACTTGCACTTGGCCGGTTGTTAGTTTTATGGTCTATTGTGAGTGTATTATTTATTTTATTGATGTATATTTATTTCAGAATAAATCCATATAAAAGTATCAGTAATAGAAAGACGCAGTAACTAAACCTAGGTATTCCTGGGTACTTGTTGGTAGTCCTAATAAAAAATATATATATATTAGCTAAAATAGGTAATAGAACTATGAAAGGCCCGCTAGATAGAACCACGTAGTAGAACCCAAACCTTAACGCCACACCACGTTGAACGGTATCCAGCTATAAAGCTGGCTAAGTTCGTATAAACTAACCACATTAAGGCCCGTATTACAGAACGATCCTCAAGCGCAGATTGATCTCGGATCGCTCAATCATAACTTGAGCGCTGAATCGATGCTCAAGCACACCCTTTATTTTTAAATAGTACTTAAGGGTTCCTCAGCCAATCGCTACTTAAGTAGAGATTCTAAACTGCAATCAGATTGTCTATAAACAATGTTTGTTTTCTATGACAAGAAAAATCAAGTATAAACTTTTATTTCGTTCTACGCATGATATAATAAAATATTGATAAGAATTAGTTTAATTATGTGAAATATACAGAGGAAAATAAAAGAATTTTTTTTATTTATTCGTCAATTAGATGTTTAAATTTTCATTATTTAGTTATTTGAAAAAAATAAAATAAATAAATAAGCAAAACGTGCACGCCTCTTATGTGTTCGTTTTGTTTAAAGAACGGAACGTAACAAATGTCAGCGATAAAATTTTTTCTGACGTCTATCTAATCTAATTAATTTGTTTATTTTGTTTATAAGACGCGCTGCCTTGAAATAATATGAGTGAAAAAATGAGGAAAATGAACTTCACTATAGTGAAGAGGAATGCTTATGCTGTTCATCCTCTGCTGGTGTCGCATCACTTGTGAAAGCACAGCGCATGCAACAATTATGGCCTATGGATGCGAATGGAAATAGACCGTGAAAGATGGCGTAGTGGAGAAAAGGCCTATACCAGCAGTGGGCAGAGGTGGGCTGAAAAGTTGTTGCCAGACAGCAACTCTAATTAGGGGAATTACGCATTTTAAGCGCTTGAAATCGCCAATCCGCGGTGGGCACGCGTGGTGATTAAGCCCATACTCTCTCTGAGAGAAGGTCTGTGCCCTGCAGTGGGACGTATATAGGCTGCTTATGATGATTACGACGCATTTTATCATCATCATCATCAGCCATTTGACGCCTACTGCAGGACATAGACCCCCCTCATGGTTTTCCAAGCTTCCCGGTCTTGTGCCGCCCGCATCCAGTGACTTTAAAAATAACCCTCTATATCGTCATAAGGATCAATATTTTCAAATATATTCATTTTACAATAATTACGAAACAATTCACAAGGCAAATCGACTCTCAAGCGTGGTTCCGACTACACTTGAGTAAATACAGATTTGAACATGACTTAAGTAGAGATTCCAACCCAAGTATCGTTCTCGAATTAGCTATTACTCAGTCGAGTTGTGATTGGTAAGTGTCAACTCAAGTAACGTTCTAAAATGAAAACCATTCTCAAATCTAGTCTTAAACTGAGATCGGCGCTTGAGTACGCTTCTGTAATACGGGCCTAAGTCGAGTTTTGAATGGGAATTTCCTGTTGGAGTTCTGGTTTCGTCATTATGCAGAACCGTCGGAATTAAAGACCTTTGGATATTCGGCGCTCTTTTGAGAGGCATCATGATGCAATTATTTCCGTTGCTTTCTGTTCAGTGATTAAACATAAAGCTTAAGAGCCTAATTTCTTGGGTGTCTGTAAGCCTGCGTTTACATTAAGCCAACTGCACTGCCACCCTGCGGTCTACTGCCCTTTTATTGGCATTTCTTGGTTTATTGTAATGATTCTCAGTTGATCTATTAAAAGCATCATCGTCATCATTATCAGCCATTTGACGCCCACTGCAGGACACAGGCCTCCTTCGTGGTTTTCATAACCATGAAGGGTTTTGCCATAATCGCCACGCTTGGCAGGCGGGTTTGATTCCCTGGTATTTGATTTCCCTAGTCGTCTTCTACGACATCCACGGAAGGAAATGGAATAACGCTATTCTTAATCTGGTGCCACACGGAACTAATTACGGAACGGATTAAAAGCATAGTCGAGCTAAATTTAACTACAGCGGGACATGCCAACGATAAATTCGTTCCTCAGCTCGGCTTTCACACTCAAGTTTTTCTAAAGTGGTGTTGAGGGTTGCTTACATACTATAAGATTTAAATGTTTAATAAAATAACTGACTTTCATAACAACACACTAAAAATATTTTTTTTCAGACGTGCTTGGAAATTAGAGCAAGTTATATGAAAATCCATGTTTGTTGTGTTTTAGCGGTCAAATAAATTACATGGTAAACTCATATCTTTCGTGTACCTAATTTAAAGATGGAACGATCTTTTACTCCCAAACATTGCAACCAAGAAGAAGAAGAAGAAAGACATTTATTATACCAACAAGATACATCACAGAAACAAAATAAGCACATAAGTAACATAATATGCACAACAAAAGAAAGAAAACTAAATACACAACAGACAAAACGAATAAATAAAACAGGACCATAGATGTAGCCTGCGGTGTATCTACATTGCCACAAAAGGCAGCTGACTCAGCGTTGTGCTGAGGAAGTGATCCCTCAGCGCTGATTTTCAGTCAGTGCCTACGGTAACCCATAATTGTACTACGGAGTGCGTGCCGTGGTGCAGTTAAAGAAGGTAAAGGTAACTTATCAAAGGTTTTATTTAAATTTCGAACTGGCTTGCAAATAGAAAGCTGTTTATTGAAAAATAAAAACAAATGAATACTTTAACGCGGAAAAATTATTGTTGTTCGTCATTGATTTTGTGAAAAGTAAAAAGTTCTACCTAGGTACTACTTAGTTTTAATTTCCGCGCATTATTTGAGAAAAGTACAGAACAAGTCTCGGCTCATTGATGGACTTACGTCCACATTTACACGTTCGTCCATCAATGACTCTTTTGCTGGCCGCTGCAGTAATGTACTAATAATTAATATTAATGTGCTCATAAGAAGTAGTTCGTTAATTGCCATGGATTCTATTATAAGATCCTGACGAAATTTATTTCAAATCACTGTTGAAGTAACTTCTTTCTAACAAAAGAAAATTACATCGAAATCGGTTATTTGCCTATACGTCGTCCAGACGCCTTTGCAAATTGAACAATTATATGATTTTGTACTCAATACCATCAACAGATCTTGTCGTAATTTATATGGGACTATCATTGAGGTACCGTTTCTAACAAAAAAATAATTAATGAAATCGGACCAGGCAGTAAAGAATTTTTGCTGAACGAACTTTAAAAACACGAACCTATTGATAACCTCCTCCTTTATAAAACTTTACAACATCTTGGCGTAGGCGGGTTAGGGGGAGCGTTACTCTCATTTGGTTCTAATTTTTTTTGCATTCAGTTTCGTCATTACATAGTAATAAGTTTTTTAAGGACATATCTTTATTATGTAACTTGGAAACTATCTATTTTAACGGACTTTTGATAAACACTAAAATCATTTTTCACTTAGGTTGTGTGTCCATGGTTTATGCATGAGCGTTTACCTTAAATTATACAAAATTATGTATTATTATTGTTCTTAATTCTATTGTATATTAATATAATATTTATTATGTCTCATTTGTTAAATTATGTTTTTATTGTAATTTAATCGCTATCATAGATGTTAATTGTACATCGCAAAAGTTAAGCAGTGTTTCAAAATTTTAATAAATAAATAATAATAATATAAAACACAAAATTTAACCTTCTCACTTTTTCTTTCATTCTGCGAAACTCATTCTTTGCGACAGTTGATAACTATTTTAATTCCTATCAAATCCACATCGCTTACAGTCACATGCGTACTTCCATCACTTCGCTTCGCTCCCCGTATAAGCTGCGGTGTAAAGGCGGCAAAACTGCCGCAGAAGGAAAGCGCCTGTTATGCAGTTCGTTCGCTTTCCTTCAGTTAATTCACAAAGCCAGTCAACTTAGACGTATAAGGCTGAGTTCTCCAAGCGCACGGATTTTTATCATTTGTATTATGCTGCGAGAGCGAATAGTTGTAGGAAAGGTAGACATTTTTGAAATTATAGAAATACAAATCCTTTTAATAGAATTTTGACGACCGACGTCACTAACACATTCAATGATAGCCATTTTGGTATACTTTTTATATCCAAAACTCTGTACAGCTCAAATAAAAACATATTATGTAGTCATAATTTAGACAAATGTTCGCGATTATTTTTATGCTATAAAATTTTAAAAATATTGACCGACGGACCCAGATTTTTCATATTTCAAATACTAACCATTCGAGAGTAAAATGTTTTTTAAAACACCTAATTCAGGGTTGATGTTGGAGAACCCGGCCTTAAGGCGTTCATAATATCCCTTCCCTTCCTCCTTCTTAGTTAATTTTATTAAGGAGCTTTCTACAATGTTATGTTCCCTATAAACGGGAAAATATCGATAAATTATGAATGTAATTATAATAAATAATAATGCCAAAAAACGTTCCCTATTATACGTTTTTATTTTTCCTGAAACTATACGCGGTCAACTTTTAAAATATAGAATTGAAAATTTTAAACTTTTGCTCATGTATTGGAAGTAAATTTATTTCATCGATACTGAAATATGTTCAAACTAAAACTTTCGCACTACGATTGACTTAATTCCGGAAACTAAAAAAACTGAAAAAAAGCTTTCCAGTTTTTGAGTAATTTCAATGAAATATTGTGTATTTTACCCACATGTTTTTTAACTTATTTAGGTAGTGTAAAATATCGGCTCACTGTAGCCAACTCTTCGGGTTTTAAATGGAGTTGAGTCTCTGAATTTTATTTTGCATAGTAATTCAATAGAGTCATGTTAGTACGGTAGGTAATGGTGGTTTCATTGACACTATTGGTAGTCTACTAGCCAATCGCAATCCAATGCTAAAAAAACTGAAATATAAAATTACCAACAACCCAATGAGGTGCCTCATTATGAGGTATCTACCTATGTTGGTCCCGCCTGCTTAGTAGTTGTTGCTTAGGGTTTACTAATGTATTGCCAAAAATCGTTTCCCAAAGTATTACTTCTCAAACTATTTTCCGCAAATTATCACTTGGCAAAAAAACATTTCTCAAAACAACTTAAAGCAAATAAACAGTTAGCAAAAGTTATTATGGCAAGTTATTGTTTACCAAATAAATACCTACTTGGTCAAAATTCATTTTACCAAGCATTATTCAGTCAAAAGTATAATTTGACCAAATGAATAAAATGCGAAATGTAAACTAGAACAAAAATTTTTTTATTTGACTCAAAACTAAGTTTTTTAGTGAAATATTTTTTTTCGCTTTTATATAAAAAAAAAGAACTAACACCCGAAGTTTCAGGATGGAGCGGAGCGCAGCGAACCTATTTTTTAATCAAACAATTATTTGCTATATAACACTTGCCAAAATAAAACGTTAGCATAATAAACGTTTGTCTTAATAAAACTTGACGCAGTAAAATTATGCGAAATGATAATTTGACCAAATGAATAAAATGCGAAATGAAAACTTGCTAAAGTTTCATTTGGGAAATGAAACTGATGCCATAAGTTTATTAGGAAGTAAAATTTGGCGAAAAATACTTTGGCTAAACGGCGGTATCCCGTTGCTTAGCAGTCGGGTTGTTGGTTATGTTTTATTGCAGTTTTTTATTTTTGTCTTTTCAGTGATTTTTCCTTTCTTTTGTTGGCTTTATGCTGAATTCATATAGCCTACGATACTCGCGCAAACGCGTCGAATCAATTGAGATATTATTTGTCAAAATCTGTCCATTGGTTAAGGAGTTAAGAGGGAACATAGAATCTGACATACGAGTATGTACATACGTGCATACAACCTACAAAGAAACGTACATACATACATACATACATACATACATACATACATACATACATACATACATACATACATACATACATACATACGTACATACATACGAGCCAAACACATTACCTCCTTTTGGGCTCGTCGGGTAAATATTATGGCCAGCCTATGAAGCTACATCACACACATCACGAAAACACATCAACCATTACCTCGTTATGCTACGAACGACTTTCTAACCAAAATGTAAAGGTTCATTTGCCGTCGAATCCACAGTCAAAACCAGATCAATCTTTAGATTTTTGTTGCAATGTCGCTCATTACGAAATTTATTAAAGTTTCCGCGTGGATTGGTTGATGTGCCTTCGTCTGTACTAACTGAGACTGCACGCACAAGAAAACACTCTGTATACATACATAAGCAGCCTATATACGCCCAACTGTAGGGCACATGCCTTCTCTCAAGGAGAGAGTATGGGCTTAATCACCACGCGTGCCCACCGCGGATTGGCGATATCCCTAGCCAGGCTCCACGGAGGTGTAAAGTGATTAAAGATTCGGAGAGAAGAAAGAGAAAGATTAAAGAGTAATTATAGTTCGTACGGAAGTATTGATTAAGTTAGCATAAGTTTTTAAAGAGCGGTAGTAGCCTAGTGGGTAGAACATTGGATTCGGAAGCGAGGTTCGATTCCCAGTGCGGGCGTGTACCTATGACTTCGTTTTCTAAGTTATGTACATTTGTGAAGTTATAGTAGCCATAACACTCGCTAACTGTGAAGGGAAACATCGTGAGGAAAGCTGAGGGTCCTACAAATAATAATCCAGTGCAAACACAAACTAAAGAGGTAGAAATATAATGAACCGGCCAGCGGACGGTGTAACAATTTGTTTACATACTTATCACTCTTATCACCTATCCCGATGCTTACGCTTCTCTAGTCCTCAATGCGCAAATAATCGCTGTTATCACTGCAGAACGTCATAATATTTGAACAGTATGTGCTATGACATGTGTACGTTATCT
The DNA here is from genome assembly GCA_963969515.1 of Yponomeuta evonymella. NCBI lineage: Eukaryota > Metazoa > Arthropoda > Insecta > Lepidoptera > Yponomeutidae > Yponomeuta > Yponomeuta evonymella. The sequence goes on from OZ018362.1 coordinate 5,477,050, forward strand.
GCGTGTAAACAAATGGTTTATTTAAATGATGAGGTAATTGCCTGCCTATGTGTTGGGTAATAAATTAATGGCAAATATGAGATATTTTTAAGGATTAACGATACTTACAGAGTGATTTCTAAAAAGCGCGATTCATGAAATAACCCAATTAGGTAGAGTCTGTGTTTTACAAGATCTTTTGATTTGTGATTTTTCCCCAGATGATTTTTTTGTTTTTTTTTTATGTAATTCTACTAAATTCGCGCTTTACGCTCTCTACCAATATCGTAGATTAGTAAGTCATTATCCTATAGTAGTGGATCAATCAGTGTCATAGTGACAGCAGAAAGATCGTAAAAAAGCATAAATATTGTGGCGTCATAAAATATATTTATAGTGATCAGAAAATTTTCAAAAGTCGTCTCAGGAATTGCGCATCTTAGAAATATTTCTTTCTATTGCATTATTTTAACTATTTCGAACTTCTTAGAGAACACTGGGCACGGGTCAATGCACATCGTTCGTTAGATACTAAGGCACACTTGCACCACTTTGTTAAATGTGGCCTAGACAGCATTAAACTAAAACTCTTCACGCAAAAGTCATTTTAAATAGCGATTTAAGTGACTTTTAAGAAGTGGTGAAAGTTGGCCTAAATTTTCTTCTCATTATTCTATTCACATACCACAGCACTTGAAATCGCCAATCCGCGGTGGACACGCGTGGTGATTAAGCCCATACTCTCTCCCTGAGAGAAGGCCTGTGCCCTACAGTGGGACGCAAATAGGCTGATTATGATAAGGGGGCCCAGGAAATAACACTAGCGCCACCGAGGAAAGAAATCATATTCTTTTTTACAGATCAAATTTGCAAAAAGTGTCAGTACAATCTCTCAATCATGTTAATAGTGATTCTTAGGATCCATGGCCCTGAACCTACGGCAAAAGACCTAGGACTAGAATAGCATTAACGCCAGAAACGGCCGTTTTTGGCATAAATGTTATCTGGTCCCAGGTTCGTGATTCTAGGTTCTTTGTCGTGGGTCCTAAAAATCATTGTTAACGTGATTGAGAGATTGTACTGACACTTTTTGCAATTTTGACCTTTAAAAAAGATATGATTTTTTTTTTCCTCGGTGGCGCTAGTGTTACTCCCTGGACCCCCTTTAATTAAGAAATACACATTCCCTTTTTAGGGTTCCGTACCCGAAGGGTGCCAAACGGGACCCTATTACTAAGACTTCACTGTCCGTCTGTCCGTCTGTCTGACACCAGGCTCTATCTCATGAACCGTGATAGCTAGGCAGTTAAAATTTTCACAGATGATGTATTTATGTTGCGGCTATAATAACAAATACTAAAAACAGAATAAAATAAATATTTAAGGGGGGCTCCCATACAACAAACCTTGTCTAAAGACGGCGCTCACCATCTATCGGCCATATAACCTTCAAACCTTCATGTGGTTAAATGTCAATATTGAACGCTTTTTGTTGGTTTCTATAGATGGCGCTGTTCTCAAATTCGATCTTTGTCTAATGTTGTTTAGATACTGGTACGGAACCCTTCGTGCGTCAGTCCAACTGGCACTCGGCCGGTTTTTGACATTCTTACTAAATTAATCTTCGAATTAAATCGTTTGTTTATAGGTAAAAAACATCTTCTAGAACAGTGTATAATGTCTGAAGAGTCCGTCATTACCACAAAATAACAGTACTGCGCCCTTACTGTCACTGATGACTGACACAGCGCCCTTCAAACGCCCTACTAGACATGTTTTGCCGAAATGTAGAAAATGCCAAAGGGCCCGTTCGTCCGAATGTTTATTATTTACACTAGCGACCTGTTCCCGGCTTCGCAAGGCTGCCATTTATACTAATGTGGTGTCAGTGTGGTGTGATTAATAGTAGCCACGTCTCACGATATCTCACTAACTGGGAAAGCGGGGTCGAAAAATCGCCGACATTGTCTTACCTCCCGGATTTTTTGGGGATTTCACTCCACTCCGTATAGTACTGTCGACAACACTACCTTAACATTTTAGTTATAACTCCAGTATTACCTTTTCTTTCGACAGTACCTTTACATGCCTTGTGTACGGGTTTAAAGGTGTGATGTCGACTGCCATACCACATTAAATAACAAAAAAACCGGCCATGTGCGAGTCGGACTCGCGCACGAAGGGTTCCGTACCATTATCTATACAACATTTGAATATTTCAAGCGTATACCTGTTGCCGTTATTAATATAGAGCAAAGACGGCAAAAAATTACGTTTTTTGTATGGGATCCCCCCTTAAATATTTATTTTATAATGTTTTTAGTATCTGTTGTTATAGCGGTAACAAAAATACATCATGTGTGAAAATTTCATCTGTCTAACTATCACAGTTCATGAGATACAGCCTGGTGAGACAGCCTGATGGACGGACGGACGGATTTACAGCGGAGTCTTAATAATGGGTCCCTTACCCTTTGAGTCATCATCAGCCATTTGAAGCCCACTGCAGGACACAGGCCTCCTTCGTGGCATCGCAGTATGCGGTTGGACATGTGTCCTTATAATTTTGAGGAATTTTATGAAAATTTTGAATAAACAGGCTTATTTGTGTTTTCAATATGGTTATTAAGTTTTATCAAGTATGCATGTTAACTATGGATTCATAAATTTATTTGTTTTAGGATGTTTAATTAGATATTTCAATAACGATTATGTTTTGCTATTTTTAAATGATAATTCAAATCAATTCAATTCAATTCTGTTCAATTCAATTCAATTCAATGCAATTCAAGTCCATGCCATTCTATTCAATTTAGTTCAATTGAATTGAAATCCTGTCAATTCTACTTAGTTCTATTGATTTGAATTCAATTCAGTTTAGCTCAATGCAATCCAATTCAATTCAAGTTTTTTATTTCGGAACGCGTCCATGGTGTTTGTGAGCTGTTCTATGGAATTGATTGTGATATGAATTATTATTAATGTGTGTTTGTTTGTATTGTTTTTTGGCGACCGCTGAAAATCAGCGTCATGGTCTTCACCGATCATGGCAAAATGCTGAGCGGCGGCCATTTTGGGTGCCATTTTATACTTTTTTAAGGTACTAGGTAAGCGAAATTATGTATAACGTAATTCACACGCTAAACCATAACTGTTTTTTAGATTGATTGTGTTGGTCCCAAATAAACGTTTTCTATTCTATTCTATTCTATTCAATATTATTTTATTTTATATCAGAAAATTATTTATTTAATTATTTAATTGTCTAATTAATTTTGCTATGTATACAGTAAAATTACACAGTGTAATATTTTTTTATATCATACCATCTATAAGACTGTAATTTCTGGCAATAAACTGTTGAATTGAATTGAATTTAACCGCTTCCACTAAGCAATGATATTTTTTATATTATGTAAAAAAAAATGTATTAGATACTATAATTTTTGTGCTCTCCTTTCTCTCCATAACTTTGTTTTATTTTTGTGTTATGGTAATATGTGTTAAAATGGAAAGAAATAATTTTCACTTTCCCTATATGCTAGTGCAAACAACTCACTGTAAATGCAATGTATGCTTATAATATAAGCCACGATGATGATATCATTTAAATCATAACACTACTGCCGACATTGCAATCGTCTGTCAATCTAAATCCGACTGTATTCTGTAAGGGACAAGAGATTTGTTCATGGAGAACCAGAGCTTGCTCCGTGTGCCAGGTAACATCAATAAGGACTAGTGGAGTGATACGCCATGTGGAGTACCTATTTGCAATGAAGCCAGTGTGTCACAGAATATAAATATAACCAGAAGATTCTGTTTTAACGTATTGTAGGTGCCAAAAAACTGACGGCCATTCAAACAAATTGACTAACTTTACCCATGTTTTTGCTGGGTAATCAATTACTTTAATATGATTTTTTGCATCTAATAGACGCGTCACTTTTGGCATTCTTTAGACAAAGTTTCATTTAATTTTAACCTATGCGGTCCGATTTGTTCACTCAAATTAAATTAAATCATGCATACAATTTAGTAAACAAAATAATAATATTGATTGAACATGGGCATCGTCCTAGTGCCTTTAGAAAAAATGTTGCATCCTTATGATGCAGAAAATACCTCACAGTATATATTTTTATTGCCGCTCGTGTGGAACGCCACCTGCGTTGACACACTGGCGCGTTCCCATGTCACTCACACCAGCAGGGCCGCGGGCGCGGCAGCAGCTATGGCAAAATACCTCAAGTCCTTGGGGACAGCTACTTATTTGCGCCGTTTGGGGTCGAGACAATGGGTCCGTGGGACCCTGAGGCGCGTAAACTTTACAAAACAAATATCTACGCGCCTCATCGACTCGTCAGGCGACCCTACACTGGCTGGTAGCTACCTCGGGCAGCGCATCAGCCTGGCCATTCAAAGAGGTACTGCTGCCAGTATCTTGGAAACTCTCCCCAACGGCAGCGGTCTAGAGACATTTTTTTATAGATAATATTGATTGTAAATATGTAAATATTACGATAAATTTTATTACTTATATTAATATTAAGATGTATATAAAAGAAATGTAGGTAATTAGTGTAATATGTGTTTACACTATAATACGTATTTATATGTTCGCTTAGGCCACAGTCAGGGCCATGTTTCATAAAACTCCAATTTGTAATTTATTATTACAAATCCACGTATATTGCGTAGCAGAGTCTACTTGTTAATCTTTGGTTTAATCGACTTTGCAATGTCCATCGAATTATCATAGTAAACAATAAATTGTAGTTTTATGAAATAGGCCCCTGGCCTCCCTCTGAGTAGCACATTCTTACATTTTTAACTGTAGCAAAACTGAGTATTTATACTTTTAAGCAATGTGGTCTTAGATAGCACTGTAAGATATTTTCATTTCATATACCTGCTTAGTTTTTGATAAATAAATAAGAAGTTCCTAATCCCCTATTATTAAAATTTCTTGCCAATGTGTTTTAGTTATATATTAAACGGATCTAATCGCGGTTACTTATAGATAAATTTAAATAATATATAATCGCGATTAGACCCATACATAACTACGTATGAGCGTCGCGAGTCATTAAAAATACTAATGCATCTTTAATTGGCATCTAAATAAATATATAGAGTTGTTATTTATAGTGTTGTTCGTTCTTATACTTTCTTTGTGAAGTTATAGTAGCAATACCACTCGCTAGCGGTGATAAGATAAGATAAGAATATTCTTTATTGTACCAGGAAAAACACAAACATGAAATGTTTACAAAAATGCAGTACGATTGGCGGCCTTATTGCTTATAGCAATTTCTTCCAGGCAACCGACATGATGATGATAAAAACATGTGAAGAAAGCTGAGTGTCAGAGGTGTCACATACCTCAGTGCCTGAAATCGCCAATCCGCGGTGGGCACGCGAGGTAATTAAGCCCATTCTCTCTCTCTGAGAGAAGGCTGTGCCCTGTAGTGGTACGTATATAGGCTGCATTCAAAATATAGAATTACAAAAATATGTTTAAAATGTCCGTGATTTACTCGAGATACACCCGTGATATTACAATGATAAACTAAACTTTGTAATGAAATTATTTATACAGCGTGCAGTGGCCTTCACTCACACCGCAATAGATGGATGAGGGGACTACTCGGATGCCTGGGACACTGTTTTTAGATGGATTATTCTTGCCCACCACTTATACCATCCTGACAGCTTAGTCAGCCTAGCCCACAGGAAAGACAAGATTACGTGATAGAATCCTGTTAGAATCAATAAAAATGTGCGACGATGAGGGATGGATGGAGACGAGAGCAAAAGCTCTTAAAGCTCGTTATTTTGTGGCAATGTCATTACCATATCTGTGTTGTATTGCTCTTGCCTGTCCCGTGATATCGAACGCTTGATGTTTCAATCTGCGGCAAATTTCAGTTTGAACTCAAGTGCTGTCACATGTATAGGTAGGTATGTACCAGGCAGATTACCCAGAAACGGAGCTTGACACAATCACTCGCTGACACTTATATGTCATTGTGATCTGTTGTTTTTGAATCGTATGAGCTTCCTCTGCCCAGGAACGTGTTAAGAGACATAATATTGTTGATAAAAAATCTTTCTTGCACACGAAACATTGGTTATGTACAGAGGCGTACTTAAAAATGCTAAATAGCATTTTTACTAGTTAACTTTTGGTTTAAAGATAGAATGAATAAAAATATCAAAAAAATATCAGAATTCAAATAAAAAAAAATCAAAATTACTTTAGAAACCTATTTACACAGGTAAATAGCTCAGCACGGGTTAGTGAAGCAAAAATAATATATAATCAAAATTACTTGTTTATTACAGTGATAACAATAGTAGGTATCAAATCCTCCTTTTAAGTTTATATCTGTGTTAGGAGGAATCCGCTCTTCCGGTAGAGTATTTAAAATACGATGTTGAAAGTAAAACTAAAATAGATGAATAGATATATAGAGAACACTTTATTGCACAACAAGGTGAAAGAATTACACATAGTAGTTAAATACTATTAGTATTAAAATACTTACAATAGTTTTAAAATTGTATTAAAATTCATAAATACGAACTTTTAATTTGGGGAATGTACCAAAAGTGTACAAATATATGTAGTTTTAGGTTTGTACTTAAATTAAGTTAAGATACTTTCGCTTTGGCGTAAATAATTTGGTATAAAGAATTTTTAATCAATCAGTAATAGTGTTTCAGACATTTATGAAATTGTAAACCTAGCAATACGACTCGCTAACTGTGAAGGAAAATATCATGAGGAAACCTGAGTGTAGTGTACATCTCAGCGCTTGAAATTGCCAATCCGCGGTGAACACGCGTAGTAAATAAGCCCTTACTCTCAATCCGAGAGAACGCCTGTGCCCTGCAGTGGGACGTATTAGTCAATATGAATAAAGTATCTGAGATGTACCTCAGCTCTGCCATAGGCACATAATCGCTCTCTCTCGGTCTGAAGGAAAGCCTGTGCCCTGGTGCGGTGTGCGGTGGTAGCGCGGCACTAGAAGCGGCAGAAGGCCTCACATTCGGGAGGTCGTGGGTGCGAATCTCCGGCAAGTACTTAAGTTAGCCACATTTGTAAAGTTGTAATACCAATACTACTCGGTAACAGCAGGAAAACACCTGTGCCAACTGCAGCCATCGACGCTGACATGTCGGCGACTGCCGGCCGTCGACGCGTATTGACGACTGCAATTGGCACGCGTGCCACCCGTGTATAAGCGCCCTAAGTGCGGAAATCTCAGGTCTGACTCATCATCATCAGCCTATGCTTATCTACTGCTGGACATAGGCCTCTCCTATTGCACGCCACTGAGCACGGTCCTCGGCTATTCTCATCCAGCTCTTGCCAGCCGGTCTGACTAACAGTATCTAAATGCATAAGGATTCGGTGTGGTAGGCCATCGATTTTCTTGTCCTGCTATCCCCTGAAAAATAACCCTATACGAAGAATCGTAAAATAATGATCTAGTAAACTTTTTTGGGCTGATGTTGGTAACCCTGATACAGTAGAATTTATTTATTTTTACACATTAATTTAAACACATTTTAAGCAATACCACTGGCTGACGGTGAAGGAAAACATCGTGAGGAAACCTGGGTGTCTGAGCTATTCACATGCCTCAGCGCTTGAAATCGCCAATCCGCGGTGGGCACGCGTGGTGATTAAGCTCATACTCTCTCTCTGAAAGAAGGCCTGTGCCCTACATGGGCTTATATAGGCTGCTTATGGTGACACATTAAATACCAACCCGGCTTCAGGTTTGTAACATTTGGCCGTCGAGTTTTTTTTTTTGAAAAGTCAGTAGAAAATCACATCGGCTTTCAGGCGCGGAAATTCCGCTGTATTTTTCATTTGGCATCAGCGGCGTGCTGCCGATGCCGCTATGCAAATGCTGGCCAAAGCGCGATAAATAAGAGCAAATCCACGCGTTCAGCGACACAGTTTTTATTGTTTTATGACAGGGGAATATCCATTAAACGGGTGTCGACACCCATCCAGTCGCTGGGGCTGCTGATTTCGCGAATAACGGTGATGCTGTGAATTTTGAGCGAGCACACAATTTGCTATGAATCAGATTAAGGTTCTGTTTCGCAACGTCAGAATAATATGGGCGCTTTAAACCAAATGATTTGATAACACATTTATATCAATTGTGTTTTTATGGAAAATCTTTAAAATGATTTCTATTATTTTAAATATGTAAATATGCATTTTGTTATTTTGTAAAAAAAAGTTTGTATTTATTAAGTAGGTATGTAATATTTTCAAAATACAAAATTATTATATAATTTTTAAAAAGAAAGACTATTCTAACACAAATAATGCTAATTCACTTTGTTTTTTTATCTCTATTTAAGTATTTGATACACAAAATTCACTGTGTTGCCGTGTGATAAACCCCCTATTATAAAATACGTCCGTCAAATATTTCCAACAGGATTAATAAATGGTTTCACTACAACATAAACTTCATTGTCTAATCACGCTTTGTAACTCTTGAAATGTGAATTACTTTGTAAATAAGAAGTACTTGTCATGTTACTTTGAAGTACAGAATACGCAACAGTTTGATTAGACTATTAGATTAAGTTGTGTACTGTAAGAGGATGTAGTGACTAAAATTGAGTAAGGAATGTGACGTTGGTTCGGACATGGATAGGTTGAAGGAAGAAAGATTGACCAAATAAATATATCAAGCGAATGTGGGTGGAAGGACTGGTAAGCATCGTCCCAGGCGGACATACTTCGCCCAAATAGGGGATGTATTTGCAAAGGGAATAATACAGGCATGCATGCATACAACCACTAATGAATGTTGATGAAGTGAAAGAGATCTGTCAGAATCAAGGCAAGTGGCGAACCCTGGTCTTTTCCCACCGCTCCGGGATACAGGCGTGAGTTTATGTAATGTAATGTAAATTCTAAAATAAGAAAGCGGCCTTTTAATTTCATACTAACTTTACTGTCACTGAAAGATCAATGCCTTGATAATCAGTGGTATTGTGACAATATTCACGAATTACGATTACGATTACGAAGGTAATCCGGATACGGTCTCAATCATTGAATCATCCTAATCTGCTTAAATCAGTTACAAGCAACTCTTATCTATGGATTCAAGTATTAGTACCCTATTTCGAAAGTTCATTTCGTTTCATTCATCTCATTTCGCTTCATTTAGTCGTTTGACCAAAACAAGATGGAACCTACACTTTTACTCTTTAGAAGACGTGAACTCTTGAAAATAATTATTCTCACTTCATTGTAACATATTTATTACAAAATTATTGAAAATTACGATGTCACAGGTAAAATAAAAGTCATTTACTCCACGACATGGTCCGCTTTCGTTCTGGCATGTTGTGCGAAATTAATAGCTCGGTATACCGGGTGTTAACAAACTGACGCCCTTTCCTTTTCCTTTCCGCCCTTTTCTCTGCATCATATGCCTACCATCAAGCAAGCAGCGGGCTTATTCACGATGTTTTCCAACGTCGTGGTTTTCATCCTCAACATCGTGACGGAACCTGCGGCTTGGCTGGCTCCGCACGTATTGACTTTTTTTTCCTGTGGGATAGGCCGACTAAGCTGGCAGGATGGTATAGGTGCTGGGCAAGCCTACTCCATCTAAAAAACAATGTCCTAGACACTTCAGCGTCCGAATGGTCCCTTCACTCATCTGGTGAATTCTATAAATAATTTCAATACGTAGATGCAAAGGCCAAAGTTTTTATACCATCAATAAAAAAGCCCCACACGTTTTTTTGGCCCCACACATCCATTGGCTTAACGCAACGTCTACAAGTAAGCGTTAACTTTTAGCTCAAACTACGCAACGTGTTACGCGGCACTGGAGTCATCTAACGGTTTGCATCAAGAGGTCCTGAGTAATGGCAAATTTGGTCTACTCAACGCTTTATAAATTAATCACAGGCGACACGTAGTTACATAGTTATAGCCCACGCCGAGGCGACACGATTTCGTTGCATGGGGTTTTTGCAAGTGACCCCCTACTACCGATAAGACAGACGTCTCAAAAACATCATGAAAGTATGTAAATTTTTTCAACCATATTTGGGAAATCAACGGCTTAGGAGTCATGTAGGTTCAAAGCCACAGTTTTTTATTTAATTTGTTGTGTAATGCCCAACAAATTTACTTTGCCAAATTAATTTGACTTCGCGTGGATGTATTTTGTATCTCATTTGCGGAGGACGCGGGATGCAACTTAGAATTATTGGACGTTAGTTAAATTAACAAATATTTTTAAAAAAATGGGTCTTACGTATCTATCTATCGGAAACTCCAACTGCTCTGATTTTTGTAATAAGTTAGCTGCCGGGCATTATTCTAATCCATCTAGTATCGTTTACCGAATATTTCTTCCCAAGGAACCTTATAAAACTAATTTCAACGCGAAATACATTTAAACATTGCAACTGGTTTATATATGCTCTTTGCTATATGAACGCGGAACGTTAAAAAAAATATTGATTTCGGTCCGGCGTCAATATTTTAACACCCTATATGGCCCCTGTCAACAACGTGCTAAAGTCAAAATGTGAGCCAAATTAAATTTTCTCCCTTTGCGTTTCGCACATACACCGAGTTTTGTTTCGTGTTACGAATTTTTGATTGTTGCAAAACCATTTATATTACAAACGGGCAATTTTACAATAATAAATATAGGAAGGTACAGACGACACCACATCAAACTTGTGTTAGTATTTTCGGAACGTAATTGATAAGAGTGCACTAATGTTTATATGACTCAGTCGACTGTACACTTTTAGCCTCAGAACACCTTGCCATGGATTGAGGGTCCAAAGGTTTTTCATAGAGCCCTCGTTGGAAATTATCTGTGGAATAACCTCTTCAAGCAATGTGTCTAGTCGCCGTTTTTTTTTTTCATAAGACATTCTCGCACTTGGCGTCTGTCTCACCCATGGATGTAAAAAAAAGAAGATACCTAAAACTGTTCGTCTTACGGTGTCACGTCTGCCGGAGGTCGTGTTTTGTATTCCCAGTGGGGGCCGCCAAACATTTGTGGTTATGTTTCTATGGGGGGAAGCCGCGAGACATCATAAATGCAAAATAATTGCCCAAAAGAGTCTGAATAAGATGAAATATCAGAAAATCAGTCACGCCTCGCCTCGAAAATTTTACAGGAAAAAAATGTTAAGTTATCCGCGGGTCACCTAACCCGGGATTAAACTCTTCGTTTAAAGCCCGGCGTCCATTAGAGCAGAGTCGAGCCAAAGCGCCGAATCACAACGGATTGGGCGACTCGGTCCGGCGCATCGTTATTGGACGCAGTTTTATTATCAATGTATGTGTATAGTAAACATTTTCTTTTTCGATTAGACTCGGCGAATCTGGTGGTCCCGAGGCCTTGTCTTGCACCGTTATTCATCTTAGAAGCCAATAGACATACACATGTGTTGTCTTTTTTAGCTTAGTGATTATCAGCTGTTATTGAAGCTGTACCACTAAGCTAAATGAAACTTGGCAAACTCAAACCGCAAGCAAAAAATCAGTCACTGACTCGGTCCCACGGGACGGCTACTGTAAACGTGGCGGAGACGGGCGGATTTTAGGCGGCCAATCACGGAAAAATCACAAACTCACGAGGGATGATTCAAATTATACAAGAACGAAAATCCATAAGATGATCCGAATAACGGGATAACAGATCTACAGAAAATTAATAGAATATCATATATAGCTGGGTAAACAAAGACCGGAGGCGGCCAATCAATCAGAAATAAAAAAATTCAACGTACAAAATTTACATTCCGTTTATTAAAATATCTGTGGTTGAATATCAATCTACAGTGGCTGAATGTCAATGCTGCCTTCGGGTTGGTTTGCAGAGGAAAAAAGCAGCAGCGAAAAAATCTCCACCCTGACCATCTTTTTTCAAATAATCTTAAACCTAATTCATCAGTTTCTACCTAAACGATAAAGATTTCATAATTGCCATCAATAACTTTGATTGCCATTAGTTACTTTGCTTACAAAAGTAGAAAAAACAGCTGCGGCCAGACATACCAACAGCACCCGTTCACGAGTATAACGCAGGAGTCAGCCATCACTTTAGAAGGAAATAGGTGACCCGGCCACCACGCCACCATTTGAAGGACCTTTGGCAAACCTGCATGAGGCAGACTAGCAGAATTGCCAATTGAAACATGGGTCGCACGATGGGGCGAGTCACGCGTTTGACAATTAATGTACTGGAAAGTCGCGACATTTGGCGTTAACACGCATGACTCGCGTCATCGTGTTACCTATGCTACAATGTTTGTATGGAGAAACAAGATATGATAGATTTTTTATTCCAAACTTCACAGAAGTACGACTGTAAATAAGTGAATGAATACGTATTTCAGGCTTTTCCAAAATTCAATCCCTAGGAGGGTGAAAAAGGGTGCCAAAGTTTGTATCGGGCGTAAAATATTTGTGGTCAGATTTTATTGAAACTTAGCACAATGGATATTCAATAAAGTTTATCAAACACGTATTTTACATTTTTTCAAAATTTAAACCCCTAAAAGGGGTGGCAAATTTTCGTACGAGGAGTAAAATATTTTATGGTCAGGTTTTACTGAAACTTCATCTTTGTCGACATAATTGATGACACACATTTCACGGTTTTCCACAATTCACTTCTTAAGGGGATGAAACAGGGGTCCAAAGTTTGTACGGAGAAAAAAGATCAGATTGTTAATTTTATTCAAAACTTCACAGTACTTCTGTACACTCTGTAAACTTTAACCCATTAAAGCGTGAAAGTCTTACTAATAAAAGGCGAAGTTCTGACTCACTCGCTCATCAACGCCCAGCCAAATCCGATGGATTGAGAAAGATAAAATTTTACACAGATGCAGACAAGAAATAAGGACGGATTTAATAAAATTAACCCCTAAAATAGTGGTCAGATTTGCACGAAGCTTAGTACAAATGTAAGTCCACAAAATTGATGAGACATCTATTTCGCGGTTCTTCAAAATCAATTCCTAATTTATTGAAACTTAGTACAAATAAAACTCGAAACAATTTATGACACGTGTATTTTATCGTTTATCAAAATTCAAGCCCTAAGGGGGTGAAAAGGGGTATCAAAGTTTGTATGGACAGTAAAATACATATGGTCAGATTTATACGAAACTTGGTACTACTGTAAGATAAGATAAGAATATACTTTATTGCACACAAGAAGCGAGACATAAAATATGAAAGTACTGTAATACTAATACTGTACTTCAATACTTAACATTGAGGAAACCACCTATCACGGTTTTTCAATTTTCAATCACTAAGGGTGAAATAGAGTGCCAAAGTTTGTATGGAGAGAGACATATTTGGGGTCATAATTTCTTTGCACTAAGTACAAATATACTTCAATAAAATTTATGAAAGATGTTTTTCTCAGGCTTTTAAAATTCAACCCCTATGAGAGTGGTAAACAGGGGTGCCAAAATTTGTATGGAGAGTAAAGTATTTGTAGTCGGATTTTCATGAAACTTGGTACAAATTTACGTGAACATAATTGATGAGAAATTATTTCACGGTTTTTCAAAATTCAACTTCTAAGGTGGTGAAAAGGGGTGCCTAAGTTTGAACGGGGAGTAACATAATAATATTTTTGGTCGGATTTTCTTGAAACTTAGTACGTACCTATGTAAAAAAATTCACGGTTTTTTTATATTTTTATTTTTTTGTTTTAGCGGAAAGGGGAAAGTTGACGCGAGTAGTAAAATATGGTTGAATTTCCTTGAAACTTAGTACAAATGCAAGTCAATACAATTTTATGAACTACGTATTTCACAGAATTTTAAGCTTTAACCCCTATGTGGGTGTAATAGAGATGTCAGTAGTAAACATTTTGTGGTCTCATTTACTTACCCTACTCTATGTCAAGAGAGTTGGTCTCATTAGGATTTGAAGAATACTACACACTTCCAATGTCAATTAATAAGTCACAGTAACAGTAATTGAAAACAGCATTAATTGATCATACGTTGCCTGCTCTAGAGTGAGCTCTTCAAGCTGGTCGTCGAGTGTGTTAACGTAGTATAAAAAGAGGTTGAGAAATACTTACATAAATTCATAAACTCACGCCTGTATCCCAGAGAGGTAGGCAGAGACCAGGGACTGCCACCTGCCACGATCCTGACAGATCACTTTCGCTTCCTCAACATTCATTAGAAAGATTTAAGGTTAACCAAACACTTAGTTATAGACCCAGTTCTCGAAATTTACAATAGGAGCACGAGTCGTTTTAAAAAAAAGATTTACTAGATGAAACCTAGGCCATAATTAAATGCTAATTTACACTTTTTTTTTAATATACATTTCACATGCGCTAAAACTAAAGTCCACGCGGACGAAGTCACGGGCAAAAGCTAGTCTAATATATAAAAATATCGTCTCACAGTGTTTGTTAACGAACTCCTCCGAAACGGCTTCACCGATTTTTATGATAATTTTTTGCGTATATTTGGTAGATCTGAGAATGGGTCGTAGGCTAATTGATATGGCAAAACAACGTTTGCCGGGACAGCTAGTATATAGGTACAATAAATCCCTAATAAAATATAACATACTTAACAGTAATTATTGTAGGTAAGTGTAAATACACAAATTTTACCCAAATAGTAATTCGCTTATCTACGACCTAAATTATCATATGTAAGTGCCTAATATCAAGCTTACGATTCGAGTCGCCTAGTGGACAATGGAAATAAACCTTTTTTCAGTTATATTTATTCACACAAAAAAACGACACACCGATAAATGCCAAGTCCACAATAGGCAATGTCAAATCGAAAGCTCACATAAGCCAGCAAACACATTCCTTATCAACACGCAAGTCGCAACCCATTTCATCCTTCCTTAGGAAAATGTAACTAAGTACCACAGAAGTTAAACGGACAAAAATGTACTTGCAGGTGACAGGGTGAGAAGGTACTACGGCGTGTCAATCAATCCCGAGAACTGAAACAGTTGCGTGCGCCTTTTATTTATGATATTAAGTATTACGTATCTGTGGAAAATTCTGAGGAATTGGCAAAATGCTATACAAATACTATATTGACTCTAATATTTTTTATCTCATAAGTTTGTCATTTCTGTTTTTTCTCCTTGAATAAAAACAATAAACTCACATTGACCAACAATAAGAAGATAAGTTACTTGGGACATGTGCTTCCAAGTGAACGGTACAGACTTCTTCTTCTTCTTCTTTCATGTTGGGAAAAAATGAGGGAAAGAGGCGCGCTGGTAGAAAAAGAAAATCACGGCTCCGTAACATCAGAGAATGGACTGGAGTTGCCAGCGTTGAAGATCTATTTGGCTTGACACAGAAAAGAGAGGAATATGCAGAGCTGACGGCCAACCTCCAGTAGAGGATTTCCACTGTAAAGTGTTTACCGAATCGACAACAATATAAAGACCAATATACACATTTCGGGAAGCATTTCAACTGGCTACTATTAAGGTTAAAGAGAAAAAAGATTTTAAATCTCAGACTGACAAACGTTATAGGTGATGGTGTCCCGTTGTCACCTTTCGGGTACAAAACCCTTACCACTTCCCTGAAATCTACCTAACATTAAATTCACTCGAAACTGAAGGAATCGTTCTGCTTCCATTGAGCGGACGTAAGAATTCCCGCGAACCTCGAGTGAACGTTGGAATGTCAATAAAAATCTCGTGGCGGGAGTGCCTTTCCTTCCAGTTGGTTTAATCTTTTCTCCGAGGTCGCTTTGTATTCCTCAAGCCGCGTTGAGCGCACTAATGCCTCAAAGAGGCGAAGACGATGTTGGTGAGATTTTCAGTTCGAGATACATGCAAATTTTCCTGTCAAAAATATCTAATATACTTATAAAAATCTCGTGTCGCAGTGTTTGTTATCGAACTCCTCCAAAACGGTTTCACCGATTTTTAAGAATTTTTTTGTGTATTATTGTGTATTGTAGTGGGTCTGAGAATAGGTTGTAGTCAAATTAATATGTCAAAACAACGTTTGCCCAGTCAGCTAGTCATAGTATAATATATTCACTTCAGTTGTCATCCTAATATAAGTGTGAGAGACCGACTTGAACAAAATGTCTGATCAAAAAAGATGTTAAGTCAAAATCTAAATGAAAGAAAAATACTTATGGTTATGAATTCATTAGTTTTGAAAAAAAAAATGCATTAATTCAAATCGAAGGCGATGATTCACAAAATAGTTCCTTGTTGTATAAAGCTACGAAAAACTCTATAAATATTTGCCACTTCATTTAACCTTAGAAAAACGGTGTTCGGTATGTTTTTTCCATTTTTTAGCCAACTTGGAGGTGTGACAATATAGCTAAGTTAAAATATTATAAGTAAAAATACTGCTTTTTTCATTATTCCAAACAATTATCGGCTGTGAATGTGAATGTGCCGATTTTCAATTTTCCGTATGAATGAACGGTAGTTCTATGGAATGGGTTGAATAAACGTCCCACAACAGAGGACAGATCTTCTCTCAAACATCACGTCGCCCACAGGTTTCCCTCCGACACTCACGTTTCCTCACGTTGTTCGATGTCCTTCAAAGCAAACAAAATGTAGTTTGACGTAGCCACAATCACAGAAAACGTACCTATTGAGTTCAATTTATTTACATAGCCTTGTTGAAGTCACACACAGAAACTGGGCTCTCCGTCGTTGCCTTTGAAGAATACCGGTACGTGTGTCAAACCTGTGGAATTGATTCTGTTCAGAAAGCCTCGTGACGTGAGACGGAATTCCTTGCACCTGATAACACAATTTTTAGACCTACAATTCATAAGAATATTTTATAGCCACATATAACAAAGCCTAAGCAAGTAATTATTCTTAAAGTAAGAATAAATTGACAGCTGAAATAGTACCAAGTTAGTGTATGTTGTCTGTGTGTGTGTGTGTTTGTGTGCGTGTGCGTGTGTGTGTGTGTGTATGTGTGTGAGTGTGAGTGTGATTGTGTGTGTGTGTGTGTGTGTGTGTGTGTGTGTGTGTGTGTGTGTGTGTGTGTCTTTATTTGAGAGAGAAAGGTACTGACGAAATGTGTGATTACGTGTTATTGTGTGAGTTTGGTTGGTTTACTAAGACAAACTTGATAAAAAGTGGATGCAATAAAATAAAACTGAGAGGTGTTATCAGTAAATTAACAGCTTGCCGGTGTGCAAAAAACTTTGTACTTTTGCAATGCACATCGAATTGTCATAATAAACTATGAATTGTAGTTTTATGAAACGTCTTACTGCTAGCGTACAGTTCACAAAACATCGCAATATGTAAACGTATGTGGCAAACTAATGATTTTGTGTGTTTTTTGACCTTTAATCTTTTATTGGAGGAATCGTTTTACTGTACATTATAATATTTATTCCTTTGTCTATAAAATAAAGTATAAAGAATGCTTGGTTCGCGCTGACTGACGTCTCGGGGAGATCCCGGCTCTCGCACCACAAAAATATCAAAATGCAGAGGGCGTTTCCAAATTATAATATTTGATTGCCTCAATTTCCGCTCTTCTGTCCACAGCCACAGCGTGATTCAATATACGAGTAATAACATGCCACAAATATTTCAGCAGTTATTCGCTAGTCGAGTCAATGATTTCTTTTTCGCCTGTTACAATTTGATTTATGATGACTCATTTTATAAATCAAATTAAGCGGGTTCCGTGTGGCGCTGGATTAACAATAGCGTCCATTCTTGCAACGTACGACGAAGAAAAAACCGGCCAAGTGCGAGTCGGACTCGCGCACGAAGGGTTCCGTACCATTATCTATACAACATTTTGATATTTGAAGCGTCTACCTGTTGCCGTTATTAATATCGAGCAAAAACGCCAAAAAAATCACGTTTTTTGTATGGATGCCTCCTTAAATTATTTTATTCCGTTTTTAGTATTTGTTGTTATAGCGGCAACAGAAATACGTTATCTGTGATAATTTCAACTAACTATCGCGGTTCATGAGACAAAGCCTGGTGACAGACGGACGGACGTACGGACTGTCTGTCCAGACAGCGGAGTCTTAGTAATCGGATCCCTTACACTTTGGGTACGGAACCCTAAAAATGGACTTTCAAGATGGACATAAACTATAGATTATCACGTCAAAGTTAAAGCGTATTTCGTGGTTACCATTTTTGCAACGTACGACGAAGATAAAGCAGCGCCTGGAGGCCTTAAATAATAATTTTGAATTGTTTTGTCCTGATACTTACGCAAATGAAGCCATGGATACAGCTAGTATTACACCATGAATTTTGGCAAGTCAGGGTTAATATGTTAAGGCTACGTTTGTTCCTCAGGTTGATAAAGTGGTGGTTTGAGATGAGCGTCCCTAACAATAGCTAACAAATGCGCTAGTTTGTTTTACTTTAGGTACAGTCGAAGACATAAGGATCGAGCTGCTTTGGACTGTGTCTATATGTTGTACGGTAGGCGGGACACTGGAATACATCTTCGATCTAAGCATGTGCCCGAGTTTGGTTGAGACACTGCCAATATAAAGAATGCTGCGCCACATAAGGTTATAACATAAAATCCGCCGATCGAATTACCTAATTAAATCAGTGTTAATACGTATTAGGTATGTAACCTTCACAATAAAAATATCCAAGTGAAGTAGGCCGCAAAACAAAAAGTACTGAATAAAATCGCTAAAACAACACAAACTACAGGGTCAAAATAGAAGCAGTTTTAAAACTACCTTCGCCATTTAACGTTGATAATAATGGTGTGGATATTGTAACCCTGGAAAACCTGTGTAATGCTTGGCAGGATTGATAAAGCCATTTACAACGAGAAAATAATGTATATACAGAAGGCAGTTCAGTCAACAGTAGGTCAACCTTTACATTTTTGTTGCAAAATCGTCCGTAACGTAACTGAGTAAAACCTCGATGATTTGACTGCCTCGTTGGTCTAGCAGTTAATATACCAAAACAGAGGTCTTAGGTTCCATTCCTACCGAAATTATTAACATATGACGTTACCATAGCACAGGTTATCATACTCGTAGTTTGGCACCAGGACTAGTGATTGTGTTGTGTGGTAGTTATTTACTTATTTCTTTGCTGATGACTGTACATATATCAGGTACACAGCAGAAGGCTCGTATTTATTCATTCCTAGGTTAGGTACTTCAAAAAATGCTATAACTTCTTCAAGCTTTCATTTTCTCTAGTGGTTTCTATCCAAGTTGCAGTAATTGCACGCACTTTAACATAAATTATAACAACATTAAAATAGGTTAGTGCATAGTCTGAGAGAGTCCCATGTGAACAGTCGACAGCAGATCAACGTTTACATTTTAGTTGCAAAGAAGCCCGTAACGTAACTGAGTACAGTAAATCAATCGATCCGCCCGTACACGTGAACTCCTAGACATAGGCCTCCTCCAAGGCACGCCACTTATTTCTATCCTCGACGATCCTCATCCAGCTACTACCAGCAATCTGCCTCAGATCGTCAGCCCAGCGTGCTGGTGGGCGTCCCACGCTGCGTTTACCAGTTCGCGGTCTCCATTCGAGAACCTTCGTACACCATTTACTATCGGTTCTTCGGCAGACGTGACTAGCCACTTCAGCTTTCTAAGCTTAAGGGCTGTGTCGATCACCGGCTCCTATATTACGGGCACCAAATCCTGAACCATTCCATTCGTATAACTGTCAAATATCCGTGTGGCGCCGGATTAAGAATAACGTTACTCCATTTCCTTCCGTGGATGTCGTAGAAATCATTTACCATAAGACGGGCAGCAGCGTCTTCCTGAGATTCCAACCGCATACTGCGATCGCCAACCCACCTGCCAAGCGTGGCGATTATGGCAAAACCCCTCGTGATTATGAAAACTACGAAGGAGGCCTATGCCCTGCCGTGGGTGTCAAATGGCTGATGATGAACTGTCATATTCCTTAATAATTTGTATTGCAAACGCCAGGATTACGACAGGATTCAGTGCGCATAATAAGTACATACGGAGTGTATACAGTACACGCGAGTAAGGGTTTATTAGTTAACTGTACTACGCTATTGAAATAGGTCACATTGATATCTCAGCGGAAATAAAATATCCCCCATGTTTATGAAACTGAAACGGTCTGGATGCAGTACAATGTTGGTATTTATTGCATTTCCGTACAGCACTTGCTGGGGCAATTGCGCTGAGCTAGAGCTGGTCATATTTTATCCTTCATTGACTCGGGGACGGAACAAAGTTTATCCATTTAACAGTTTCAGTATAATGAATTGATTTAAGTTTACTCGAGCGGCAAGGACCGCAGACCGCGGCGACGTCAGTTGTCGATTTCTCAAGCAATTAAGCGCGTAAACAGACACTATCTTGCATTGAGTGTGGCTTTCAGTCAGCATCTGTAGCATAGCAATGCAGTTATTTGCAGCTGATACGCTGAAATGTGAGAAAAATAAAAATGAAACGTATCCCGGTACGTACCAATGACTTTGTATTCTAAGTTACGTACATTTTTATCTGTACGAGTATATTCAGTTTTAGGGCATCATGAAACAATTCAAAGTAGTGGCATCATACGTTGCTGTTCTAAGGGCCAGTTTCTGAATTGAGAATTTTGCTAAGTAAATAGTTAACTGTAGTGCTGTCTCTTCGAATTTCTCAGAAACGAGCGTGACAGAACGTATTTACTTAGTGGAATTGTCATTTCAGAAACCGGCCCTTAATCGTTAAAATAAATTGGGAACACATGGGAAATTGGGAACACAGTTTATGAATATTTATTTGTGGTATGTATACAAAGTCCAGCATAATTTCTTATTCAAATGAGTAGTAATACTAATTAATCTAATTTGTTTGTGGATTAAGTACCAACAGTTTAAGTTATACATACTTGAGTTTTAACTTACGAGTAGCAAATATAAGCCGACTTATTTGTCAACTATCTTAGTATGGGTAAAAAATTTCGTTGTCAAAATGTGTAAATCTTATGAGAGCAGAATTTTGTAGCAGAGATTGATCTTCCGGATTGCGTTTGAGACACTGCTTTGTTCACAAAAGACTTTATTATTTAATTGGTTTATTTGTAATTTGTAACTCATCCAAGTGGCAGGAAGGCGCTGGATGCAGACCGCTTCCAACCGGTCTTTTTGGAAATCCATGGAGGAGGCCTATGTCCAGCAGTGGACTTCTTGTGGCTGAATGATGATGATGATGATGATTTGTAATTGCATAATTTGTAAGAGCCAGAGCAGATTTGCTTTTCTTATAGGCTGTATCGATCACTTTAGTTCACCTAAGAACAAAAAGAAGTGGCCAGCCTTGGGCTGACGTCGGTAAAAATCAGTAACAATCAGCCCACCGCTACCTAATGCCTTTTCCTCCAAATGCCACGTCTCACTGTCCCTTGCCATCAGCTTTCACGGACCTTTCACTGACTCCACATATCATCTATATCACCTAATTTTGTGAAGGCCCTGGTATGATGATGATAAAGATGACTTATTCGTCGGATTGTTAAGTAAATCGCTTTGCACTGGGTGTCATATTTGCTTGATAAAACTTATTTTTCTTCTGAGGTGTTCCAAGTCGGATTATCACTTAAACCCAAAAGACCCAGGGGTGCGTTTTTCTGAGCCGAAACAACTTTAGTCCCTTGCGAATACAGCGCTTTACCAATGAATTGTATACCTGACCGGTCTGCTTGTATAATACATATTGCAAACGGCGTGTTTGTCTCTACGAATAAATAATGGCACGTAGCGTTTGCTCTTACGGTCGTACGTGTATCTTGTTACATTAACGTACAGATAGACGAAGCTAACAATACGCGAGTTTGCGATCAAAATGTTTGTAAGTATCAAAAGATGTGCAATATCTAGAAGTAGCTGCTTTTAATTCTGCCATCCCTCTCGCTTGCACGTATTCACAATTGTGACCATTTAAATACATACATACATAAACTCACGCCTGTATCCCAGAGGGGTAGGCAGAGACCAGGGACTGCCACTTGCTACGATCCTGACAGATCACTTTCGCTTCCTCAACATTCATTAGTCGTTGCATGCACGCACGCCGGTTAAGGGTACTTTTTATCTTGCCCTTTGCTAATACATCCCCTTTTTGGTCGAAGTATATCCGTCTGGGTCGTCCCTTACCGGCCCTTCCATCCACCTTCGCTCGATATATTTGTTTTGTCAATCTTTCTTCCTTCATCCTCTCCATTTTAAAAAAAGAAACATTTTACTTATACCTACTTTAATTTGGAAAATTGGCACGAATAATGCCGACAAAATAGGTAAATATATACAAATTAAAATATTTATACATGACAGTAATTTTCGAGGGAAGTTTGCAGAGAACATATGCTTTCATGCAATCCTCAATAGCAGACTCTCTGTTAGGCAGGCTGCATGAAAGTCCCAACAGCATCCTCTTATTGTATTCGACAAGTTTGACTATCCCATTCTGAGGAATTGGACGAAAACGCACCTCTGAAACTTAAAATAATATTTCCACACGATTTAATCTTTATTAAAATTAGCATTCTAGTAATTAGGGGTTAAAGTATGAAATTGCCGTTTTATTGCAATAGGTTCTTTGAATTGACATAGAATCTTCATGGTTTGAGGTTTTCGAATGAAACTTTTTTCAAATGGTTTCTATGATGTTCTTTTTTAAAAAATGTGAAACATTTGAATATTGACTTTCAATTGTTTTTGTTATTCAATTTAGACAAGAAAGATGGATACTGCGAAAATTCGAGTGATTTTTGAATACGAGTTCCGACGCGGAACTAACGCGGCAGAAACAGCCCGCAATATCAATGCTGCGTTTGGAGAGGGGTCTACTAATGAACGCACCGTGCGATTTTGGTTTAAACGCTTTCGTGATGGAAATTTCGACTTAAAGAACGAGCCACGAGGAAGACCGCCCACACAGGTGAATAACGATGAATTAAGAGAGATAGTGGAAGCCGACCCTAGTAAAACTACCCAGGAATTAGCGGCATGGTTTAACGTTACCTTACCCACAATATTGACTAACTTGCGTCAAATCAATAAAATAAAAAAATACGAAAAATGGGTGCCTCATGATTTGACTGATCTGCAGAAAGAAACGCGTGTTGAAACTTGTGTTGCCTTGTTGAACCGGTACAGAAATGAAGGAATATTGGATCGAATTGTAACATGTGATGAAAAGTGGATTCTTTATGATAACCGGAAAAGAAAAATGCAATGGCTGACCCCAGGTCAAATGCCACAACAGTATTCAAAAATCACTCGAATTTTCGCAGTATCCATCTTTCTTGTCTAAATTGAATAACAAAAACAATTGAAAGTCGATATTCAAATGTTTCACATTTTTAAAAAAAAGAACATCATAGAAACCATTTGAAAAAAGTTTCATTCGAAAACCTCAAACCATGAAGATTCTATGTCAATTCAAAGAACCTATTGCAATAAAACGGCAATTTCATACTTTAACCCCTATTATTAACAAGTCTGTGCAAAATCTGTAATTTCGGATACTTCCGGGGACCATTAGGTTGATCGTTTATGCGTAGTGTTTAGTAAGGAGCATAATAATAGAATGGTGTAAACAGTTATTTCAATGATAGGATGTGGTATACAGTTAGACACAGACCCAAGATATGCCCTGATAGATTATCCAGGGACTAATAAATCAAAATACTAGAAAGGAGTTCTGTCATTTGACGCCCACTGCAGGACATAGGCCTCCTTCGTCGTTTTTATAAGCATGAAAGGTTTTGCCATAATCGCCACGCTTGGCAGGCGGGATGGCGATCGCAGTATGTGGTTGGAATCTCAGGAAGACGCTGCTGCCCGTCTCCTGGTAATTAATTTCCTTAGTCGCCTTCTACGACATCCACGGAAGGAAATGGAGTGACGCTTTTCTAAATCCGACGCCACGCGGAGTGTGTGTGGCTATATTTTTTAAATTTTGGGTTGGTATGTTCGCGCATAACTTCCTCGCTTATGGCCTGATTTTAATAATTCTTCCATTTTAATCTCATTAGAGCCCGACCTCGATTTTCGATGATATACCACGGAAGTCATTTTTACTGTTTTTTTATAGCTAGTACTCCAACAAACGTAGATATCTAAACGTGACCAAGTATATCTCTAAAATTCATAGTTGTTCAATATAATATTAGTACAGAAATGGTCGTTCCATTGACAGTATTTGTAGTCTGGTACCCAATCGCATTCCAATAGTAAAATAGTATAACCCGTGCAACTTAACTCACCTTTAGTACACTTTCTTTTGTGCAATGGATAATTCTTAATAATATCCTCGCCTCGTTCATCATCATCATCATCATCAACCCTTTGACGCCCACTGCAAAACATAGGCCCCCTCATGGTTTTCCTAACCATGAAGGGGTTTGCCATAATCACCACGCTTGGCAGGTGGGATCACCTCGTTGGTCTAGCGGTATCACGTCTGATTACCATGCCGTAGGTCGTACGTTCGATTCCCACTGAGGCCACCGTACGTTAGTACAAATGGCCTAAGTCTGGTTATATTTCCATGCTTATAAAGACCGGGACCAGGGAGTGATTGCGTTGTGTGGAAGTTAGTTACACTGTATTTACAGTTTGGTACAATTAAATATTAATTTTTTTGTTTTTATAACTTGTGAATAAATAAACTAAAAAAACAACTATTATTTTTTCGCGAGTAACCGCTTACCGTTGGCTTAGTAATAGGGAAAACGTATGTCACGGATACCTAAGTACTTCTAGTAACATTGTTTGCGCAACTAACCGCTTATTTATCTTCTCTGCAGAATAATACATGAGTCATTTTAAATACCCATTTATCGAGTACTGTGCACGGTACCGCATTGGAATGCCAATGATGCCGCTCTGTAACAACTAAGTGCGCCGAGTAGGTACAGACTACGCCAAACATCATGTACAAAGCGCAGTAGTTGAATTTGTCCCTCTTTGGCAAACTGGACCGCGTTTCATACAACTACGATGGGGAACATGTGTCAAACTTAGATTGAAGTAGCATTGCTTTTATACCATGGAAGAAGTAAACTCGAAAAAAATTAAAAAAATAAATCATAAAAATATTTTTGTCGGAGTTTTCCGAGCCCCAAAAAATGCAAAAAAATCAAGTTACTTTAATAATAAAAACATAATAGATTTCGTTTTAATAAAAAATATAATTTTACGAGATTATCCCAATATTGACAAACGATTCATAGGTACATTATAAGGTGTTACGTGCATCATAGTTGTGATATCATAGTATGAGTTAGATTCGTATGGCACGTGCTTGTACCACGTGACTAGAATAACTTTTGTCTACAGGTCACATTATGAAAAGTATTACTCGGAGAGAAAAGCGCAGATATGCGCTTTGCTTGATCATCGGCGTTTAACAAGCATTTGACTAGTAGCTCACCCATCCTTATCCCAAAGTCATTCTATTTCAAATGAGTCAGGCAACTGTCCATGAATAAGTTGGACAACCACGGGGAGGCGACACATCCTTGTCTCACACCCCTGGGGATGCTAAGCCAGTCAGTATACGCTTCATTAGTTCTAACGCAAGCACTGGATTCTTTATAGAGAGCCTTCAGAGCTCGCAGCAAGACGCTGACCACCCCATGCATGGACAGTACCGACCACAGGTCATTCCTCACCACCCAGATTCATATATATTTTTTATTTCAATATGTATAAAGTTTGCATCTACGTAATGAGATGATTTATACAGCGTTCAGTGGGATTTGGGCGATCACCTGCACTCACACTAGATAGGTGAAGAGACCACTCGGACGCTGCAGTGCTTGGAATATTGTTTTTTTAGATGGAGTAAGCTTGGCCAGCACCTATACCATCCTGACAGCTTAGTCGGCCTAGCCTACCGGAAAGACAAGTCAATACGTACGGAGCCTACCAAGCCGCGGGTTTCCTCACTATGTTTTCTTTGCTAATACATCCCCTATTTGGTCGAAGATTGATCGAAGTTCAATAATAGCAACAATAATAATAGTTTAATATTTTGTCTAATAAATAATGACCCATTGAATGTATTACTAAAAATAGTTATTCAGTCCCTTTCTTACAGTAACAGTGCTATAAGAATGTCTATTAATAACACTTATTTCTCTTGAAATAAGTCCGCCCTGGCTCACAGTCTAACCCTCGGTTTCTCGTACACTAACAAGCTGTTAATCTACAGTTAACAGCTGTCAGTGGTTTTTTTTGTATTCACTTCGGTCAATTGACAGCTGTTAACAGTAGATTAACAGCGTGTTAGTGTACGAGAAACTGGGGGTAAGACAATCATGTTTTTTAAGTGCTAAATTTCGCATTTTGTGCAATAAAGTGTAACAAACAAACAGGTTATTGCCTATTTATCTTAAAATTTTATTGATACGTTCTCGTACATAACCGTGGTTGTAAAGTTTGCAGTGTAGTGTTTGAACGGAGTTGGCATGTTTTATATGACGCCATTTGTCCAAACTAAACACTGCTCCGAGCCCGGTAGAGAAGTTTTCAAATTCATTTGCCTGGGACTTGCGTGCCACGCTAAATAAACATTTATGACAAACACGACAGAAGCCGCATTTTGAACGACAGAACGAAGCCACAATGTGATATAATAATAACATCCACCACACAACACAATCACTTATCCTGGTCCTAAACTAGCATACCCTGTGCTATGGTAACTAGACAAGGACATCACAAACATGGAAATACGTCCAGACTGAGGCCATGTGTACAAATCAAACCTTCGGTAGTATAAGGGCACAACTTACCAAAAATGGTAACATGAGTTAAGTATGCAGAAATGCCTTGAAAACGCTCCACTATCTGGTGGGATACAGACTCCCATTAAGTTCATTTAAAAAGCGACTTTTTAACTGAATATAATGAGAGTCTGTATCCCACCAGATAGAGGAGTGTTTTTAAGGCATTTCTGCATATTTAACTCATTTTACCATTTTTTGTAAGTTGTGCCCTTGTACTACCGAAGGTGCGAAACGTTGATAATAAAACTGCGTCCAATAACGACTCGCCGAACCGAGTCGCCCAATCCGATGTGATTCGGCGCTTTGGCTCGACTCTGCTCTAATGGACGCCGCTATAAACGAAGAGTTTAATCCCTTAGGAGGCCGGGTCAGCGGTTAGGTGACCCTGGAACTTTATGCGTGGAGATTTGAGAATTTTTGTCCTGTGAAATTGTCGAGGCGAGGCGTGACTGATTTTCTGACCTTTCAACTTTCATCAGACTCTTTTGGGGCAATTATTTTACATTTATGATGTCGGCGTTCCCTCTCGCTCGCACCTTTAGTTCAAGGTGACAGCTCGCGTCTTTCCCGCCCATGGAAATGTAACTAGACTGAGGGCAAGTGTACAAATGCACGGCGGTCCCCACTGAGAAACGAACCCACGACCTCCGGCATGGTAATCAGACGTGATACCTCTAGACCGACGAGGCAATTTTGAACATGCAAAAGGTTTAAGCTATTAAAGACTGGTCGGGTAACAAACAGGGCATTAAGATGCATTATTAGTTTTATAAGACCTGTGGGCAGACCACCAACCGGATAGTGATGGATGGTGGATGATGTGGCCAGGTAGGCAGAAGGTTCGTGGATGCGAATGGCGAGAGACCGCGAAGGAGTGTGTTATGGGAAAAGGCCTATACCCAGCAGTGGGCAGAGGTAGGCTGATGATGATGATTACTACTGTTATATTTTCTTTGTAAAGTTATTATTATTAATAAATTATTCTCTATCTATCTATTTTTTGTATCCTCGTTGTGTCCCACTGCTGGGCAAAGGCCTCCCTTTTAGTTCTCCACTCCTCCCTGTTCGTGGCCACCTTCTGCCGGCCCGATAGAGTGGTCGTGAGGTCATCCAGCCATCTCGGCTTGGGTCGGCCACGCTTGCGATATCCGACGCATGGAACCCAGTCAGTGACATTTTTTTTTTCCACCTGGCCCGCAGCATTCCACTTCAACTTAGTGTTCGCAGCTCTAACATCGACACTCTTGGTTCTTGACCGCAGTTTTGTCTTCAGTGATATGTTTGTCAATCCTTTTTAGACACAGTATACCGCGCCCCATGTGCCTATGACTTTGTTTTCTATGTTTTGTAGATTTCTGAAGCAATACCACTCGCTAACAGTGAACAAAAACAATGTGAGGAAACCTGAGTGTCTGAGCTATTCACATACCTCAGCGCTTGAAATCGCCAATCCGCGGTGGGCACGCGTGGTGATTAAGCCCATACTCTCTCCCTGAGAGAAGGCCTTGCCCTACAGTGGGACGTATATAGGCTGCCTATGATACCGCGCCCCATTGACTATCTTTTTAAGGACACTTTAGTACCAAATCGATATTTTGATATTATTCGTAAAAGCCCATCAAATCGTCAAATAACAAATAGAGTAGGCTAAAATGTCTTAATTAATTAGTTATTAGGTTAGAGGCTTCCTGGTAGCTTTATTGAAATACCTTTGGAATGCGTTTGCTTCACAGGCTAGAAATAGTGTCAAAAGCAGCTATGCGACCGTAACAAACCCTAAACAATTCCAATAGTCTAATGTGAAATTCCATGGAAATTTCTATCACAAACAACAGGATTCCGACAGGGTTTGATGCGCATACTCAGGCCCTGGTCATTACATTTTCGCTCATTGAGCAACTATGCACATCAAGACTTGAACCTCAAGATCATAATAGGGGTTAAAGTATGAAATTGCCGTTTTATTGCAATAGGTTCTTTGAAATGACATAGAATCTTCATGGTTTGAGGTTTTCGAATGAAACTTTTTTCAAATGGTTTCTATGATGTTCTTTTTTTAAAAAATGTGAAACATTTAAATATCGACTTTCAATTGTTTTTGTTATTTAATTTAGACAAGAAAGATGGATACTGCGAAAATTCGAGTGATTATGAGGCACCCATTTTTCTTATTTTTTTATTTTATTGATTTGACGTAAGTGAAAAAAGTTTCATTCGAAAACCTCAAACCATGAAGATTCTATGTCAATTCAAAGAACCTATTGCAATAAAAGGGCAATTTCATACTTTAACCCCTAATATTATTATCTCGCTTTTATGCAGATAGACCTTTCGCCTCTTTCAATCCCGTGCCAACTTGTCTGCGGATAGAGTAGGTAAACAGAAACTCTTATTGCGCTTAATTAGCAACGTGAGATTTCAGCGTCGATGTTTGAATGAGAAACTAAGTTTTTAATGCTTAAAGTGTTTGGATGTATTTGCAGTAATACAACTACTAACCTGGGTCTTATGGTGGCCCACTTTGTGTCTTCACAATTTTTTTTTCCAGTAGGTGTCTAGTCAGATGTCCTTGCTTGGTTACTATAATGATTATTATAGTTTTTTGAAGTGTTCATTGCGAAGTTGCCTTTTAATGGTAGTCAGATTAGAGTAAAAATGTATCTATATAGTAAAGGTGAGAAAAACTCCCAACAAAATAAGCCGTAAAAAGGTTTTTTTTTATCGCATCTATTCGGAAAGACCTAGTTTAATCCTCGTAAACAGGGACCAAAATTGATCCCTAGGGATGAAAAGTGATTTGAATATTTTATGGAATGTTTCTAGTAAAAGCTCCAATCACCAAAGAGATCAATTACGAACATTGTATCAGCAAGTAACTGGCTGTACGATAAAGAAACCGCGCGCCAGCCAATTTAAAAAAAAAGTTTGTGAAAACATAAAAAACGCGCGAATAGATTCCTCCGCGCTAATTCGGATTTTACTAAGTTTTTATAAGAAATGAGTGCGTCTTCAAGTAGTGAGAATGAAAGTATTCTTTAAAGGTTGTTGTTACGTCGGGCATGCTGTCTCACTCGCACAATCTAACATTTTTAGTGAGTTTAAAAACCTATTTAGAGGCTAAAAATTCTACTCATGCCAGGACTTTAACCCGCGACCTCTGGCTAACCATGCCAGCGCTCTCCCAACTGAGCTAATGGGCAAGTGCAGGCATCGGTGAAATTTCGAACCTTCTCTTTATAGCTTCTCTGTATTACGTACAAGCAGTGACATCTGGCTGAAGTAATTTACATCATTTGCAGCCCCGACTACCCACTTTGCAGTTAGGTTTTACATCGGAATGATATCGCTGTACTCACATGATTATATTCTTTGTTGCAGTAATCCGTGCTGAGATCAATTTTAAAAACCTATTTAGAGGCCAAAAAGTGATTTTAGTGATTCTTATAATCTTAGAATACTTTTGATAAATGTGATCTGAGGATTTGATAGATAATTTAATTACGGATATTCAAGACATATTTTTCTATCTTGTAGCTAGTTTTTCATATAGAAAATTTGATTCCAATATTAATAATTTTAATAAAACAAAAATGTGTTTAAAATGTGTTTAAAATAATTATCTATCAAACCCGCATACCATTTAGTAAAAGTGTATAATTTTTTTTACAATAACTATAAATGTTGTATTGTGCGAGCGAGACAACATGCTCGACGTAAAAGCAGTCTTAACTTCAGAGAACATTGTATCGGACGCTAAAAATTTGGTACAAAGGTTTTATTCTATTCTTATTCAGAAGTTGCGCCCACTTATTTTTTCATAGATGGTGATAAAAAGTTCCTACGCTCGAGATTCTACTCTA
Source organism: Yponomeuta evonymella (assembly GCA_963969515.1). Taxonomy (NCBI): domain Eukaryota; kingdom Metazoa; phylum Arthropoda; class Insecta; order Lepidoptera; family Yponomeutidae; genus Yponomeuta; species Yponomeuta evonymella. The sequence goes on from OZ018362.1 coordinate 5,507,725, forward strand.
GAATCCTTTGCTCCGCTGTGGATTCAAAGTAACTCTCTCGCCCCAAAAATAGTTATTTGCTCCTTGGGTAAACAAACTACTATTTATTCAGGTAGTTTCACAGGTCTCCAAAAAAAGGCGAATTAGTTTATAACATTATGTTTTTCCATTGAGTGAAACCTATCCTCATAACTACAGAGATACAAGTTGTTTTACAAGATAATTTAAATATTAATTTAGTATTCATATTATGTTGTGATGTGTCATATTGTTAGAATAACTCTGTTTCCTTTCGTCTTTCTCATCGATGTTGACAATCGTGCTTAAACTCCTCAGTCCTCACTTTGAAAATAAAAATTGAAAACGATTGTTATTTTCAAGGTCAGGACTGAGGATGATAAAGGATGGAATTCAATCAACCGCACACAACGCTCGCAAACTGAAACTTGCTTACTAATAATGCTCACCAGTTGGCTTGTTGTTTTTTATTTTTATAAAAACCAGGCGTTCTCAGGCCAGCACAGGCAGAGAGAGAGAGAGAGTATGGGCTTAATCACCACGCGTGCCCACCGCGGATTATAAATTTCAAGCGCTGAGGTACGTGAACACCTCAGATACTCGGATGACCTCACGATGTCACGATTATATACTTTTGTTGGATTTATGCTGATTTTATACAGCCTAACGATTGAGATCTTATTTGTCAAAATCTGACCATTGGTAAGAGAGATCATAGAATCGGGCAACGTCAAATTTAATTCTTTTTTACATACATACACACATAAACTCACGCTTATATCCCACTTGCCACGATTCTGACTTTCATGACTTTCGCTTCCTCAACATTCATTAGTCATTGCATCCACGCACGCCGGTTTCGGGTACTTCTTATCTTGCCCTTTGCTAATACATCTCCTATTTGGTCGAAATATGTCCGCCTTACCGGCCTTTCCACCCACATTCGCTCGATATTTTTTTTCGTCAATCTTTCTTCCTTCATAATTCTTTTTTCTGAATGTCAAATAAAGTTTTCTCTATCTACAGATCAACGTAAAGGTTGTAAACATTTTTTTTTTTGCAAAGTCACCCATTATGCAACAGAGTACGTTGATGTGCTCTCTACTGTACTATAATAATCGTGAAAGCAGACGCCGTTTAATTTATCTACTCTATGTTGTATTGGACGATGAAATTAATTTTTTATCAAAGTTTCCGAACTCGCAGCCGTGCTACGCCGTAGCACTGCGTAGCCGAAGCTATACGTAGCGCAGAATGCTAAAACTTATAAAATGTTTCATGACTTGAATGCCCGGCACGAGGGCTAGCTATTTTCAATCATGTTTCAATAAATAAATTTTAAAACGTCTAGACAGCAGCTGTCCTCATTTTAAATTATTTTGTTAAATTAAATATCTGGGCCGAGCTTTGCGCCGAAGTCCTTGGTTCACTGAACGAGTAATGAGAACTCTCTATTCATATTTGCGCCGACTACCTTTCTATATTTTCCTTCAGCAACTCTCATTCGTCGGTTGTCTAGTAATAATTGGTATTAGCAACTATTACTAGACAACCGAGTTTTCATTAGGAAATCGTTTTTATAAATAAGACTTGTTTTTTTCATGGTGTACAATAAAAAATATTTTATCTTGTTTCTTTTTATGCAACTGTCATATTAAAATTACTTAAAAATCTATAAACATATCATAAATCTATAAATTTTGTCTCTGTCTGACATATGTCTGTCCCACTTTGTTTCTTTGTGCGCGCATCACGCAAAAACCACAGAAGGGAATTGAATAAAAGTTACCATGATTATTGCTGAGATTTCCATGCAACATATAGGCTACATATATCACGCTTAAGTTCACGGGGGCGAGAAAATCACTATATCTTCGTAAGTCATAAGCCACTACCAACAATCTGCCTTACATCGTCGGTACAGTGAGCTGGTGAGCGTGCTATGCTGCGTTTGGCAATATTTCGCAAACAGATCCCAATGTCAAGTCACTGTATTATATTGAGCATTGTATTCCGCCAGCATGGGTATTAACATCGCATGGGCGAAACCAGTGCTCAGACTATGGAGCACCTCTCTTTGCGTCCCCTGTAACAGTTCAAATGCACTCGAGAAGACTTGCTGGAGGTAACACACGCTGGAGTGGTCACCGACACGATATGAAGATGGTAGTAACACGACGCGAGTAGCACGTTTTAAATGTTAAAAGCGCGTCTTTCCTGTTTATTTATTGTCAAATTCTGACGTTTTAGCGCCACAAAACGGGTGACTGACACTTTCGCACTCCCTATGCTGTGATGTGAGTTTAAGCGGGTCCGCACAGATCTTTTTGGCGGTAACGTGAACATAGTCACAGATCCTTTGCACATCGCTTACTGTATTTACAGTGTATGTGTGAGTCATTGACGTAGTGTGATGCGTAGTAAATTACTATTAGTCAATTACTATTAGTCAATTACTAAAGTAGTCAATTACTCACACATACGCTGTAAAGACAGTAAGTGATGTGCAAACGAATGGAGACCACATATCGGCAAGCGCAGCGTAGGACGACCAGCCACAAGATGGACAGATGACCTAATCCAAGTGGCAGGAAGACGCTGGATGCAGGCCGCTTCCAACCGGTCTTTTTGGAAATCCATGGAGGAGGCCTATGTCCAGCAGTGGACTTCTTGTGGGTGAAAGATGATGATGAATGATGATGTGCAAACGATCTGTGACTATGTTCACGTTACCGCCAAAAAAATTTGTTCGAACTATAACAAGTTGCGCCGACGGGAGACGGCAAGACGGAAGATCAATTATATTACACTAGCTTTCCTTGCGAACTTCGTACCGACACAGAATCCATTTGTACAATTCTTGCTATCACTTTTTAAAACACAACGTTCGCTCGCACTTTGCCATCTATTTAAAACTTAAAACAAATATTAATAAATAACCCGGGAACGCGTCTATCTGTACGCTTCATATAAATCCGTTCAGCCGTTATTGCGTGATTGAGTAACCAACATCCTAACCTCCAAACATCCTCACATCTTCACAAACTTTGACAGTTATAATAGTAGGAGGATAAGGGATTATGGGTTATCAGACAATACTGCTTTTTTTGGAGATAATCAGTGCAAAATGTTTCGCTAATGAAGTATTTAATTGCATTGCACGTGAATTAAAACGGGAAATACCTGCTCGGATGACGTAAGTGCGTATTCAGAGCAATTTTTGATCAAAATTATTTATGTAAGGCCTTTTCCTATTCGATAATCCTATTTCCTATTCGTTAAAACAAATATTTTCTCAAAGATATTTAATTATCGTAACTCGGCCCGAAAACTAAAAATCTTGTTTTCTCATGTTAAATTTTCCACGCTTCAAAATAAATAAATAAACCACCTATTAACCATTTATGGTAATCGCCAGTTAACCGAAACAGAACACGCGCAGCCGCGATGAATTTGCGGTCACGTGATAGCATTTTTTGACCATTTGTTAATTTGAGTTTACTGAAGTCCGAAAAATTCTAAGTCACATCCCGTGTGCTCCGCCAATGAGACCCAAAATACGACCATACTGAGCCAATAGTGTGTAAGCATACCAAATGCCACAATTACCATTAAACACCATACCAAATCACACCATTCATCATCATCATTATCACCAGCGAAGCGGTGGTAGCCTAGTGGGTAGAACATTGGACTCGGAAGCGGGAGACCCAGGTTCGTTTCCCAGTGCGGGCATGTACCTATGACTTTTCTTTCTAATTTATGTACATTTGTGAAGTTATAGTAGCAATACCACTCGTTAACGGTGAAGGAAAACATCGTGAGGAAACCTGGGTGTCTGAGCTATATACATACCTCAGCGCTTGAAATCGCCAATCCGCGGTGGGCACGCGTGGCGATTAAGCCCATACTCTCTCTCTGAGAGAAGGCCGGTGCCCTACAGTGGGACGTATATAGGCTGCTTATGATGATTATCACCAGCCCACCGCTGCCCACTGCTTAGTATACGCGTTTCCCCCCCAAATGGTCTTAACTGAAAATCAGTTTTGCTGGTGTTATGCTATCTATAGCACACACCAGTAAAGTATGCTGAGTTGGAGCCCCTTTTTTGTTGTCACGGAAGCAACTGAGGCCTTTGGAGTCCGGGGCGGCGCTGGGTGCCATACATGTGGTATTCAATTCAAATATAAAAACATTATAACAACAGAATGTCAAAGTTGTTTGTTTATTTATGCGGCTGCCTTTGACTCCATATGCCTCACATGTTCTCTTCATGATTGTTTTGCCTTCATTTTTGTTTTATTGACGTTTCTTTGTGTACCTTTGTCTTTACCTTGTGTTTCTGTGACAATTTAAATAAATGTATTCTTTCTTTCTTACTTTCTTTCAAATGCCATCTCTCACGGTCCCATGCCATCCGCAGCCATGGACCGTCTGCCGACTCAACGACATTGACATCACACCATACATCGAAATCATACCACTGCGCGGAAAAAGTCGTCAGAATGCATGGCCACCTATGCAAGGGAACCAAACCCAAGACCTCTTTGTTGGAAACCAAGTGAACGAAGCCAACCTAAGATCAACCAGATGATGCCGGCTGCATTTCAACGATATAGCTGATCTGTATCTTTGAAATATGAACGATGTGGTAAGGCCCAACGAATTCGAAGCGCTTTCAATCGACATTATATAAAATATACAGGAAATTTCCACAAGCACATTGATTAAAACAATTTCTACATTCATTTAAGACTGGATTTACAGATACATTTGTATTCTGATTGGACTGTTTGGGTTTATTGACGCGCATTTTAAATACTTTTTTTTTTCACTTATGTGTAACTGACAAACATACCGCCTATTTCTCGCACCCTAACAATCTCTTACCACCTGTCAATTGGTCAAAGTGCACGAAAAAAAAACAACTTATAGCAGTGAACAGTAGACTAACCCGGCGTGAAGGAAGTGATAAATTGTTACATCAGCATACCCGACATACCCGACCTAACTCACGCTAAAAATGGCACTACGTTCAATTGTGGGATGGCGAGCGCAGCTTGCCAATTGTGTTACCGATCGGAGCGAGTTCAGTATTACCCGGCAAAACATCTATGCACCTGAAGGCCACCATCTTGCGAGGTAGGCACCTAGGTATTTCGACGGGTTATACATCATTAAAGAAGTCATTGGTTTGACGTTTTTATATAAAACCAACCATCAGTATGCTGTCACTTACTATCTATCGCCCAATCAAAGTTCATGTCACGCATGGCGCACAGAATGAACCAATCACAGAGTACATCTTGCGCTCATTTCGTTGGTAAAGACTTATCGAGAAGACTAGGGCCATTTTTGAGTGTGGATTTTGTGTGAAGAAATACTTCTATCGTTTTTTTCATTCGTAGGGATAAGTCTGTCGTTGTACATTTCCATTCCTACATTTACAAATATAACCTACACGAGGTTATAGTTGTAAATGTAGGAATCCAGTTTTAACTAACTTATAATTGTCGTATTGGTTTGAAACCTCACAAGTGCGTGTAATCCCACCAAAACATATTAATAAATGTGAAAAAATAGACCAGCTTCTCGTCTCAAAAAATTCATGATATGTAAGACCTTGCGAAGTTCCCTGTATTCGCAGAATTAGTTAAATACTTCAAAAAAACTAAACAACTTTTGTAAATAATAATTGTACACTTTTTAATCTATTATTTATGTAGCTTATATGCGCCCCTTTGTAGTTCACAGGCCTTCTTCAAAAAGAGAGTATGGGCGTAATTACCACGCGTGCCCACCGCCGAATTGTTTATCATACGATTAAAAAAATTCTTTAAGCAGATTACTAGGTAACTAGCACTGATTTAAATTTTTCAGTGATTTTATGTCATTTCATGCATATTCACCGTGCAGTCATTAAAAATGTACACACGTTAACATAAGCAGGCAAAGTTTCCTCACTAAAACTCCTTGTGTAAATAAGTACTCGGTATTAACATAGAAACGGCAGCTTCACTAAAGTTATCGCTGTCTGCGTAGACTTCTCCTCAATGCGGAATATAAAAGGAAAAGAGTGCGATCTGCAACTAAATCGAGATTAAATCGCTGGTCTTGTCACTGGTAGTTGCCACGTATGTTTCGTTTCATTCATCTTTGTCCTTCATGTAAACAAACCGTTGATAGAAATCAATCAGTCACAAATCAATCGTCGTTTCTACGCAAATTATGTATGTTTATTAAATTGGAGGTAATTTTTTAATACAATTATTATTATTAATTCGGGTAATTCAATCCAAATTCTAGATTTCCTTTATTTCGGCTCAGGTTATAATATATACAGGAAGCAACAATATGTATTAAGTGGTTTGTTCGTCTTAGGTAAGAAAATCTAAATAGAAGTGTTTTTATTGTGACTTAATTATCTTAAGTGTGACTTAATGAACTTTACTAGTAAAACTAGGTGTCCATTTCAATATGTAGGCCATTAATTTATCTCATTAATTTAAGAAATATCAACCCTTACTGTAAATCTCAAGTGCGAGTTGGACTCGCCCACCGAGGGTTCTGTACAAATTTCTAAGTCTCGCAGTTATTTCCGAACTTTTCCCGAACTTCAAAGACAATTTTTTTGTGATTTAATTATAAATGTATATCCAGATTTTCTATACTTGTAGCATAAGACAATATTACTTGCAAAATTTCATAGTTCTAGGTTAACGGAAAGTACCTTATAAATTTTGATTCCCTTGAGTGTCGAAATATACGTTTTTTTTTGCGGCATAAACGGCCGTATATTTTTTTGAATTTAATTTAGAAGTTTGATTTTTTCACAGCTTTAGGGTACTATAGACTTGAGTATACGGTTTTAATTTAATTTCGATACCTCTACGTGTTCCCGAGTTGAAGGGTCTTGACAGACAGACCGACCGACGGACGGACAAAAAAGTCATCCTGTAAAGGTTCCGTTTTTCCTTGTGAGGTACGTCTATTCCAAATACATACAGAGTAAAAAGTACCAGTTTTGCGGTAGCAGACATTTGTAAGAAAACATTTCTATAGAATAATGAGGAACGGTTTTTACTCTAACGTCTGCTGGAAACGTCCAGAGTAAAATAGTTAAATTGCTTTCTGGTCAGTACCTATTTCACTTAGGTAAGGAAAAACATTTCTGAAATTAAATCCGCATTACAACTCGGGACTTTTAAAATGTTCCGAGGCATTATGCGTCGAAAACTACATCGCAGTTATCGCTGATCGGTCTTAAAGAGTAGATAATTTTAATGGTTCGCGATGCGGTCTTACACATTTGCGTATTTAATCTTCCCTAGTAGGTACCTGGTGGAATTAGAGAAATTCAAATATTTCATTCATTATAAAAACAATTTTTTTTCTCAATGAACGTCAATGCTGTTAGTTTTACTATAATTAATATCATAAGCAGCCTATATGAATACGTCCCACTGTAGGGCACAGGCCTTCTCTCAGAGAGAGAGTATGGGCTTAATCACCACGCGTGGGCACCGCGGATTGGCGATTTCAAGCGCTGAGCTAAGTGAATACCTCAGACACTCAGGTTTTCTCACAATGTTTTCCTTCACAGTTAGCGAGTGGTATTGCTACTGTAACTTCACAAATGTACATAACTCAGAAAATAAAGTCATAGGTACGAGCCCGCACTGGGACTCGAACCTGGGTCTCTCGCTTCCGTGGATGTCTTAGAAGGCGACTAAGGAAATCGATTACCAGGAGACGGGCAGCAGCGTCTTCCTGAGATTCCAACCGCAAACTGCGATCGCCAACCCGCCTGCCAAGCATGGCGATTATGGCAAAACCCTTCATGGTTAGAAAACCATGAGGGAGGCCTATGTCCTGCAGTGGACGTCAAATCGCTGATGATGATGATGATGATTTAACATCGGAATGATATCGCTGTGCCTACATGATTATATTCCTTTTATTGCACTAACCCGTGCTGAGGACCATTTTAAAAACCTATTTAGAGGCAAAAAATTCCACCCATGCCGGGAATTAAAATTGTCCTCAGCACGGGTTAATGCAACAAAAAGAATATTATAGTAAATTTTTTGTGAATAGAATTAAAAAAAAATGTTTAAGAGAAGGGCGGCGGGGGTTTGGCTTGATCAGCTGTGATTACTTAACACGGCTGATCAAGTCAATCACCCCCTTCCCTCTGCTTCCCCTTCTTTTTATATACTTCGGTACTTAAAGAACACTTAGGTACTTCATGTTTGTTTTATATTTGTGTATATAGCCTTTGTTGCCAACCTCCAACACCAGACGGCGCATGAGGAAAAAGAGTGTTTGTAATATACGATTATATAACTCATAGTTTTTGTTGCACTAATCCGTGCTGAGGACAATTTTAAAAACCTATTTAGAGGCTAAAAATTCCACCCATGCCGGTACTTGAACCCACGACCTCTTTCTTCTTTTAGTAAAATCTTTAAATACAATAAATACAAATAGGTACCTTTATTGACCCTGTCCTTTTAACCGCTTGGCTACCAGGCCTGCTGCACGCGATGCATGTAGGTCCGGACACGAGTAGCGCTCGATTGTCCATGCAGTCGCAGTCTCGCTGAACCGTGACTCGGCGACTACGTGAATAATGCATGCTGCGACTTCATGTTCGGCATGAAACAGCATAGATGCAAACGGAAAGTCCTCTTCTCCTATATTCCCGTTCTCGTCCACTGCTGGACATTGGTCTCCCCCAAGGCACGCCACTTCCCTCTGTCCTCGGCCATCATCATCCATCTGCTGCCAGCAATCTGCTGCAATCAGCGATCAGCGAGCTGATGGGCCCTCGCACCCGACCTTTGCACCTTATCTACCATCGGTTCAGCACGCTGCATGCTAAACGTATGGGCTACTAGCTGTCCCGGCGAACTTCGTACCGCCATCACAATAGTTGCGTAAAATCCAATAGTTACGTAATGGGAAGGCTGAACATTTATACGTTGACATATTTTTTCCTTTAGTTTTTTTTTATTATTTTAAGACACCTGATTTAAGGGTGATGTTGGAGAACCCAGCCTTAATTTTAACGATTTTTAACTCTTAATAAATAAAAAATGCGTTTCTCTCTTTCTATAATACAATCAATAAAATTATATGTTCAGGTAACGTAAATCTATCGAATACAACTTCTAGAGCATTTCACGAATGCGTTGTTGGTCTAGCGGTATCACGTCTGATTACCAAGCCGGAGGTCGTAGGTTCGATTGCCAAAGGGGGCCGACGTAAATTTGTACACATGGCCTCAAAATCAAAAAAATCAAAATCAATTTTTTTTATTCAAAGTAGCACAGAAACTGCGACTTAATGAACGTTACAAGTTAAACTAGGTGTCCATTTCAAAATCTAGATCATTTTGGGGAAAATATGGACAAAAAAACTCCAAACTTAGTCTTTTCAAGTCCTTAATTTACAGGATTTATATAAATGTTCTAAAACTCATGCATTGAACTGGCTTTAATTCCAGACATCATTGTCATCTAAATAATCTTTAATGTTATAGTAGCTTTTTTGGCACAAAGTGTGCTTCACACATTTTTTGAACCGCGTTTCTGGCAAGCTTATCTTATTGTAGAAACGTATACAATGCCCCATAAAGGATGTATTAACCTTTGCCAGCCTAAATTTTGGGAACGAAAGTTTATGTCTATTTCTAGTATTTACATTGTGTTGGCTACCTACAGTTTTAAAGTCACTGATATTTTTCCTAACGTACATAATATTTTCATAGATATACTGACTAGCATCTGTACCTGACCTCAGTCTGGGTATATTTCGATGTTTGTTATATCCTTGCCTGATTACCACAGCACGGGGTATTCTAGTTTGTGACCAGGACAAGTGATTGTGTGTATGTAAATTTTAGTTATATGACCTAAGGTCAAGTGAAAAATATTCCCGTACCAGGCTGCTTAGGGTTTTACGTTCGTCCATCTGTTCATCGTCGCTCTGTAGTTCAATAAATGATAAGAAAATGGAAATTCAGAAATTGGTCGGGTAGAAAACCTTTCGCAGTGGAGTCAAACTTCCACTTCGACGAGTTGACAAGGCTTGACAATTTTTTTTTGCATGGAATCTGTAAGGTACAAGATTTTGAAAAAATTGCGAATCTTAAAGCTAGAGCTGGCCATCAGATTATAAGTTTATGGGCTCATGTGTACAATAAAGAATATTCTCTTCTTATCTCATCTCATATAATCTCATCTCATGTTATCTTTTATCGTATCTCGTTCTATTTGTTTTATCTTTTTCGCGGTCACATTTAACATATTTTATGTTAGTACAATAATAAGCACACTTTTGACATTAAATATTGTGTGCTATGTGGTGCCAGAAATTATTTTATTTTAACTTAAGAAAAAAGGCAATAAGTTAAAGTTTAAGGTTTTATTTTACAACCAAGGGCGTCCTACATAGGTACATTTTGTTATTAAGTCACGCCTAAGACCACGTCTATATTAAAGTTTTTTGTAATTATTTTTCAATGTATTTATGTGGACTAGATATCCGTGATCCTAAAAATCACTATTACCATGATTGAGAGATTGCACTGACACTTTTTGCAAATGCTATCTGTAGAACCACATGATTTTTTCCGTTGGTGATGGTAATATTACCGCATGGAGCCCCTTAAATATGTTAGGATGTTCCATTGAGAGGGATGGAAGAGTAGCCAAATTAATACCTAATGGCCGTTATTATGAAGCTGAGACATTTTTGAATGGTTTCCATAGTTGAATAGTAATAGCTATTCAAAAAAAGAACCGTATTTGTCGCTAGATTCGAGTGAATTGTCGGGCTCAAGCGCGACGTAGACGAGCCTTACAATAATGTCGCATTTTTTCATAATAAGAGCCAAGTACATTTTTTTCTTAAAAACATCTAAAGGCTTTTGCAAAGTTACTTGCCAGGATAGCATTGTCCTTTAGTGCTTGCGTTCCAACCTTTGTAGTTGTAAATAAATTTCTTTGAAAATCACGGACCTTCATTGTACCGTGCTGTGGTGCTGTACATAAAAATTTATACTAGAATACGGAGTTTGTTGTAAAATGTGATAAACTTGATCACAAAGTATACATTATTCAACAACTAATTCATGTATTTTTCGTTAAACTGTTTGTAATAGCAGTATTTTTATGGTTTATCAGCTTTACTATTTCATGTGATTTTATTTATTGTGATTTGATTGGTACAGACTAGGTTAGCGCTTGGTAGAGTTAGGGCAAGTAAAACTCATTCGTCATTAACATGCCCTATTGTAACACATGAGCATACCGTGCACTATCTTCTCATGACATAGCTTTACAGAAAAATATATTATATCTAACATTACATTGTACTGTCAGATATTTGCCAAGAATTTACGAGCGCGTGTTCACCAAGTTTGCCGTTAAAGCTTTTACTAGCAGTTAGAGCTTAAACGGTAGTAAAAAATTTTAAGACCGGGATGGAAATTAAAAATTTCCAAGTTGTACAATACCCGCAGATAATACTGAACTAAAGAAAGAGTAAGATTGTACTTCGAATGTTAGCTGCAGCTAGGTTTTAATTCCCAATATGTCCTAAACTCTGCGGATGCCCTTTGAAACTTTCATTTCATTTCAATACAATCGGTAGCAAAATGACAACTTTTTTCATACATTAGATCAATTAAAATCAATCAATTACCAGGAGACGGGCAGCAGCGTCTTCCTGAGATTCCAACCGCATACTGCGATCGCCAACCCGCCTGCCGAGCGTGGCGGTTATGGTAAAACCCCTCATGGTTATGAAAACCACGAAGGAGGCCTATGACCTGCAGTGGGCGTCGAATGGCTGATGATGATGATGATGATATATTAGATCGTACCATGCCCACTTAAATTATGAAATGTTTTCGTTTTTGTTCTTGACTATACAAATAGGTGACAATCCACGCAATCAAAGTACTGTACACTGCAAAAGTGAGCATAGTGCGACAAGACAAACCCTTCATGCTAATAGTTGGCTTTATGCTGATTTAGTCATGGTCCGGTCTCACTAATGAAGATTTGTAATAGTTAGCAGTGTGTTACTGATTTTATTGAAAAATAATAGTGCTATAGTGGACATCGTCCTATCAAGCCGCGAATTTAAACTTCCAAAATCAAGAAAGTAAAACACTGCTAGCTGATACTTGGCTGTATATTTGACGACCTCGTGGCGCAGCGGTAGTTCATCTGCATACCATGCGAGAGGTCCCGGGTTCGAATCCCGGCTGGGGACAAAAAAAAAACCCCAGGTCTTGGATGTTTACATGTTTGTGATGTCGTTGTTTCTGGTTCCCACGACACAGGGTATCCTAGTGTGGGGCCAGAAGCAATGTATGTGCCTGTATGTAAATGTTTATGTTTATGTTTATATCAGCGAGGGCAGTTTGATTACTCCATGACATTACGGCTGAATAAAAACTTTTTCATTATTCTTCTTCTTTCGTAATTAGGAACTCCTTACGAAGCTAATGCTGTTCTATTTTCAAATTTGGCGCAAAAATAAACTTCAAAGTTAAGTGACTGGTAAGAACCTATTCTTTGGAAATGGAGAACGATGAGTTTCGAGTGTTAATGAAACACAATTTTACATGATGTGCCATAGACGAAGACAAAACGTAGGGCGGGACAGGCGAGTGTAAACAAGGCTTGAATAATTCTAGGCTTATTTTTGTTTATTACTAAAGTAAGGAAATAAATGCCTACTTATTGTGAATTATCTACTGGTTTCCACAACCCAAGCGCCCGATTGCGTGTGTGTGGAGACTTGTTGTTCTACCCACTTCCAAAAAATTGGTAATTTTGAGCTAAAACTTAGGTATCTGGGGCCTGATTGCGCTCACTGAATCCTGTCGGAATCCTGACATTTGCGATATAAATTTGTTGTGGATTTGGTAATTAGACGATTGGAACCGTTTAGGGTTTGGTACGCCTAATACAAGAACAGATTGTTATTGTAAAATTAATAATATGTAGTTTTCACTACATTTGCTGTATTTATTTCGTAATAAATTTTCTGGACTCAACGATATCCGAAGGGGGGCGTTGGAAACCATAGTATAAGATCTACCTAGTTTGGTCTCTAACGTGATAAATAAATTATGTATGCTTAACATTTAAGTCAACTTGTTATTTAGTCATAACTTTACATGTATACCGATGCTTGTTTCTCAATAAATATCTATATCTTTCTATATCTATATCAAATTGAAAAATATATAACGGGAATTCTGCGATGTCTGATGGAATGTTACATAAGTGGGTTACTGATTTTGTTTGTAGAATTACTAAAAATATGTGGATTAAACTACCAGAGACAGTAGTTGGTGCTCCTTCAGTGAGCTCGTTTAAAAACAGACTTGATAAACATTTTACAAGTGCACTTGTGTTAATTAGTAATAATAACAATTAACAAATAGTGCTAACGATTTCAAAATTACGCTATAGTAATAAGATCTACTATCTTCTAAGAGGAAATAATATTCTGTCGGGGCTGTCACAGTTCTTTCTACACGTCTACGACGCTTTGCTTTGTTATCCTTTGCTTTGACGCCTCTCGGGAAAATGTTACATGGCAGAGAAGTAAAAGACGACGAGCGGTAAGGTAACGCCTTCTCTCTTTGTGTGTGCACGTATCTCAGATCTATGTAGTCCGATATGTTGCCATTTCGAAAATCAAAAAGGCTTTATAGATAATGTTCTTTCGTTTTGGATCCTGTTTTTTCTTATGTTTTTCGTGTGTAATAATAGTAATAACTTTCACACAACATAATCACTTGTCCTGGTCCCAAACTAGGATAGCCTGTGATATGGTAACCAGGAAAGGACATCACAAACATGGATATACATCCAGACTGAGGCTATTTGTACAAATGTACGGCGGCCCTCAGTGGGAATCCAACCCACGACCTCTATCTTGGTAGTAGGTGCCTTAACGGCTAATCCAACGAGGTAGTAACAATAATTAAATGTCTTTCCTACTTTTGTAGGAAAATTAAGTAATGTTTTGGCTTTTAAAGTTATTGATGGCAATCGCAAAATCTTATCATAAAGGCTCTGATGTTTAAGTTTAAGATGATTTGAGAAAAGATGGTCAGAGTAGAGTTTTTTTTTCCGCTGCCTTTTTCTCTACTACAAATATGGCGCGAAGGCAGAGCATTGACATTCAGCAAACAGTATGTAAATTTTGTACGTTGAAATACATTATTGATTTGTGATTTCTGTTGTTCCACCAGCGTGTTTCATTCACAACTTTGATGTAAGTAGTAAACAGAAAAATCTTATCTTTGGTGTCAGTATACAGGGTGTTCGTTGCATCGTTTGCCAAACTGAAATAATGGACTGAAAAGTGTATTGCTATCGTTTCGAATTTATCAAAGGAGAAATTATTTGCTATCTTTTCAACCACAAAATAATTATGGCCCCACTGATTTTTTTGTGAGATAATTATTTCTTGACATGTGGCTCATTTTTATCAACAGAATGTTGATTTATGAATAGCTTGTGGCAGAACTAATATGGAGATTTTACTTCATAATTCATGATTTAGTTAAATTCTGTTACGAACCGGGTGAAACACTATTGTGCTGTTTTGGGTTCGACTTTTTAAATAAGACTGTCTGTTATACGTTCACGGACAAAAGCAATACCGTCAAGTTGTACAGCTACAACCTACATTGTTTTCTGGCATGCTACATTTGCAATTCAAAGAACCTTCCGATGAATATTCGGAAAAAATCGTACATTTGTACGTTAGAAAGTCAATGTTAGAAGCTGACAAACAATGGCCACAGAACAATTAAAACAGAAAGCACCCAGTAATATTATAAATGCGAAAGTTTAGATGGATGGATGTTTGTAACGCCAAAACGACTTAACGGATCTGGACGAAATTCGGCACAGGGACAGATGGTCTAGAAGAGCATTAAGGCTACTTTTTATCCCGGAAAAATACACATCAAAGCCAGTAAACACGTAAATTACGTTTCTATGCGGCAGTATGTTATTCGTGAAATTGTGGCCAAATCATCGGTGACACTTTTCCTGTACTTTCTTTGCAAATCGGTTTGTTTTGCGCACCATTCGATGATGGCATCAATTGCGATAATTAAACTAAACCATTAAATTCTACGTAGAGGAATAAGTCCTCGCGGGGTACGGCGGGTTCTCCGAGCACTTGAACCGGTTCAGGTGGTGGGATAGCCTGGGCGTAGGCGTGCCTCTACCAACCAAATATAGAAGAGAGTGCTCTGCATTGTAACCGATTGCCCCTTCTTTGGTAGATATAAAATAGCAATAGGTTTAGAGGTAGGTAAAAGATAGTAACATAAAAGAAAGTAGAAATTAGTTTATACAAATAAGAGAAGCAAATAATCATAGGTGGGAAAATTTCACAATTTGTATAAAATTAGTTTATATAAAATTTATTGACTACATAAATAGTAATAGTATTCTGTATAATCACGAGAAAATGTCACAATTTGTATAAAATTAGTTTATATAAAATTTAGTGACTACATAAATAGTAATAGTATTCTGTATAATCACTGTCCCGCTGCTGGGCAAAGGGACTTCCATTCCTCCTTGTCTTTGGTCAACTCTTGCCACCCAGGGAAATATTTGGTCAAGTCTTCACCCCATCTGCGCCACGGTCTGCTACGTCGTCGGTGGTCATCGCATGGCACCCAATCGGTGACGAATTTTGCCCATCTTTCCGAGCCCATGCGTCTAACATAACCAGCCCAGCTCGAGTGTAGCATTCCCAGCCAGCCGGTCGCCCCAATGTCAGTGATTTTGGTTTTGGCGCGCAGCGTGGTGTTCCGAATTTTGTCAATCCTTTTCACGCGTAGCATGCTGCACTCTATTGCCCTTTGGTAAACCTTGTGTTTGGACTTCGTCCACCGTAGGTTAGGATGGGCAGGATGCACATGTCGACGAGCTTACGCTTCAAGGCGAAAAAGCTTACATTACTAAAAATCAAGTGGTTTCATATTGAATTTTCTAGTGCTCATGACTAATGGGTGTTTCCTATAACGATTCATAGCCACTGACATGTAACATTTTACAGTTTTTTTTCTTTGTTTATTCAAGAACTTTCACAAAATACATATTAGAAACAAAATACCCTCACTGAAACCAGTACAGGTTTATCTGTGAGATGAGTTACCCTTTACTTAAAATTAACTTCAAAAATATTGTTTTAGGACATTTCGTCACTTGTTTGGCTAACACAAGATTTTTTCGACAAGATCGGTGGGTAGGTCGTTTAAAATCATTGGGAGAGTGTAGTCCCCTGTACGCGTCCCATAATACCTAATTGTTGTGATTCGGTAAAGTGTAGGTAGGTATGTATTGCACGTTGCGAAATTGTTTAGAACGAGTTCGTTTCAGAAGGGACGGCCATGCTGCCGCATTCCTCACTTACAGTGGCCATCTTGACTTTATCGAAAACATTTATTATTTGATAGTGTTTTAATAAACCAGGGCAAGTGATTGATTAGGTTGCGTGCAGTTCCATGCTAGGTAAGTACCAGTAAATAAAAAATCTTGTGTCGGTGGTCTAACCTTGAATATATGAACGTAGTGTCAATAAATCATGAGAGTGAGTGAGAGAGATAAATGGTTAGGGCGTGTTCACTCACACCACACCTTGGTTAACACCACCACATATTTTAATAAAAAAATCGATAGTTTTTCTCATAATGTTTTCTTTTCATTTTTTTTTCAAATCATGATTCTCAGTTGCACCCAAGAATCCTTGGTTGCACCCTTCCATCAGCTCCTTTCGTCTTTTCCAGCAATGGTTGTCTGAAGGCTTATTAATGAGTCCGCCAATTGTATTGTACTTTATTATTTTTTAAGTTTGTTATTTTCTAAATGTAATTCCTGCTGTACAATAAAGAATATTGTATCCACAGATTCTATCTATCAATATTATCTGGCTACCCAGAGCACAGGGAATCCTAATTTGGGAGCCAGCAACAATTTTTTTTGTAATCGTTTTACAATAAAGTTTTTTAATTTAAATTTTTTAGGGTTCCGTACCCGAAGGGTGCCAAACGGGACCCTATTTCTATGACTTCACTGTCCGTCTCTGTCTGTCTGTTACCAGGCTTTATCTCATGAACCGTGATAGCTAGGCAGTTGAAATTTTCACACATGATGTATTTCGTTTGCCGCTATGACAACAAATACTAAAAACAGAATAAAATAAATATTTAAGGGGGCTCCCTTACAACAAACGTATTTTTTTGCCGTTTTTTGCTCAATATGAATAACGGCAACACCTAGGCGCTTGAAATATTCACAGAATATTTAGTTCTATATTCGCTCCAAAAATAAATAATTAAAATTAAATAAATATTTAAGGGGGGCTCCCAAACAACAAGCGTGATTTTTTGCCGTTTTTTCCCGATATTTGTCTAATGTTGTATAGATAATGGTACGGAACCCTTCGTGCGCGAGTCCGACTCGCACTTGGCTGGTTTTTTTTTCATTTCATCAGTATGTGTGAGCTACTTGTCAAATACTTGCTAAGTGCCGATAATCTGGTTTTATTTCCATCGACGCCGACGAGAGATTTAGTAAGACGACTCGGTATACTTTTGCACCAACAGAATCAAGGGACAGCCCCTATATCAAGCGCACTTAATCCTGAACGATTCCAATCGCCTACCTGTCAAATTTCATATAAATTGCTATCGTAAAGGACAGGACTCTGACAGGATTTGGTGGGCGTAATTAAACCCCCGAGCTGAAGTGGGCCCTCTCGGTATAGTAACTGTATGTAAGGCCATTGGAACACTGATGTAAATCATCAAAACGGTTACTTGGCCTGGCCTCGCCGCTTTGTTCTTCCTGCGAATAAATAACAGGTCTCTGTAAAGTACTGTCGGTTTTTTGGCCTTTGAATTAACATCGAGTTTGTGTTGGCAGCACTTTTTTAAACAACTTCCACCGAAAAGCGATATAGGGGAGCCCCGTTTTGAAATTAACATAACCGCGACGTCATTGTGTTGCCGA
Organism: Yponomeuta evonymella; assembly: GCA_963969515.1. Lineage (NCBI taxonomy): Eukaryota > Metazoa > Arthropoda > Insecta > Lepidoptera > Yponomeutidae > Yponomeuta > Yponomeuta evonymella. The sequence goes on from OZ018362.1 coordinate 5,525,793, forward strand.
CAAACCATGTTATCGCTTGACCAACAGTCAGGAATTTACAACATACAGAAAGATTTTTTAAATAATAATCACCTCCATGCAACCTAATCAATCCCTATGCCTGGTCCCAAACTAGGATACTCTAACACGTAACATCTTAGATATTCACGTAACATCGTCTTTGTTTACCATTAGGCGTGACTGGGGTCAAGTGCTAACCTGTCCTAACCAGGCAAGGACATCAGAAACATAGAAATACACACAGACTGAGGACATTTGTACACATTTATGGCGCCTCCCAGTGGGAATTGAACCCACGGAGGACATGGTAATCAGACGTGATACCGCTATACTTACGAGTTCCACTTCCAAGTAGAACTAAATATCCAATCTAATCCATCAGCACACTCTTCCACTTGGCTCGGCCGTCCTCACACACCAGTTCTACTTAAAGATACTTGTCCTTAGAGGTGGGTTCGGGTGCGAAAGAGAGGGTGCGATATCTCGCAAGTGCATGTTGAGACAGAGTTAGGTCGCGCGGAATGTGCCCTGGGCCCCATTTCGTAGAACTACAATTCATGATTTACTGTGACAATTCGCTGTAGGTATAGTGCATCAATCCAATTCAAATATTTTAATTCATTATAATAACAAACGTCAAATTTGTTCATTTCACAATTAATAGATTATGTGGAGAGGAAACTAACAAAGAAAATCCGCATTTATCCTTTTCAAAAAACTTTGGATGGCATAGCCAATAAACCCACAGTCTGTGGGTTCATGACAATCTGATATGCATTGCGTAACAGTCATCTGTAGGCCACAGAGAGCTGTTACGCAATGCATATCGAATTATCATAATAAACTATGAATTGTAGTTTTATCTAACGCGGCTCTGAGCGTAATTGATGGAAAATGTGACCTAAAACGGAAAAACAAACTTGTCAAGTCTCTAAAATATGCGTTGCCACGACCTCTGTTGAAATAAGTCCACCTTTGCACGTATTTTTGTCACATGTGATTTAATTTTTTGTTCACACACCTCAGCGCTTGTAATTGCCAATCCGCGGTGGGCACGCGTGGTGATTAAGCCCGTACTCTCTCTCTCTCTGAGAGAAGGCCTGTGCCCTGCAGTGGGACGTTTATAGGCTACGTATAAAAAAGGGCTTTATTTATGTTAAAGTACTCTTTTTGTTCCATAAAGTGTAACAAACCTCTGTTTTGGTCGAGGCAGACAATTAAGAATGTCTCTATAACTAAATATCTCATTTTTAGGGTACCTTAGTCAAAAAGGAACTCTTATAGTTTTGCCATGTCTGTCCGTCGGGCTGACTGTCTGTCCGCGGCTCACTTCAAAGACCACTCACTAATGGTCTTTGAAGTGAGCCGCGAACAGACAGTCAATACTTTAGAAAGCTGAAATTTGGCACAAATATTAATAAAAAGAAGTTAGGGTACCTCCCTATAACTAAATAAAGCATGTCTTTTTTTTCTTGGTAACCCCATAATGCAGAGTATTGTTAAATTGGTTGTTCAAAAATATTATGGGTGTAGGAAAACCATTTTTTTGCTTAGGCAACCGTTTGCGTAATATTAATCATTAAAGCGCAAATGCCTTTTGTGGCAACTTAGATACACAACAAGCTACATCTATGGTCCTGTTTTATTTACTCATTTTGTCTGTTGTGTATTTAGTTTTCTTTCTGTTGTTGTGCATATTATGTTACTTATCTGCATATTTTGTTTCTGTAATGTATCTTGTTGATATAATAAATGTCTTTCTACTTCTTCTTCTTAAATTTTTGTTAAAGGACTCGAGTCCCTCCCACTTGCGGCTAAACGGTTGATTGTAGAAACGTGAAAAAAATCAGGGTAGTATCACATATAAATGAACATAAAAGGAAAACAATCACGGCTATGTAGGCTTTTCAAGTTAGAAAAATAGTCAACCAACCTAAAAAAGGAAAACTTATGACAGGAAAACATGCCTGGGCTTCGAAGCCACGACCTCCTGAATGTGAGGCCAGTGTTCTACTGCTGCGCTACCACCGCTCATGCAATGTTTTTTAAACAATATTTTAAGCAGGATTATTTTTAACAATCACGAATACCTCCCTTGGCAGAAGACTTTTAAACGTTCCGAAGCAATCAACTATAATAGTAGAAGAAAAAATGCTATTAAAATAAATACCAGCCCCGAAATCCCTTTCAAAACATTGCGAAGCTGAAATTCGGTCCACTGGGAGTTTCTGAGAAATATGACTAGCTCTTCCATCCAGCTCTTCTTCAGTAATCTTTTTTTTTTAAGTGATAAAAGTATCGATTATAGAAGCACGACGGCACAATACTGAAAACATACCATAAAACCAACCAAGTGCGTGTCGTGCCACGCGAAGTGTAGTGTTCCGTAGATTTTATTTTACTTTCATTAACTATCCGCTTTACGGAACTAACAACTACTTCAAAGTAATTTTCAATAGAATAAGTTGGTCGCTTCTAACTCGATAACTTATAAAGCCTATTTAGCCATGATAGTTTTTGTTTTAAGTTCATGATATGTGCTATTAACCTGAATCTTTTCACGTTTCTACAATGAACCGTTTAGCCGAGAGAGGGGTGTCCCCCCTCTATTTTAATAAAAAATTGCGCTTTAAAGCTTAATACTAGTATTTTCCAAACGGAACCCCACAATAATTTCAAACGACCAATCCAACGATACCTCACACTATGATGTAGGCGAAAAAAATTTTTTTAAGATATTTTCTACCGTTATGTTGGCATGATTAATATGTAAATAGGTCTATGCCAAATTTCAGCTTTCTCGTACTAATCATCTCTGAGCCAGGCCGCGGACAGACAGACGTACAGACAGTCAGACGGACGGACATGGCGAAACAATAAGAGTTCCTTGTCGACTACGGAACCCTAAAAATGCTATCTATTAGGATTATTAGTTTTAAATAGGTATAGATGTAAAATAAAAATAATTCAGTTGAGAAATCTTGTTCCGAGTTGGGATAAGTTGCATGAAGAAATCGTGAAAAATTAGTACCGCGTCTCCGTCTATCAGACCAATCACCCGCGGAAATGCGGCGTGCACTGCACGCACCGCTCTGACTGGCTACTAATGGTTCTCATAGATTCGAGTTTGTGTTGAGATATTTATATCCCATATTTATATGATAGGTTATATCCATGGCAGAGAGTAAAAAAAATCAATTTTTTTTTAATCGCATATTTTTTGTTGTCAAACGCTAGTTTATAGGTAATAGTGAACTATTCTTAACGTTTTTTTTCTATTCCAGTCAGTGATTTATTGACTTTTAAAGTCAACTCCTGACTGTCATCAGTTTTGTGAAATGAAGAGGTGAAAAACCGGCCAATTGCGTGTTGGGCCACGCGCAATGTAGGGTTCCGTAGAAAGAGGGTTTTTTCTGCTTTACAGAACTTACAACTTCATCAAAGTCATTTTAGTTTTTTCTGCTTTACAGAACTAACAACTTCATGAAAGTCATTTTCAATGGATTTTAAACAAAATTTTTCTTTTATAAGTTGGTTGCCTATTACTCGTTAACTAGTAAAGCCTACTTAGTCGTGATACGGTACTTTTCCTTTCAAGTTCATTATATGTCCTACCTACTACCCAGATTTTTTTCACGTTTCTACAATCAACTGTTTAGCCAGGAGAGCGGAGGGGGGGCCCAAATTTGCGATTTAAAGCTTAATATTTCGCAAACGGAACCCTAAATTGAAAAATGGTCTTCCTGTAGCCACAATATTTTTCAACGAACAATCCAACGATACCGATACACAATGACGGGGAAAAAAAATCATCCCCATAAAAAAAATCTAATTCAATCTTATTTAATTCAAATACAAACAAACAACCACCCATTGGAAAAAACTCTTCTGTTATTTGAAACGCAAGTTACCATTTCATATGTATTTTTTTATATCTCCCGTTTAATGAAAATCGCTTTACCACCGCAATATTTCTCTTATACGTCGGTAAGGCGCATGATCCGGCATAATTAGTTTGCTTTTATATATCAGGATTATTTAACGTATTAGGAGCCCGGTAAAAATTATTAATATATAGAAGAAATTAATCAGAATTGACATAAAACTAGGCAGGAGAAAAACAAAGAGTTTCAGCGACTATTTTCATCGAAAAAACGAGAAGAAAAATAAGCAAAATTCTAAAAAGAAAAGTGACGGTATCAAATGCTGAGTAGTATAGAGCAGCAGTGACTCGGCTGTGTAAGAAATCGCGGTTTCAGCTGAAGAATTGGCACAAAATCTACACTTGGAAAAAAACTTTTTAAAAGATTTTTATAATAAACTTAATAGACTTAAAACAGTTTTGAACATGAAAGCGACGACAAGAGAGCTGCTGGCTCTTAGAATGACAAACATGATATTCCCTTATCTGAATGGAAAAATAAGTATCTATAACCCCTAAATTAATTCCTGACACGTTTACTTTTATAATTAGCTTATTTATTGACGAATCAATTTTTTTTATGAATTCTCTATTTAATGTGTCTATTAATTTCATAGAATCAAAAACTTTGATCACCTTTAAAGCAATAATGGTTCAACTCAAAATTTTACATTAATAAACTCAGCACTAACCATCAAAATGGCGACATTGCGAAATAATGCTGCTTGAATTTTCGATAACTTGGCTACAACACAAAATAACTCCAATTTGCTCACGACGGCCACGTGCGCCCCACTTGGTAATACAGATTGCATCTAGTGATGTCCCTGTTTTGGTGGAGAAAAGCAAGGCTTGTTCTGAACAAAGAAAAGGGCATACAGCACCTCGAGTAGTGGACATTTTCAAGTCTGTTTTATTGGTCGGTGGGTATTGAGGTAAGGAATTCGATGGTGTGCTTAACTCAAAAATGTTTGAGTTAGCTCCAATTAGATCTATTCTATTTTATTAGATCTAGGTGTGCGGTATATTGAAGTCTTAAAACGTTGTGTCCATTTTAGGTAACGCAAGTTACCAAAACAATTTAGGCTGCTGGTTTAATAATATTGTTTGGTTTCAAGTTATATTATATTTATTAGAATACGGTCACAATGTAGTCTCAAATATACACACAAATTAATATAGATATAGATTCATGATGACAAAAAAAAATTTGATTGAAATTTAAACACTCCAATCGCAAGTTACCTTGGAATTACCCACTAGCGTATTCGATAGCTATTGTTGAGGCACATTAATTTTTCTATTGTTTCAAACCACCCAAAAATCTTGATATATATTAATGACCGGCCTTTTTTGAAGGTTTAATTATCTCACTGCTACGTCGACCTTTGACCGTTTTTTAAAGTGAAATTCTAACCATTATTTAGAAACAATCGACGCTATTTTTTTTTAAACCGACCAAGTGCTCTTCGGACTCGCGCATGAAGGGTTCCGTACCATTATCTACACAACATTAGACAAATATCGAAGCAAGATAGATTAGGTACGTTGAGTACAGCGCCATCTACAAAACCAACAAGAAGGGTTTAACATTGACATTTGACGACATGACATCGGCGCTATGAAGGTTACATAGATGGCCGCTAAATGCGCTGTCTTTAGACAAAGTTGGTTGTATGGGTGCCTCCTTTAAATATTTATTTTATTTTTAAATATTTTATATTTCTGTCTAACTATCCACCCCTTTGGGTACGAAACCCTAAAAAATGGCGTGTAAAATAATGTTATTTTCATCTAAAATTATTTCACATAAGCATATCAAGTAACAATATCAGGACAAAAAGTAGTAAAAACCGGCCAAGTGTTTGAATATTTCAAGCGTCTACCTGTTGCCGTTTTTTGCCCCTTAAATATTTATTTTATCCTGTTTTAGTACATATTGGTTTTTATAGCGGCAACAGAAATAAATCATCTGTCAAAATGTCAAAATACATCATCTGTCAAAACATCAAAATGTCAAACTGTCCAACTATCACAGTTCATGAGATACAGCCTGGTGACAGACGGACGGACGGATGGACGGTCAGCGAAGTCTTAGTAATAGGGCCCCTGACCCTTTGGGTACGGAACCCTAAAAATTAAAAAAATTAATTAAAAAAGGCCTGTGCCCTGCAGTACGACGTATATAAGCAACCTACATTTATATCATGACACGTTAGGTGACGTCACTCTCACGGGTGATCACAGGCGGTCTTTGATTTCGTTGAACGTCAAACAGAATAAGTTAAAACGTTTTCGCTATCCTCTTGCGGTATTTTCGTCGGCGGTTTTCCTGCTCCCTCGACCTCGGTAAATATCATTAGCTGTATGCAAAGAGCCCGAAATATATGCCAAATCGAATTGGATCGCTTAATGATCATGGAACGTCACTGTAGAGACTTACCTTTTGTAAAAGTAGTACCTTTACGAGGTATGACTATGACTGCATGGTTGGCCTAGCGGTATCACGTCTGATTACCATGCCGGAGGTCATGGGTTCTATTCCCACTGAGGGCCGCCGTACATTTGTGCAAATGGCCTCAGTCTAGGTGCACTTTTATGTTTGTGATGTCCTTGCCTGGATAGCACAGGGAACTGTAGTTTGGAACCAGGAGATATACATATATTTGTATTTTTCTAACTCTAACTCATAATCCTGAATAACTTAAACGTTTTTTCTATTAACCTTAAAATTAATAATAATAATAGTAACAACGTCCACACAATACAATCACTTGACCTGGTCCCAAACTAGGATACCCTGTGCTATGGTAACTAGGCAAGGTCGTCACATACATGAAAATACACCTAGACTGAGGCCATTTGTACAAATGTACGGGGCGGCCACCAGTGGTAATCGAACCCACGACCTGCGTTTTGGTAGCTAAGTGGCTTAACGGGTAGACCAATGAGGCAGCCAAAGATTATAATAGTGGTGCACCGAACCCGAATCCTTAGTAGCAAGATCTTGACGCAAAACCACTGAGCCATCGAGAGATGAGACTTCGGTGAAATGAAACAAACACTTTAAGGCTAATTACTAATTATTGTCCGCGTGGCACTGGATTAATAATAGCGTCACTCCATTACCTTCTGTGGATTTCGTAGAAGGCGACTAATGAATTAAATTACTAGGGGACGGGCAGCAGCGTTTTCCTGAGATTCCAACCGCATACTGTGATCGCCAACCCGCCTGCCAAGTGTGGCGATTATGGCAAAACCCCTCATGGTTATATTCAAAGCTTGAAAAACTATGAGGGAGGCCTATGTCCTGCAGTGTGTTGGAATGGGCGCAGAGAAAAACGTGTGAACAGTGGAAAAATTGTTTTATTAATTTTACAGTACCGACTAGCGGCCGACATTTTTACGAATGAACGATTGAATGATTGAAAGTAAAAAGAATGAATCTAAACGAATGAATGGAAGAGTGGACTGGGATTTTTGATTATTCCAATAGTCCCCCTCAAAAATTCTAGTCTTATATAATGCGATTAGGCAATAATTATCACAATATGTATTTATATTATTAGAAATAAATTATACATTCTGCTCTCAATATTCTGTTTTAATTATTTTAGTACCTTTTAATCATTAGGTATATTACAAACATTATCAAATTCAATCAAGCTTAACTTTGATCTTAATTGTAGTAATTTCCCTGATGGTATCATTTTCGTGAAGATATCAGCTAGTTGATGTTCTATGGAAACATACTCTAGCTTTATTACTTTCTTAGTATGATATTTTATATCTATGTGCTTAGACCTTTTATGGCTAGTGGGATTGTTTTCAATGCTTATACAGCCGTTGTTATCTTCATATAAAGGGATATGCATTGGTAATTGGATTTTAATACTATTTAGCAATTATTTTATCCATTTAGCTTCTCTCACAGCTTCGAAAAGAGCCATATATTTAGCTTCGGTTGAGGAGGCGGCGACTGTGTTTTGTTTGCGTTTATTCCATGACATTACACAGTTATCAAACACTTGGAATATGTATCCCGTTGTGCTTTTACGATCAATTTCGTCGCCTGCCCTGCATGGGAATCTGAATAGCCTTGAACTATTTGATGATAGTCGCACCTTTTGTAGGTCAACTTTAAATTTATAGTGCCTTTTATGTATCTTAAAAGATGTTTTAAGCATTTCCATAGTTTATTATATTTTTTTTTTTTTTTGCTTTGATATCTGCTCAGAATACTGATTGCTGAGCAAATATCTGGCTGTGCGCAAAGCATTGCGTACATAAGGCATCCTATGACGTTCCTGAAAGAAGCGTCAAAGTGTGTCGGAATTAAGAGCCAAGTGATCTAATTTTGATGGGAACGGTGACTTTGTCGGATTGCAATCACTCATGGAAAACTTGCTTAAAACATTGTTCAAGTAGACTGACTGGTCCAAAGTTATTGTAGCTTCTGTTATGTTTACTCTAATGCCGAAGAGTAGTTTTATTTCATTCAAATCAGTCTTTCAAATTAGTATTTCGGTTTGTACATAAAATCAAATCATCGAAGTATAATATTAAATATACATTACCATCATTTTTTTTTATCAAATACAAACAAGGCTACCTCTGAATTTTTAAAACCAAGTTCTCTAAGAGCGTGGTCAAAACGCTTGTACCAGCATCGAGAAGCTTGTTTTAAATCGTACAAGGACTTTTTAACTTGCATACCTACTTGGTTTGGTTCTGCAAAAACACCCTCAAGCACCTCCATGTAAATGTCATTCTCGAGAACTCCGTTCAAAAACGCAGTTTGGACGTCCAAGTGATGTACTTGCAAGCTATGCTGATTTGCAAACGCTAATATAAATCTAAAAGTAGAAATACGTACATACGTTCATCAAAGTCTTCAAGGTACTTTTGAGTAAAACTGCGAGCAACTAAACGCACCTTGTAACGAGTTGGTTCTCCTAACTCATTAATTTTTATCGTGAATACCCATTTACAATCAATAATATTTACATTTTGGGGTCTTTTCTTTCCACTAGAACCCATGGTTGATTTTTATTTAGCTTTTAACCATTTGTCACTATCATCCCTGTTTGAAATATCACTATAGTTACTAGGTAACGGCTGAGCAGTCGTGAGTGCTAAGTAACACAAATCTGTATCGCTCATCTGTTTATAATCGACTGAGGGTAGTTTTTTTTTTTTTTTTTTTTTATTCTTTCACTTCGCCTTATTTTGTTTGGCGAATTCTCAGCATCCGATTGGTCATCGGGAAGAATCTTGTGTTTCGTGCCTGCTGACTTATTATCACCGATAGGCTTGTCAACTTTGGCGGGAATTTGTGTGTTTTGGTTTGTCGGCCTTGATTGAACAAATTTTGACTCATCGAATATAATATCACGGACAATGAAAAATTGGCCATTTTGAACGTTGAATAGTTTATGACCATTGTTGTCGTATCCGACTAGTATTGCTTTAAACGATTTACTGTCAAACTTTGTTCTTCTCGTTTTGTCATGGACATAAGCCGTTGCACCAAATTTTAGGTTTGTTATTATGCCACATTTCGTATGGTGTTTTGTTGCTGGTCAGAGCTTTAGTAGGGAGTCTATTTATTAGGTATACCAAGAATACAAGGTTCACAAATAGTATCGCTTATCTTATCTTATCGCTGGGGTTTATATTGTTTATCAAAGACTGGTCACTTTCATCTATTTTTATCCTTTAAAATTCCAAACCTTTGTTTGTTTACATGTCCGAGTCGGCTATATCACAAACTATAGGCGTCAGAGGAATTTTGAGTCAAGTGAACATTAAGTTTATTTACTTTAAAATTTAGCCAAAAAGGTTGTTGCAATTCTCCCCGGTCATGATGCACTTGTCTTTATGATGGACTTGCACACCGTTTGTTGCCAAAAACCACTGTCATACCTGCACGTTGCATCTTACTTACAGAAAGTAAATTATGACGTACCTCGGACGAAAACAATACATCATCAATCGAGCCTTCAATACCAAAATCGGTTGTTACCTTTATGCTGTCTTTACCGTAGGCTTGTATGGACTCGCCGTTTTTCGCAACTCCGATCTTGAGAGGCGTCGATAGTTCCGTGTACGTTGTAAACACGTCAAGTGTATTCATAATATGATCCGTGGCACCCGAATCTAAGAGGAAAAAAAAATTCCATATTAGTAGAATTACTAATAGGGTCAGATAACTTACAATCGGGTGAAACCATAAAAGCGAAACCGCCCTCGTCATTGTTGCACAACGTGTTGTGCGCCGTCCTCTTGTAGCCGCTGCCGCTGCTCCCAGCCCAGTCTTGCTGGATCTTCTTGAGGTAGCGAGAGTCATTCTTGAGATGATTTCGGCACCCACAGTGAACGCAGTACATTTTTGAAATTTTGTGAGTTGAATTTCCGGTATGAAAGTTTTTGTTCGGTTGAGGGTAGTTTTTTTTTTCTTAGAAAAATTTCCTTGTGATTTTGGAAATAAGAAATTCCTCGGACCTGTATGCAAAACCTTGAGCTCTGTTGTAGGTTCACCTTTCAGCTTCACTTTGTGGTCAAGTTGAAGCAAGGAACATTTGGTTGCAGTTTAAGATTCAGCAATTGCTTGCGTAGTGCTAATTGCGTGGCCAGCTGGCCAGGCTTCGTCTCTCGTAGATTTTATCGAGGTTATCGAAAATGGATTTGGCCGTTGCAGCGTCTTTAGTGAAATTTAAAAATGCGTCATCTAAATATTCGATAATTGTACCTTTTGCAGTTTGGTTTGTCTTTAGCCACATTGCGTCTGGATTATCCGGCACTGGTTGTTCAACGACGATGGCCACTTGCAGTTCTTCTAACAAAGACTTGAAGACGTTCGCCGTTAAATTGCTGGATGTTTCGTTTGCTTCGTATCTCCATTGTTCATATCCGTATTTTAGACGGATAGCAGGAACTTAATTATAACTTATTTAAATCGTGCCCTGGGCCCATAACCTGTTGGAATGGGCGCAGAGAAAAACGTGTGAACAGTGGAAAAATTGTTTTATTAATTTTACAGTACCGACTAGCGGCCGACATTTTTACGAATGAACGATTGAATGATTGAAAGTAAAAAGAATGAATCTAAACGAATGAATGGAAGAGTGGACTGGGATTTTTGATTATTCCAATACAGTGGGCGTCAAATGGCTGATGGTGATGACCAATTATTATTATACATACTAATCTGTCAAGTAAGTACCGGGAAAAGATCAATAATACACAAAATGTTAGTAAAGTTATTTATTCAAATTTATTTTATTGCCTTCAAAGTATGCTCCTTCAGAAACGATATACTTACTCGAACGAATAATCCAATCACGAAAACATTTTTAAACGCTTTTTCGGGAATTGAGTTCAGTACTCGCCGCTAATTCTCCTTTATTTCTTCTTGTAACGGTTGTACTAAAACAACTTAAAAAGGAAGGTCTTAAAATCTAAAATACAATAATTTACTTATCTAATAAACGTCTTTACACCTAATCATTACTCTAAAGCTAAAATAAAACATTACAAACTAACATCTAATTAATATTTTAGCGAACAGACAAACATTCGGATACGACCCTGAGCTATACTAAAGACTATTAAAGCTATTTTCTAGTGTTAGTATTAAGTCTAAAAACTAAATCTAATTAAAATCGTAAATACCTAATTAAAATTTGTAAATACTTAAAACTATCTTTTCCTAACTAAACTAATAACCTAAACCTACTGTAACAAACTAAAAAGTTTACAATTGACCCAAAAGGTCACATTCTACCGAATGAAAACGGCTGCCAGGAAGTGGTAATTTGAGTTTGGAAAAAGAAAGAAGTCTGTTGGAGCCATATCCGGTGAATAAAGTGGTTGCTAGATGGTATTTGTTGAGTGGTCAAAAATTCGTTCACAATGATGTCCTCGTGCGAAGGCCAAGGCCCGTTATCGTGGTGCAAAATCCAAGAATTTTCTCTCCACAAATCTAGCCTTTTTCGTTGTATTTGCTCCCGAATTGCGTGGTGATTAAACCCATGCTCTCTCTCTGAAAGAAGGCATGTGCCCTACGGTGGGACGTACATAGGCTGCATTATTCATTATTCTTCTTCTTTCTTGAATTTAGAAAGTTTTCTGCCTATTTCCATACAGCGAGCGACATTGTTGAACGCCACTTACCCACAAAGGACATAAATTCCCTACCACTTTCATTCAATCGGCCCATTTAGATCCGTCGAACGTTAGAGACCGAAAATGGTCAATTTACGAACGCGTAAAATTTTACAACCTCGCTTGGGGAATGAATGTTCCATATAGACTTGGATTCCCTTTTTTTTGAGCCACTAAAATACCTCAACTGAGAAATACGGGCTTAGAATCTGAACTGAACCAAACTGCGTTACCACTGAAAAGTTTATATTAAAAGAGTAAGGGTCGAATTTAGGTACCCTATAAAATATGCAAACTAAGACAACAACACTTGTGAACTTTGATTACTAGGCCACTCAGAAATGGCGAAAAAAAGTTTTTATGTATGAGAGACTGGCCAGTTACAATCTATTTTGAAAATATGATTTACTATAAGTAAAAATAGGAATACGTTCCAATTTCAAAATTTCTCTTCGCATTTTATGCTAATTTAAATTATCGTGTTTCACTGAAAAATGGATCTGCGCCAGGAACACTTTCGCGACTTTCGTGCTATGATTCGCGCTATCATGTACAATACACTTCAAACGGCATTCATGGATGCAAGCTCTTCATTTCATTACAGTTGAAAAGTCCAGGATTTATCAATACGATCCGGAAACGACGGTTTGGGTTTCTCAAAACGAATCAACGACTACCAAAGTAAACCGATCTAGAAGCGGTAAAAGATTTCGATCGCGAGCTTTTTAAATTTGACTGGCTATAAATAATCTTCTGCCATTTGCCCAGAACATTAAAGTAAACACTTTGCAGCAACGGTCAAACATTCTGTCCCGGACCCTTGTCGTTTACATGCAGGCTGGCCCAATAATCCACAGTGGAATTCTGTGATTTGTTAAAAAAAATTCGAACAAATCTTTTGCCCAGAAGTGAGATTTTCAATTATATATGATGGTTTCTACATCCTAAGCTGCCTCATAGTCACAGCATACACGTAATAGCCTAACAAAATATTTTGGCCGGCCCGCGCACTTTTCGACCCCCTCAATCTTTGAAGCCAGTTATGTCACATAAGTAAAAAAAAATCGGAGGAGTTAAAGTTCACAACTTTGGCAGCCTAGTGGGTAGAACATCGGACTCGGAAGCGAGAGACCCAGGTTTGATCCCCAGTGTGGGCATGTACCTATGACTTGGTTTTCTAAGTTATGTACATTTGTGAAGTTACAGTAGCAATACCACAGGCTAACCGTGAAGGAAAACATCGTGAGGAAACCTGAGTGTCTCAGCTATTCACATACTTCAGCGCTTGAAATCACCAACCCGCGGTGGGCATGCGTGGCGATTAAGCCTATACTTTCTCCCTGAGAGAAGGCCTGTGCCCTACAGTGGGACGTATATAGGCTGCTTATGTAAAGTTGTGAAAGTTTATTCTAAATTTCACGCTTCCAACTATTGTAGTTTAGAAGATATGGGGGTCCAAAAATTGCTATTTTCGGCATTCACTGACTCACTCACTGATGAATCATCATAAGTCCAGGGCACTTCTAATTGAACTAGATATTTGAAATCTGGAATATAAACAGCTCAATAAGAGCAAGTAATGGGATTATAAAATTGTGAAAAATATTTCAATTATAAATTAGGTTCACGGCCATGGGTCCTAAAAATCACATAATTACATAATTGAGAGATTCTACAGACCCCTTTTGCAAATTCGATCTGTAACAAAAGATTTTATTTTTACATACACTAGCGCCATTGTAGCTATAAATGAGAATGCTTAGCTTTATACGGCCTTTAGCCTCAAAATACATATATACATACATACTTCCCCTTTTTTCTTTTTAAACCTATAGCCGCCAAATTGTTCTAAACTTGCGGAGCCCTCACAGGGCTCATGTCATGGTTCTATTGCTTGAATCTTTAAGAACAGTTTGTACCACATGAAGCAATGCACACCATTCACTTCGGTTCTGGGCTTTTGTCTGCCTCGTTGGCCAAGCGGTTGACAAGCTTGACAACCAAAACGGAGGTCATGGGTCCGGTTCCCACTGAAGGCTGCCATACTTGATTTGTAAAACGGCACCAGTATGGGTATCCTGTTCCGTGTGGCGCCCGATTAAGAATAACGTCACTCCATCTCCTTCAGTGGATGTCGTAGAAGGCGACTAAGGAAATCTATTACCAGGAGACGGGCAGCAGCATCTTCCTGAGATTCCAACCGCATACTGCGATCGCCAACCCGCCTGCCAAGCGTGGCGATTATGGCAAAACCCCTCATGTTTATGAAAACTACGAAGGAGGCCTGTGTCCTGCAGTGGGCGTCAAATGGCTGATGATGATGATAATGATGATGATCCTAATTTGGGAGAGTTGTCTGATTTAGCTTAATCCGAGCTATCAAATACATACATCGTTTGACACATTGGAGTCGTTTAAAGGCTTAATCCTTTTGGAGTCGTCTGAATGCTTAACCTTAAATAGAGTGGAACGTTACGTGATACAAGGGCAGGTCATCAGTCCATCTCGTTGGTTGTCTGCCCGGCCTTCTGCGCTTATCTCAAGTCTGGTTTGGTCCATCTGGGCCGAGTTTTATAAAACTACAATTCGTAGTTTAATGTGATGGGTCAAGGACAAGTGATTGTGTTGTGTGGATGTTTTTGTTTCGCTTCCTCTCTTTTTTTGACCAGGGCGTGTGACCTCCGTGAGTCCTCCGCTGTATAGAGTTGTCTAATTTAACCTACTCCGAACTGTCAAATACTTACATATTTTGACACTTTGATTAGATTAGAACACTTTATTGTACACACCAGAAAGCAAAATACATTAAAATTAATTTATTACTTTGCAGTCGTTTAAATGCTTAACTGATTGGAAAGTTACGTAATACAAGGTCAGGTCGTCGGTCCATCTCGTTGGTTGTCCGCCCGTCCTTCTGCGCTCATCTCAAGTCTGGTTTGGTCCATCTGGGCAGAGTTTCATAAAACTACAATTCGTAGTTTAAAGTGACTATTCGATGTACATTGCGTAGCAGAGACTCTGCTACTCCTACTTGTTAATCAGTGGGTTAATTGAATTTCCAATGTACACCGAATTGACATAGTAAACCTTGAATATTATTTCTATGAAAGAAATCCCTGGTTAGTCGGGAGCTAAAAATATAGATACATAGATAGAGAACACTTTATTGCAAAAAAAAAATGGAAATTACACAGATATTTCTTAACCTAAGAGTACAATCAGAGTACAATATATTCAGTCCCAATAGCACGGCATAAAGTTTGACAGTAAAAGTTGGCACCTGCAGCGTTCCGAATATTATCGGTTCAATGTACCTCTGATAGTGAAATAGTTTGACGTTACTGCCTACCTCTGCTTAGCACACATGCAGGCTCGACGAACCAAGACTCTTTTTGGCACAAAAACTTCTGCAGGCCCTCGTGGTTGTTCTGCGTACGTTAGTTGCATACCGTTCCATGTGTGGGCAGGAATACCATGCAGCCAGTTTGTGGCTTCAAATAAATAGGTTGAACGAAATGGCTGCAACAACAAAGTCCTGTTTACGTTTCTGCATGCAAGTAAAGCGGTGGTAGCCTAGTGTGTAGAACATTGGACTCGGAAGCGAGAGACCCAGGTTTGATTCCCAGTGCGGGCATGTACCTATGACTTGGTTTTGTAAGTTATGTGCATTTGTGAAGCTGTAGTGGCAAAACCACTCGCTAACCGTAAAGGAAATCATCGTGAGAAAGCCTGAGTGCCTGAGCTATTGACATACCTCAGTGCTTGAAATCGCCAATCCGCGGTGGGCACGCGTGGTGATTAAGCCCATACTCTCTCCCTGAGAGAAAGCCTGTGCCCTACAGTGGGAATTATATAGGCTGCTTATAGCATACCAACCTTTAAATCCGTATACTTTATTGTATCACGCTACGGGCGACTTTGCCACTAAAACGTATTATAAATGTTGATTATTATTATTATACTTTATTGCACACGAAACATGAATAGGACATAACATAAGAAATAATATGTACAAGAATAACCAACTTTTAACAAAAATAATAATAACACACAACACAATCATTCGTCCTGGTCTCAAACTAGGATACCCTGTGCTATGGTAGCCGGACAAAGACATCGCAAACATGTAAATACACCGAACCTGAAGTTTGTACAAATTTACAGCGGCCTCCAGTCGGAATCGAAACCACGACCTCCGGCATAGTAATCAGACGTGATACCGCTGGACCAACGAGGCAGTCATAACAATAGCCAGTCAATAAACAGGTGGACAACATATCGATGTGCTGACGCATTACCTATGATTACTTTTTAATGGTATACGTTAAAATGTAGAGGTACAATGCGAGTCTTAAACAGAGGGCACATAATAATATTGACTGAGGTGATACTAGACCCAATTTTAACAGATTTTTTTATTTTTAAGCCGTTTTTATTAGCTACTGTGAATAAATCGGTGTAATTTTGTAACCAAAAGCTCTACAATGTTGAAACCAATAAAACAGATACGGTTGAATGGTTGCGAACAATAGGCCCCTTGTTCCCTTCGAGCAAAAATGTTCTTCGTGAGAAAGGAATGAAAACTAAAGCCCACAGACTAAGTAGCTAAAATATGCGTAACTTTGCGATTAAAAAACAACCCAAAATCTACTTTAGTAATGATGGTAGTTTTGTATTTGTGACAATTTAAATAAATATCCTCTTTCTTTCTTTTCTCTTTCAAATGTAAATAATTAGTAATTATTAAAAATAATTCGTAATTTTAGTGTATTTAGAGTCCAATTAAACGTAAATTCATATAACAATACACAGATAAAAGTTAATAGTAAAAATCAAACAAATACAAGACAAAAGTAAATAACAAATAATTGTACCGGGCCGCCCAACTGTCAAACGGTTCGAATTGCAACGACTAAACCGGGGAAGTATTGTTTTAATCCTATATTTTACGCCTCATACGACACTTCTTACTGCTTAAAGAAACTCTACATAACCTCACGTACGTGAGACACGTCCCATGCAAACATTCCGGCTCACTTTTGGCTCTCTTTACTTAACGAAAAGTGGAAGCAAAGTTGAGACAAAACAACTAGCCTCAGCCACCACAAAACTCGAACCCCACATCTATGAACGCACCATCAACTCGTTATCAGTCAATAACATCTTACATGGTCCGACACTGACACCGACTCCCGGTTTTTTTCCAGGTGACGACAGTAGCATGTTGACCCGGAGCAAGATGACTGTGTGCGACATGGAGCTGAGACTAAAGGCGACCCGACCCGGCTCGAGTTCAAAAAGAGCAAACAGCTGTGCGAAATGCTTTTTCGAGAACGAGAGGAGGAAATCCGTAAACAGAACAAAACCAACTCATCCAACCTAAGTTTCCAGCGGGATGAGCTGCAACATCAACTCATTCACGATGTAGCACTACAACGTATTATACGCTCACTTGAACACCAGCTTGCTTAAGCACACCACGAGCTTCAGCAAATAAGTGAGCATGAACAACAAAAGGAGAGCGCTAGAGCCATGGCTTTGTATAATGAAGTTATGAGTGGCACGGGCAATGGGCATGCCAACTGTCGACCTAACTACAGCCAGTATTAGCAGCAATATACATACGAACAGCGTAAGGAAAATCAAGCAATTTTTTTAAAATAAAAAATACATACAAAATTTACAAAAACTGATTAAACGAAGCCGGAGAAGTATAGACAGTATACTCGTACCAATTCACCGTCAAAAACTACAGTCAGAAATGTAAATGGCCGAATGTCAGTGTGGCGCCGGATTAAGAATAGCGTCACTCCATTTCCTCCCGTGGATGTCGTAGAAGACGACTAAGGAAGTAAATTACCAGGAGATGGGCAGCAGCGTCTTCCTGAGATTCCAACCACATACTGCGAGGTTGCCAAGCGTGGCGATTATGGCAAAACCTCTCATGGTTATGAAAACTATGAGGGAGGCCTATGTCCTGCAGTGGGCGTCAAACGGCTGATGATGAATGTCAGAAGGAACTATTCACCAACAATGTGGACCACGAGCTACAAATACAAGTGGAAGACCTGCAGTTTCACTTACTGGACATCACCTGCAAGTACTCGGCTATGCAAACTCAGTACAATGACTGCATTTTATCGATGAATAGGTTGATTGCACTAAGCAAGAGCAATCTGGAACGTGTTGACTCCAACTTTATCCAGGTCTTGGAAGACTCATAAGCCAAATCAAGCTTGCTGCCCCTACATCCAACATCTGCCGTGATTGGAAGAGGGCAGTCTGAAGCTGGGCTTGTTTCCACCGTGCAGTGTGCCCAACACAACGGCCCCTTTACCGCTGGATCCGGCACAACAGCATGGAGGCGAGCTGAGCGGACAGCCTGCAACATCAAATGCGACTTTGGAGACCAGTGCGCCATCGACCTCTGGTGCAAGACCTGGGGTACAACCCACAACTAGACCGACCATCAGGTAAGTTCCAGTCAATGAGCGGCGCAGTGCCACACCGACCCCTGATTCCGTACTGGATGGACAGCCGCAGTCTAGACCCACCACCTGCAGTGATCCTGATAATGACGCCCCGTACAAAACTATTATCTATTCAGATAAAATAGGTGTAGGGTTAGGCAGTGCACTACAAAATTATTTAAAGCAACATGGCAGCGGCTAATAATTCAGCAAACTTTTCTTTTTTCGTGCCGGTCATAAGCCTTTCCAGTGCCGGAGTTTTTACCGCTCACTCGTCTGTATGCAGGAACTCTTGTTCACGCCTAGCCAGTGTAGAAAATACTGATTGGCGTGGGAATTTCCAACGGACTCCGGCTGCATTTGTAAGCGATTCGCCCTGTTCGACTACAAAAAGGAGCAAGTGAAATTATGAGCTTCAACGCCACGTTGGTTCTAAGTAAAAAAAACTGGCTTAGTGATTGATTTTATTTAACTTTTTTTATGTAGCCTATATACGTCCCACTACAGGGCATAGGCCTTCTCTGAGAGAGAGAGAGAGAGTGTACGGGCTTAATCACCACGCGTGCCCACCGCGTATTTAATTTAATGGTGTCTAAACATTTAACAAAGAAATAGCCAATAACATGGAGAAAAGGGTTAACAGTGTAGATCCAGAATGTCACCCAAAGTGTACACACACTATCAAGGTCAGGAAAATGTAAACAAACTAACAAAACAATTAAATTAAACCACTTTAAATTGAACCTTATCGGCCGTGCCTTGAAAGTCGAAAACCTAATTCAACAATTCATACTATCCCTGCTTAGCTATGGGTTAATTAAACCCTACCTGTACATATTCCTATGATACACCAGTAAGCCATAAAGTAGTGTGTCAAACTTTAATTACTTAACAAATTAGTTTCATCATCAAGAAATCATCATTACAATTTTTATCAGAATTAATGTATAACAACTTATGGAAGTAATTAGGAACGCGTTTTAGACCTTACTGCACACCATGTGATAAAAAAATTATTTGAAAACACTGACCTGAAAATTGATATTCATTTTAAGACCTCGCGCATGTTAGTGCATTTTCGCTTAAAGATTATCGTATTGTAAGCTTAGAATACATGGTAAGTCTATTTTTATGGATAACTAAAAAAATGAAAAAATGAATGATGTTC
Organism: Yponomeuta evonymella; assembly: GCA_963969515.1. Classification (NCBI taxonomy): domain Eukaryota; kingdom Metazoa; phylum Arthropoda; class Insecta; order Lepidoptera; family Yponomeutidae; genus Yponomeuta; species Yponomeuta evonymella. The sequence goes on from OZ018362.1 coordinate 5,545,519, forward strand.
CTAAAATTAATATCAATTTTCAAACCACCTTCTTTTAAGACAATTGCAGATCTAAAGAAAAAAAAATCAAATCCGCGATCTCAAACGTTTTACGAAAACACGAGTAAATCGCAAGTTATCGTCCCATCATAAAATAGAAGTATAACAAATCGTTACGTGTACGTAATTTTCCTAGTACTTCGTTGTTACAATTTTGGTAAATAATTAGTAAATTATTAGGGAGAAGAAAATGTATATTTATTACACAAACAGTAATAAATAAACAGACACAACAATAATGAAAACACTTAAGACAAAAAAAAACATTGAACACTACAAAACAGAATATAAAATAAAACAAGTTTTACAAACATTAGACGCAGCGTGTCTCTGTTGCTGCAAAAGGCAGCTGGCTCAGCCTCCACAGCGCTGATTTTCAGACAACGCCGGTTTATTCTGTGAGCATCCTAGAGCGCGGTACAGCGTGTCAAATAATAATAATGATCATACTTGTATAAATCATATAATAACTAAATAAAAACGTATATTTATGGCAGATAGAGGACAATAAGAAATATGTACACCAATCTACATGACAATTTTAATATCGTTAATATAACATAACTAATGCTACAAAATATTACAAAAATACAGCACATAGAAAACATCATGATGATACGATCACGTGGTTAAGTCAGTTACCGCGAGAAGTTGGAAGAGGATGAGGAGCTTGCGCCCAAAGGCACATCAGATGTCTCTAGCTAGCAGATTCTACTAGGCGCTCCACGGACTAGTGGAGGAATATCGTTCCAACACTCGACGCCTAAAACTACCACGGAATGCCACGGTACGGTGTCCGGGCACAGGAATTTTATCTTTATGTACGTAGCGCTGCCGGGTCGACCACTCGAGCTTGTTGTATAGGTAGGCAGTGGTTTTGGTACGGCCTACACTAAACAACAATGTGGCGAGGTGCAGCCATTAACACATCCTTTAACTCATACCACAACCAGATTTTATTACAATTCAATAATTTGCAATTCAACGCATTATTCACAAAACAAAACTAAAAGCAACCCACAACTTTTTAAAAAATTGACGAAACAATAATCAAAGTAAAGTCTTTGGAATGGTCTCAAAAATTTTTAACAAATTACCAAAAACTGTCGAGATGTCGACAACCAGGGCCTAGATTTTGTTAATGCATTGTAGTAACATGACAACTGCATAAACATGGCGATTTTCATTTCATGGCTGCTTTAAGTCTACGCGGGCACACCCATCAAACCTTCTAGGCGTCAATGGTACGAAAAAACACGTCACGTGACCCGACAGTGTACCTGTCATTATACTACAATGCACTAACAGAATCGAGGCCCTGCTATCCTTTAATTAAGCACAAATTGTTTTGCTGGCTTGTAATAAAAAACTATTATAAAGTAGTAGAATTCCTAAATGACAATGCATTTTGAGGTTCGATCGTACATTTTTTCATACCTATTAATTTTTTTCGATGTGTAATTTTAATGTATAAAATAATATTGTCATGTAGCTGACCGTTTTTTGCCACGCCTAATCGGTAAAATTGCAAATTGCATTATTGTATTATAATAACAGACATGTAATTTATGGCAATAAATATATTGATTGATTGAAAACAGTTATGCGGGACTCAATACCTTTTATGACAATTCGATGAGCATTGCGTGGCCGATCAATACAATTAGTCTTCCTACTTGTTCACTTGTCGGTTAATCGGCTATGTAATTGACATCGAACTGTAATAGTAAAACATTAATTGTAGTTATATCAATAAAGCATCACCGTACAATTAGGTGAAGTTCGTGAGTTTAGTGATTGTTTTGTTCTTTAGTTTACTATATCTTGTTAATTCGCTCATCGCGTCACGCGTCAAGATACCCACATTTTGTTCTCTTGATTTAGTTGTACACGAGAAAAGAAGGCTGGTATTCACAACACAGGTTTTTTGCCTACTGTGAATACCAACCTTGAGATACTTAATAATAACTATATACCGATAAATGTAACATGTAAGTATCTTGTGAAATTGGATCAATAAATTTTATCTTATCTTATCTTATCTTATCTTACCTTACCTTACCTTACCTTACCTTACCTTACCTTACCTTACCTTACCTTACCTTACCTTACCCTACCCTACCCTACCCTACCCTACCCTACCCTACCCTACCCTACCCTACCCTACCCTACCCTACCCTACCCTACCCTACCCTACCCTACCCTACCCTACCCTACCCTACCCTACCCTACCCTACCCTACCCTACCCTACCCTACCCTACCCTACCCTACCCTACCCTACCCTACCCTACCCTACCCTACCCTACCCTACCCTACCCTACCCTACCCTACCCTACCCTACCCTACCCTACCCTACCCTACCCTACCCTACCCTACCCTACCCTACCCTACCCTACCCTACCCTACCCTACCCTACCCTACCCTACCCTACCCTACCCTACCCTACCCTACCCTACCCTACCCTACCCTACCCTACCCTACCCTACCCTACCCTACCCTACCCTACCCTACCCTACCCTACCCTTTTTTTTTTTTTTTTTTTGTTGACGGGGGGGAAATCTTTCAAAGATACCCGACTCTTCAGGGACAGAGTCGGGTTATGTAGGATTTCCACCTACTAAAACCCCCCCGGTGGCCTTCATCGTGCATGGTGGGGGAGCTCCGGGCACTCTGACGAACTCATCCGAAGCCCCCCTGGCACTTGGTGCATTGTGCACCTCACCCTGGCACAGCCATAGCCCTCCACAGGTGCTGGTGCACCCACGGCGTCGCAGGGCCACCCTGCGTCGCCGTCTTCCCAGAGCCGCGTGGACGGACGGATCGAGTCCCTGCTCTCACCGTCCGCGGCTCCAAGGTCCCCATTTAGTCGCCTCTTACGACAGGCAGAGGATACCGTAGTCCTATTCTGAACCCGAAACTACAGGGTTGTGGCAGCCCGACGCCTTCGGGCTTATGGGCCTGGACGGCGGCGTCCACCGCGAACGCCGCCCCTTCGGCTCCCTCTCCGAGCGGGGTCTGCCCTCTCCCGCTCCCGCTCTGCTACCTCCTTCTGCGTCATCACCTTCTCGCAGAAGGTGGTCACTGCCTTCCATTGTTCCTCTCCCTGTACCATGGCGCTGACCACGCTGGACAGAGAGAGGTTTCGCCCGATGCTACCGGTGAGCTCGCCTCGCTCGGCCTGCCACGCCGGGCAGACCTCGAGGGTGTGCTGCGCGTCATCGCAGTCGCCACCACAGTGATGGCACCGTGTCGACTCCTCGCGTCCAATCCTATTCAGGTACTCACTGAAACAACCATGTCCAGTGAGCACCTGAGTAAGTCTGAACGACACGGCACCATACCCCCGGTTCAGCCATCCGTCGAAATTAGGCAGTATTGCCCCGACCACCCTCTGACGAGTGCTCCTGGGCTCTCGGAGCCGCTCTTGCCACTCGCGCTGGGCCCGTTGGTGTTCCTCCAACCGGAGCATCCCGACCGCCCTAGGGAGCGGATTTCCACCCTCTTGGCGGATGTCGCGGAGACGGTGATACACCCTCGCGTCCATACTCGCCAGTAGGTCAAGGGGCGGAAACCGCGCCAAGACCGTCGCCGCCTCAAAGGATATCGTGCGATATCCGCGTGCAACCCTTATGGCCATCCGACGCTGCACGCTTTTCAGCTTGCCTCTGCAGCGTGGGTCGCCAGACAGCCTATCTGCCCACAGAGGTGCTCCATAAAGGGCTATGGATCGCACGACTCCCGCGTAGAGGCGGCGAACGCTCTCTTTTGGCCCCCCGAGATTGGGCAGGATACGGTGCAGAGCACCCGCTACCCCATCGATCCGAGGGACCAGGCGGTCGAAGTGCTCCACGAATTCCCACCGGCCATCGAGGACGACGCCCAGGTACTTCAGGTACCGACCGACCTGTACCCTCGCACCGCCCACGCTTACCGACGAACTCGGTGGCTCCACTCCCCGCGGGAGGTTGTGGAACCACATAGCCTCGGTCTTGTGCGGGGCCACCTCGAGCCCAAGCTCCGTGATCCTGCGCACGATGCATGCCACTCCGAGCTCGGCCAGCCGAGTGGTCTCCCCGAAGTCGACCCCCTCCGCCAACACCAGCGTGTCGTCCGCATAGCAGACCACATGCACGTCGTTGGGGAGGAGGATTCTGAGGACCACGTCATACGCCAGGTTCCACAAAAGGGGCCCCAGGACGGACCCCTGAGGAACACCGCAGAAGACCTCCCTCCGGTGGACAGTTCCATCCCGACCCAGGTACTCAAAACTCCTGTCCCGCAAGTAAGCTCCCACAATGGACCGCAGGTACGGGGGGCAGCCGGTGGTAAGCCAGTGCCGCCCTGATTGCCCTCCAGGGCAGGGAGTTGAAGGCATTGACAATGTCAAGGCTCACAGCCAATACTACCCTGCCCCGGGACACCGCCTGCTCGGCGACTGAGCGCACCCGGAAGATAGCGTCCACCGTGGAGCGGCCATGCCGGAAGCCGAACTGGAAGTCCGATAGATCCGGGCCGACCTGCCACAGGTGGAATGTGATGCGCTCAGCCACCACCCGCTCGAAGAGCTTACCCGCTTCGTCCAGGAGGCATATGGGCCGGTATGCAGAGGGAGAATCCGCGGCCCTGTTCTCCTTCCGCAGGAGGACAAGTCTCGCCCGCTTCCAGCCGGAGGGAAAAGTCCCTGTGCGAAGGCAGTTGCCGAGCAGCACCCTAAACCGGTCCCCCACAGCGCCTAGGGCCAAAACCCAGGCGCGGCCCGGGATACCGTCCGGGCCAGGGGCGGTGTTGCGCGCTGCCAGGCGTCTCACGGCCCGATCCAGCTCATCCTGGGTGACGCCCAGGTCATCGGTCCACCGAGCGGGTTCTGCTCTTGTCGCGGTCGCTTCCTGTGGGGTATCCTCGATCCGGGGAAAGAGGGTATCCACCACTTCCGCCACTAGTTCTGGGTCGAGCGTCTCCGTCAAGGGGGGGACCCACGGTCTGAGCTTGCCCAGTACAATTTTGTACGGGCGCCCCCATGGGTCTCCGTTGAGCGTTTCGAGAAGCTCTTCCCAGGCCCTGGCCTTGGCGTTAGCGACCGCGACCTGAAACGCCTTTACGGCGTCCCGGTACGGAGCATATGCTGCGGCCTTCTCCTCGGCCGTGGCTAGGCGTCGCCTCCGGACCCTGGTAAAACAGCGCCGAGCGCGCAGGCATGCCTCCCGCAGGTGCGACAGCTCCTCCGACCACCAGTGCACAGCTTTCCGGGTTGAGCGTCTGGCTCGGGGCATTGCGGCGTCGCATATGTCCGTCATGCGCTCCCCGAACCAGGCTGCTTCGGCCTCCGGCTCCGCTTCGTCCGGCACCTCCGACCAGGCCGCCGTGTTGGCCGCGGCAACGAGTGTGTCCCGGTCCATGCGGTGTAAGGCCCAGCGCTTCGGAGGCCCAGCGCTTTGTCTCCGAGCACCGTCAGCAGGCCCCAGCGTCACCTCTAAGAGGATGTGGCGATGGTCCGATAGGGTCACCAGCTCTTCCGCCACACGCCAGCTGGACACCAGTGACACGGCTGCGGCACTCGCCCAGGTTAGGTCGACGATGGACTCCCCCTGCCATCGCACACAGGTGCTGGTGGACCCTCGGTTTAGGAGGCCGAGGTCGAGACCAGCCGCCCACTCAAGGACTGTCTCGCCCCGGGCGTCATCCCGCGGCCCACCCTACCCTACCCTACCCTATCCTATCCTATCCTATCCTATCCTATCCTATCCTATCCTATCCTATCCTATCCTATCCTATCCTATCCTATCCTATCCTATCCTATCCTATCCTATCCTATCCTATCCTATCCTATCCTATCCTATCCTATCCTATCCTATCCTATCCTATCCTATCCTATCCTATCCTATCCTATCCTATCCTATCCTATCCTTTTTTTTTTTTTTTTTTTTTTTTTTTTTTTTTTTTTTTTTTTTTTTTTTTTTTTTTTTTTTTTGTTGACGAGGGGGAAATCTTCCAAAGATACCCGACTCCCCGGGGGAGGAGCCGGGTTATGTGGGATTTTTACCCACTAAAACCCCCCCGGTGGCCCTCCGTGTGCAATTGAGGGGGGTTCCGGGAACTCAGAGAACACTCCGGAACCCCCTCGCACTGTGCGCTTTGGCGCTCCCCGCTGGTAGGCCGAAGCCTACCTGGTGCCTCCGCCACAGCGGTGTGCGGCCACCACACACCGCCGCCTTCCCGGAGCCGGTTGGAAGACGGTTCGAGCCCCCGCTCTTGCCGTCCTCGGCTCCAACGTCTCCTTTTAGTCGCCTCTTACGACAGGCAGGAGATACCGTAGTCCTATTCTACGCCCGGTACTACAGGGCTGCGCGGCCACACTAGCGGCGCCTATTGGCACCGCGTCTTCGGCCGCGTCTTCGAGTGGGGTCCGCCCGCTCCCTGTCGCGTTCGGCCTCCTCCTTGCAAGTCATGACTGACTCGCAGAAGGAGGCCACGGCGTCCCACTGGGGTCGGCCGGACATCATTCCGGCCACCACCGCAGGCAACCTGAGGTCCTCCCCGATCGCAGCGACGAGCTCTCGCCGCTGAGATTGCCACGCGGGGCAGACCTCCAGGGTGTGCTGAGCATCATCCCTGTCGGCGCCGCAATGGTGGCATGCCGCCGACCTCTCCCGTCCGATCCTGTGCAGGTACTCACCGAAACAGCCATGTCCGGTGAGCACCTGCGTTAGCCTATAGCTAACTTGGCCGCCTGCGCGACCCAGCCACTCCTCAAAAACGGGCAGGATGGCCCCGACTACTCTCTGCCGCCGGCTCGCCGGCTCCAGGAGGCGCGTTCGCCACTCCTCGACGGCGTCGTCGTGTGCCTCCTCGCGGAGCCGGGCGATGGCTCTGGGGGGCAGATCCTGCCCGGAGTCGCGCAAGCGACGAAGTTCGGCGTAGACTCTTGCGTCCATCGACGCCAAGATGTCCAGGGGGGGAAACCTGGCGAGGACGGCCGCCGCCTCGTGGGAGATCGTGCGGTACCCGCGCGCCACCCGGATAGCCATCCGGCGCTGCACGCTCAGCAGTTTTGCCTTGCATGCACGGCTGCCGGACAGCTTCTCCGCCCAGATGGGTGCTCCATACAGGGCGATGGAGCGCACGACTCCCAGATAGAGCCGCCGAACGCTCTCCCGCGGCCCCCCGATATTCGGTAGGATTCGGTGCAGAGCACCCGCTACCTTATCGATCCGGGGGACCAATCGGTCGAAATGTTCGACGAACTCCCAGCGACCGTCTAGGACAACGCCTAGGTACTTCATGTACCTCCCCACCTGGACAACGGCGTCGCCTACTTGGACCGAGGAAGCTGGTGGTTCCTGTCCCCTTGGGAGGCCATGGAACCACAGCGCCTCGGTCTTCTGCGGGGCTACCTTCAGGCCCAACGCCTGGATCCTACGGATCACGGACGAGGTAGCGAGTTCGGCGAGACGAGTCGTACGCTCGAAGTCGCCTCCCTCCGCTAGCACCAGCGTGTCGTCGGCGTAACAGACTAGGTGAGTATCCGTGGGCAGAGAGATGCGCAGGACCGCGTCATACGCTAGGTTCCACAGGAGCGGTCCCAGAACCGACCCCTGCGGAACCCCGCAGTACATCTCTCCGCCGCGGGTCACCCCATCGCGGTCGACGTACTCAATGTGTCTGTCACACAAGTAGTCGCCGACGACATTACGCAGGTACTCGGGCAAGCCATGGTAGAGGAGCGCCCGCCGGATTGCACTCCAGGGCAGGGAGTTGAACGCATTCACAATGTCAAGACTGACTGCGAGCACCACCCCGCCCCGGGACACCGCCTCTTGTGCGACGGAGCGAACTCTAAGGATCGCGTCCACCGTGGAACGCCCATGCCGGAAGCCAAACTGGCTGTCCGACAGATCCGGGCCAACGCTCCACAGGTGGAGGTTGATTCGCTCCGCCAACACGCGCTCGAATAGCTTGCCCGCCTCGTCCAACAGGCAGATGGGCCTGTAGGCTGATGGCGAGGTGGCTGGTCTGCCCTCCTTCCTCAGCAACACCAGACGTGCCCGCTTCCACTCCGAGGGGAAGCGCCCGGACTTTGAGCATTCGCTCAGGAGAAGCCGGAAACGCTCGCCTAAGACGCCAAGAGCGAGCACCCAGGCCCGTCCCGGTATTCCGTCGGGTCCTGGGGCAGTGTTACGCACTGCAAGGCGTCTCACGGCTCGCACCAGCTCCTCCTGTTCCACGTCCGGGGCCTCCTGGGCAGGCAGCGTCGCCGCGCTCGGCGGGCCGTCCGCAACGCGAGGGAAGAGGGTGTCAACCACTCTCCCCACAAGGTCGGGCTCCAGAGTCTCAGTAAGTGGAGGAACCCACGGTCTGAGCTTGTCCAGTACCATTTTGTACGGACGCCCCCATGGGTCCTGGTTGAGACTCTCCACGAATTCGTGGTAGGACCTCTCCTTGGCGGTTGCGACGGCCGCTTTGAAGGCTGTTTCAGCCTCCCGGAACGCGGCGTACGCTGCCGTCCTCTCCTCGGGTGCAGCTCGGCGCCGTCTGCGTGCCCGAAGGTACACTCTCCTGGCGGCGTGACACGTTGCCCGCAACGCCGCCAGGTCGTCGGACCACCAGTACGTGGCGGTGCGCTCCGTGGGCCTCGTTCGAGGCATGGCGGTATCGCAGACCTGAGTCATCCGGTCCCGGAACCATGCCGTCTCAGCCTCTGTGTCGATCACAGGAGGCGGCTCCGTCCAGGCCGCGACACTCGCAGCCGAGACGAGCAGATCCCGGTCCAGCTTCCTCAGGGCCCACCGCTTTGGCCGCGCATTCCCCTGCGGGGGTGGTGCGCGGCGGAAGCCCACCGCCACATCCATAAGGATGTAGTTGTGGTCCGACAGAGTGACCAGCTCCTCAGCCACTCGCCATCCCGATACGAGAGCGCCCGCCGATGCCGACGCCCAGGTGAGGTCCACTATGGACTCACCCTGCCATCGCACGCAGGTGCTGACGGAGCCCCGGTTCAGGAGAGTGAGGTCGAGGCTGGACGCCCACTCAAGGACTGCCTCGCCTCTCCCGTCATCCCGAGGCCCGCCCCAAGCCCGCGCATGGGCGTTGAAATCGCCCATGACGATGACAGGGCGCGGCCGGCATCGGCGGACGCACGTCGCAAGACCGTCCATGTAGGCCTCGTACTGGGCGAGGCCTATGTTGGGCGAGACGTAGCAGCCAATGATGGCAATTGGCCCCCATTGGACTGCTACGACACCTCGCCCCGTCTCGATCGGGAAACACGGCGGCGCCGCCTCTCCTCCCCCCCAATATACAGCCACGGAGCCCACATCGTCCGAGAACCAACGAGGGTGGTCCGGAACGGCATAGGGCTCCGCGACTACCGCCAGAGCAATCCGCCACTCCACGAGAGTCTGCAGGAAAAGGTCCTGCGCCCCACGGCAGTGGTTCAGATTGCCCTGCAGCAGTTTCATTGGAGGGTCGAAGGCGAGGCCTCCATGGCCTCCGGCGGGCTATTGCCCGATTGGGGCGGCGCGGCCGGTTTTGTATTGCCGGTGGTGGTATAAGCGGCGGCTGTGCCCCTGCCTCTCCTCTTCGGGGGCGAGCACAGCTTGCTCCCCAAAGAGTGGTTTGAGGGGCGGCCGAGGTCACCGCAGACCGGGCAGTTCAGCGACTTCGCCGCGCAGTCTCTGGCTCGATGGCCAGGGACACCGCAGGCGAAGCACCGAGTGCTGCGGTCCTCGCCGCTGGTGCACTGGCTCGCGACGTGTCCAGGCTCCAGGCAGCGGAAGCACTTCAGCTGTCTCGGCGCCAGGGCTTCCACGCGTGCCGAGATCCACTCCCCAATCCGAAGCCGCGGCGACGCAAGGATCTTGCGCAGTGCAACGAGGGGGCAGCGGACCCAGGCCGTACCCATCCGCCGAGCGGTGTGGCGGATTTGGCCGACCCTTATTTGGTCGACGCCGCACTCCCCAGCCGCCGCAACCGCAGCCGCGACTTCATCCGGGGTAACGGACTCGTCGAGCCCCATGACGCGCATGTCTCCCGTTTTCACGGGGCGTGCCACCCTGACGCCGAGGTCGGCCAGAGCCGCCCTCAGCCGCCCAGCGAGCTGATCGGCCTTGGCGCTGCTGTCGGCTCCACTGACCTCCAGCACCAGTCCGCCGTTCATGGCCCGCTTTTGGCGGACCTCCTGCAGGCCGCAATCTGCCAGCCTCACGCGGGATCTGGCCGTGGCCATCACCTGCGCGTAGGTGACTTCCGCACCTTGTGGCACCGTCAAGGTGATGGCTGCGGAGGTGGGCGGTCGCGGCGGCTTAACCGTAGCCGGCGGCTTATTAGCGGGCTTTTGGGCAGCCGGTTTTGCCTTCTTGGCAGCGACCGTGGCCCAGGTTTGGGACGCTGGGTCACGGGTTTCCGGCCGCGTGGAGCCCGACGGTACCGCCGGTAGTGGTGCAGGGGGAGGAGGAGGGGGAGCGCCTTGCGCTTTCTTCCTCCTCTTTCGACGGCTCTTTGCACCTGTCGCCGGTGCGGCCGCAGGTGCCGTCGTCTCCGCTTTCTCAGCGGACGCCGTCGCCTTCTTTCCCAGCGGGGGACGAATCGCCCTGTCTGGGAAGAGATCCGCCATGAATTTGGCGAACCTCTCGTCCATGAGTTTAGCCACATGGGACAGGGTCAGGTGATCCTGTGCACCATGCGGCTCCCTGGACGAAGTCGGCGCGGCTACAGCGGCACCTTTGGTGCGGAGGGCCTGCAGCTCAGCTGCAACGGAGGACATCCTCGCCTCGAGGTCGGACACCTTGGAACGCAGGGCAGCGTTCTCGCGTTCCAGCCTCTCGACCGTAGTCGAGGATGAGGTGCGTTGCGCCAGTTCCTCCGCTGCAGCCTTCACTGTTCGGGCGGCCAGGCGCAGCTCCCGTACGAAGCTGCCCTTGAGGTTGCGGGACTTGCTCGCAACAGCCTCCACGACCGTCAGCTTCTCGAAAATTCGAGCGCCGATGTCGGCCGTTGGCTGCTGCCGCATCTCGTCCGCAAGTTCCTCCCCTGAGGGCAGGCTTCGGCAGGCCTTGGTGTCGGCCTCGGTGAAGGCAAGGAGATCCTCGCCATCCACCTCGTCCGATGGCCTCTTCGCCTTCGGCCGTTTGGTCGAGGGCGTGGCCGCACTTGCCGGCATTGGCCGCTTCCGGTTGGACCCAGATGATGCCATTGACACGAATGACATCATCGACGAGTCCGATTCGCAGTCGCTGTCGAGGGGAGCGCTGCTACGGGAGGCAGGCCGAATGAAATCGGCGTACTGCCTCCCCGCCTTCGCTGAGGTGCCCGCAGGACACCTCTCAGAGTCGCTTGCCACGACCTCACTGCTTCCAGCACGACCCATTGGGGTGCTGGAAGCAGTGAAACTGCCCGTGGCAGCAGTACCTAAATTGAGCGCGCTTGCGCGGCCCAATGGGAGTCCGTGATTGCCCCCCCCAGAATACGAGGGGCAGCCCGACGCCAGAGTGGCGCCGGGGAGGGATTCTCCTGCCCTTTTGGGGCCGGTACCCTCCTGGGGTAGTATATTTTTATCGGCGGACATCATGGTTTTGGGAGAATACACACGTTGCTTTCCCAACACAACGCGGGGGGTTTGGTCGCTAATGACTGGTGTACCCTCCAGCCGCTCTTGCGAGCACCTCTACGCCACGTGCCACAACGCAGAGGATTAGGGATTTTTATAGAGGTTGTCTCCTCGCGGTCCGCCGGTGAAGGCAGGGCCCTCGGTCCCGCTACGCCGGGATTACGATCTAAGTGCACACCAAGCACCACTCTAAAAGTAGAGTGGGTGGTGTGCCTCATCTGAGACCTGACAAGTCAGGGCCCAGACGACCCTCCTCGCCAGATTATTCGCCGTTGGCCAGCAAGATCTCATAAAGAGAAATTACTGACCAACGCCCAGGGTGCACCGGCCCTTGCCACTGCCTTTCTACCGGATTCAAAGAATCAAATAGAACGGCAGCAGTGCGGGCAAACGAGGAGGTTATCTGGCACAGCACCCCATCCTATCCTATCCTATCCTATCCTATCCTATCCTATCCTATCCTATCCTATCCTATCCTATCCTATCCTATCCTATCCTATCCTATCCTATCCTTTTTTTTTTTTTTTTTTTTTTTGTTGACGAGGGGGAAATCTTCCAAAGATACCCGACTCCCCGGGGGAGGAGCCAGGTTATGTGGGATTTTTACCCACTAAAACCCCCCCGGTGGCCCTCCGTGTGCAATTGAGGGGGGTTCCGGGAACTCAGAGAACACTCCGGAACCCCCTCGCACTGTGCGCTTTGGCGCTCCCCGCTGGTAGGCCGAAGCCTACCTGGTGCCTCCGCCACAGCGGTGTGCGGCCACCACACACCGCCGCCTTCCCGGAGCCGGTTGGAAGACGGTTCGAGCCCCCGCTCTTGCCGTCCTCGGCTCCAAGGTCTCCTTTTAGTCGCCTCTTACGACAGGCAGGAGATACCGTAGTCCTATTCTACGCCCGGTACTACAGGGCTGCGCGGCCACACTAGCGGCGCCTATTGGCACCGCGTCTTCGGCCGCGTCTTCGAGTGGGGTCCGCCCGCTCCCTGTCGCGTTCGGCCTCCTCCTTGCAAGTCATGACTGACTCGCAGAAGGAGGCCACGGCGTCCCACTGGGGTCGGCCGGACAGCATTCCGGCCACCACCGCAGGCAACCTGAGGTCCTCCCCGATCGCAGCGACGAGCTCTCGCCGCTGAGATTGCCACGCGGGGCAGACCTCCAGGGTGTGCTGAGCATCATCCCTGTCGGCGCCGCAATGGTGGCATGCCGCCGACCTCTCCCGTCCGATCCTGTGCAGGTACTCACCGAAACAGCCATGTCCGGTGAGCACCTGCGTTAGCCTATAGCTAACTTGGCCGCCTGCGCGACCCAGCCACTCCTCAAAAACGGGCAGGATGGCCCCGACTACTCTCTGCCGCCGGCTCGCCGGCTCCAGGAGGCGCGTTCGCCACTCCTCGACGGCGTCGTCGTGTGCCTCCTCGCGGAGCCGGGCGATGGCTCTGAGGGGCAGATCCTGCCCGGAGTCGCGCAAGCGACGAAGTTCGGCGTAGACTCTTGCGTCCATCGACGCCAAGATGTCCAGGGGGGGAAACCTGGCGAGGACGGCCGCCGCCTCGTGGGAGATCGTGCGGTACCCGCGCGCCACCCGGATAGCCATCCGGCGCTGCACGCTCAGCAGTTTTGCCTTGCATGCACGGCTGCCGGACAGCTTCTCCGCCCAGATGGGTGCTCCATACAGGGCGATGGAGCGCACGACTCCCAGATAGAGCCGCCGAACGCTCTCCCGCGGCCCCCCGATATTCGGTAGGATTCGGTGCAGAGCACCCGCTACCTTATCGATCCGGGGGACCAATCGGTCGAAATGTTCGACGAACTCCCAGCGACCGTCGAGGACAACGCCTAGGTACTTCATGTACCTCCCCACCTGGACAACGGCGTCGCCTACTTGGACCGAGGAAGCTGGTGGTTCCTGTCCCCTTGGGAGGCCATGGAACCACAGCGCCTCGGTCTTCTGCGGGGCTACCTTCAGGCCCAACGCCTGGATCCTACGGATCACGGACGAGGTAGCGAGTTCGGCGAGACGAGTCGTACGCTCGAAGTCGCCTCCCTCCGCTAGCACCAGCGTGTCGTCGGCGTAACAGACTAGGTGAGTATCCGTGGGCAGAGAGATGCGCAGGACCGCGTCATACGCTAGGTTCCACAGGAGCGGTCCCAGAACCGACCCCTGCGGAACCCCGCAGTACATCTCTCTGCCGCGGGTCACCCCATCGCGGTCGACGTACTCAATGTGTCTGTCACACAAGTAGTCGCCGACGACATTACGCAGGTACTCGGGCAAGCCATGGTAGAGGAGCGCCCGCCGGATTGCACTCCAGGGCAGGGAGTTGAATGCATTCACAATGTCAAGACTGACTGCGAGCACCACCCCGCCCCGGGACACCGCCTCTTGTGCGACGGAGCGAACTCTAAGGATCGCGTCCACCGTGGAACGCCCATGCCGGAAGCCGAACTGGCTGTCCGACAGATCCGGGCCAACGCTCCACAGGTGGAGGTTGATTCGCTCCGCCAACACGCGCTCGAATAGCTTGCCCGCCTCGTCCAACAGGCAGATGGGCCTGTAGGCTGATGGCGAGGTGGCTGGTCTGCCCTCCTTCCTCAGCAACACCAGACGTGCCCGCTTCCACTCCGAGGGGAAGCGCCCGGACTTTGAGCATTCGCTCAGGAGAAGCCGGAAACGCTCGCCTAAGACGCCAAGAGCGAGCACCCAGGCCCGTCCCGGTATTCCGTCGGGTCCTGGGGCAGTGTTACGCACTGCAAGGCGTCTCACGGCTCGCACCAGCTCCTCCTGTTCCACGTCCGGGGCCTCCTGGGCAGGCAGCGTCGCCGCGCTCGGCGGGCCGTCCGCAACGCGAGGGAAGAGGGTGTCAACCACTCTCCCCACAAGGTCGGGCTCCAGAGTCTCAGTAAGTGGAGGAACCCACGGTCTGAGCTTGTCCAGTACCATTTTGTACGGACGCCCCCATGGGTCCTGGTTGAGACTCTCCACGAATTCGTGGTAGGACCTCTCCTTGGCGGCTGCGACGGCCGCTTTGAAGGCTGTTTCAGCCTCCCGGAACGCGGCGTACGCTGCCGTCCTCTCCTCGGGTGCAGCTCGGCGCCGTCTGCGTGCCCGAAGGTACACTCTCCTGGCGGCGTGACACGTTGCCCGCAACGCCGCCAGGTCGTCGGACCACCAGTACGTGGCGGTGCGCTCCGTGGGCCTCGTTCGAGGCATGGCGGTATCGCAGACCTGAGTCATCCGGTCCCGGAACCATGTCGTCTCAGCCTCTGTGTCGATCACAGGAGGCGGCTCAGTCCAGGCCGCGACACTCGCAGCCGAGACGAGCAGATCCCGGTCCAGCTTCCTCAGGGCCCACCGCTTTGGCCGCGCATTCCCCTGCGGGGGTGGTGCGCGGCGGAAGCCCACCGCCACATCCATAAGGATGTAGTTGTGGTCCGACAGAGTGACCAGCTCCTCAGCCACTCGCCATCCCGATACGAGAGCGCCCGCCGATGCCGACGCCCAGGTGAGGTCCACTATGGACTCACCCTGCCATCGCACGCAGGTGCTGACGGAGCCCCGGTTCAGGAGAGTGAGGTCGAGGCTGGACGCCCACTCAAGGACTGCCTCGCCTCTCTCGTCATCCCGAGGCCCGCCCCAAGCCCGCGCATGGGCGTTGAAATCGCCCATGACGATGACAGGGCGCGGCCGGCATCGGCGGACGCACGTCGCAAGACCGTCCATGTAGGCCTCGTACTGGGCGAGGCCTATGTTGGGCGAGACGTAGCAGCCAATGATGGCAATTGGCCCCCATTGGACTGCTACGACACCTCGCCCCGTCTCGATCGGGAAACACGGCGGCGCCGCCTCTCCTCCCCCCCAATATACAGCCACGGAGCCCACATCGTCCGAGAACCAACGAGGGTGGTCCGGAACGGCATAGGGCTCCGCGACTACCGCCAGAGCAATCCGCCACTCCACGAGAGTCTGCAGGAAAAGGTCCTGCGCCCCGCGGCAGTGGTTCAGATTGCCCTGCAGCAGTTTCATTGGAGGGTCGAAGGCGAGGCCTCCATGGCCTCCGGCGGGCTATTGCCCGATTGGGGCGGCGCGGCCGGTTTTGTATTGCCGGTGGTGGTATAAGCGGCGGCTGTGCCCCTGCCTCTCCTCTTCGGGGGCGAGCACAGCTTGCTCCCCAAAGAGTGGTTTGAGGGGCGGCCGAGGTCAGCGCAGACCGGGCAGTTCAGCGACTTCGCTGCGCAGTCTCTGGCTCGATGGCCAGGGACACCGCAGGCGAAGCACCGAGTGCTGCGGTCCTCGCCGCTGGTGCACTGGCTTGCGACGTGTCCAGGCTCCAGGCAGCGGAAGCACTTCAGCTGTCTCGGCGCCAGGGCTTCCACGCGTGCCGAGATCCACTCCCCAATCCGGAGCCGCGGCGACGCAAGGATCTTGCGCAGTGCAACGAGGGGGCAGCGGACCCAGGCCGTACCCATCCGCCGAGCGGTGTGGCGGATTTGGCCGACCCTTATTTGGTCGACGCCGCACTCCCCAGCCGCCGCAACCGCAGCCGCGACTTCGTCCGGGGTAACGGACTCGTCGAGCCCCATGACGCGCATGTCTCCCGTTTTCACGGGGCGTGCCACCCTGACGCCGAGGTCAGCCAGAGCCGCCCTCAGCCGCCCAGCGAGCTGATCGGCCTTGGCGCTGCTGTCGGCTCCACTGACCTCCAGCACCAGTCCGCCGTTCATGGCCCGCTTTTGGCGGACCTCCTGCAGGCCGCAATCCGCCAGCCTCACGCGGGATCTGGCCGTGGCCATCACCTGCGCGTAGGTAACTTCCGCACCTTGTGGCACCGTCAAGGTGATGGCTGCGGAGGTGGGCGGTCGCGGCGGCTTAACCGTAGCCGGCGGCTTATTAGCGGGCTTTTGGGCAGCCGGTTTTGCCTTCTTGGCAGCGACCGTGGCCCAGGTTTGGGACGCTGGGTCACGGGTTTCCGGCCGCGTGGAGCCCGACGGTACCGCCGGTAGTGGTGCAGGGGGAGGAGGAGGGGGAGCGCCTTGCGCTTTCTTCCTCCTCTTTCGACGGCTCTTTGCACCTGTCGCCGGTGCGGCCGCAGGTGCCGCCGTCTCCGCTTTCTCAGCGGGCGCCGTCGCCTTCTTTCCCAGCGGGGGACGAATCGCCCTGTCTGGGAAGAGATCCGCCATGAATTTGGCGAACCTCTCGTCCATGAGTTTAGCCACATGGGACAGGGTCAGGTGATCCTGTGCACCATGCGGCTCCCTGGACGAAGTCGGCGCGGCTACAGCGGCACCTTTGGTGCGGAGGGCCTGCAGCTCAGCTGCAACGGAGGACATCCTCGCCTCGAGGTCGGACACCTTGGAACGCAGGGCAGCGTTCTCGCGTTCCAGCCTCTCGACCGTAGTCGAGGATGAGGTGCGTTGCGCCAGTTCCTCCGCTGCAGCCTTCACTGTTCGGGCGGCCAGGCGCAGCTCCCGTACGAAGCTGCCCTTGAGGTTGCGGGACTTGCTCGCAACGGCCTCCACGACCGTCAGCTTCTCGAAAATTCGAGCGCCGATGTCGGCCGTTGGCTGCTGCCGCATCTCGTCCGCAAGTTCCTCCCCTGAGGGCAGGCTTCGGCAGGCCTTGGTGTCGGCCTCGGTGAAGGCAAGGAGATCCTCGCCATCCACCTCGTCCGATGGCCTCTTCGCCTTCGGCCGTTTGGTCGAGGGCGTGGCCGCACTTGCCGGCATTGGCCGCTTCCGGTTGGACCCGGATGATGCCATTGACACGAATGACATCATCGACGAGTCCGATTCGCAGTCGCTGTCGAGGGGAGCGCTGCTACGGGAGGCAGGCCGAATGAAATCGGCGTACTGCCTCCCCGCCTTCGCTGAGGTGCCCGCAGGACACCTCTCAGAGTCGCTTGCCACGACCTCACTGCTTCCAGCACGACCCATTGGGGTGCTGGAAGCAGTGAAACTGCCCGTGGCAGCAGTACCTAAATTGAGCGCGCTTGCGCGGCCCAATGGGAGTCCGTGATTGCCCCCCCCAGAATACGAGGGGCAGCCCGACGCCAGAGTGGCGCCGGGGAGGGATTCTCCTGCCCTTTTGGGGCCGGTACCCTCCTGGGGTAGTATATTTTTATCGGCGGACATCATGGTTTTGGGAGAATACACACGTTGCTTTCCCAACACAACGCGGGGGGTTTGGTCGCTAATGACTGGTGTACCCTCCAGCCGCTCTTGCGAGCACCTCTACGCCACGTGCCACAACGCAGAGGATTAGGGATTTTTATAGAGGTTGTCTCCTCGCGGTCCGCCGGTGAAGGCAGGGCCCTCGGTCCCGCTACGCCGGGATTACGATCTAAGTGCACACCAAGCACCACTCTAAAGTAGAGTGGGTGGTGTGCCTCATCTGAGACCTGACAAGTCAGGGCCCAGACGACCCTCCCCGCCAGATTATTCGCCGTTGGCCAGCAAGATCTCATAAAGAGAAGTTACTGACCAACGCCCAGGGTGCACCGGCCCTTGCCACTGCCCTTCTACCGGATTCAAAGAATCAAATAGAACGGCAGCAGTGCGGGCAAACGAGGAGGTTATCTGGCACAGCACCCCATCCTATCCTATCCTATCCTATCCTATCCTATCCTATCCTATCCTATCCTATCCTATCCTATCCTATCCTATCCTATCCTATCCTATCCTATCCTATCCTATCCTATCCTATCCTATCCTATCCTATCCTATCCTATCCTATCCTATCCTATCCTATCCTATCCTATCCTATCCTATCCTATCCTATCCTATCCTATCCTATCCTATCCTATCCTATCCTATCCTATCCTATCCTATCCTATCCTATCCTATCCTATCCTATCCTATCCTATCCTATCCTATCCTATCCTATCCTATCCTATCCTATCCTATCCTATCCTATCCTATCCTATCCTATCCTATCCTATCCTATCCTATCCTATCCTATCCTATCCTATCCTATCCTATCCTATCCTATCCTATCCTATCCTATCCTATCCTATCCTATCCTATCCTATCCTATCCTATCCTATCCTATCCTATCCTATCCTATCCTATCCTTTTTTTTTTTTTTTTTTTTTTTTTTTTTGTTGACGGGGGGGAAATCTTCTAAAGATACCCGACCTTCTGGGGGGAAAGCCGGGTTATGTTGGATTTTTACCAACTAAAACCCCCCCGGTGGCATTCATCCGTGCTTTGTGGGGAGCGCCGGGTACTGGCGAGAACACTTCCGGTGCTCCCTTTGCACCGTGCGTGTGTGCACCCTGCTCTGGGTTGGCTGTGGCCATCCCTAGTGCCATCACCACGGCAACGAGGAGCCACGCCTGGTTGCCGTCTTCCCGGAGTCGCTGACGGACGGATCGAGCCCCCACTCTCACCGGCCACGACTCCAAGGTCCCCTTTTAGTCGCCTCTTACGACAGGCAGAGGATACCGTAGTTCTATTCTTCGCCCGAGACTACAGGGCTTGGGCCTGGCTAACGGCGCCTGTTGCCGTTGCCTCTTCGGCCCCGTCTCCGAGCAGGGTCGGCTCTTTCCCGCTCCCGCTCAGCCTCCTCCTTCCGCGATATTACGACCTCGCAGAAGGTGGTCACGGCCTCCCACTGGGTCTCTCCCTCCACCATGGCTGCCACCACAGAGGGCAGGGAGAGGTCTCCTCCGATCTGGGCCACCAGATCACTGCGCTCGGAATGCCACGCTGGACACACCTCGAGCGTGTGCTGCGCGTCATCGCATTCCGCAGCGCAGTGGTGACACCTCGGCGATTGCTCGCGCCCAATTCTGTTCAGGTACTCACTGAAGCAGCCATGCCCAGTGAGCACCTGTGTGAGCCGAAAAGAGACGCTCCCGTGCTCTCTGTGGTACCATCTGCCAAAGTTCGGCAGGATCGCACTGACCGCCCGTTGGCGTGCGCTCCGCGGCTCTCGAAGCCGCTCCCGCCACTCGCGCCGTGCTTGCCGGTGCGCATCCTGTCGGAGCCTTCCGACCGCCCGAGGCAGCAGGGTTTCCCCCCCTTGGCGAATTTCGCGGAGTCGGTGATACACCCTCGCGTCCATGTCAGCCAGTATGTCCAGGGGTGGAAACCGAGCCAGGACCGTTGCCGCGTCGAAGGAAATCGTGCGGTAACCACGTGCCACTCTAATGGCCATTCGGCGCTGCACACCCTTCAGCTTCACCTTGCTGCGTGGATTGCCGGATAGCCGTTCAGCCCATAGGGGTGCCCCGTATAGTGCTATAGATCGCACGACCCCCGCGTAAAGTCGGCGAACACTCTCCTTTGGTCCCCCGAGATTTGGTAGGATACCATGCAAGGCACCCGCCACCTTTTCGATCCGAGGGACCAGGCGGTCGAAATGCTCCGTAAACTCCCATCGCCCGTCCAGGATGACCCCCAGGTACTTCATGTACCGGCTCACCTGTATTACGGCGTCGCCCACGCGTACCGATGAGCTCGGCGGCTCCTCGCCCCTCGGGAGGTCGTGAAACCACAGAGCCTCGGTTTTGTGAGGGGCTACCTCCAGGCCCAGCTCGCGGATCTTGCGCACGACGCATGCCACCCCCGTCTCGGCAAGCCGAGTGGTCCTCTCGAAGTCCTCCCCCTCCGCCAGGACCAGAGTGTCGTCTGCATAGCAGACGACATAAACGTCGTTAGGAAGAGCGACTCGCAGGACCACATCGTAGGCAAGATTCCACAGCAGGGGGCCCAGAACCGACCCCTGAGGAACTCCGCAGAATACTTCCCTCCGGTGAAGCGATTCGTCCCGACCCAGATATTCTATGCTCCGGTCGCGTAGGTAGTCCCTCACAATATCCCGCAAGTACTGGGGCATCTGGTGGCGCACCAGGGCCGCCCCAATCGCGCTCCAGGGCAGGGAGTTAAAAGCGTTTACGATGTCCAGGCTCACCGCTAGTACTACTCTGCCCTGGGAAACTGCCTGCTCAGCAACTGAGCGCACTCGAAATATCGCGTCCACCGTGGAGCGCCCGTGCCGAAAGCCATATTGGCAGTCCGACAGGTCTGGACCCACGCGCCACAGGTGGAGTGTGAGACGCTCAGCTACCACTCGCTCAAACAGCTTCCCGGCCTCGTCCAAGAGACATATCGGCCGGTACGCCGAGGGCGATTCGGCGGCCCTGCCCTCCTTTTTCAGGAGAACGAGTCGCGCCCGCTTCCAGTCCGAGGGGAAGGTCCCGGTTCGGAGGCAGCTGCTGAAGAGCTGCCTTAGTCGGTCCCCTAGGGCGCCCAACGCCAGCACCCAGGCTCGACCCGGTACACCGTCAGGACCCGGAGCGGTGTTACGCGCCGCTAGGCGCTTCACAGCGCGGTCCAGCTCACCCCTTTCCACTTCGAGGTCCTCGGTCCAGGCCAGCGGATCTGACGTCGCTGTTGCCACGTTTTGAGGCAACTCCGCGTTCCTCGGGAAAAGGGTGTCTACTACCCTAGTCACGAGGTCCTGGTCGAGAGTCTCCGTCAACGGAGGGACCCACGGTCTGAGCTTTCCCAGTACTGTTTTGTACGGGCGCCCCCATGGATCCCCGTTGAGCGTGTCCAGGAGCTCCTTCCAGGCCCGGACCTTGGCGTTTGCGACCGCGATTTGAAACGCCTTCACCGCCTCCCGGTACGGCAAGTAAGCCGCAGACCTTTCCTCGGGCGTGGCTCGGCGTCGTCTCCGGGCCCTGGTGAATTGGCGCCTAGCACGCAGACACCTCTCACGCAGCTGCGCCAGCTCCTCCGACCACCAGTACGCCGATCGACGTTCCACACGCCTGGCACGAGGCATCGCAGCGTCACAGATCGACGTCATGGCCTCCCCAAACCAGGCTGCTTCAGTCTCCGGATCCATCGGGTTAGGCGCCTCCGACCAAGCCGCCGTACTAGCGGCTGCAAGGAGCAGGTCCCGGTCCAGTTTTTTAAGAGCCCAGCGCCTAGGAGGGCCGTCGCTGGTTCTCCGTCGGACATTGGTTGGCTGCAGTTTGATGTCCAGCAGGATGTAGCGATGGTCAGAAAGAGTGACCAGCTCTTCCGCCACCCGCCAGCCCATCACCACGCCGGAGGCTGCAGCGTTTGCCCACGACAAATCCACGATGGACTCCCCCTGCAACCTCACACAGGTGCTGACGGAGCCCCGGTTCAGGAGTCCCAGGTCGAGAGCAGCCGCCCACTCAAGGACCGACTCTCCCCTTGCGTCGTCCCGAAGTTCACCCCATGCCCGAGCGTGGGCGTTGAAATCGCCAACGACTAAAACCGGACGGTTCTGGTAGCGGCGGATGAACACTGCGAGCTCATCCAAGTAAGCCTCGAAGAGGGCCAGACTTATGTTGGGCGAGACATAGCAGCCGATGACGGCCAAAGGCCCCCATTGAACCGCTACGACGCCCTGTCCTTTCTCCAAAAGAGAGCACGGTGGAGTTGCCGCTCCCCCTCCCCAAAAGACTGCCACAGAGCCCCCGTCGTCACCAAACCATCGAGGATGATTTGGAACGCTATAGGGCTCTGCGACTACTGCCAGAGCAATCTGCCACTCCGCAAGGGTCTGCAGTAGCAGGTCCTGCGCCCCGCGGCAGTGATTCAGATTGCCCTGAAGTATCTTTAGGGGCTTAAAGGCAAGGCCTCCATGGCCTCCGGCGGGCTACTGCCCGGTTGGCTCAGCACGGCCGGCCCTGCCTCCTTGGGTCCTAGCGGGAGAGGATCCTGCATTCCTCTCTTCCTACCTTTGCCCTTCTTGGGGGGAGCGCACTGTTTGCCGCCCAGCCTGTGGTCCGAGGGGCGGCCAAGGTCAGCACACAGCGGGCACTTAAGGACCCCGGCGGAGCAGGCGCTGGCTCTATGTCCTGGCTCACCACATGCGTAGCATCGAGTGCTGCGATCTTCTGCGTTTGGGCACTGGCCTCGAACATGTCCAGTTTCCAGGCAACGGAAACATTGCAAAGGCCTGGGTGCCAAGGCTTCCACACGTGCTGAGATCCAGTCCCCGATCCGTATCCGGTGTGAGGTCGTCACCTTGCGGACAGCGGCCAGCGGGCACCGAACCCAGGCTGTTCCCAGTCGGCGGGTAAAATACCGGATTGCGCCAACCTTTACCTGGTCGACGCTACATTCACCCGCCACGGCCACCGCAGCTGCGACCTCCCCCGGGGTAACCGACTCGTCCAACCCCATCACTCTCAGCTCGCCAGTCTTAATGGGGCGCACGACCCTCACTCCGAGCTCGGAGAGAGCTGTTGTCAGGCGTCCAGCCAGCTGATCGGCCTTCGCAGCGCACTCTTCACCTCCCACCTCGAGTATAAGTCCCCCGCCAATAGCTCTCTTTTGCCGGACCTCCGTAAGACCGCAGTCTACCAGCCTCACTCGAGCCTTGGCGGTGGCCATTACCTGTGCGTAGGTGACCTCTGACCCCTCTGGCACTGTCAGAGTGATGGCTGCTGTTGTGGGCAGACGCGCCGGTTTAACCCTTTTGGGTCCCCTCTCCGGTGGCGGTTTACCTGGCCGGCCTGGTTTGGCCTTCTTCCTGGCTACGGTGGCCCAAGTTTGGGACACCGGGGCCGAGCTTTCGGGTGGGAGCGCTGAGCCCGATCGCACCTCTGCCAGTGGCACTGGAAGATTTACCACCTGGGTCTTTTTCTTCTGGCGCCCTTTCTTCGGTTTACCCGGTGCCACCGCCGCGGTTGGGTTCATCCCAGCAGATGATGTAGCTACCACGGGTGCAGCTTTCTGGGTCGGCGTTGCGGTTTTCTTGCCCAGCGGAGGGCGGATCGCTCTGTCGGGGAAGAGTTCTGCCGTGAACTTCGCGAACTTCTCGTCCATCAGTCTTGCCACCTGGGCTAAGGAGATGGGCTCCTGCCTGCTAAGTGGCTCTTGCGACCGACTCGGCACGGATCCGCCACTGTCTCTGCGACGAAGGGCCTGCAGCTCCGCCGCCAAGGAAGACATTTGCGCTTCAAGTGCGGACACTTTTGAGCGTAGGTCAGCATTTTCACGCTCGAGCATCTCCGTCGTGGCAGACAATGCTGTACGCTGCGTAAGCTCCTCCGCAGCCGCTTTAACAGTGCGAGCCGCCAAGCGCAGCTCCCGCACGAAGTTACCCTTCAGGTTGCGCGATTTGCTCGCAACTGCCTCCACGACCATGAGCTTCTCCACGATCCGGGCACCCAGGTCCGCCGTAGGCTGGCCTCGCATTTCGTCTGCCAGCTCGTCGACAGACGGCATGTTTCTGCCGGCGTTCGCGTCCGTGTCCGTAAGGTCGAGGACATCCCCCTCGGCCCCGTCTCCTACGCCCGGTCCTTTCGCCCTCCTCGCTTTCGGCCTCTTGGTAGAGGGCGCAGTTGCGGACGGAGGAAGGGGTCGTTTCCGACGTTGTGACCCCACTGAAGTCCCTGACGCAAAAGACATCAGTGAGGCATCCGACTCGTAGTCGCTCTCTTGCACAGCGCTGTTTCTGGTGACGGGCCGAGCAAAGTCGACACTCTGTCGCTGCGCGTCACTCGCAGAGGGTCCCACAGGACACCTCCTGCCATCATCCCATGCTACGGCCTCACCATTCCCAACACCGCTGGCGGTGTTGGAAATAGCAAAACTACCCGTAGCATCTCTTGAAGACTCACTTGAGGTGCACCTCAAGGAGGAAAAGCCGTAGTTGCCCCCCCCAGAATACGAGGGGCAGCCCGGCGCCGGACTGGCACCGGGGAGGGATTCTCCTGGCAAGCAGGTACCCTCCTGGGGTAGTATTTCTTTACTAACGGACTCCATATTTTTTATTAGTTTTTTAAGCATCTCGGCTACATCTGAGAGGGGGTTTGGGAAATTACGCACGACGCTTTCCCAACACGACGTGGGTACTCTTTTAGGGGCTAGAACCCAGGGCCAGCACTAAGCCTGCAGATTTGGCCGCTAGTGGCTGATAACCTCCCCAGCCGCTCTTGCGAGCACCCCGACGCCACGTGCCTCAGCGCCGAGGATTGAGGATTTTTTATAGAGGTTGTCTCCTCGCGGTCCGAAAAGACCCTCGGTCCCGGTACGTCGGGATTACGATCTGCTCAGACACACCGAGCACCACTCTAAAAGTAGAGTGGGTGGTGTGCCTCATCTGGGACCTGACAAGTCAGGGCCCAGACGACCCTCCCCGCCAGATTATTCGCCGTTGGCCAGCAAGATCTCATAAAGAGAAGTTGCTGACCAACGCCCAGGGTGCACCAGCCCTTGCCACTGTCCTTCTACCGGATTCAAAGAATCAAGTAGAACGGCAGCAGCGCGGGCAAACGAGGAGGTTATCTGGCACAGCACCCCATCCTATCCTATCCTATCCTATCCTATCCTATCCTATCCTATCCTATCCTATCCTATCCTATCCTATCCTATCCTATCCTATCCTATCCTATCCTATCCTATCCTATCCTATCCTATCCTATCCTATCCTATCCTATCCTATCCTATCCTATCCTATCCTATCCTATCCTATCCTATCCTATCCTATCCTATCCTATCCTATCCTATCCTATCCTATCCTATCCTATCCTATCCTATCCTATCCTATCCTATCCTATCCTATCCTATCCTATCCTATCCTATCCTATCCTATCCTATCCTATCCTATCCTATCCTATCCTATCCTATCCTATCCTATCCTATCCTATCCTATCCTATCCTATCCTATCCTATCCTATCCTATCCTATCCTATCCTATCCTATCCTATCCTATCCTATCCTATCCTATCCTATCCTATCCTATCCTATCCTATCCTATCCTATCCTATCCTATCCTATCCTATCCTATCCTATCCTATCCTATCCTATCCTATCCTATCCTATCCTATCCTATCCTATCCTATCCTATCCTATCCTATCCTATCCTATCCTATCCTATCCTATCCTATCCTATCCTATCCTATCCTATCCTATCCTATCCTATCCTATCCTATCCTATCCTATCCTATCCTATCCTATCCTATCCTATCCTATCCTATCCTATCCTATCCTATCCTATCCTATCCTATCCTATCCTATCCTATCCTATCCTATCCTATCCTATCCTATCCTATCCTATCCTATCCTATCCTATCCTATCCTATCCTATCCTATCCTATCCTATCCTATCCTATCCTATCCTATCCTATCCTATCCTATCCTATCCTATCCTATCCTATCCTATCCTATCCTATCCTATCCTATCCTATCCTATCCTATCCTATCCTATCCTATCTTATCTTATCTTATCTTATCTTATCTTATCTTATATCAAATGGGGCCCGGGAAAATATTTATCTATATTTGCCTTGCTGTCTTCAGTTAAGTAGAACCTCTAGACAATTTAAGGCAAGTGGATAACGTTTTCATACGGGGCCGTGACTCATACAGCAATGGTAAAACAACCCAAAGTTCGCTCATATCCGGCGTTTAGTTTACCCGGCCAGAATAATAACCATAGTTACGGGGCTTCCGGTTACGGGAAGTTGGCTATTAATAAGTTACCAATACCAGGATCGTCCAGTCAGACCAGAGTTTCGTAGGTACTCCTTTAACAGGAGACCCCTGGCTATAAAGAGATAATTTATCCGTAGTATGGTAGGCACTAAGCCAGCTCTTAGGTATAATTAGTTTCAATCTCGAGAAAAAGAAGAGCACCCCTTCCGTTAATAATGGAACCAGCCCAGCTTAAGGTAAATTTAATATTAAATATTTTAATTCTTGATGGATTGTAAAAAATACAATGGTACTCCAAGCTACCAAACAAGTGAGATGATAGAGTGATAAGCAATTTATACGGCAGTAGTTCGATTCACAATGGCGAAAACTAGAGCCACAAGCGCATTAAGCCGTCATTAGCCTGGTACGGGAACAAAGCCAAGGTTCTATTCGGTAGATCTACATTAACTGAAACTCTGTAAAAAAAATCAGTCAGTCTTGCGACCAGCGCTGGCCTTTTGTAATTATCGCGATTAATCGCAAATCCTTGGATTGTAATTATTTAGTACTAACAATAATTTATTTATTTATAAGAAGGATTATATGCAACACTAAAATATGCATGCGAATATACGTGAAAAATTAAAATTAAAAATTAAACATTATGCACAAAAATCCATAAAAAGGGTCTAAATATGCAACATGTGGTAGTAAAAAAACCGGCCAAGTACGAGATAGAGCGTAAATAGACATGACTTCAAAACTTTTGCTAAAATGTGCAACTTCCGCAAAAAGGAGCTAAATATGCAAAAGCATATGTAGTATGAACAATGCATATAATCTCTATTTATAAGCAATAGGCATACATGATAAAGTCTACTTAAACTAGCGGTTCAGTTTAACATGATCTTTTCGTACTTACGATGACTTCTGTACCTACTAGTTCTTTATTAAAATTGTGTCACAGTCACGCTGTAATCCTAATATAGTCGAGCTGTGGACTTGTGGTATCATTAAAAAGAGGCGATTACAGTCTATATGTGTATTGAGTTTCGAAGGGATTATTTTACAATTAATTTACTTAGAATTAAGGAAAAATAAAAAAATAGGCTAAATAGAGGAAAATTTCGTTATTTTATCAATAAATATAAATAAAAAATAATAAATAATATATAATAAATTTAAATATATCTATTTCAGTTACTTTTTAACAAATCCTTTTGAAACTCGTAACGTAAATAAAAAATTGCTCTCTTTTTCTTATACAGTAAGTATTACCAACTCATGATACAATAATTTGCAAGTTATTCGTTTAATATTTACGCAAAATTTAATTATTTTCACTATACTAACGAAGTGCAATCAATCGAGTCATAATTGCGATTTCTTCCCCAAGTTTTTGTGGGCTTGCGTTTCAATTCAATTTACCTATGTACTAAAAATAAGGTGAAACATGACGAGTTGTTCAAACCGCCTACCGGAGGGTCATAGACATTTCTAGGGTGTGCGTACTAATAGCACATAAGTAAATTGTCATTAACATTTTCTTTCTGTACCACATAACTATAATTAATTTAGCAGTGTCCTTTATTTTTGTAAAAAACCCTCAATATTCATCATGGGTAGTGCTATGTCGCTAGTCGCGCGTTAAAAACGTCAACTGTAGCGACTTTCCTGTAAAATAAGATTCCTCGAGATATATTAGAGTTACCACCAACGCGGTTTAAAAATGTATTAAGCATACTCTGTGCAAAAATGCCTATTATAATATTAAGGATTATTTGGAAGACAAGGATGTCTGGTATTTAAATAATATTAACAGGAACGATTATATCTAGTGTAGTGTAACTTTAAGTTGAAAACTCTGTTAATTAAGCAAACCTGTTTTGAAAAGAATAAATGTGGAGTTTCTTTGTTAGCTTCTTGTTGTGAAACTAACAGCGTTGACGTTCATTAAGTAAACATTTTGTTTTTATAGTGAATAAAAATTTTTGACTTTGACTTTGACTTTGAATAATTGACAAATTCTGACATGCGCCATAAAACGCGTGACTCATGCTATCGTACTACCCACACTCGTCATTATTTCATGACAGCTCTCCATAAATGTAATAAAGATAATAAAAATGTTACAGCGTAATTTAAATTTACGTTCTTTTTCGTTCCTTAAAAAAATGTTTTGGACTTATGCGCTTTATGGCGCCGACTCTAGCTTTGATCTTTTGGTCAAGTTATGTACCTACTAGAGGGTGTATATTTGCATAAACATTTCAACATTGTACATTTCAAAATAACTGTAGGTATAAAGCCAGGTTTTCACGATATTAGTATACTCCGAACGAGTGACCTCTTTTAGCTACTAAGTTGCTATTCGTATCGTGTTTACTAAGATCGCTGGTGTACAAGTTACAAGTGGCATCTCAGTAGCTAAAATAGGTCACTCTGTCCGAGCGTACCAAGATCGTGAAAACGCGGCTTTACGGATTCACAAATGTAGCTACTGCTAGTCAAAACGGAACGCTAGCGAAAATCGGATCAATCAAGGACAGCGCGCCCCCCAACCCTCTTTCGTGTGCACTGCAAATATTGTCTCGCGCAAATAAATATTGTTAAGCCTTGTAAAACCTATATTATATACCTTACCGTTGTAATGAAAGGGTCATTACAACGGTAAGGTATATAATATAGGCCTTGTACATTTATGTTAGATTTTTTATGTTTTATTTTTATTGTACACTATTTGCAACGATGATAATACCATCGTTGCTTGCACTAGACTAAGTTATTCAATTAATTGGTTTGGGACCACGACAACTGATTGTGTTGTGTGGAAGTTAATTAATTGAAGGTGTACATGAATCTGCACAGGCCCGTGGCCGCTAAAATGTCATGAACATTCCTTCGGCAAGGTTACTTAATTTTAGTGCTGGTACCAACCAATCTCTCTTTGATTTGTTCCTGACACATTTCATCAACGCTGATTTATTTGCTTATGGCGTTAAGTCCCTCGTATTGTACATTCAATTTTGGTGAAATAAGAGTACTAATAAGGACATAAATTTATACTGTGTCTACCCCTGCCTATAACAAATCTGCGTAGTGATCAATCAGACGCTGTACAAAGTGTCTGAGACATATTTTCACAATTTTCTATAAAGTCAAAGTTTCCTAGCGTACAGATAAAAGGAAAAAGGTTTGTCCGGTAAGTAAAGTTAAAGATTGTTATTCTATTTAGCATTTTCCGTTAAGGAAACATATGTAATCCTTGTTTGAAGCCTGCCTTCTCTCAGAGAGAGTATGGGTACTTTTAATCTTGTCCTTTGCTAATACATCTCCTATTTGGTCGAAGTATGTCCGCCTAGGACGTCCCTTGCCGGCCCTTCCACCCACATTCGCTCGATATATTTGTTTCGTCAATCTTTCTGCCTTCATCCTCTCCACATGTCCAAACCAACGCAACATTCCTTTCTCAATTCTAAATCGGCGTGCGTGCATGCAACGACTAATGAATGTTGAGGAAGCGAAAGTGATCTGTCAGGATCGTGGCACGTGGCAGTCCCTGGTCTCTGTCTTGTCTACCCCTCTGGGATACAGGCGTGAGTTTATGTATGTATGTATGCAGGTAGAGGGCTCAATCACTATGCGTTCCCATCGCGTATAGGAAATTTCAAGCGCTGAGGTTAATGAATACCTCAGACACTCAGGTTTCCTCACGATGTATACTACTACCACTTGAAAAACAAAGTCATTGGTACATGCAGGAATTCAAACCTACGACCTCCCGAATGTGAAACCGGCGTTTTACCGCTGCGCTACCACTGCTCCAGCATCGGTAGTAACTTACGATGGCACGAGTCACGCGTTTTGTGGCTCTAAAATGTCAGACTTTGACAATTAATGTACTGGAAAGTCGCAAATTTTGATATTTAAAACGCGTGACTAACACCGTCGTAATGATGCACCCATGCAGTAATCCTTACAACAACGCATATTAGAGAGAAGGTAAATATTGCTTTCTAGATGCCATGTTTCATGTCCTGTAAGTGAGCGCGCGAACTTTGAAAAATATACTTTTGATTTGAAACGAAAGTTATTTATGCATTTGTATTTGTAACATTCTTTTTTTTACCCAACTGCGGCGGATTCCAAAAGGAGGGTAATGTCTTTAGCTCGTATGTCTGACGTTCGTTCCCTCTTAACTCCTTAACAGATTTTGATAAATAAGATATCAATCAATTCGTCATGTCTGCGCGAGTGTCATAGGCTATATGAGATCAGCATAAATCCAACAAAAAATAACATAACACCAAAAAATCAAAAATAAAAAACTGAAGTCAGTTTTATCTCTATGTAAGCTTTAAATCTTGGATTTACTAAGTTTTATCCACCAATCCGGACTTGGCCCCCGTGGTGGAGTATGGCCTATACCTTCCTCAGAGAAGAGACCCGTGCCCCTCGGTGGGGACATAATGGGTTGATGATGATGATGATCCAATATGAAAGTGAAGTGAAAAAACTGAAAAAGAAAATAACCAAGCAGGCAATGGAATACAGTCTTGAAATCTGATCCCGCCTGCTTATAGTTTATACTCAGTAGTCGCGTGGTTGGTTATTTTTTCTATTCGGTTTTTTATTTTTGTCTTTTTAGTGATTTTTTTTTGTTTTGGATTTATGCCGATTTTACCAAGTCCCTCAGAAAGTATAGTGAAAATAGTAGTTTATGTGACTGTCACATAATGAGGGTTATTAAAACACGAGCGAGATTTTAAAAAACGAGCCTTGGCGAGTTTTTTAATAGCATTGGCGAGTGTTTTAATACCAAGTTATGTGCAGTCTCATACACTACTTTATCTACACTCATGTCTTAATCTTCAAAGTAAGGAATCAAAGGAAAACACTTTTGACAAGCTTTGTACTATACATAAATCTACGGTTATTAACTAAACTCATATCGAAATGAAACAAAATTTTCAAATATAAATTTATTTTTAGTTGCACTTTTGGTACCACGAAAATGAAATTAGGTTTTTTATAGAGTCAACTTTTGACATTAAAAAAAAACTTAAATTTGGTTCCGTGATCACAGCAACACTTTAAAAAAAATAACTGTAACATAAAGTGAAAAATCTGACCTTTAATGTAACTTTATATTACACTTTTTTTTTATTTTCTTTAAAGTTATGTATTGTTTAAAGCCTGTCAATATGTATAAAAAGAGGTACGTTCCAATTTTAAAATTTCCCTCTACATTTTTTTCAAGCTAATTTAAATGATCGTGCCTCATTGAAAAATGGATCTGCGCCGGGAACATTTTCGCGCTAAGATTGTTTACGATCTCAAGTGTTGCCTGAAAACGGACAAATCGTAAGATAGACTTTAAACGACATTCATGGATGAAGGCCTTTCCAAGGCAACCGTGTATCGTTGGTATAATGAATTTAAGCACGGTCGACTAACTTTGGGGTATGAAGAATGATTTGGTCCCCCTTTGACGGCTGTTACCGAAGAAAACGTGCTAGCAGTGAAAAATTTAATCCAAGACAATAGATAAGTTAACTCAGCATACACTGAAGAAATCAGGAGATTCAGCATATACTGCAGATTGGATCGGG
The DNA here is from genome assembly GCA_963969515.1 of Yponomeuta evonymella. Lineage (NCBI taxonomy): Eukaryota > Metazoa > Arthropoda > Insecta > Lepidoptera > Yponomeutidae > Yponomeuta > Yponomeuta evonymella. The sequence continues at coordinate 5,577,177 of OZ018362.1, forward strand.
AAGCCTTCACGAGATTCTACACGTGCATCTTCGCATGAGGAGGATAGTTTCACGCTGGGTGACGCACAACCTCACCGACGCTCAGAAGCAGGCCCGAGTGGAATGGTGCCGTAACATTATAAACAAATTTGAAGCAGGCTCGTCTCGGCGTGTTTAGAAAGAAAGAAAGAGGATATTTATTTGTTTACGACTAAGGAAATCAATTACCAGAAGACGAGCAGCAGCGTCTTCCTGAGATTCCAACCGCATACTGCGATCGCCAACCTGCCTGCCAAGCGTGGCGATTATGGCAAAACCCCTCATGGTTATGAAAACCACGAAGGAGGGTTATGTCCTGCAGTGGGCGTCAAATGGCTGATGATGATGATGATGAACAATGATCGACCAAACACAGGGCTCCGCGGGCTACTGCTTCACCACAACAACACGCCCAAGACGAGGGACTTCCTGGACTGCACGCCGGTCAAACTCCTGGGTCACCCTCCTTACAACCCTGACCTAGCACTGTGTGACTTCTGTATTTATTTGTGTATTGGGTTTTAGGAAAACCATCGGCTAGAGATAACATGATAAAGGTACATTGTACGTTATAGCAACAGAGAGTCATTAACAGGTTTTCACTCATAGCGACATTGAAGTTTACAATATCGAAAACAAATCCCTACCTAAATTACTTAAGCCAAACAGTCAAATCTAACCATCACCTATATAATAAACGAACAATGTAGAACAACTAAGCCTATCGCATAGGCAACTCGCTACCGAAGAAGTTTGCAGCCACCCTTCGCCTAACTGAAGCAACGCTGTCGTGGCTGACGTCGAAATCAGTGTCCGGACCACAGAACAAACATCTTTGTGATGTCGCTGTTTCTGATTCCTACGACACAGGGTATCCTAGTGTGGGCCCAGAAGCAATGTATGTGCCTGTATGTAAATGTCTATGTCTATTATACTCTCTCCCTGAGAGAAGGGCTGTGCCCTACACAGTGGTTTGTTCTATGGTCCGGACCATCGATTATTCCCGAAAATAAAAATCAGCTCAAAGGGATAAAATTTTCGTCGCCTTAAGATGCGTTGTCAGCGTTCGAGCAGACTGTGAACGAGATGTCTGCGGCGGACTGAAAAAAGTGTTTCAAAAACTTTCAGACGCATGAAACTTTGTATATACGTAGAGGCTGGTGGAGAGTACTTTGAAAAGATTTAATAAAAAAACTGTTTACATACTGTTTACAACACTTTATTTTATTTTCGCAAAACTTTCTGAGTATCCCACGTATATAGCCTATGACACTCGCGCAAACACGACGAATCGACTATACATACAGACACACATACATACGAGCCAAACACTTTGGGCTCACTACCATCGTTTGGCACCAAAGGTAAAACATCTGAGCGAATAACCTAATTTATTACCTACGCACTAAGATAACTTTTTATAGCTGTCGAAGCTTTATGGATGGACTTCTAACGGTCCATTTTCGCGTTCATCAAAAGAAATTGAAACAATTTGCGATAAGTGGCTCGTACGTTACACCCTTGGGACAATGTCTGGGTCATTCCGGCTATAATAAGGTGACTAAGAACTTTTTTCGCAATACCTATTAAACTATCGAGTTTGGAGATCTGTTATTGGAGACTATATGGAGGTAAGATGAGCAAACAATAAGGTTACACCTCACGTAACGGTTCTGTCCATCTTAAAATAGACCAGGTATATTTCGTTTTATTCAGCGATTTTTTGAAAAACCATCGAAGACAAGAAATTGCTAAATATATCTAACTACTTAACCAGTAAAGCGATGCCATCTTGAATATCATACAAGCCTAGAATATCACTGAAACGCTACTAACAATGTGAGCCGTATGAACAGGTTTAAGTTAGATACTTCGCAGTCGCAGAGCGCTGAAACGATGAAAATCCTAGGTTTTCCTAAAATCGTACCTGTCCCGGCAGAATGGTTGGACTTTTCTTAATGAGAGTCCACCGCAGTGACCGCAACTGCGGCGTGGCCTAGGTTAGCTAGCGAATACTCTGTTTTTGCTGTAAAACAAAGCGCGAGCCCGGAAAACTCGGCTTAACAATATCCTTTTATTACGCTTTCGTTTTGCTCTGCATCGAACTATCTGGATGCTGAAAATTTCAAAAGCATTTGCCTTTTTAGCGTTCCGTAGTCAACAATAATATGAGAGTTCCTTATAGTTTAGCCATGTCCGTCCGTCTGTCCGCCTGTCCGCGGCTTGGCTCAGAGACGATTAGTACTAGAAAGGTGAGATGTGGCATAGATATTGAAGCAGACAAAACGGTAGAATAAAATGGGTAAAAATCTTTTTTAGGAGGTACCATAAAAAATGAAATCGCGTAATTTCAGGTAATTAATTTATCATATGCCGCAAGTGTTATTTATTTTCACGATTTTGATTTTTTAGTAAAAGTTATTCGGATGAGTAGAATGATAGTACGAACCATTCAATGCGTTTGGATGTATAATTATAGGACTTTCCGTGACATATAGTATCTCTACAGTACCGTCCATGACAGTTCATTGTTTTCGGATGGGGCTTTTCTGACACCCTATATAGTACGGAGCAGGAAAGTTCATTGCTTCAATCTTCATTTGAATATACCATTCACCTCATTCAGGGTTAATATTAAAAATTAAGGTCACGGCACGCGCGCGGCCCGGGAATCCAGTGACACACACAGCCGGAGTTCCTCAACTTCACAAATGCATATCTGATAGAGTTGCACGGAGGAACTCAGTAAAGTAGACAACACATCAACCTTTGCACGCGTGCACTCTACTCGGTTACGTTATGGGTGACTTTGCAACAAAAATGTAAAGGTCGACTTTCTTCTTTGACTCTTATCTTTGGAATTTTAGTTGCAGTTGAAGTGACAAATATAGCGGGAGTTCCTCAACTCGACGAATGCATATCTGATAGAGTTGTACAGAATAACTTAGTACAGTCGACAAAATACAAGGTTCTTGACAAAATATCAACCTTTGCACGCGTGCACCCTTATCGACTGTATACGCACACGCTGACTGGAGTATAATTGCCTGGAGCGATTGCTCGATAGCTTTACTATCTGTGGTTGAGGACAATAAAGGAAAAATCTTATTTAGTCAAACAAGTAGGCGCCGGTTAAACGAAAATGTAAATAAATCGCAAGTTAATTATATCACATTGTTATTTACTGTATCCTATGATACTGAAATAGAGAGGAACTTTTACAATTACAAAAAAAACAGCAATTAAAATGTAACAGAAGGAATTTTCTTAAAAGTAAATATATTATTGCATTTTTATAATCAATTTAATTTATAGGGAAGAGCGGGTGATCGTGCTCTTCCACTATAAAGGGAAATTTCCCGCCAGGCAGATCGTATGCCTGGGGATGGCCGGTCCGACTGATGTTCGTCGGACGTTATATTTATGGTATGTCATGTGAAACATTTTGCTTGCGCGATGTAGGAATGTTGGAGTTTATAGTGTGCGCGCAGAGTTGACATGTGCTCGCCACATCACTCCCCTTCAAGACCGTAGCTACGCATAGCTAGGTCTGATAGGAATCGAAGTCTGTGCTCTAAAGCCTGCAAGTGCCAGGAGGCGCTGAGTCAGTGAGTCGACTAGCGGTTGAGGGTGTTCGGCGGCTAACAGTCACTTCACCGGCGACAGTACCATGGGGTCCGCGCATGTGGTAGGAACCGGTGAAGGCTGCTGTACCACTGGCAACGTGCGCTGTTGCTGTGTGGCTGCCGTGCCGAGGGGTTGGGGGAGATCACCATCAGAACCAGTAGTCGGTGCGTTGACTGTAGTGGAACTGATGAGGTGAGAAGGAAGAGGATGCTGGCCTTGCTTTGAGACTGATTGTATGTGGAGTGCTGCGAGAGCGAAGGAAGGTTGACATTGTTCTGTCGAGGGTCACCACTATAGGGAAGAGCGGGTGATCGTGCTCTTCCACTATAAAGGGAAATTTCCCGCCAGGCAGATCGTATGCCTGGGGACGGCCGGTCCGACTAATGTTCGTCGGACGTTATATTTATGGTATGTCATGTGAAACATTTTGCTTGCGCGATGTAGGAATGTTGGAGTTTATAGTGTGCGCGCAGAGTTGACATGTGCTCGCCACAAATTGGTGACGAATCCCTTTGATAAAAACTGTCACTATTTATTACATTTATTACAAATTAATACCACAAAATTAGATTCGAGTGGCATTGTATTTATATACCACGAGGGGCATAGAAAAACGCACAACAATATTACCGAGTGTTATTGCTTCAACAATTCAACACCATTAAAAAAAATTTTAAAAATTATTCTAAAAGTACTTTTCCTAGAAGATAAACTATCTTATTTCTCGGTTCTTACTAATTTGGATGGATGAATCAATTCATGTATCAACTATGTATTATTCGAAAATTGTCACCATTGAATATTTATTATTCAATCACGCCAGAACAACTGGACGGCTCTAGATGAGATTTGTTACACAGATCGCTACCGGCCACGGCGTGATGCTGAGCGGAGACCAATTTGGTGCCAAATCTAACCCAACTGTGTTTTAAATTTGTATTATTGCAGTATCAAATAAATAATTTACTTACAAAGGCTACAATTTTTCTTAAACCCCGGAAAAAGGCACATCAAAATTTCCACGCAAACGCGAGCTACAACTAGAGAGATGCTTCTGTACTATGCTATGTAGGAAAAGACCCCATGAATACAAATTCCTGAGGACGCAAGCGCGCGTGGCGGATTGAAGGAACTTCACGATCAAAAGAATTTTAATTAATGGCCGGAATCTCACTTTTAAATACAAGATCCTTCTCATATTTTTAAATGTTGAAATTTCGTAATTATGGTGTCGGTGACTACTTAGTTTTTCACACTTACACCTGTACCTATGGAGCAACGCGTACATAAGTATGCCTGTATCTCGAAGGGGTGGGCAGAGGCTAGGGTTTGTCACTTGGCACGATTCTATGGCAGTTACACCAAAAAATAATGTCGTCAGTGTCATAACATAACCCTTGTTATCAATTTCTTGACTTTGAGTTTTTTTAGTCTACGAGTAAAAACGTCGCACTGCAGGGTCACAGAGAGGGTATAGGCTTAATTATTTCCCGTGCCCACCGCGGATTGGGAATTTCAAGCGCTGAGGTACGTGAACACCTCAGACACTCAGATTTCTTGACGATGTTTTCCTTCACAGTATTGCTACCACAACTTCACAAATATACTTACAACTAGACTTTGATATACATAGTAAAAAACATGTATTTATACACGCAGGCAAGATCTGAATGGAATTAAATATACGAATAAAATAGTTTGCTAGTGTGTGTAACACATTGAAGCGGGGTAGCCCAGTGGGTAGAACAATGGACTCGGAAGCGGGAGACCCAGATTCGATTCCCAGTGCGGGCATGTACCTATGAGTTTGTTTATTTTCAAACTTACGTATATCCGCCAATTTGTAGTAGCGTTACCACACGCTAAATGTAAAGGAAAATATCTTGAGGAATCCCGTGGCTTGGTTGGCTCCGCACGTATTGACCTGTCTTTCCTGTGGGCTAGGCCGACTAAGCTGTCAGGACGGTATAGGTGGTGGGCAAGCCTACTCCATCTATAATACAATGCCCAAATCATCGCAGCGTCCGAGTGGTCCCTTAACCCATCTAGTGTGATTGAACGCTGTATAAATCATCTCATTACGTAGATGCAAGGCCTAAGTAACACATACCCGAAAGTAGGTATCAATATCTGGTATTACTAATCAGACAAAAATATATAGTGTTGACAAATTATTGATTATGTCCACTCATTATCATTGTGTTCAAATCAAATCCGTGAGTTCTTTGAGATAAAATTGGGTCGTAATTCGCTCTGCAAAGTATAGCTTGAGTATACCAGCTTTAGACGTAAATAATAGACTCTTAAATTGTATTTGCTGTGTGTTATCAACTTATTTAAAAGGTGTAAACCAAAATAATTAAGCCAGTTGGTGGAAATCACAATGATTTCCGCGGCTTAAACGTGAACTTGCTTGGTATAAATATACGCGAAAAGTTTCTCCTGATAGAGTGTAGGTCTGTGACGTAGACTGACGAGAGATTAATTTTATGCAACTCTACCCTACCCTAACATAAGAGCATACGATAAAAACGCAAATTCACGCTACCCATGCCACATAAAGTAAATATAGTTACACCAGAAGTCAGCCCAATCCTTATTGCTAATTTTAGGCTCATGCTCAAACGCCTACAAAATAATTTCGCCCTACTTCATAGCTTTACTTTGGCAATTCGATGTACATTGCACATCGATTAACCCACGGATTAACCAGTAGGAAGACTCGGCTACGTAATTTACGTAGAATTGTCATAATGAACTATCATCATCATCATCATTATTCAGCCACAGCCTCCTCCATGGATTTCCAAAAAGACCGGTTGGAAGCGGCCTGCATCCAGCGCCTTCCTGCCACTTGGATGAGGTCATCTGTCCATCTTGTGGCTGGTCGTCCTACGCTGCGCTTGCCGATATGTGGTCTCCATTCGAGAACTTTTCGGCCCCATCGTAGTTTTATGAGGTGACTAGACGAGACCCAGTTCCAGTTAGACCTGAGATTTCCGCACTTAGCCTCGTAGTTGGGCCATTGTACGTAGCAAGCGCTAAGTTATGTAAATACCTCAGATACTAGGGTTTCCTCACGATGTTTTCCTTCACAGCTAGCGAGTGGTATTGCTACTACAACTTCACAAATGTTCGTAACTTAGTAAACAAAGTCATTGGTACTCTGGTCGTTGGGCAGGATTCGAACCCACGCCCTACCGAATGAGAAGCCGGCGTTCAACCGCTCCGCTACTTACCGTACATTTGTGAAGTTATAGTAGCAATACCACTCGCTCACGGTGAAGAAAAACATCGTGAGGAAACCTGGGTGTCCGAGCTATTCACATACCTCAGCAATTGAAATCGCCAATCCGCGTTGGGCACGCGTGTTAATTAAGCCCATACTCTCTCTCTGAGAGAAGGCCTGTGCCCTACAGGGGGACGTATATAGGCTGCTTATGAAACGCTCCACTACCACCGCTCTTAGACGAGGCCCAGTACGGTACTGAAAAAAAAATTGAAAGAAAGTATTAAGCAAATTATTTAGTTTCACTTTGATATTTTATGATGGATCAAAGCGCTAATAAGATCAGATCTCTCTGTGAGAGAGGGAATTCAGAAATCTAAGCAGTGTCATTTTTGATAGCTAAATAAAAGTAACAGTGTGATAGTGGGCATCATACTAACGTGACTGTTTTTCAATCCTTAAAATTAATGATCTGTAAAATAACTGATTTAGTTATACCAATGTAACATTGTTCGTTGTAGTTATCTGTGGAAACTTTTAATGACTGTCTGTTTTTATCTCGGCTTTGTAATATTATATGTTTTTTAGTCACTAGTTTTCCTAAATATTAAATAAATAAATAAATATTTCCTGGCTGTGCTCCTTCTGTGATACACAGGCCGGTGCTCGGCCGAGTCGGCAAGGCTTTGTTTGCTATTCATTACAGAACTAAAAGAAAATATAATTCAACCCCTCGAGAGCGCGGAGCGTTTCTGCTGTGCCCTAATTTTGAATTAATTAGACCTACGAGGCACTTCAATATTAAATTGTTTTGCTAGAGTAGCCTTGTTCGGTATGCTAGTGCGTTTCGGGATTACAGATTGTGTTCGTCAACATATAGTACATTGTTACCGTAGCAGTGAAAGTAACTTATATAGTCCGGAGACGGGGTTTGGCCAATAGTTCGAGGGACTAAATAAGTCTTTAACCTGAGGTAACAACTGTGCCTTTCTTTACGAATACCTACAAGGAAAGTAAAAATATATGAATAAATAAACTTTACTGTAACAACTCGAAAAACAAATGAAGATCGGATTGCCGCTTTCCCGCCTATATTTTTTTGTTGCCGGCCAGTTATTTAACTACTACTTTTCATTTTCATCATTGAAAAAGTGGTAAATATTTTGTCCAAATCTATATTATTTTAAACAGTTGAAAGTAAATTATACTAAGTATTGAAAAAAAATGCTCTGATTAATAGTTAACTTTATGTTATTTCAATTTTACATCGAGCTGTTATTGAGTGGCTGTATAGAAAGTTGGAACATGGTTCTACAGAAATTTGAAAATAGATCTGGTATTTTTTATAATTTGACAGCTGTCAGTTGAAAATTATTCTCCCTAGGGCTGAAAAGTATTACTTTCAACCCGCACCTCAGGTAACTTCAGACCTACTTTCCACGTATGAGTAATGAAAAGTCTTTTATGCCACACTTGGCCAAAAAGCGGGGTTTTCCGCACGCTACGCGTACGGGAAAACCCACTTTGAGGCCAAGTGACGACATAAAATTGTGTACACAACACGGACTGTAAAATAGAAAGCCCTCTATCGCATATTTATGATCCTCGCCTGCGGCTCGGGCCTTAAAAGTTCTGCGATATCGGCCTTTCTTTATTTTACGGCCCTAGTTGTGTAAATAACTATATTATTCTATAGCCAAGTATCTACAGCGTGTTTTTGAAATCCTTAGCAATATTTTGAGGGAATGTTCTTTTCATTGCGATAAATAGTGTTATAAATTTTGTAACCGTAACGGTATGACGTATTTGTAAATATTCGTAATTTTCGACCTTTGGTTTGAAACTGCGAATAAAAATTCAAAGTGGTAGAAGGTCCGATTACGTTGAAAAATGTATTCTTACGTAGAATGTTTACGTCAGAATGAGCTATCGTAGATTCTCGGTCGTGGGTTCTAAAAATCACTATTCACTTGATTGAAATATCGATGACACTTTTTGCAAAAATGATCTGGATAAAAAGATATGATTATCTCCATTGGTCGCGCCCGTGTTACTGCATGGGGCCCGTTAAGGCTGCTTTTACGTGGAACATGCTGACTCGCCCGCACAATTTAAAATTTTTAGCGATTGTAATAATATGAGTTTACTTTTGATGATGTGGTCTGAGCGTTTCATGGATTCAAATTTTAATTAAATTGTGGGTATTCAAGGCATATTTTTCTTTACATATAGGAAAAAAATATATTTAAAATGTCCAAAATGTAATTATGCATCAAACCCTCAGACCACATTTTTTAAACATTTACTCATTCTATTACAATAATTAGAAGAAGAAGAAGAAGAAAATAGAAGGCGGTGGTAGCCTAGTGGGTAGAACCTCGGACTCGCAAGTGGGAGACCCAGGTTCGATCCCCGGTGCGGGCATGTACCTATGACTTGGTTTTCTAAGTTATGTACATAGGTGAAGACATAGTAGCAATACCACTCGCTAACGGTGAAGGAAAACATCGTGAGGAAACCTGAGTGTCTGAGCTATTCACAAACCTCAGCGCTTGAAATCGCCAATTCGCGGTGGGCACGCGTGGTGATTAAGCCCATACTCTCTCCCTGAGAGAAGGCCTGTGCCCTACAGTGGGACGTATATAGGCTGCTTATGTTATGTTACAATAATTGAAAGTGTTAAATTGTGCGAGCGAGACAGCATACTTCACGTAAGAACAGCCGTAATAGAAAAGTTCGCAACTCGTGTTGACATTTCCTGTTTCGTGATATAACGCCCCGTCGCGTTTATTCTGTGGGCGGGCAGTAATTTCCGCCCAACGACGCAATTTCCTCTGACACTCAATTATTCAGAGGCTGGAGAATGCAATAATATGCAGATTGCTTGTTGCAGAAATTCTCTTCTCTGTCACCCGTTCCCGTCATGTCCCACTTTGGCCGCACTCTGTGTAATATTACCAATATAGTAACCGCTTACTTTGAAACGGTAAAATTTTTAATACTTATCTACAGACATGTCATTATAGGCAGCTGTATTTTACTCCAGCTTTGTCGCGCTAGGGATTGTCGCACTCTAGACGCACTAGCGCAGCATCGCGCTTGAGTAACGTCGATCCTCAGTCTCGTCGGTCCTGCGTAGGGTCAGGACAGAGACCGTCGTGCTTCAGTCCTTCGGGATTCAGCAACGCACTCACCACTGCCACCTGAAAATATGTTAATGGACTGAAGACTGGCGGCATACAGTCTGGAACTAAGAGTGCCCTTGACGTCGGATAGACTCCGGTGTAAACTACTTCTCTAATACAGGGTGTTTTAATAGGGTCCGGTAAAACCTGAGAGGGTTGTTCTACTCCTAAATACTGTTGTTTTATATTAATAAAACGAAGAATAACTGCAGCAAATATACGTGGTTTTATTATACCATAGACAAGAAAAAAGAAGGTGAATATAGTGCTGTCCAATACTCTATTATAGTGTTGTTCTAAACGTAAAGAAGACTAAAATTTGTAATTACAAAACTCTCACCAAATTTCAGCCCTTCTTTTAAAAAAATCGAAATAATAGAATGCACAGTATATTTATGTTTAGTTACACAGTATGAATATAACATTATTATTCAATTTTAAATTAATGTTCTCACATCACAGTAACTTTAAAAATTAGAACATTCAAGTTAGAATGGCAAGTAAACAATTAATTAAGTTTAATTACTCTTATCTTACTTCTTAGATACTGAAATTTATCTCTTGGTAGAGCTTTTGTAAATATATCAGCATTTTGCTCTTTTGTACATACATACTTTAAATCTATTTGTTTATCTGTAAATTTTTCTTTTACAAAGTAGTATTTAACTTCTATATGTTTACAACGTTTATGATAATCAACATTTTTTATCAAACAAATTGCACTTTGATTGTCTATACATAGAGTCACTGACTCTTGATGAAATGCATTTATGTCAATTAACAGTTGCTTCAACCACATAGCCTCTTTTGTGGTAGCGCATGCCGCCATAAACTCGGCTTCTGTAGTAGACAAAGCAACACTTTGCTGATGCTGTGATGCCCATGTTACAGCAGCTCCATTTCTTATGAAGACATATCCGGTCTGAGACCGCCGTGTGCTTGTGTCTTTGGCATAGTCTGCATCACTATATGCTTCTAATTCATTATTATTATTTGAAGATGTGTAACACAAACCATAATTTTTGGTTTCTTTTAGGCATCTCATAATTTTCTTCACAACGTTCCAATGAGAATGATCAAAACTATTGAGATATCTACTCACCAGACTGACTCCGTACATAATATCGGGTCTGCTTACTATAGCCAGGTGCATTAGAGAGCCGACTGCTTCTCTATATGGAATATTCTTGTCTGGTGCAGCTGTGCTCTTCTCCAGTGTAGTTTGAGGATCTACTGGAATTACATTACAATTTGCATTCTGCATATTAAATTTACATAATAGCTTCTCAATATAGTTAGCCTGGTGAATAAAAATACATCCCTTGGATCTCTCTATTTGTAATCCAACAAAGTTCTTCGGTTCAGATTGTTTAGTACTGAAATTCTTACTTAACTCACACATGACAATATCCAAAGATTCCCTTGAATATGACAGTAGGAGCCCGTCATCAACATACAGTAGCAGATACACTTTCTTATTGTTTACATTGCCAATGCAAACACATTTATCTGAATGACTGTTTTCAAAACCAAATTTCTTTAGTAAATTATCAAATTTATGATTCCAGCACCTCGGTGCTTATTTGAGGCCATAAAGTGAGCGATTTAATTTACATACCAGATCTGAAGATGAATCCAGTCCTTCCGGTGGCAACATATATATGTCTTCCTTTATATCTCCATATAAGAAAGCGGTTTTGACATCAAAGTGAACCATGTCTAAATCATGTTGAGCGGCTTCTGAAAGTAAAACTCTGACAGAGTCATACCTTACCGTAGGTGAAAAAGTTTCAGTGTAGTCTATGCCTTGTGTCTGTGCACATCCTTTGGCACATAGTCTTGACTTGTATCGTGGACCTGTTGGTTCTTCTTTGATGCGGAACACCCATTTGCATCCTATCACCTTGGCATTTGGGGGTTTTTCAACCATTGTCCATGTGTTATTCTTCTGATGAGCATCTAGTTCTTCTTCAATCGATATTCTCCATTTTTCTTTATCAATTGAGTTTATAGCTTGTGCATATGTTTCAGGAACCTCGGATAAGGATTCTTCATGACAACACAGGTAAGTATTTTCTTCTGGGTCTACATTTTTAATACTGTAGGTTTATGGATGCAGCTATACAAACGATGTTGTTGTCTTCAACTTACGTTAAGCAGCGACGTTTGTTTTAACCAATGAAAACGTCCAGTCCTCGGTGCACTTAAGCGTTTATTCCAAGCACACACCTCAAGAAGCAAGTACGAGATAATTTACAGAAGGAGAAAAGATGCAAGCGTAGATGTGGAAGCACTCATTACTATAGGCGAGCGAGCAGAACATAAGCGAGCGGGTGGCGCAGGGCGACATGCGTTTCGTGTCTGATCAATGGAGAGACTGCTGCGCCGGCGGCTCACCGAATGTTCTCGCGCCCCGGTCGCAAAACCAGTCCAGGCGCGGTGACGTAGTTGACGCGCGCATCTACTAATAAAATGCGGTCGCCTTGTCCGATCAACGTACAATTTTCTCATGCAAAACATAGTATTTAATTAATATCTAATTTTAAGTGTATATAATAAATGGTTGATTTTAACTTAGCTTTTATTATAATAATTAAAATTAATAAATTAGATTAAAATTGATTGTACATAACATTTGATAAAAACAATTCGATTAATAATTATAATTCAATTTGATTAACTATAATAATTTATGACTTGATATTAAAATTGACAACTGTAATTATTTTACATAATCATTGATTGTCATGATTATAAATATCAAAATAAACAAATTCATTATCGTTGACTGCGTAAATAATTTCATTTGATATAATTAAATAAAACAATAAATTAAATGATAAGTGTAAAAGTAAAATTAAAATTTCATAATATTAATTTACAATTAAATTAATTCAACGTCGGCGTGCAGGACGCCACAATACCAATTTTCTTTCTAGGTCTCAGCGTGACTTTACTGACTGGAGGATTATCCTGACTGACATTTGGTGTATAATCACTGTCTGAAGTAGATTCATTTTCATTTACAGTATCATAGGAATCATCTGAAATTAAATCATCTTTTGTCATTGTGAGTTTTTCTTGCTTACTAACATTTTCATTTGTTTCAGGTTCCTTCGTAGACAATTCTACGGGGACAAAGTTTCTCTTCACAGTAGATTCTAGAAATATAGCATCTCTGCTTTTTATTACTTTTTGTGTGTTTGGTATTATGAATCGGTAGCCTTTACTGTGATCACAATATCCGATGAAGATCATCTTCTGCGCTTTTGGGTCCCATTTCTTCCGTTTCTCTTTGGGTAAATGGACCATTGCCTCACAACCAAATATGCGCATGTGTTTCACGTTTGGTTTCTGGCCAGTCCATATTTCTTCAGGTGTCTTGAATGATAGAGACCTGGTCGGAGATCGGTTGATAACATATGCAGCAGTGTGTACTGCATCAGCCCAATACAGTTTGGGTAAATTGGCATTCTGGAGCATACATTTTGCTCTCTCAACAAGACTGCAGTTCCATTCTGCTCCGGGGTATATGGTGTGGTAGTTTGGTGTATTATACCAGCACCCTGTAAGTAATCTGAGAAGTTCTTGTTTACATACTCTAAGCCATTATCAGTTCGTAGAACTTTTATACAAGCACTAAGCTGTTTCTCGACTTCATGCCTAAATTGTTTAAATTTTTCCAGGGCCTCAGACTTATTCCGGAGGAAATAAACGTATACTTTCTTTGAATAGTCATCGAGAAATGTTATGAAGTATTTAGCACCTCCAAGTGTTTGTATTTCCATGGGCCCACATATATCTGAGTGAACTACTTCAAGCAAGCTTTTAGCCTTTGAGCCTTCACTTTTAAAAGATTGTCGAGTCTGTTTACCTTCTTTGCAGGTTATACATGTCAGATTTTCTGTTTTTGCTGAGAAAATTACATGATCGGTATTGTCTGTCATTTTCTTTAGACTCGGAAAGTTCAGGTGCCCCATCCGTTGGTGCCACAGGTAAGTATCTTGTTCTTCAACATCAGACATGCATGCATAGCCTTCTCCAGGCATATTTAGCCGGTACATGTTGTTGATAACACTCGCTGTTGCTACTATCTGACTTTTATTGTTCATAATAACACAGCCGGTTTCATCGAACTTTACTTGGCCACCACTTCCTATAATCTGGCTTACTGACAGCAGATTAGTTGCAAGTTCAGGAACAAACAGAACATTTGTAAACAGTACCTTGTTTTCCTCGCCTCTTTCATTATAAGTATTTAGACTCACTTGTCCTGAGCATTGCACGGATAACATTTTGTTGTCTGCAACCCTTATTTTCCGAATGTCAGGGGTTGTCTCATTTTTCAGTAAATCCTTGTGCTTGGTCATATGAGAGGATGCACCGGAATCCACATACCAGGAGTCGTCTTGAGTTGATGTTGCAACAAACACTGCAGCGTATGACGAGCACTTTGACTTTTGATTGGTAGATTTGGATTTGCATTCTGGACTTTTATGACCATATTTATTACAAGTGTAGCATCTAGGACCTTTAGATTGTTTCTTATACATCTTCTGAGGTTTATAGTTTGTTGCAAAGGCATTAGAATCAATCTCGACGTGTCTAATGTCTTGTAATAATTTAGCTTTCACTGAATCTGATGTTATCTTCATGCCGGAGCTTTCAATTGCAATTATCATAGGCTGGTATGACTCAGGTAGACCAGAGAGTAGCAGTTTGCCGAGCCACTCATCATCTACAGCGAAGCCTATGTTTCTGAGCTTGTGTGCGGTATTCATTATTTTGCTCACATATTCTTCTACAGTTTGACATCCAGTTAATGAGGTATTACAGAGATCACGCAGCAAACCAACTCGGCGTGTTAGCCCTGAGTCATCGAATGCCATTGACAACTTGTGCCATACTTCCTGTGCAGTGCTGGCTTCTTGAATGTGAACATAATTTGTTGGATCAACTAAGAGAATTATCTTTGTTCTTGCCTTCGTGTCTCGTTTCGTATTTAATGTACTTCCTTCAGTCGGTTCAATGCAGTCCCACAACTCTTCATGCTGCAGATAAGTTTTCACTGCAAACCGCCAAGTTGCGTAATTGTCGCGGCCGGTTAACTTTTCAATTAATGCCAATTGATTACTTGCTGCCATTTTCGAAGGAGTTTTCGAGTTCGCGGACGAACACAGAAAAATTACGGAAAGAAAAAGTCACGTTTCGTATTGAGGTTATGTCCACACTTTGTCTTGCGAACACTATTTTTATTACGAGAACTTTGTGAACTGTGAACTTCGTTTCTGGGCTTTACTGGGCTTCACTGGGTTTCCCTGGGCCCATAACCTGTTGTTTTATATTAATAAAACGAAGAATAACTGTAGCAAATATACGTGGTTTTATTATACCATAGACAAGAAAAAAGAAGGTGAATATAGTGCTGTCCAATACTCTATTATAGTGTTGTTCTAAACGTAAAGAAGACTAAAATTTGTAATTACAACAAATACAAAAAAAATGGTGAAGGAAACCTATTACTAACCTAACCTCACATACTACAGCACTTGAAATTGCGAAACCGCGGTGGGCATGCGTGGTAATAATAACAGCCCATACACTCACTTTCTGATGGCAGGCCTGTGCCCTGTTGTGGGGCGTATACACACCATCATCATCATCATCATCATCTGCCACTTCACGCCCACTGCAGGACATAGGCCTCCCTCGTGGTTTTCTAACCATGATGGGTTTTGCCATAATCGCCACGCTTCCAAGCGGTATGGCCATCGCAGTGTGCGGTTGGAACCTAAGGAAGACGCTGCTGCCCGTCTCCTGGTAATTTATTTCCTTAGTCGCCTCCTACGACATCCACGGAAGGAAATGGAATGACGCTATTGTTGATCTGGCGCCACACGGAACTCCGGAGCCACATGGGACACGGCGTAAACAAGCTGCATAAAAAAATACAAACAACTTTTATTATGAGAAAAAAAATACAACTATTCCATACTAAATTTTCCTTAGCGAATCTATGGAACAGCAGATATTTCGGAATTGCGCTTATAATAAAAATTGTTCGTATTTTTGAATAGAAGAACCCCTTCAAGTGTCGTCGAATATTTAGACACGTTTTTTAAAGATCTAATATTTACGACGAATATTTAGATCTTCGTAAACAGTATAAATTAGTATTTTCTGAGGTTAACAAGAGCACTAGACATAATAAAACTAAATTTTAACGAATATTTACTTAATTTTCCGACGTTTCGGTACTTTTGCAAGTGCCATGGTCTCGGTAGACTGAGGTGACAGGCGTCTTTTTGACATGAGTAAATATCCGTTAAAAATCAGTTTCAATAGTATAAATGATAAAGAAGCGATAAATAGAGCGGAATACAGAGGAGCTAGTATTACTCTATATTACTACAGATAGCCCGCGCCTATCTATAGCAATCTACGGTAATAATAATAATAACTTCCACACAACACAATCACTTAACCTGGTCCCAAACTAGGATACCAAATATTACAAAGAGAAAATGCTTTTATACATACAAACATTATGCAAATATTATTTCCGAGCATACTCTACAGGGTATGCTCGAATACTGCTTGTCCGATTTCAAAAATTCTTTCAGCAGAATTTAGAACGGATCTTCAGGATATACAGACATGCCTCCGATTGCCAGACGAACGAAGTCGCAAGAGCTGCTAGTCTGAAATAATAATGCATCACAGGTATATTGGGCCAAACTAAGCGGGCACGAAGGGACTAAACGCCCTGGTTCTCATGCAACAACTTGCTACTTTAGTTTACAGCTCTGAAGATAACTTTGGAGAGTCGGGATTGCTTATTAAGTGGCTGTGAACAGAGCTCAGTCAAATGTATTCTGTGAGAAAATCGTATTTTGCCGGATTTATTATAAAGTAAGCACTTTTAATATCATTTAGAATCTGTTATTGCTTGAAATCGCCAATCCGCGGTGGGCACGCGTGGTGATTAAGCCCATACTCTCTCACTCTGAGAGAAGGCCTGTGCCCTACAGTGGGACGTATATAGGCGGATAATGACAATGACTACAGTTAGAGGTAGGTCTAACTGAAACTCATGTACTTTAATATTATCTTCGACAATTAAATTTTATTGTTAATGAGGTACCCAACAAAAAATTTTAACAGTAGTTTACACCAGTTGGTTATGTAATAAATAAATAACAAGAGAGGCAAGAGGCGCTGCATGCTAAAATGCAGGTTATAAACCTAGTTCAGCAACAGATGCTTTAAAAAGACATGTAATTATGTAAGTCTAACTTTTAGTCCTTACTTGATATCGTGCAAGTCTAATTTTGTTTTCTAGTTCAATAAACATTATCTTATCTTAGGCTAAGGGCCCGTGCACAAAACTGCGATGCGACGTCGCAAGAACTTGCGAATTGATTCGCATCGGCGGGGTTTATAATAGTAATAAATGGATGAACCCAAAAACCTCTTTGTTTCTTTTTCGTGTATCTTCTTAGCAATAACAGAAGCGAGCACTTCTTTTTACAATCCATGTGACGACCTAGTTTACAAAATAGGTTCAGTATGGTTGACGGTCGTCGAATGGTCACCCGAATCGTGGAAGGGAGACGCCTTGCCGCACGAAATCGCATCGCAGCAATTTGTGTCGTGGTTTTCTGCGGTACGAATTCGCATCGTGCCCATTCGCAGTTTTGTGTACGGAGCCTAAAAAATCCTAAATTTGTACCCTACATGTTGACGACAACAACAGGCTTAGTTTGTCAGTTAAATACAAGTGAAACCAAAGCGTTCAAAATAAAATGCCTAGGCACAAACCACTTCAGCAACATTTCCTGGCCACCCTTTCATCAAAACTTCGGAGAGTACTCCTGAACTCTGACGCACCAAATTGAATAAAGAGCCAAAGTTTCAGCCCTCAGGAGATATCTGAGGTGTTATTTACGAACGTCTTACAAGCGAACTTGGGCCATTCAGTGTCTCGATCACGAACGTATTCACGCAAGTAGATAGCTAAAGCTCAAAATGATACAAGAATGGGCTTACAACTGCTTCATATGGCAATGCGAAGCACTGTATCAAGCGCGACAAAGCGATAAAACGTTGCGCCATCTCGCTTCTACTCAAGATTTGAGTTCAGCTTCTTTCACAATATCACATATATCACATTGTTTTGGCTAGTTAAGTATATAACTGTGTTTAAAAATTAATTTAATTAAAGATTTTGATAAAGTTAAAATGTATTAATTAAAACAGTTAACACGTGTAAGTTAACATTAAATTAAATCAGTTAACACGTGTAAACCAGGCATAAGATTAATATTAGTGTAGCAGCAGAATGCATTCGTCAGCATTCGGCATGAATATGCCCCGTCTCTCTCTCTCAAATACTCTCTCTCTGAGAGAAGGCCTGAGCCCTGGGACGTAGGTATATAGGCTGATATTGATGCCGAATTCGACCGAGCGAGAATTCGCTTTTATGTTTATACTTACATGGTCACTAATAAAAAAATCTGCAAAACCGTAACAATAAAATTAAATAAATAACTTCCACATAACACAATCACTGGTTCTGGGACCTAATTATGCGTACCAATTCTCTCTGAATCCTGACGTTCGTGCTAGCATTTAGTATGGAATTCGACAGACGGTTGGAATCGCTCAGGATTTGGTGCGCTTAATATAGGGGCTGGTTCCAAACTAGGATACCTTGTTCTATGGTAACCAGGCAAAGACATCACAAACATGGAAATAAATCCAAACTTAGGCCATTTGTGAGGCTTTTAATTCGCTTAGCTATCAAAACAGAGATCGTGGCTTCGATTCCCCCTGGGGGCCGACGTCATTTGTACAAATGGCCAAAGTCTGGGTGTATTTCATGTTTGTGACGTCCTTGCCTGGTTAACATAGCAGAAGGTATCCTAGTTTAGAACCAGGTCAAGTAATTGTATTGTGTGGTAGTTATTTATGTTATTATTATGTTATTTGCACAAATGTACGGCGTCCCAAGTGTGAATCGAACCGACGACCTCCGGCATGGTAATCAGACGGGACACCGCTAGACAAACGAGGCAGGTAAAAGTCTCTTTCCAACCTGAAAATTTTGTGTGTTAGTGCTTTGCACTATAATTTAAACAACCATATTTTTTATCTGCGTATTGTTATTATTATTCCCTTTTGAGTTGAGAAAGGATTAAAAACGGAGCCGGTCTCATTGTATTTACATTAACGACTTTGACTACCCCAAGACGATAGAAAGATCCTCTCTTTCTTCAAACCTCGTCTTTTCCATATAAAATGTATGAAATGAATACTTACTGAGCGCGTTGTATTGAATGAAACCAAAAGGCTTTGTAAGGTCTTTATTCATTACAATTCGGCTCAATGGAAATCTCAGTTTCATTGAATGCTCGTCTTGTTTAATTTGTCTTAACTTTACATAAATTTTATGTTTCAGGCGACCTGTAATTGCTAATATAATTTGGAGAAAGTTTGTTTGTCTGTCTATTACTAGGTTCTTGATTACTAGGTACTTATTAGCTTAACAGTCTGTCTGTCAACAATTAAATTTTAACCGACTTCAAAAAAGGAGGAGGTTATCAATTCATGTTTTTTATGTTTTTTACGTATGTTTTTTTTTTTCTTTCAAAACGTTCCACTTCTTCAAATACTATATCTATCATTGAACACTAATTGACACCTGAGAAAACTTTACCCTACTTCAACAAAAAAAAAGAAAATATTATAGTTTTAATATTGCTTTTCTTGATTTTCAATAAAGTCTCTACCTAAGTAGCTTGATGGCATAACTGGCATGAATTATTTCATATACAGCGATATTGCGGTAGCGGTGGTAGCCTAGTGGGTAGAACATTGGACTCGGAAGTGGGAGACCCAGGTTCGATTCCCAGTGCGGGCATGTACCTATGACTTTTCTTTCTAAATTATGTACCTACATTTGTGAAGTTATAGTAGCAATATCACTCGCTAACGGTGAAGGAAAACATCGTGAGGAAACCTGAGTGTCTGATCTATTCATATACCTCAGTGCTTGAAATCGCCAATCCGCGGTGGGCACGTGATTAAGTCCATACTCTCTCCCTGAGAGAAGGCCTGTGCCCTACAGTGGGACGTATATAGGCTGCTTATACAGCGATATTTTATAAACTCAGTCACTTTACTTCCCACTAGGTTTAACATTATTGGGTTTGACAGCACGATGCCCACTATCGCACTTTGTTACTTTTATTACATTTCAATACAATCGGTAGCACAATGACAACTTTTGCAACTCTTCCATACGTTAGATCGCACCATGCCTACTTTAATTATTAAACGTTTTCGTTTTCTGTTCTTGACTACACAAATTTTTAGCAATTTTTAAAAACCTATTTAGAGGCTAAAAATTCTTGAACCCGCGACCTCTGGCTAACCGTGCCAGCGCTCTCCCAACTGAGCTAATGGGCAAGTGCAGGCATCAGCGAAATTTCGAGCCTCTTTACAAACTTCTCTGTGTTACGTACCTACAGGCAGCGACATCTGGTCGAAGCAATTTACATCACTTGCAGCCCCGAGCACAGAGGTCGCTGCCTGTACGTAATACAGAGAAGTTTGTTGAGAGGCTTAAAATTTCGCTGATGCCTGCACTTGCCCATTAGCTCAGTTGGGAGAGCGCAGGTACGGTTAGCCAGAGGTCGCGGTTTCAAGTCCCGGCATGGGTGGAATTTATAGCCTCTAAATAGGTTTTTAGAAATTGTCCTCAGCACGTGTTAGTATAACAAAAAAGAATATAAATTTGTAGCAATCCACGCATTCCAAGGATTGTAGACAGCAAAAGTGAGCATTGTGCTACTAAACAAACCCTTCATACTAACAGTTGGTTTTATGCTATTTGTGAAGTTATAGTAGCAGTACCACTCGCTAACTGTGAAGGAAAACATCGTGAGGAAACCTGAGTGTCTGAGCTACTCGCACACCTCAGCGCTTGAAATCGTCAATCCGCGGTAGGCTCTGAGAGAAGACCTGTGCCCTACAATGGGACGTATATAAGCTGCTTATATAAGTGGCAGGAAGACGCTGGATGCAAGCCGCTTCCAACCGGTCGTTTTGAAAATCCATGGAGGAGGCCTATGTCCAGCAGTGGACTTCTTGCAGCTGAATGATGATGATGATGAAGCTGCTTATGGTGCTATATTAGGCGTACAGCGAACTCACTTATGAAGATTTGTCATAGTTGGCGTAATGCTACTGATAATATTGGAAAATAAGGTAGGTAAGTAACAGACTGGTATACTGGGCATTGTGCTGTCAAACCCATTATTGTATTGATAACTAGCTGTCCCGGCAAACTTCATACCGCCACAGAATCCGTTTGTACGATTCTTGCACACCGCCATCTATTTTAAAAATACAACGTTCGATCGCACAACGCCATCTATTTTAAACTTAAAATAAATATTATTGATTTAACTAATTTATTAGTTCTGAAATTTACTCGGCCATCAAGATCAACATAAAGTTATGAAACCTTCATGTGATGACGTCAGTATAAAAACGAAATGGAGGCCATTTATTGGCTTGTCGTGTTAGTGGGAAGGACGTGGGTGTAATTTTGTAGAGTAAAATTGTTTTAGTATCTTCTGCGAATTGTTCACTGTAGGAATGCTAACTAATTGAGAATGCGAGAAGTTTTAACATAAATGTGAGTATTTCTGTAAGTATTTTATTTCAAATAGGGACCTCTGCTATTTCCATAGTCAAAAATAGGAAAGTACGGCTAGCGTCCCTTTACAATAATTTCAAAGTGAAGCCCAATTTGCGCATACAGCTGTCTCC
Organism: Yponomeuta evonymella; assembly: GCA_963969515.1. Lineage (NCBI taxonomy): Eukaryota > Metazoa > Arthropoda > Insecta > Lepidoptera > Yponomeutidae > Yponomeuta > Yponomeuta evonymella. Next base: position 5,599,074 of record OZ018362.1, read on the forward strand.
TAATTACTTTGCGAGCTAAATAAACTGCGTTTGCCAGAGAGCCTTGTTTTATTTGTATTGGCTAAGTTCTAGCTCTATACGCGCGGGGCCTGCCAAATAGTCGCCGCGCCGCGGTCTGCCCGCATCAAGAATATCTGGATGTAAATTTAGACCGAAACTGGCGCCGGGCCAAAGTAACGTTCCACAACTTCACTTACTGGGGCCCTAAAACGTTGTTACTTTTCGCTTGTCATTGGTCTCCTTTAAATTGATTTTCATCAACTCGAGAGTACTTGCAAAACCCACGGAAGCTGAGCCTTGATTCTGTTAGTTCGATGACAGATACTCGTATCTTAGGTTATGTCTAGTATTTTTAAAAACTCGCGGTGCTCATACATAGTTATATATTTAACTAGTCTAATCGCGATTACACCCGTTTAATATATAACTGGTAATTTATTTCCTAGTCGCCTTCTACGACATCCACGGAAGGAAATGGAGTGATGCTATTCTTTATCCGGCGCCACACGGATACCGTTATCACCGGATATCACCGTTTTTGCGTGAAATAGTAACAAACATCGATACATACATACATACATACAAACTTTCACGTTTATAATATTAGTAAGGATTTCCGACCTTTGGCTCGAAACTGTGAATCTAAATTCAGTGCTATTTTACTTAAATTTAATTTTAATTTTGCAATTTTACTTAAAATTCAATGGTGCTAGGAAGCACCATTTTTTTTTTTTAATGTTTTTCTAATATGTTAAATGTATAAGAGTCTGTCCTCCGATATGCATAAACGAGTAAAAGAATAGTTGGGTTAGCCGGCACCGACCATACGACGCTCGACCCATAGTATTTTTTTTAGATTTGTATAACTTTTCGTCCTGGTATTGTTTGTCTATGCTTAAGTGAAGTAATTTTGGGTAACTAAACAAAAAAATAAGACGCCTCATTTTCTTTAAACTAGCGCCCATATGTTTCTAAGGAAGTCTCAAATTAGTCAATCGAATTCAAAGTCACCTTGTAAAACCTGTTGTGCGCGCGGCCGAGTTCTGGGATGTGTTCTGTATTCTGGGCCAAAATAAAAAAAATTAAATAAAAAATAAAAACCGACTTCGAAACACTAAAAAAGTTAGAAATAATTTAAATAATTAGAAGTATGTACACATGTAGGTATTGTAGAAGTATAATTTGGAGTCGGTGCCCAAAATATATGTGCTGGTCATGAAACTGGGCACCGACTACAATATGAACTCGTATTATATGAAACGTGATACATATTCGGACAAAAAAGGTATTGTCGAAATCGGTTTAGATTTGACAAAGTTATGGAGGAACATAGCCAAAAAAATTTATACGCCTCGAATTGATAACCTCCTCCTTTTTTGAAGTCTGTTAAAAATGTTAATAGGTTGTCAACGACACAATAAGATGAACAATTGGTTTTCATTGCAGTGCTTTTAAGTTTATTATTTAGCCCGATACCTACGCATTATTCACTTTACACAAATCATGCGATAAAGTTATTGAACTTTAATTAAAGTTACGGCTTTGTTTTCTAACTTAGCTACATTTGTGAAGTTGTAGTAGCAATGCCACGCGCTAACGGTGAAGGAAAATATCGTGAGAATACCTGAGTGCTTGAAATTGTCAATCCGCGGTGGGCACGCGTGGTAATTAAGCCCACATTCTCTTCGAGAGAAAGCCTGTGGGACGTAAATAAGCTACATCAAAATGGTATTACGAAGAGAGAGGCAATTGCTATTATATGCAAAGTCCTAAGAAAAAATCGTAAAACCATTTTTATATTTCTCATTTAATTGGAAAAGAATATTTTTGAAACTCCTAACGTATTAGATTATTAAATTTATTGTTTTATAGGGTTCCGTACCCAAAGGGTAAGTCCGTCCGTCTGACCGTCCATTCGTCTGTCACCAGGATGTATCTCATGAACCGTGATAGTTAGACAGTTGAAAATTTCACAGATGATGTATTTCTGTTGCTGTTATAACAACAAATACTAAAAACAGAATAAAATAAACATTTAGGGAGGGCTCCCATACAACAAACGTAATTTTTTACCGTTTTTTGCTCGATGTTAATAACGGCAACAGGTAGACGCTTGAAATATTCAAATGTTGTATAGATAATGGTACGAAACCCTTCGGGCGCGATTCCGACTCGCACATTTCTTCTAAGATCACAATAGAAATTGAAAAAAATAGACTAAAAATAGACTTCTCTTTGTAACAATAAAAAGAGAAAAACATAAAAACCGTTATATGTTTCTCTTCGTACCGTTACAAAGAGAAGTCTATTTTTTTTAGACTATTTTATTAGTCTGTTTTTTTTAATGTATATTACAATCTTAGGAGAAATTAAGAGGAAGGCATTCTTATCAACAGATCGAAAAGATTCTTCAGCAATTTAAATAAATGTTTACGTCATTTCCTTAGTACGTTGATGCCCTATTTCCAATTTTGCTAAATTCTCCATTAATTGATAAGAAATTCTTTTGAAACTCAAAACGTAGACAGTGAGTGCTTCTTTGTCATGGTACCATACTAATTAATTGCTGTTTAACAATAGGCGACTTATCGCGTCATTCACAAAAAAAAAAAACCAGCCCCCGGTCGCATGAATGAAAGAAAAAACATTTTGGTCTTTACTTTGTTCAGTGAACGAAACTCCATCGAATAGTCACTTTCTTCCTGCACTAGGCTATTTCTACGTTAGATTTGATTAACAAATTACTCCTTAAAATAATGTTGTGTAATGGGTAACCTCTAAAACACACAATTCATGAAACACCTCAATTTGAGCTTGTGTTCTACAGCAGATTTTGCCCGTGAGCCTTTCTCAGATTTGTTTTTCCAATTTTTATTTTTATGTAGCCTGTATAATAATATACGTCCCACTGCAGGACACAAGGCTTTTATTACGAAGCAGCGATACTTTCGGAAGGGTCTTTAACTTGAGCCCGACAATTCACTCGGATCTAGCGACAAATACGGTTCTTTTTTTGAATAGTTTCGAAATTTCCTGCCACCGAGTAGGTAGTAAACGCTAGAAATGTATGGCTCTTTGTTAGCCCAATGACGTCACATCATATCTTGAGATACGGATTTGCTACCATCTCGCTACTTCCGACAATGTCGCATTATTCACAATAAGGGCCCAGGCCTTCTCTCAGAGAGAGAGTAGCGACTTAGTCACCACGCGTGCCCACCGCGGATCGGCAATTTCAAGCTGTGCGGTATGTGAACACCTCAAACACTCAGGTTTCTTCATGATGTTTTCCTTCACGGCTAGCGAGTGGCGTGGCTGCTATAACGACACAAATGTACGTAACTTAGAGAACAAAGCCATTGGGGCTCTTTGCGTCCAGTACAACAATGCACTGAGGGCGTTGTTGCGGCTGCCCCACTACTGCAGGGCATCGGGCATATTCGCTGACGCGCGCACTGACGACTTTTACGCGATAGTGCGCAAGCGCGGCGCGTCACTCGTGCGCGGGGTGCGGGTCAGTCGCAACACCATCCTGGCTATGCTCGCCGATAAGGTAGATTTTGCCAACATAAACCATTGCTGACATCTTCAAGTGGCAAGCAATGACAGTGCGTTGTAGTTACTGGAATAAGAATATGTACTAAAACTAGAATAAGATTACTAACAACTTTATATGAATTTTTATATTTGAAATAAATTTATTGAATTGAAAGTTTAATTGGTACAGGCATGAATTCAAACCCACGACCTCCCGAATGAGAAGCCGGCGTTCTACCGCTCCGCCAGCACTGCTTGTGTCTCCAATTTTTTTTTATGTAGCCTACATACGTCCCACTTCAGGGCATAGGCCTTCTCTCAGAGAGAGAGTATGGGCTTAATGACCACGCGTGCCCACCGCGGATTGGCAATTTCAAGCGCTGAGGTACAGGGGTAGGTATTTCCAAATATCAGGGTTTATTCAATTTGCATTTTGAGCGCTCTACCAATGACGCAGCCTGCGGTGAATCAATGTCATATGATTTTAAGCGTTGTTTATCAAACAATGCCCCTACAAAGCAGCAAAAAATAATGGAAAGTTGAACACAAAAAAAAATTTGTTGTAGAAAAGTGGTCGTAAATGGCAAACTCTACTTGACGTGTTTTAGGAATTGTGTGTTTTAGAAGTCCCATTTGTCAAAGAGCGATAATAGAAAGGAGAACAATCGTTTAAACGAATCACTTTTATTTTGGGACACGTCCATATTGTTACTGTTATAAATATTTCTTAAGATAAGTACTTTTTATATTAACTGATTAAATAATTGTCACAATGTTACCATAAACACTTGAAAAAGTCTAAAATTGGACAACAAAATTTCAATAGTAGTTGGACAAAAGTGGCAAATGAAAAACTCTAAATGACATGTTTCAGAAATTGCACAAGATTGATACTATCCTCGAGACAAAATAATAACACCCTGCATAAATAAACGATATTCGTAATAAAAAAATTAAAATACCCAAAGTATGTTTTGCGTACATGACAACTCTATTAATTACAAAAAGTTGACTTTAATAAAAAAGCCGTCCTTGACTTGTAAATTTTAATTGGCATTTCCAATTTGTGTCCCAACAAATGAGTAAGCACAGAATGAAAATTCAGTACCTTCACAACGGTGGAATCTCGGAAAGGCAAAAATAAGCAACCTAGCCAACTAAGGCCGACTTGCAACACTGTCTCAAATGTGGCTTAAACAGCATTTAACCACAATTCTTCACACAAAAGTCGACTTAAATGGCGACTTAAGTGACATTTAAGAAGTGGTGCAAGCCTGCCTAAGTCGGCTTTATGCCGCAAAAAAAACGTATATTTCGACACTCAAGGGATTGAAAATTTAAAGTGTACTTTCCGTTGACCTAGAACTAGGTAATAGGTTTCTACAAGAACAGGAAAAATTTGTAAACTATACATTTGTATTATATCATAAAAGAATTAATCTTTGAAGTTCGGGAAAAACTCGGAAAAAACTGCGAGACTCGATTCCTGAACTATTTATATATGTAAGTGCCTACCTACAAATTTGTACGAAACCCTCGGTGCGCGAGTCCGACTCGCACTAAGCCGTTTTCTTTATGTAGCGTATATACGTTGCACGGTAAGGCACAGGCCTTTTCTCAGTGAGAGAGGAAGTATGAGCTAATTAAACGCGTGCCCACCGCGGGTTGGTTTTTTCAAGTGCTGAGGTATGTGAGGTATCTTATCTTATCTTAATCCACAAAACCGAAAAATATCAACCTTTTTAGGGTTCCGTAGTCAACAAGGAATAGTTTTGCCATGTCCGTCCGTCTGTCTGTCTGTCGGTCTGTCTGTCCGTATGTCTGTCCGTTTGTCTGTCCGCTGCTTTACAATGAAAATTACTTTGATGAAGTTGTTAGTTCTGTAAAGCAGGTAAAAAAATCCTTCCTTCTACGGAACCCTACATTGCGCGTGGCCCGACACGCGCTGGGCCGGTTGTATTTTAACCAAAAAGTGCAGAAAATACGTTGGAAAGAGTCTGCCAGGCGTGAGTTTATGCCTGTATGTAGTTCACATAAGTTAAATTATTTTAATTCCCCTGTCAGCACTCGAACACTAATGCATATGCCAACATTGCAATCAAATGAGGTTCCAAATCAAATCGTTTTGTGAGTATGTACGGCAGGTGGAATCCGCTGTGCGACGCAAATAACGCTAAAGCTGAAAGGACTTAGTTAAATATGACAATGTTTCCTGCACGCGGTCACATAACAGTTGCAAATCAGCTTAAAATGCGTATGCGTTGATCTACGAGTATTTGAATCGTGTTATACAATATGCAACGAGAGAGATTGCTTCAACGTCGAAGGTAAATACAAATAGGCCTGCCCCAAGGCACGTCACTTCTGTCTGTTCTCAGCCATCCTCATACAGTCGCAATCAGCAATCTGCCACAACCTGTCAGTCTAGCGAACTGGTGGGCATCCTTCGATGCAACAAAAACAACCTGTATTAAGATTATTAACGCTAACGGTGAACGGTGATACGGGCTGATCTATTTATTTATTTAAATTTTTTATCGCACTACAATAACATAAATAAATTCACAAGCACCTGCCTAATGCAAGAAGGATTCTCTTTCAGCAAACCTTGATTCATTGATTGAAAGATTTTTCTCTACTTTTCCTTTTATGCTTTTCCTCAAATGAGATCTTATATCATAAACAGCCTAGATACGTCCCACTGTAGGGCACAGGCCTTCTCTCAGAGAGAGTATGGGCTTAATCACCACGCGTGCCCACCGCGGATTGGCTTCTTATATGCTCAACGAAAATAAATAAATTAGCAGCAACACGTGGTCAGCAAATAAATAAAAATAGCCAGCAAAACCATTGATACCATTTTAAGATTAAATGTATTAAAATATGAGGCTGATATTTTATTTTCTGTAGATCAATTAGAAATTTTCTGCTGACCTATTTGGAATCTGCAAATCAATTTAGAATTTTGCTACTCAATTTCATAAATTTTATTATTTTTATATATTTAATTCTAGTGTTATGTTCTATAAACTTTATTCATAACATAACAAAAAGAAAACTAATTGAAATAAGAAACTGGAGTTAACTAATATATAAATGATAAAAATTACACTACTCAATTTGATTAATATTCTGCTCAAAATTGCACTGCTTACCACTAGTAGCTGCTTTTATTGCTGATAGACAAATAAAATAGAAATTATTAAATCGTATTTTTGAAATGACACCCTCAAAACTGTTTGTGAGCTGAAATTATTCGTAAACAAACGCTACCTATATAACAGCAAAGCAACGGTGTTCGGGAAATATGTCTGTAAATGTCCTGGATTTCAGCACGCGGTGAGAGTTTATAATCCCGTGCGAAAGCTAATTAAATTTCACTATGACATATGCAAGCATGCCGTACTTAGCTACCGCTTTACTTTTTGTTGAAAATCTCTTTTTACAGTAACTGGCAATCTAAACACTTGACATTTATTTAAATATTCTTATAATAGTCAATCCATTTTTATCTGTCTATTGAAATACATATTACCTTTATCTCTCTGCTAATTAATTGTGTTATTTACCAAAAAATAATTGGTTATGGAAGCCCATAATGCTTCTAATGCCCCTACGACTTCTACAAGTGAACAACAGATAACGCTCAGCAGTGTGGCTCCGGGTGTACCAGCCACAATCCCTCGTCTGGAAGGAAGATCCAACTACAATGCTTGGAACTTTGGTATCAAAATGTTTCTCATTGACTGCGGCCTTTGGGATACCATTGCAAGACCAGAAGCCCTCCAAGCACAAGTACCGCAAGCAATCTTCGAGAGACGGGACGAACAAGCAAGAGCGAAAATCTGTCTCAGTGTTACTGAATCACTTTTTTCAGCAGTTTCGTGTGCCGAAACTGCTAAAGAGGCGTGGGATGTACTTCAAAAGCGGTATGCAGATAGTGGATTATCACGAAGACTAGATCTTCTCAAGAAACTTTTCGGAGCAAAGCTCAGTACAAGTAGGAACATAGAGGATTACATTAATAAGATAAGAGACACCCAGCAACAACTTATAGCTATTGACGCAGCAGTAGATGAAGAGTTCATCGGTGTCATTATGTTAGCAGGCTTAACTGATGAATACAAACCGCTTGTAATGGCTCTCGAACACTCTGGAGCGCCGATCACAGGTGATGCAGTGGCAACGAAGCTTCTACAAGAAGTGGAGCGACCGTCAAATGACGAACAAAATGCACATGTCTCCTCGTCATTGCCACCGTCGTCCTCCAAGTCATCAGACCCCAAGAAGACCATCGTCTGTACTTATTGCAAGAGACCTAACCATAATTTCTCTGTTTGCAGAAAGCGTTTAAGTGACATTTCAAACAAACAATCTGAGTCTGTTCAGGCGTCAAATTATACAACTGAGGTTACACTTTTATCAACTTTAACTCATTCCTCTCCCACTACAGACACACCCTACTTCCTTGTCGACTCTGGCGCTAGTTCTCACATGAGCAACCGACGGGACTGGTTTGAGGTTCTTAACCCACTTATCAAGCCCATCACCGTTGCCAACAATGAAACTATTTATGCAGAGGGTAAAGGTACTGTCAAGCTCCCTAATTCTAGCCCTATAAATCATTTTTCGGATGTTCTGTACGTTCCTAAAGTAGGTCAAAACTTATTATCTGTAAGTAGCCTAGTCAAAGATGGTTACGTAGTTGTGTTTTCACAAAAGGGTGCTACTATACTATTAAAAGACCAATGTAAACTTTCTGGCTTCGTAGTAGCAACCGGGTGCAATCACAATGGTATGTACAAGCTGGATCTACCTCAAGATCCTCAAGCTTACATGTCAGCTAGCAATAATAATGCATTATTATGGCACAGGCGCTTGGCTCATCTACATCTTAACGCCATGAACATTCTTCGAAATGAAAATAAGGGCATACATTACACTGACAAGTTTGACACATGCGTGCAGACTATGGCAACAATATCATTGACCGAAGGTCATACACGGGCTTTGTGTTCAAGATGTGCGGCGGAGCCGTCTCTTGGGAATCCCGCAAACAGCGGACGGTTGCCTTGTCAACTACTGAAGCCGAATACATGGCTATCGGGGAGGCTTGCAAAGAGGCAATCTACCTCAAATGTCTTGCTTCTGAAATCCTCGGAGTAGTTCATCCAATCACAGTTAACTGTGATAATCAAAGCGCTATAAAACTCACCAAAAGTAACACATTTCACGCACGCACAAAGCATATCGATGTCAGATATCACTTCATTCGCGAAAAGCTACAAGACAAACTACTTAGCATTAGTTTCATATCATCTAATGAAAACATTGCAGACGCCTTAACAAAACTTCTGCCTAAACTTAAACTTGTAAAATTTTCTAAGGGTTTAGGTCTAACATAATGTGTCATCTGTCTCTTGTTTTTGTTAAGCTTGTTTGATAGTAAGTAGTTAGTTTACCTGAAGACTCTGTAGTGTGTGTTATATTTATAGTGTGTGTTATTTTCATATTGGTGTATTACTTTAATAGGGTGTTTACATTGCGGGGAGGTGTTGAAAATCTCTTTTTACAGTAACTGGCAATCTAAACACTTGACATTTATTTAAATATTCTTATAATAGTCAATCCATTTTTATCTGTCTATTGAAATACATATTACCTTTATCTCTCTGCTAATTAATTGTGTTATTTACCAAAAAATAATTCTTTTAAATGAAACACTTCTACCGAAAGTCGGTACAACCCGAACTTCTAAACAAGGCGACGCCGTATCTAAAACTTAACTTCACGCCATCGTGATTATGCAAGGTTAATCAAAAACTCAACACACCACAAAATCTGATGATTGACTACCACGTTGGTCAAGCGGTATTACGTCAGATTACGATGCCTGAGGTCTTGGGTTCGGTCCCCACCGAACCTCAGGTCCCACTGGAGGATGCCGTACGGTCTGGCTTCAGTCTGGGTGTATTTCCATGTTTGTGATGTCCTTGCCTGGTTACCATAGCACAAGGTATCCTAGTTTGGAACCAGGACAAGTGATCGTTTTGTGTTTAAGTTATTATTATTATTAGCTCATTTGATAATTATATTGCTCAGACAATCTGTTTAAGTCTATACCGCTTGATTCTGTAGATTTATTTAGAATTTACTGTGACTGCGCAGTATGTTTACGTAGGGTAGACGCTCTAACTAGACAAACATAACTTCGAGAAGTAAATCCAGAGAAGAATTCAGTTGGGCTGGGCAGCGTTCAGAAAACTCCGTCGAGTCTTCTCGTCGCCTATACCGCACTCTCTAAAGACTAAAGTCTTTACCCGTCATGACATACGGAGCTGAGACGTGGACACTCACGGTTCGACTAGTCCACCAATTTAAAGTCGCTCAGCGAGCTATCCTCGGTATTTCTCTGCGGGATTGAATCCGAAACGAAGTAATTCGCTAGAGAACTAAAGTAATCGACATAGCTGAACGGATTAGCAAACTGAAGTGGCAGTGGGCTGGTCATATCTGCCACAAGACCGATAACCGTTGGTGTAGACTGGTTCTAGAGTGGAGACCGCGAATCGGAAACGTAGCGTAGGACGCCCTGTGACCAGGTGGAGCGACGACATTCGCAGGATAAGGTAGATACACCAACAATTCAACCAGCACAAACTTCGAGCTTAGTTGAGCGTAATAAAACAATTCGATGTACATTGCAAAATCGATGAAGACACAGATTAACAAGTAAGAAGTCTCGGCTACGCAATGTAGATCGAATTATCACAATAAACTATGAATTGTAGTTTTAGGAAACGCGGCCCCGCTGTAATAGCCCGGCACGGGGACGTTCCCCACTTGATCTAAATCGTCCAGACCTAATTCAATAGAGTTACGCTGACTAAACAAAGAAAAGAAAAGCATTTTTATCGGAGTCTTGCCACCGTTGCGACTCGTTTTATAAAAAAACCTTTTATTTGCTAAAGCATGGTAATTACACTCGAGTAACTGGTAAAGTAGAATAAAACTACATGCATGCTTTACTGGTTAAGGCGCGCATATATTAGAGGAAAAAGATTTGAATCTTAGGTGTACTTGTACCAATTTCACCACATCTGCTGCAGACCAAACATTATTCCAGCATACGCAGCAAACCATGTATGCGGGAACCAACTCGCAGGCCCTCCTGAGAGGGCTGACACTAGCGTCAACCACGCATAACTAGCTACGGCCGTTTTCAGCAGCTAGTGCTGTAACACTAGTTTTTCTTTATTCAGCTTATATACGTCCCACTGGTGTTCCTTTATATTTCACACATATTAATTTAAAACTAATAATATATGTAAGTATTTCATGACGATATTTTTTTACTTTATTGTATGTATATTATTGCATTTAATTTAATTCTTTTAACTGCACCACGGCACTGACTGAAAATCGCAACGCTGCCTTAATCTGCCTTTTGTGGCAACTTATATACACCACAGGCTACATCCTATGGTCCTGTTTTATTTATTTGTTTTGTCTGTTGTGTATTTAGTTTTCTTTCTGTTGTTGTGCATATTATGTTACTTATCTGCTTATTTTGTTTCTGTGATGTATCTTGTTGGTATCTCTCTTACCCCTTTTACCTTAAAAGTATTTTTGTAAACAATAACATATATCGGAAATTATCAAATGGTAATTAAATTGAAATTATGAAATTGTAATTGTCGCCTTTACAATATGGATACAATAATAAGTTTGTCTCATCTAAAAAACGATCTCGATTAGCTTTGATTGAATATTAGACTAATTTTGTTTAAGTCGTCTCGTTTTGTAAGCTTATGTACATTTCCCTAATCTTAAGTGTGTGAATGCGTTGGGTGACATTCTAGATCTACACTGTTAAACCTATTATGTATGTTATTGATTGAAATGTGTTGAACACTAGTCACAATCGTCCTGAAATTAATCTACTGTTAAACTTAGGTATCTAAAACTTTACAAATATACGTAGCTCAGAAAAAAATCTTAGAAATCGCCAATCCGCGGTGGGCACGCGTGGCAATTTAGCCTATACTCTCTCCCTGAGAGAAGGCCTGTGCCCTACAGTGGGACGTATATAGGCTGCTTATGTAAAGTAAAATTAACTTAAATTAAATCTGATTATGTTAACGACGCATAAAGCTACGATCGTTTTCAGCAGCTGAAACGTTAGGTAGTTTTCTTTATGTAGCCTACAATTAGACGTCCCACTCTCTTACACATTTTCCTTTAAAATTATTTTTGTGAACAAGATAAATCGGAAATTATGAAATTGTAATTAAATCTGCTTATGTTATCACGAGGGGACTCGGATTTTCTACATTTGTTATAAGTGAAATGATTTTTACCACAACATTATTCAACAGAGTGATCAACGATAAGAAGAAAGTTTAGCTCACTCTGCGGAATTAAAGCTCGTCGGTCGTACTACTTGCGAACCACCCGAATAGAGCCTTTTACGTTTCAAGAGAACCTCACAGCAAAGAAATCTTTATTTTTTTCGTAAAAAAGGTCTCTATATTTACGACAATTTGACAGAGAGTTCGCAGGGGCGGATTCATAAAATTGAAAGCATTTGGCTGTTTCCTCCGCGTGAGTCAATAAAATAATGAATGGTGAATAATTTAGGTATTGTGGTGAGAAAAACGACTCGTTTCGAACTATGCAAAGCAAACGATTCTTTGTCAACTGCCTGCCTTTGCACAAACAAGCTTTGCTCAACACGTAAGTCAACTTTTTTATTTTTCTTCTAAAATCCAACCAATTTCCAAACAAAATCTCTAGTTAAATGCAATAAGCTAGAAATACCGACGTAGTAAACGTTATAGCTGTATGAAATAGCATTAAACTTATTGGAACTTCAGAGCGCAACGGCAAGCGAAAGCGTATTTTTGCTAAGCTCAAGTTAGCTAAATTAGCGTCGAGAGTAGAGGGGCGGGGATGGCTGCCAACACTCGACGACTTTACCAAAAAAGCGGAGTTAATGATTAGGCTGAAAATAAAAGGTAAGTCTTTTTTTATGTAAAGTAATCTACTTTGTTCAACTAAGAGACCCCCCACACTAGCGTCTTTCGAGCGTCGTCGTCGTACAACGCCGACGCAACGCCGACGCCGCGGCGACGCGACGCTAGCGCTGGGCGGCCGCCGAACGCCGGGCTTACGCAGTGCTGGCGTCGCGGCACTGCGGCGCTTGTCGCGTACAGTCAGTGTGAATATGGATTTCGACGAAGAAACACTGCTGTTGACATTACTGATAAAACGAAAATTAAGTAAACGAAAAAAGAAACGTCATCGTCAATATTGGCAAGATCCTCTGTGGAGTTGTTGTGTTCAGGAAAGCGATTATTACGTATTGTATTGTGAACATATAAAAAATAATAATAAAAAACATTTTTACGATTATCTACGAATGCCAAAGCAAACTTTTGACGAACTTTTACAACTGATTCAAAATGCTATAAAATATCAAGATACCCAAGAGTGCGTTGTGTTATGTATTGTACTTGTTCGCCAAAAACGTTGTGCTGGCGCCGCGGCAACGCGACGCCAGCGCTGCGTATGCCCGGCTTTCGACGGTCGCCGCGGCGCCGGCGTTGCGTCGACGCTGCGCGGACGCTGACACGACAACGACGCTCGAAAGACGCTAGTGTGGGGGGTCTCTTAGTAAGACAAATGAACTACCTACAATACGTACGTGATTTCCTTCCGAGACATGGCTGTTCACATGACGGAATGTCTAAAGGGTTCGAATATGTAGGTGTCAAAATGTATAAAGTTTAATGGTTAAAATGTTGCGCTGACAAAATGACAAAAGTTCACATTGTATTTATGTTACATCATGCTTGTGTCAGAATGTAAACATTTAACAATGATTTTATGTCAAGTTATGTCAGAGATAAAAAAAATATGTAAATATTACAATATTTTACTGACTGATCATGTAATTAAAAAAAATAAAAATGTATTTATTATTGGTTCAGGATTACAGATTGATTGAATAGCTGATTTTTACAACGGCAAAAATCTTATGGATAGCTTACTCCATGATAACAAACAATACATTGCAAGTATTAGGATGTATTAGTCATTATAACATTGATACAAATTGGACATTTTGACACTCATTCGGCCATGTCGTTAAGATTTTATGATTGTATACATTCTGACACTCGATCGTGCTAACACTTGCACTTTGTAACAATTAGTTCATTTTGATACTAGCTCGTTCTGACAAATTATCTATATGACTAGTAATGCCTAACCTTCCGACGCATATAACCAAAAACGCAAAAGCCCAATAAACGCCAAAGACCTTACTCGCGTAGTACCAAATACGCAACATACCAAATACGTGAATTACCAAAGCTATATAACAATCGCTCTTTCAAACAACCGGATTTTTACTCTCGTAAATTTAGCACATAGGTAATCGAACAATTTGGACATTCATTCATGTGCGCGGCCATATCCCCGAAGGAAATATAGGTATAGCACCAAAAAGAGCTCGTAACCCAGCTCAACCTAATAAATGCTCGTATAACGATGATTATTACGACCTCGTGGCGCAGCGGTAGTGCACCTGCATACCATGCGAGAGGTCCCGGGTTCGAATCCCGGCTGGGGACAAAAAAAAACCCCAGGTCTTGGATTTTTCCTTTTCTTTTCTTGACGAATCTTGGTTTACATGTTTGTGATGTCGTTGTTTCTGGTACCCACAACACAGGGTGCCCTAGTGTGGGGCCGGAAGCAATGTATGTGTACCTGTATGTAAATGTTTATGTTTATGTTTATTACTAAATTTTTTGATTTGCTCTAAATTGAGGCTGTGTAAGATGAACATAACGGTCTTAAGTGTACATTATTCATTCCATGTTCTACCCTTCAAGAGCGTATGAATATGATGATTATAACAAATTTTTTTTATTGGATCTAAATTGAGGATGTGTAAAATGAACATAGGTAAAATTACCGTCTTAAGTGTACAGTATTCATTGCATGTTCTACCCTTTAACAGCGTATGAATATTCATGCAGACATAAAATAATATTCGTAATGGCGATTAATAGGAACTTACTTTGTTCAAATGAGTCCAAACAATCCATTTGTCACCTAAACTTGATTAAAAAAAATTGTCGCTCAAGGAGTCCTTAACTTTGTAATCATCATCATCATCATTCAGCCACAAGAAGTCCACTGCTGGACATAGGCCTCCTCCATGGATTTCCAAAAAGACCGTTTGGAAGGGGCCTGCATCCAGCGCCTTCCTGCCACTTGGATGAGGTCATCTGTCCATCTTGTGGCTGGTCGTCCTACGCTGCGCTTGCCGATATGTGGTCTCCATTCGAGAACTTTTAGGCTCTTTGTAATAATTTTGTAATAACATTAGCCAATTAATAACATTAATAGTCTGTTTAAAAAGTTATTTTCTTAGCTCTTTATTTACTAAGTACAGTTGACACCCGCGAGCTTTATTCATTTGCGTTACGGAAAACTTTGCAAGTAAATTGAAAAGGTCGAGCTGCTGTCGATATTTTTTATGTAGCCTGTATACGTCCCACTGCAGGGCACAGGCCTTCTCTCAGAGAGAGAGAGAGAGAGTATGGGCTTAATTACTACTCGCGCCCACCGCGGATTGGCAAATTCAAGCGCCGAGGTATCTAGAACACTCAGACACTCAGGTTTCCTCACGACGTTCTACTTCACAACTAGCGAGTGGTAAAATAATAATAATACTAATAATAACTTCCACACAATACAATCACATGACCTGGTCCCAAACTAGGATACCCTGTGCTATGGTGACCAGGCGAGGACGTTACAAACATGAAAATACACCCAGACTGAGGCTATTTGTTCAAATGTACGGCGGCCCCCAGTCGGAATCGAACCCACGACCTCTGTTTTGTTAGCTAAGAGCCTTAACGGCTAGACCAACGAGGCAGTCAATTGCTAGTAAGTTGACTGTACATGTGCAAGTAAGTAATTAATTGTAATTAGGACGTGTCAAGGACACATAAGCCCATAGGACGTGATAGTAAACACAAACAGTAATCTATTGTTAATGCCGCTCCCCTTTGAGGCCACCATATGGAAGTTTTGAAATATAAACAGAAGTACTAACCAAGCAATGCACTGCATGAGCTACTTAAACGACATGGAAATTTCGTACAAAAATAAAAGGCACTCATTTCTCGAACTTAACCCTTTGGTAAGCACTACCACAGAGGCATATTAACTTAAGTCCGGTTTGTCTAACTTGCAGTTTTGACGCAAGTGTCCAACCAGGTTTTGATTCACAGTTTCGGTCTTCCGATTCAGAATCTCAGAAGCCTCCAGCATAAGTAGTATGACGTCGCGCCGCGCTAGCCGCGCGTTTTAAATGTCAAAAGTCGCGACTTCTAGTTAGACCTGAGATATCCACACTTAGCCTCATCGTTGGACCATTGTACGCAGCAAGCACTAAGGTTTGTAAATACTTCAGACACTAGGGTTTCCTTACGACGTTTTCCTTCACGGTTTAATGAGTAGTGCTGCTACTATAACTTCACAAATGTACATAAATTAGAAAACAAAGTCATGCCGGGAATGAGAAGCCGGCGTTCTACCGCTCTGCTACCGTCGCTGTAAGTCCCGACTTTCCAGTGCTTTAATTGTCAAATTGTGACATTTTAGCGCCACAAAACGCGTGACCCGCGAAATATGCATCACGCTACCCGTGCTGGGATTCAGTAGGGATTCCGTCATAAAAACATTTTGAAGATGGAAAATAGAAAATGAAGATTGTTATTATGGTTTTTGGGGTACACATACATATAATAAATGTACTTATTTTAAAATAGAGCTCCGCAACTATAATTAGTGTTCTATAAAATAAACGGCTAGCTCTATAATTTTACAGATAGCAACTATAAACCGGTCATCTTTAGAATTGATACATTTAACTTAAAAAATCTTCTGTAAACTTTAAAGTTAAGCGGTGTTAGAGCAGCGGGAGAACATCGACCTCTCTTCGGGTGGTCGTAGGTTTAAAACTAAGTGTTTTTATGTTACGTACATTTGTGAAGTTATAGTTGTAGTACTACTCGGTAATGTGAAGGAAAACATCGTGAGGAAACCTGAGTGTCTGAGGTGTTCACAGACCTCAGCGATTAAAATGTCCAATCCGCGATGGACACACGCGGTAATTAAGCCCATACTCTCTCTCTGAGAGAAAGCCTGTGCCCTGCAGTGGGACGTATATAATATAGCATATTATGCTACATAAAAAAACTTAAAAGTTAATACATCATCATCATCATCAGCCACTTGACGCCTACTGCAGGGCATAGGCCTCCCTCCTGGTTTTCATAACCATGAGGGGTTTTGCCATAATCGCCACGCTTGGCAGGCGGGTTGGCGATCGCAGTTTGCAGCTGGAATCTCAGGAAGACGCTGCTGCCCGTCTCCTGGTAATTTATTTCCTTAGTCGCCTTCTACGACATCCACGGAAGGAAATGGAGTGACGCTATTATAAAGTTAATACAGTTAGGGGCTAAACCCGGATTCTCTTCATCACCTAGGATCTTGACACAATATCACTAGCTAAGTTAAATTAAATAACACATTTTAAGACCACTCTCTCTTCTTGAAGTTTATAAAGAGCGATTCGACATTAGCGCTTTATTTTATAGGGGAAACCTTCTATCTTAGAGCTGTTTATAAATCTACAGCGTAAACCGTAAATAATGGATCAAAGGTAAACGATAAAAATAATTTAGTTGTAAGATGTTTTTTTACAATACGAGGTTTATTTTATTTCTGTGTAACATTTTTTTCAGTTGAAGAAGCATAGTTAAATTTATGATAGAGACATTATTTTATAGTGATTTAAAGGCCACTTTCTCATGTTGAAGTTTACAAAGCGCGATTTGATATTGATAGAGCCTTTGAGATGCTTTTTCTGTTTCGAAAATGCTAAAGAAGCACAGCTAGGAGCTTTTGTCTCGTGATTTTTGATGTGCCGTGAGGCCATCACCATCAGCGTCCCCGAAGGTCGCCATTACGTTTATTGCCGAAGTAGTTGGAACCGTTAAGCCTTAATTGTCACCGCAGCGCCCCCAAGCCCGAAACTCCGCTACCGCTGTTAAACTGTTATTTACGATGCGTACCGTGTTCCGTGTGCTCGCACAATGAGATTCGGGAAAATCGAGGAGTTGTAAAAAAGAGCCAAACGGTCCGAAAATACTAAAAGTGAACTAATCATGTTTATTTTTTTTATTTTTTATTTTATTTATTAGGCACACAAAACAGATATTAGCCAGTACATCATCAAGATATCATCAATTACTATGTAAGATCCAAACTAATCTCCAAAACATGTGTACACAGCATGATCACAGTTTACGAAATTAAACTTGGACGAGTTACTCAGGTAACATATTATTATGTATTTTTTATTCAATCAAGGCTTGATCAAGCTCAGTCAAGCCAGAAACTAAAGAAACAAAATCATTATTAAAAAGAAGATAAGAAGAAGGAGGCGGCTATTTTTTCGGGCTGGATACACTTTTCCGAAATTCCGACTTTAACAATCCTAAAGTTTATTCATAGTATATTTTTTTAAATATAGTTTCATACAGGCACCACCTAAACTTAAATATCTTATTCTACCAGCGGGCGAAACCACAAATGTAATTAATTAACTTACTTAATTTAATAAAAACTGAATTTGCATGGATATTTACTCGTATTCCTCTGCATCCAAGAGGCTCGAAATTTCAGTTGGGAGAGCGCTGGCACGGTGAGCCAGAGGTAGCCAGAGGTTCAAGTCCCGGCGTGGGTGGAATATTTGGCGTCTAAATAGGTTTTTAAAATTGTCCTTAGCACGGGTTAGTGCAACAAAAAGAATGTAATCAATAGAATTTTTCCGAAATTTAATTTTTTATAACTTTTGTAACGCCTTGTTTGCCGTGATAGTTCTCCTTTTAACTTAGCGTTAGCACTTTGTAAGTGCTACTAACCTGATTTTTTTTCACGTTTCTATAATCAACATTAGCCAGGAGAAGACGCCCCTATATTAACAATAAATTGCGCTTTAAAGCTTAATATTTGGCAAACGGGTCCCTAAATCTTGAAAATATTCTTCTACACCCATAATATTTTTAAACGATATTCTACACTATAGTGTAGGCGAAAACAATTTTATTTTTTTATTTTTCTGCCGTTTTGTTGGCAAGGTCAATATGTATATATAATATCTGTGCCAAATTTCAGCTCTCTAGTACTAATCGTCTCTGAGCTAAGCTGCGGACAGACAGGCGGACAGACAGACAGACAGACGTACGGACATGGCGAAACTATATGGATTCCTTGTTGACTAGGGAACCCTAAAAACGAGCCATGTGCGAGTCGGACTCACGCTCTTGATAAAATAATAAGTATCTATAAAACTGAAATCTATAAATGTTAGATTATGTTAGACATTTACCCCCAGTTTCTCGTACTCTAACACGCTGTTAATCTACTGTTAACAGCTGTCAATTGACCAAAGTGCATACAAAAAAAACCACTGACAGCTGTTGACAGTAGATTAACAGCTTGTTAGTGTACGAGAAACTGGGGGTTAACCTGTTAGATTATGACCTTTACAAGAACAATTAAAAACCATTGTTATGGTGGCCTGAACGGGTCCTTCAGATTTCCATAGATTAATAATAAAATGTCTCTTCAATTGATTTAAGACAGTTTAAGAGATGCAATTGTCCTTTTTCGATTCGAATCGAATTTTTTGCCTTTTAATATCCGTACCACATTGTTTCCTATGTCAGGTGCGGCCGATATTTCAAAATATAAAGTGACGTTCAAAAATCAAAAATCATTCATTTCTTTTGCCATATTACAACAACAAAGACAGCACTGGGACTTCCTAGCAAGTATAGCAATATCAGGAGGTCCATTATTTACATTAACAAAAGAAAAATAAACTCAACTTGCGCAACGTGTGTGCGTGTGTGTGTGTGTGTGTGTGTGTGTGTGTGTGTGTGTGTGTGTGTATGTGTGTGTGTGTGTGTGTGTGCGTGTGCGTCGGTAAGTCGGTAATGGTGTGTCCGCTAAAAACACTAAGTCATGTTTCGCAAAAAATCTTAAAACGGATATCTATTTCGACTATATAGTAATCTTCGTCTTCGTTTCAACCTCATGGTACGTTAGAGTTCTAATCCATTTGGCTATTTTCTTTTTGCACTCATGATAAGTATTTGGATAAATATCTAAAACTATTTATTTTATTATACAAATGTGCTGATTGCTTGACGATCTATGTCCATGATGGATGGCCACAAACCTTTCTTACTAAATTCAATCCTCGCTAGATTCGAGTTTGTTCCGAAATTTTTAGCCGTTTAATATCTTTACCATCTCTAAGCCCACATGGTTCCTTATATCATGTCCGGGCAACGTTTCAAGATAAGTGGCGATTTAAAAGGTCCTAAAACCTTTTCTGCTAAATTCATTACGGAGGCTCGGAGGGAAACATTATTATCCGGACGGGCCGTTATATTTTTGTGAAAGGAAGACATTGTTAATATTATTCCCTTTAATTTTCTGGGTGCTAAATAACACAGGGTTATTTTTTTAATGCGCAATTTCTGAGTCACCTTAATAAAATGTTGTGTTTGCCAACATCTTTAATTATATGAGTTCTTTCTCAGTTTTATATGTATCGTAATACCAGGGCTTTTTTATGTAGCCTATATACGTCCCACTGCAGGGCACAGGACTTCTCTCAGAGAGAGAGAGAGAGAGAGAGAGTTGTGACGTCCTTGCCTAGTTACCATAGCCCAGGGTATCCTAGTTTGGGACCAGGTCAAGTGATTGTATTGCGTGGGCTTAATTGCCACGCGTGTCCACCGCGGGTTGGCAACCTCAGGCGCTGAGGTATGTGAACACCTCAGCCCATGAACTCGACTGCCTTGTTGGTCTAGCCGTTAAAGTGCTTAGCTACCAAAACAGAGGTCGTGGGTTCGATTCCCACTGGGGGCCGCCGTACAAATGGCCTCAGTCTGGGTGTATATTCATGTTTGTGACGTCCTTGCCTAGTTACCATAGCATAGGGTATCTTAGTTTGGGCCCAGGTCAAGTGGTTGTATTGTGTGGAAGTTATTATTATTAGGTTTTTCTTTAAGTTTTCACTCTTTTAACAGAGGTACAAGTTGGCACGGGCCAAAGCTACATATTTTTAAGCATTAATATTTTAGATTTTGCATGTATCTTTATAATGTATGGTGTGCAATAAAGAATATTGATGTAATCTTATCTGAATTGACGTATTTTAAGTTTTGCACTTTCTAAATCACCCTGTATAATTTCACTGTATAATTTTATTAAAACAAAGGTTGGTTCCTAGGTATGAAATAATGAGCAGACCGTTGGGGATAACGATGATGAAATAATTTAATGAAATCCGGGTAATTTTTGCGTTTTAGGAACACAGCTATTTGCTCGTACGCTGATTGGTACAGCCCTATTGATCAATAACAGAGTCTAACCACCAGGGCCGAGTTTCATAAAACTACAATTCGTAGTTTATTATGACAATTCGAGGTACATTGCGTAGCAGAGTCATTTTGTTAATCGACTTTGCAATGTAAATCGAATTGTCACAGTAAACCATGAATTGTAGTTTTATGAAACAGGCCCCTGACTCTGATTATGATTATTTCACTACTGAACTGCTTAAAAATGGCTACTTCTCCAAAAACTCCTTTAAGGGTGACTTTATCAATTAAGGAGCTTTGTTTTTTAAGGTTTCGTACCATTTGACCATTTGACGTCCACTGCAGGACATAGGCCTCCCTCATTGTTTTCATAACCATGAGGGGGTTTTGCCATAATCGCCACGCTTGGCAGGCGGGTTGGCGATCGCAGTATGCGGTTGGAATCTCAGGAAGACGCTGTTGCCCGTCTCCCGGTAATTTATTTCCTTAGTCGCCTTCTACGACATCCACGGGAGGAAATGGAATGACGCTATTCTTAATCCGGCGCCACACGGATCGCACATTGTTGCTGTTATATTTTTTTTTATAGCATAAGCCTAATAATCCTTTCATGCATAATCCTTTCAGGAAGATGCTGGATGCAAGCCTCTTCCAACCGGTCTCTTTGGAAATCCATGGAGGAGGCCTATGTCCAGCAGTGGACTTCTTGTGGCTGAATGATGATGATGATGATAATCCTTTCTCTAAACTCGCAGAAGTAAATTGAGTAATAGTAGTTTATGCAACTGTCATATAATGAAGGGTATTAAAACACGAGTGTAAGTTTATGAAACGAGCGCAGCGAGTTTCATAATAGTAACGAGTGTTTTAATACCCGTGTTATATGCAGTTGCATACACTACTTTATCTTCACTAATGCAATTAAAAATTAAATTCACGCGTACGTGTATAATCACAGTGATTTTGCCGCCATTAAAATTTAACCAATGAGAGCGCAGCTGCGCGCTTCAATAAAACGCGACCAACCTGATTGGCCCTGCAATCAAGTTGGTCGCGTTTTATTGATGTTATAATGAGATTTTACGATATTGATGTGAATATTATACCATCATGTGAAATTGCTTAAATTGAGTGTTTTGTTGTCTGCGCTATAACAGTAGTAATTATAAGTCAAGTATTGAAAACATAAGTAGAATGTTACAACATTAGTGTAGATAAAAATATAATAAGCACTTTAAAAGATAAATTAAATTAAATTATGTTGAAGTAGGTAAATATTACCTGAATGAGTCTTGAATGCTATGTTCAGGACTCGTTTAGCCAATCTAGTTAATTTAAAACAGAAAGAAGACATTTATTTAAATTGTCACAGAAACACAAAGTATACAAAAAAAAAAAAAACAAACAAATTACACGAACTACAAAAAAACAAAAATCAAAACAAAACAATCGTGAAGAGAACATGTGAGGCACAGATAGGTATAAGAACTTTTTTTATTGGAATGGAAACCTTCAGCTATAAGAGCGTATCTCGAACAAACTGCACCGCAGTTTGGCGACATTTGTAAGAAAAAATGTAAAGGGTTTTAAATGTGAAAAAAAACAAAAGCCAGCTATTAGCATGAAGGGTACTTTTGTTCTCGTCAGTACTTTCATTAGCAGATTGTTCATGTACAGGAAACGGAGGGTAAGGAGACTAACTGAAGTATCTTTATGCCTCGTTATTTATTTTCACTTTATAAAAGACGATGATACTAAAGTGTTCTCTATGTGCTCGGTGTAGAACCCGGCGGTTACCTTTTTGATTGGCTGTAACAGGTCATATATCAACGCTATCCAAAAGATGTCTGGAAGAGATCGCTTTAAGCGATAACACCGCCAATTATATACCATTACTTAGATATAAAAAGCATTTGTAAATGTTTCTTCTGGTTGTGCAAAAAAGTGTTATCTATCTATCTATCTATGTATCTATGTAGCAGCCATATCGTATAACACGCCGTATTATAAATAGGCGCGCGGGATTGAGAAACGCCGCTATAATGTAATGGGGCTACTTATCCTTCAGCCGGATTGTGGTGGCGATGCGTTCTACAAAGCGGGGTTCAACCTTAAGCTTTATTGTCAGCATGAATCAATGTAGGGTGACTATAAATTATAAATAACACAACCAAAAAATATTTGTTTACGTAAAAATATAAAAGTAAAAAAGTCTTATTGTTAAAAATATCTAATATTGTTATATGGGAATCACACAACCGTAGGATTGTCAGGGGAATATCTCTTCAAAATGAGATAATCTTCGCTACCGATATTCATTAAATCATACTTTGTACCCTAATAATAATGCTCGGATGCCCGACGAATAACAGAATCTATGGCCACCGTAGCCATTTTGATGTGCAAAATAACCTCTTTTGTCCAAAGCTTTTTCACATTTTCAGAAAGTTCACTATACACGTTTTGAAGGTGACGACTGAACTAATCTTTGAACGGGCGCATCGTCGATAAGCCGCTTTAAAACAAATATAATTATATCGAGCAAATGTGGGTGGAACGGCAGACGTCGGAAGCGGACATACTTCGAACAAATCGGGGATGTATTAGCAAAGGGCAAGATAAAAATATCCGAAACCGGCGTGCTTGCATGCAACGAATAATTACTATTGAGGAAGTGAAAGTGATCTGTCAGGATCGTGGCAAGTGGCAGTCCCTGGTCTCTGCCTACACCTCTGGGATACATGCGTCAGTTAATGTATGAATCAAATCCAGCTGGTGACGTAGCCGTCTTGCATTACAGCGACATTTTTCAGTCCGGCGGCACACCAACTTGTAATACGGCGTGTTATACAATAAGGCTGCGACATTTACATAATGATTCCGAATTCGTGAGTTCGTGAGAATTTGTGAGTGTTGTCTAAATTTCTAATGTAAAAGTTGGACGCACAGCACACATTCGTAATGCCTTTAAGAATAAAAAAAAACAAACGAGTAACAAACATTGTAAACTTGATGTCGACTAAGCACTTATTCTGCCGTCAAGCTCTCACTTATAATGCTAAAACAATCCAATTAAACGCGAAATATAACGAGTTATCCAGTTATCCGGCGCTCTCTGTAGAAAAGAGATCGTTGATTATCTCAGCGCGTATTGATTACTACAACCATAGTACAAATAAAGACTACAACAACGTAACGTCAGTTGATAAACGACGACGTCATTGACGATAAGTTTGGTGACCTAGAAATTGACTCTGTCGATCTTATAACGTGGGCTCCTGAAGTAATGTTCGGTTGATGGAAGCACATTTTTCCTTTCCATCTCACAAAGTAATGGAATCGCACTATGAACTGTTCCTCTTGCTCGAAGCCTGGGTTATTTTACAAATTGATTGTATGTTCTTAGAGCAGAAGCAAAGGAGAACTTGAAGAAAAATATTTTAATCTCATTGGAGATTATATTCAAAGATAAATTAATCGTGATTAAGATTTTTCTCTACTTCTGATATTATTCTTATTCATATTCATGTATTAGCAATCATAATGGTGTATACAAAGATGTTAAAAAAACGTACAAAAACGCAAAAACAAGCTGGTAGTGACGCCATAATACATGAAGTAATTAAGTACCTATAAGTATTTTAGTCATCTGTATAAGTTTAAAGTTTAATTGAAAAACTAGATCTATTGTGTTTTTATTCATCATCATCATCATTCAGCCACAAGAAGTCCACTGATGGACAAAGGCCTCCTCCATGGATTTCCAAAAAGACCGGTTGGAAGCGGCCTGCATCCAGCGCCTTCCTGCCACTTGGATGAGGTCATCTGTCCATTTTGTGGGTGGTCGTCCATCTTGTGGCTGGTATGTTTTTATTAGAAGACCAATTTTATTATTTCATACCTGTTAAGTATCCAAAAAGTATGGTCATGGCATAAATTTTAATCACCGTCGTCATTTGACGCTTGTGCTTTTCTTCTTTTCGTTTATCTATGACGTTTATGGCACAAATATAATTTCACTCCAATCCAGTCTTGAGGCAGTCTTCCCATTAGTTGGTTTATTTTAGTGAATACCCTTTTTGTTGGCACAAAAGATTTCCTCTTTCGAAGATACCAAATGTTTTATTTTTTTTCCTGCTTCTTGTATTGTTTGATTTTTTGCTTTGTAATTCTGTGGAATATAAATGGATACCTATATATATTATTTTGAGTTTACCAGCAATCTCAAAGTCAAGCCACAATACGCTTTATACTTTATATTTTTGCTCAATATACTTTAAGGGCTGAAAGGCCTTAGCGGATGCTTAGTCTGCGGTCAAATGCCCGTATTTTTTTATGAATTCGTAAAAAAGTCAGAACCGCATGTGCCCGAGCTTCAGTTCATTCTTATATTTCTACGAGTATAAGAGTAAGAAATGTATGAATTCTACACCATAACACCAACTTTACATAACAATGTTCAATTAGCTTATTTATAACCTCATTTACCTCAAAAATCTTGTGTCACAGTGTTTGTTATCGAACTCCTCCGAAACGGCTTCACCGATTTTTATGATTTTTTTTTTTTGTTTAGGTATATCTGGTAGGTTTGAGAATAGGTCATAGACTAATTAATTTGGCAATACAACGTTTGCCGAGTCAGCAAGTGGAATATATGGAAATGCACTGTAGCCTAAATATCGAATCCTGACGTTTGCGACAGCAATTAGTATGGAATTTGACAGTTGGAATCGATCAGGATTAGGTGAGTGTAACACAAGGTCGCGCGCCCGAATTCATGGAGACTTGCGGAAGGTTGCGGGTAAGGGTCCGCAATTTGGTACACACAGATGCGGTTGGTGCTGGGAGAGTTTGAGAGGGACGCAACATCGTGAAAACGTATCGCGCCGCAGATCTAAATTGAATTGTAGGTCGCTTATCGGCCGCGCGCGTGACGCCGCCGAGCCCGCGTCGCCGCATGCGAAGCGTTCATTAGTTACTGGCCACGAACCTGCCTGAAGACGAGATTTAAGATAATTTTGACCACTTTCTGACCCCTCCAATGCTCTTTACGTAAGCCTATTTGGTCTCCCACTCCCCATATCGTCTTTAGTAATAGTAAAGCCATGTTTTCACGATCCTATTGCGCTTGGACAGCGGGGGTCATCTATAAAATTATGTATGTAAGGTAGATGCGCGCGGCCAGCGTACCGTCAGTCGGCAATAAACGGTTGTATTGACACGACACGCCTATTATTCATCAGTGGCAAACGCGGATAAAAACTAAATAAAATTAAAAGACGTATCCGTGCAGTGGTTCCCAGTTATAATAATTATTATTATTATTTAATACTTTTATTGCACTTGGCCTTATTTCTTTATTTCTTTATTTTATTTACATAAATATTGACAGTAATTAGGTACACCAAAGCGTTACAATATTTTAACTGAGCACTACCTATCAAACATCTTCTAGCATTCTCTTACATACCTTCAATACGTACAATACGGTGGACTTAATGCCATAAGCATTAAGCTTAACATCGGTGGGACAAATGAGAGAGTTTGTGCTACAAACTGGTAATTAGACGGACTATGTAGAACGTCTAGAAATGTACTTTTTGGTTATCGAAGTAGCTGAAGATATGAAGCTACCTACACTAATTTCAGTTATCGGCGAGGAAACTTACGAATTATTGTCTACCTTGGCCAGTCCATCCAAGCCGTCACAACTGACCTACGCCAAGGTGGTGGAGCTATTGACTGCTCATCTGCAGCCCAAACCTTCAATCTTAACTGAACGCTAAAAGTTTCGTAAGTGGCGGCAGTTGACTCACGAGTATGTGACTGAGCTAAAAAAACTGTCAAAGAATTGCGAGTTCAAAACTGCATTGGGTGACAATCTACGCGACCAATTTGTATGTGGCATAAAAAGTGAAATGGTAAGACAGAGATTGTTAACAAACCGCAATCAAATTCTATAACCCGTGCAACTTAACACAGCGCCTCGCGAGATTCAATCTTCTTCGGTTGTACTATTCAGCGTTGACGGATCACTTCCCCAGCACAACGGTGAGTCAGTTGTTTCTGTGATGTCTTTCTTCTTTCTTCTCCTTCTATTGTAGTAGACTACGAAACAAATGCAAATAGCAACTTTATTTTGGTACTAATATCAGTATATTGAAAAACTTTACTATGTGTGCATTACACCTGACGATGAAAAGTAACACCATTCTTATGGGTTCGTTTCGATGGGAGAAGATGGCTGAAGACAGAGATGAGTGAAGGATCATGGGGGAGAACTTTGTCCAGCAGCAACGCCCAAAAATTGCTTCCGCCCGTCGCGCCGCTTGTGCTGCGTGGCTCCGCTGAAACTCCAACTGAATTACCTAACAGGCTGGGGTTTCACTCCCGTCATTCGGAACGACTCTAAAGCCGCGGTAGTTGCGCCGCCGCCGAGTTGCCGCGAGCGTAATTCTCGTTTTGTTCGGATGCGTGTGACCCACATGTGAGGACTCGGGGTTTGACTGCCTCGTTGGTCTAGCCGCTACACACTAGCGCTATCACACGGTTTACAGGCGGCGTCGTACGTCGTACGTTTGTACAAATTACCTCGGTCCAAAAAAAAATTGAGGATGTTATTACTACTTCAATTTCATTTAGTGGTTGCTAAAGAGCACCTAAGAGCTAAAGGCCTTTCCCTAGCAGTGGAAAACAATCAAGGCCACCCCTACATAAAAAAAACATCCGAACACATACGAACAAATCTTTCAATGGGTCCATCGGACATGTACTACCATCCAATTGGCTATCTGAATTTCGTTCGGTAGACCAACATTACGATTTTTGTTGAGAGTTAGTCGGGAAGAGACGGCGGTGTACTAAGATAGCCACTGAAAGAAGGCCAAGAACGGGTCAACGGTCAGTGGGCTGACCACCAGCCCGTCGGAGCGGCGACATTGTGAAGGCGACTGTGAAACATTGGTCGAGACTAGCAAACGACCGGTTAGGTTAGCTTAAAAAAAGACCTACGCCCAACGGCTCTGTTTATGGGCAGATTAGATATATAGAAGAGTTTTGACTTGTAGCAAACACTGGTATTAGGGACAACAGGACTGAACCGTGGCGAGCACACGTCAGCTGCAGACATTGCCTTTGTGTCGACATTCGGCCCGTGGGCGACCAAGTGCAATCTAAACTCAATGGAACCAATTGATACGCCGCTCTGGGGCATTTTTTATTCAGGGGATATCCCTCGCTGTGCAGCGCGATAATGCTGCCAGTGCTAGAGGTACTGTTTTGATCGGAGCGGCTTATTTGGGTGACTAACCCCTAGTTTCTAGTACACTAACACGCTGTTAATCTACTGTTAACAGCTGTCAATAGACCAAAGTGCATATAATACAAAAGAAACCACTGACAGCTATTAACAGTAGATTAACAGCTTGTTAATGTACTAGAAACCGGGGGTAAATTTGTTGGTTATATACATGGTTACCTCAACAATGCGCAATTCCAGAAACACCCCGATTATTTTAATAAAAGTCACGTTAAGTTTTAACACGTTATTGATTTCACTAAGGCAGATAGATAGAAAATACTTTATTGTACATAAAAATGCGTCGAGTACTTTCTATATATTTTTCGCTGTGGGTACTTGTCTGTCGACGTTTTAGCTGACTATTCTACGGGAGATCAGATGATAAATCGACATGTTATCAAGACCTCATTTCGTCTCCTTCAGCTCCCATCAGCGTGGCAGATGGTGCCGCAATATTTAAGCAATATTTTGCGAGCGACATCTGAGAAACCCATTAAACAAAAAGCTGCAGAGTCATTAGCTCGTCAACCTTTTCATGCGTGTACTCTAGTCAGTTACGTTACGGGCGCCTTTGTGATGAAAATATAAAGTTCGAGGTTGACTGTATATTTTCCGCCGAAGCTAAGTTAACAGCAAACCAGTGAACTTTAGCAGGTTTCTCTCCAAGTCAAAAACGTGCTTGCTTTGTAACACTAATTATGAAATTGCCGAGAGGGGGTATAAAATTGTTTTCTTCTCTAGAATGTATAGTCGGTGTTATGGCAGAAATAAATAGACAAATTGTTCAGTGATTCAATTGCTACAAAAAATATATTCAAAATATGCAGTTTCATAACCCTTCGTGGTTATGAAAACCACGAAGGAGGCTTATGTCCTGCAGTGGGCGTCAAATGGCTGATGATGATGATGATGATGCAGTTTCAGGGAGTATTCCCGACAGCGATTTGTTAGATAGTGTTGTATTCAAACAAACAAACAAACAAAATGTTTAATGAGCTGAACAAAAAGTAACAACATAAAGTAGGTAACTCTGAGCCCCAAACTAAATTAAATTGTATCTTGGGGCACAGTGGTCCATTCAGGGTGAACTTAAATATATCACAACATAGTGTTTGTACAGTAATAAAATAAATTTTAAACATGCATACAGCAAACTATAATATGGCTCAAGTATTTTATTTCAAATAATAAAATAAACCTAGAGAGAAGATTCGAGAGAAGAACTGTACCTATGCTTTTGGTGGGTTTATTACACTGAATGCGATAGTAAGACGCAGCTTCTAATTGCTGATTATTAATAGAAGTGGTGGTAGCCTAGTGGGTAGAACATTGGACTCGGAAGCGGGAGACCCAGGTTCGATTCCCAGTGCGGCCATGTATCTATGACTTTGTTTTCTAAGTTATGTACTTTGTGAAGTTATAGTAGCAATACTACTCGCTAATTGTGAAGGAAAATATCGTGAGGAAACCTAAGTGTCTGAGGGGTCCACAGAACTCACCGCTTGAAATTGCCAATCCGCGGTGGGCACGCGTGGTCATTGAGCCCATGCTCTCTCTGAGAGAACGTCTGTGCCCTGTACGTATATGGCTACAAAAAAATGTAGACTAGTACAAATGACTTTTAGAGCGTTCTCTAACATTTATGTGTTTACAGCTTCTTCTGTCTGTTAACCTTTATGTGTTTTGAACCGTATTAGGTGGGTAGTTGAAATATTCACAGAATATACGTTATTATTCAACTAATAAATTAATAGTGAAAGTACAAAAATGAAAATAATAAGGGGGACCCATGCAAAAATGAGATTTTTTTAAGTTTTTTTTTTTTACTCTATTGTGAAAATGTATCAAACTTAATATGTTTGTATTTATACTATAGAGACAATACAACAAATAATAAAAATTGGCCAGGTACCAGGTAACTTCCGCTAATGGTCCCAAAGTGAATGAAAAAAACAAAACACCGTACGGAGCCTTCAGTGCGTGAGTTCGAGTTGCACTTCGCCGATTTTTTTTATTTACGCTACTATTTCCTATGTGAATGTATATATAATTTACGAAAATAATAAATTGTAGATTTTTTTATTTTATTCATGTGGTAACCCCATGAGATTTGCAAACCCTAACGGGTGTAGCCTTATACCAACTCTATCTGCCTTATTTATGAAATCTATATAAAGGTAGTAGTCACATACAACCTTTATATAAATTTCGCAGGACTTTGCCAGCACAGAAAATAAAACTATCCATTATAGGATCTAGATA
This sequence comes from Yponomeuta evonymella, assembly GCA_963969515.1. Lineage (NCBI taxonomy): Eukaryota > Metazoa > Arthropoda > Insecta > Lepidoptera > Yponomeutidae > Yponomeuta > Yponomeuta evonymella. The sequence goes on from OZ018362.1 coordinate 5,629,659, forward strand.
AGATAAGATAACATAAGATAATGTTTTACTTACACACCGAAACACACATTTACACACTTGGGCGAAATTATCACATAAAACGCCTAAAAAAATCTACGTACAATGCATTGTATAAACTCACGCCTATATCCCAAAGGGGTAGGCACAAACTAAGATTTGCCACTCACCGCGATTATGACAAAACTGTCGCTTATTCAACATTGGTTTTAGAATCTGGCAAGTGGCAGTCCCTGGTCTCTGCCTACCCCTCTGGGATACAGGCGTGAGTTTATGTTATGTTATGTTATGTAACATAAACTCACGCCTGTATCCCAGAGGGGTAGGCAGAGACCAGGGACTGCCACTTGCTACGATCCTGACAGATCACTTTCGCTTCCTCAACATTCATTAGTCGTTGCATGTTTATGTTATGTGTTTTAAAATCTAAATTCGCTCTAAAGATGGTAGAATGATAATTCAACACTTTAATCTCTGCACAACTTGGCAGTATCTATCTCAAAGATATCAAATAAAATGTAAATTAAAAGATATGTTTTATCAGTTAATTTAAATACGGCCCTTTTTGTCAATCAAACCATATTCCAGTAGCCACCATGGCTAGTCTTACATCCCTGTTTGTGGTTGCTTGCATAGCTGCTTGCGCAGGTAAATACCGTGAGGAAACCTCGACGCAAAATTTCTAAAATAGTCCAAGTCCTTTTCTTTCTTGCAAAGGCGTTTGCCTCGAAACTCCACTTATTAACAGGATGTTGTAAATTGAAAATTTTTTGATTAATTAGTTATATTTATTTTAGAAAAAAGCTATTGTCATCAAATTTACGTAGGTAAGTATACCAAATTTCAGCTCAATCAGTCCTCAGAAAGTAGTGCAAACCTTCCTTATAAGATTGTTTGTTTACAACAAACATCTGTGAAGTTAAATAAAATAATGAAAAATGAGATATTGGCACGGCTTCAGGTCCGTTGACGTCCAGAAGTAATTTCTTTTCATAAGTGATTATCTTGTGATGAGTTTACAGTTTACTTTATTTTATTGCACGCTGAATTTGAGTCCATTGTCAACTGTAATTAATATAATTAATGCTAAGCAATTAGGAAGGAATTCCTGGCGCAGATAATTCTTACTTAAAACGAAACTCCCACAAAAAATTGTAACATTAAGTTTGAAACTGAAAATAAACATATTTTATTTTATTTATTTATTTTATTCTTCTACTTTGTTTTGTCCTATTATTCGAAGTCAGCTCTCCTCGTTTTTTGCTCCAGGATTTTCCGGGCTGGGTTGTCTTTTCACTCAACTGAGCTCGCTGCAATTCCTTTGTTACCGTGCACCACTATATAGTTCGTTAATGAGCTGAACATACAGATAGATAATCTATAAGGTCCCAACAGCTCTACCAAGCCAGGACTCCGTGCTGAGGAAGCTGGAGGAGGAGCGATACCAGTACGTGCGCGGCCCAGACGGTACCCCGCACCTGGTGGACCTCTGGATGAAGACCAGAGACCTTCAAGACATCGCGCGCTACAACCCTGACAGACAGAACGTTTACCATCTATTTACCAGGTAAAGAGCAGATATTTCACACCCGTTCTACTGAGCAGTATACCAGGGAACTAGTGAGTTTTTTGCCTATAGTTCTACTTTAATCCTATTGCTGGATATTTATCTAACCAGCCTATCGAGCTATACATCTCACCCATACTGCTCGGCATTCCCAAACTTTATTTTGCAAGTTTGTAACCTACTTGTTAGTTACCGATCATAAAATAAAATGGTGTCTGGCTTCATCGAATAAGTGTCTTACAGTTCTGCCTGTAAAAAACATTAATCCAACTGATTCAATGAACAACGCTAATTGGCATTTCTCATCACGTTAACTCTAACGTCAACCCCTGTCATTCCTGTTTATTTACTTACCTAATTATGTGACAAATGCTACAGATATTATTGTAAGTATCTTCTAAGGTAGTTCTTTCCTTGCCTATGCAATACTCTTCTTTAACTTTTAAAGCATGTCAATCCCTATCCTATAATCCCAGCTGCTAGACTTGCTTAAAGTGAAAAACAGTCATCATTGGTTTTCGCTTTACTCTCACTGCAAACCTCCTGTGACACGAAGACAACTCCTCAAACAGACAGAACCCCGTGGTGAGCCAGCCGCTTCTGCTGGGCGTGGATGGTCTTCTTGGTATCACCAACTACGACCCTCAGCGCCGCACCGTGGTCCTCATCCATGGGTGGCTCGAGTCCGTGCTCGCTGACATGAATACTGTGCTGGTGCCAGGTAAGACCTGCTAGGAATTCTTATAACGACACTGCTAAGGACTTTATTTTCTTCTTCTTTTTACCCGACTGCGGCGTAGCCCAAAAGGGGGGTAGTTATTCAGTCATCTTCCGGCTTTAAGGCTAAACTTGAGTTTGTCGTCGTGGTGAAAGGATTTGCCAAACATCGTTAGGGACTCCCTGATTGTTGCCTGAGGTACGCCAGACGTACGGGCTCAGTAAGTACGTCGTTCGGGGAGGCTCCATACATGCACCCCAATGATTATTAGTATTGTTAGATGTTGCCACCGGACATCTAGGTTGGAGGTAAAGGCCTACTAAATATTATCTTCTACGAATTGCTACAAATGATTGAGCGGTACTTATACTTAATCCGATCGCTTGGAACAGCACATGGTTATTTGAGAACAGTTACTTAAATACCCTTCTAATGCATAATATTAAATAGATTGGCCTTTCTCACTATTAACAAATTAATAACATCATGTGGCTGCTATCTAGGAAATTTTTAGGGTTCCGTACCCAATGGGTGAGGGACCCTATTACTAAGACTAAACTGTCCGTCCGTCCGTCTATCTGCCACCAGGCTGTATCTCATGAAACGTCTAGCTCGACGTTGAAAATTTCAGAGATAATGTTTTCTGTTGCTGCAGAATAAAATAAATATTTATGTAGGGCTCCCATACAACAAACTTGATTTTTTTTGACGTTTTTTGCTCGGTATTAATAACGGCGACAGGTAGACGCTTGAAATATTCAAATATGGTGTGTAGACAATGGTACGGAACCCTTCATGCACGAGTCCGACTCGCATTTGGCCGGTTTTTTAATTGCCAAAACAGATTATGATCTTATCTTGCAACAGGTGTTTCCAAATAGTTATCAGTAGTCATTATTTATTGATTACGGTATCATTTGCCTGTTTTTTAACGCAGCTGTAATTATTGGAACAATATTTTCCAAATGAAACATTACCGATCCTCTCACACACTTATTTAAGCATTGGTAGCAATATCTACTTCTTAACTACTTAGTAGCGGTTATCATGATGAAACCTTACCGTATCTGGTTTAGGGAAATGACAGTATATGTATTATCTAACGTAGAATTTAATAAGTGTTCAGGAAATAAAAGAAAAAGTACTTCATTAACAGGGCCGCCAACGGGGAAATTGCAGAACAAAAATATTTTACTCTCATGGAGAAGCCATGTTATTACTTACCTTCATAATTGTTTATGACGAAAAGTAAGACTAAATAATCACGTTGAACAAAAATGCGCCACACAAATCGGGCGTATACTGTGACATCACCTCGTGCCGCCGTGCTCAAAACATTGTAATGTATAAAGCATTTATAAGCATTGGAATTATCTCGTAAAATAATGCTTTTTTCTTTCTACACCTTTATCAAAACGCGTTTAGAATTCAACGGAAAAACTGAATCTAATCAGTTTGTCATTATTAGAGCAACTAGATTTTTCGCATTATTCGTGGCCTGGAAAAACCAAAATAGTATATTTCATAACGAGTGCGGAAAGCCTGTCATTGCAAAGAGTTCCGACAAATGTCTACCCGAGCCGAGGCGCAGCCGAAGGTGAGGGTTGACAGTCGGAACAAGTTGCAATGACTGTTCCGCACGTGTACTGAACAACATTTAAATGAAGTAATATAATAAAGAATTTTTTTGGAAAATGGCCCCAACCATAAAAGAATATAAGCAGAGATTTTTTTTCTTCACCTATTCCGGGTAGGCAAAGGGAACTATGCCCATACAGCCAAGTCTTCAGTAGATTTTTTTTTATTGATATGAAGCAAAATGAAATTTAATGAGATGAAATGAAATGAAACCTAACCTAACTCATTGAATCAAATCATTAAATCTGATATTGAAACAAATTAGTAGCTTCTTTTTAGAAATATTTGCGTGAATCATAAAAACTTCTATGAATTTTTTTTAGTAAAAACTTGGTGGTTGGTTTTTTTCTTTTTAATGAACATTATTTTGACAGTTGGGAAAGAGAACGCACGAGTTCGGAAAAGGTAAAGAAAAAGCTCGAGTATGTAATAGCCCACATCCCGAACGCTATACGTCCCTGCAATACGCCACTTTTCGAGCAACTGTTTTAAAAATATTTTTTCACTTCACTAGCTCGTAAAAGCTCTGTTTATCATTCGAAATCTGCGTGGAAAATCGCACTTTATCCGCTAGCGTAGAAAGTGTTTTTAAAATTCGAATATTTTTATTCAATAAAGGTTTCGTACAATAAATTACATATATATAGAACCTCATTGGTTTCGTAATAGTTTATATTCTCTGCAGCCAGTCCATTGATGATTGAAATGCAAATACTTATTTCATGTCATGCACCAGCCTCATTTAAAGAATCACACTGCCGACAAGAAAATTTGATTTAAAAAAACTTTAAAATTTTCTTTAACTTTCAATATTACCAATTGTAGTAATTTTACTTTTAATTTTTGAAATAAATAAACAGTAATTTAATATTTATTAAAACTGTTTTTCTTGCACCTAACATTTTCCTCGCTTTAGTGAGGTGAAAAGTTGTGTGTTGCGCTCGGCAGCAAAGTTATTTAGCGTCTCGTACCTTTGAAACCTCGCTACGCTCAGGATTCTATATTTGAACCACTCGCTTCGCTCGTGGCTCAATCCTAGAATCCTTCGCTTGCTCAGGTTTCAATACAAGGTACTCGCGCCAAAAATTAACTTTGCAGCCTTGCATAACAAATAACTATTAAGGTTCTATTTTCTATGAATACAAAGTCACTGCAATCTAATTTTAAGGCCAATTGTACTACGTAACTTTGTAAATATTTTCGACCGACTTCAAAAAAGGAGGAGGTTCTCAATTCATCGGAATCTTTTATAACACATAACATAACGTAAACTCACGCCTGTATCCTAGAGGTGTAGCAGAGACCAGGAACTGCCACTTGTCACGATCCTGACAGATCAGACAGACCTTTTATACGCTTATTTTTTCCTTTCTTATCGTATCCAATCTTCTTTTGGGCAGCTTTCCTGGCTGCGGAGGACGTGAACGTGATCGTGGTCGACTGGAGCGCCGGCGCCGACACTATCAACTACATCGCTGCAGTCAGCAACACTGTCACCTGTGGTGCGTGCGTCGAACTTTCCCAGCAGACAATTTAAATTTGCGTCACATTCACCCTTTCCACATTTAAAAAACTGTAATTTTTTTTTCAAGTACAGGTAGAAGAAGAAGAAGAAAGACATTTATTATACCAACCAGATACATCACAGAAACAAAATAAGCAAATATAACATAATGCACAACAACAGAAAGAAAACTAAATACACAACGGACAAGACGAATATAAAGCAGCTACTAATTTAACAATTAAAATAAGTACTAATTTTACAAATCAAATTTGAAGACCCTAATTAATTTGAAATACCAAATCTATGCACGAATATTTTATTCCACTTTTTTCTTCGAGTGGAATAAAATATTCAGCATAGATTTGGTATTTCTTTGGTTTTTCTTTTTCTTTGAATTTGTAGAAATGGGGTGGGGCGTTCACGTGGACCACCTACAAATACCAACCATACTTCTAATAGTTCCTATTCGTCTTCTTCCCATCCCAACACTAGGTGAATCGGTAGCCCGCTTCCTCAACTGGCTGAACAATGTGACGGGATCCGTCGCCACCAGCTTTCACCTGGTGGGACACAGCCTCGGCGCGCATATGGCCGGCGTCATCGGTAGGAATGTTGAGGGCGACATCGCTTATATCACTGGTAAGTAGTAGTGCGGCCATGCTTTCCCCAAATGTTGTGATATCTTCTTCTATACGTAGCCGTCGGTGGATTTAAATATGGTCGTTACGTTACGTGATTTTATCTTGTGTCCGTGATATAGAGAGTAAGCTGGAAAATACAGTTGATGGAAAGCTTCTTCAGCTGAACCGCTGGAAATAAGGCGCTAAGAGTCATTTTACTAGGTAGCAAACCTAATGATCTTATCTCGAGATCCCATTTTCGGTTCTGGTCTCAACTCGAGCAACTTGAGCACACTCTTTTAAGTTAAGTATCATCAAAGTTACTGCAATTATTGAGTTGGAATGCCAATAAATTTATATTTCATGGCACGCAAACAGAACAGTCACTTTGGCCAAAATATTATCTTACTATTATATCGGTAAAAGTCGATTGCGTTCGCAATAACCATTCCTATAACCCGTTCATATAAAAAGCACTTTAATTTTACTTAAATATAAATCATACAGGTCTGGACGCGGCCTTCCCCGGCTGGATCACCAACGACCATAAGCTCCGCGAAAACGACAGCGCCTACACTGAGCTCATCCACACCAACGCTGGTCTGCTGGGCTACCTGAGCACCCTGGGCCACACTGACTTCTACCCTAATGGCGGCATTAACATGCCCGGCTGCGACTCTCAGGAGTGTGACCATGATAGGTGAGGGGTTTTGAGGATATCTTTGAGGGGGTTCCTGAAGCAGCGATTCTCATACAAAAGTAGTCCGTGTTTAATTTACAAATTACATGTTGGATCGCAATGAAACTATACCAGTATTTTGTGGTTCGACCGTGCTTAAAATTGACAATTAATAAATAAATACGGTCTTATTTATAAAAAACATGATTCCTTAAAACGCAAACTGCCTCTTAGGAGTGGTTTAGAGTAATTGTGTTTTTATAAATAAGGCCGTAAGACCTTTCACAGAAAATTCTAATAAGGCTCGAGATTTTATTCGTAGGTTGAAACTGAATTGAAAGTAGATATTAAAAAGGCATCCTCTTCTTTTTACTTATTTATTTTAAGCAAACTATTTTTAAAAACTGCTCAGCTACAAAAATTATTCTTGATAAATAACTAATAAGCTCGCCATGTACACTTTTTAATTCTGTAAATGTTTTGTTTTATTCATGTAATTTTATGTGTGCAATAAAGTATAAAGTAATAATTGAATTTATTACAGTAAATGAATTTAATAGTTATCAAATCGACAGCAGAATCATTAGTTGCAAAACTACCTAACGTGTACCGTAACGTGACCGTGTAGAGTACGCATGAAAATATTGAAGTACTGTCGATGAAGAAGAAGACCGGAACAGACAGACTTCGAAAATATAACGCCTTATTTATAATTCACAGGAGTTTCCACTACCTGGCCGAGTCGCTCGTCACTGGGGGGTTCACCGGGACCCGTTGCCTGAGCTACGTCACCGCCATGACCGGCAACTGCTGGCTGAGGGGCGAGCTCACCATGGGCGGTCTCGTGCCCAAAACTGGGTAACACACATATCTGGGGACACTTTTATACACACTTTTTTATATCGTTGGACTCCTTCATATATGAGGACACCTTTCCACCTGGGACACTTTTATATCTGATTACACCTATATGTGAGAATACTTTTATCTTCTTAAGTACTGACCTTCAAAATAACTATCACACACCATTGTTATTTTCCATTTCAGTACTTCAAAGGTTATACTTATCTGGGAATACTTTTAAATCTGGGCACACTTTTACACCTGGGGACACTTTTATATCTGGGTGTACTTTTACCGTAAGCTGTGGTAACGATTATGGTTACATTAGGGGTTGTCACGGTAACATTAAGCGGATGTAGCGCGGCCGGTAAAATGCTTCCCTCACATTTTAGAGGGTTCAAATCACGGCAATGAATTTGTTTATTATGTAACGTATAATTTGTAAACTTGTGTATTAATACCGCTTCTCTTAAGCGTGATTGCATGACAAACACACAAACAACCATTCCTATACAAGCCTCCAAAAATCTTCGTCATAAAAAGTGCCACAACAAACATGTGACATAAAACTAAAATACTAAATTAATCAAAAATACCGCCCCGGGACACACCGACCCAAAAGATCCCATGACGCTAGCAGCGTTCCCCCACTTCACTGCCAGGGAAATCCTTTGCATCAGGGATGCCCCGTAACGATAGTCATACCCACGACTCCTCAGGCGCCGACCGATTTTCCTAATGAATACATAACATACATAAGCAGCCTATGTACATCCCACTGTAAGGCACAGGCCTTCTCTCAGGGAGAGAGTATGGGCCTAATCACCACGCGTGCCCACCGCGGATTGCCGATTTCAAGCGCTGAGGTATGTGAATAGCTCAGACACTCAGGTTTCCTCACGATGTTTTTCTTCACCGTTAGCGAGTGGTATTGCTACTATAACTTCACAAATGTACATAACTTAGAAAACCAAGTCATAGGTACATGCCCGCACCGGGGATCGAACCTGGGTCTCCCATGAATATTAAGTTGCATATCTTTTCAAGCAACCAAATACCCTCTCACTAGTACCAGGTCGTTTACTAAGCAATGTATATTTCTGTTTTCAGCCGCACTGGTATCTACTGGCTGGAGACCAACGCTTCCCCTCCATTCTCCAGGGGTTAAAGCTGACGAATCGAACCGATGAAGCTGATTGAATGACAAAAAACACAGTTTCCGACTAAGTTTAAGAGCTGAAACGCACTTGCGGGTACTTAGCAGCAACCTCGTACGTGTGCGGGTAAATGAAATAAAAAAATCGTACCGCAAGTGCGCGAGCTTCAGTACGTTTTCATACGTTCGATAAGTGCGGGCAATTGATCGCATGTTAGGTAACCGCTAGTGCGTTTCAGCCTTTAATTTGCAATGCATTCAACGTGTATTGTCGGCACAGAATACTACCTCTAAAACCTGAATAAACTGCAGTATGTTAGCTGTCGCAATTTTTAATAACAAACCTTACGTCCTGCCGAGGTATATAATTTTATAATTGTATTGGGCTTTTCATCATCATCATCATCATCAGCCCCTTGACGTCCACTGCAGGACACAGGCCTCCCTCATGGTTTTCATAACCATGGGGGGTCTTGCCGTAATCGCCACGCTTGGCAGGCGGGTTGGCGATCGCAGTATGAGGTTGGAATCTCAGGAAGACGCTGCTGCCCGTCTCCTGGTAATTGATTTCCTTAGTCGCCTTCTACGACCTCCACCGGAGGAAATGGAGTGACGCTATTCTTAATCCGGCGCCACACGGAACTTGGGCTTTTAACGGTCATTAATTACAATGGACAGCACTTTATTTTAAAGTCCTATACTCTCCATTAAAATTATGTCCGAAGCACAACACCCTCTGAGTAATGTTCAGGGTGGAACAAAATCTCCATATACATCTGTAAATGCGAGTTCCTACTCGTCAATACGATCAACTATTACGGAATAACAATACGGGACCCTACGGGGATTCCTTCACGCTTCATTCAGTCTGGATGTGGAATGCACTGTCGCAGAGTACTCTACGGTAGTGCATTGTGCCTCTTAGTATTTTCAGGAAACTGTTGGAAGAGCATTATGCGTCCTATTTTAACTCCCTGATACTTATGTACTAGCTACATATGTTTCTTATTATGTATTTTTTATATGTAGGTGAATATATTTTTAGGGTTCTCTAATCGACAGGGAACCCTTATAGTTTCGCCATGTCCGTACGTCTGTCTGTATGTCTGTTCATCTGTCTGTCTTTTCGTCTGTCTGTCTATCTGTCTACCCGCGTCCTATCTCATACAGTGCATACATATTAATCATGCCGACAAAGCGGTAGAATAAAATCTTAAAAAAAAAAAATTGTTAGGTTACCCCCTTACACATAAATTAGGAATGCAATTTTTTTTTATTGCCTATACCTTGGTATCGTTGGATGGGTCGTTTGAAAATGTTGTGGGTGTAGGAAGACCATTTTTAGGGTTCCGTACCTAATAGGAAAAAACCGGAACCCTTATAGGATCACTTTGTCCGTCCGTCCGTCCGTCTGTCTGTCAAGAACCTTTATCTCGGGAACCCGTAGAGGTATTGAGTCCCTGCCCTACAGTCTACAGTCCCTTGAAGCTGTGAAAAAATTTGACTTCTAAGTTAACGTAAAAAAAGGGAATCAAAATTTATAGGGACTTTCCGTTGACCTAGAAACATGAAATTTGGCAAGTAATATAATATACAGGGAGAAATCTGAAAACACTAAATTTGTAATGAAATCATTAAAAAAATTGTCTTTGAAGTTCGGAAAATTACTGAACTATATATTATATGTAAGTAAATACCTGGAAATTTGTACGGAGTCCTCTGTGGGTGAGTCCAACTCGCATTTGTGCGGTTTTTTAGTTAGGGTTCCATTTGCGAAATATTAAGCTTTAAAGTGCAAATTTTATCCGAGTAAGGCGTCGTCGTCCCCTCTCCTGGCTACATGATTGATTGTAGAAACGTGAAAAAATTCAGAGTAGTAGCACATATAAGGAAGTAAAGAGAAAACTATCACGGCTAAGTCGGCTTTATAAATTAACGAGTAATAAGCGACTAACTAATAAATGAAAAACGTCGTACAACATCCATTGAAAATTACTTTGATTAAGTTGTTAGTTCAGAAAAGCAGATAAAACTCCCTCTATATACGGAACCCTACACTATGCGTGGCCTGACACGCACTTGGCCGGTTTTGTCTTTGATGGTTTATGAAAAGTCATTATTAGCACATATAGTATATAATTTGTGGGGATGGATTTATATTAATACAATCTTGTTATTTGTGTAAGCGTATGTAGTGTACACCTCCACTTCGATTCAATAAGATCAGCTTAAAGAAATGTCTCACAGAGACAGAAGATATAAGCCTTTGTACATATTTTTCGTGTACAATAAAGTATAATAATAATAAGATAAGAATAATAACATTTGCTATGGGAATAACTTCGAAATCGCGAAAAAAATATCAGCGGTTTCAAACTAAAGTTACCATACTAAGCGCGTAAATAAATAAATAACTTCCACCCAACACAATCACTTGTCCTGGTCCCAAACTAGGATACCCTGTGCTGTGGTATCCAGGGAATGTCTTCACAAACTCAAGCTTACAAGTTTCGCGCAGGGAACTTGCTTATTTATTTTCAGAATAAAACGAAGCAAACACATTTTTGGCTTGAAACCAACCGGACAAATGGGTGTTTGCTTCTGTCCAATCTGTCGTGTTAAGCCCCGTATTGTTACCGCAAAGGATATCGTATTACGCGGTGGAATTGTGGGAAATGTTGCTCTATAAATTTCAAATGGAGAACTTGCAAAAATACATATTGATCTCGTTGGAGTGGCTACGTGAAAAGATAAATAATTGGGGTAAAGGGTAAAGATTTCTTTACAATACTAGTACTTTTCTTGATACGACTGTTGAAAAGTAAATGTAGTCACGTGGTATAAAAACTCCATCCAAAGGTTGTCTGGAAAAGATCCCTCGATAAGACAGCCAGTTGTATGCCACTACTTAGATATAAGATACTACTTGTAATTCTTTCACCTATTTGTGAAATAAATTCTTCTCTGTATCTATGTGTAAGTTGGGCGCAAGCAGGGACATCTTATAATTTAAAAAGCATTTATGAATGTTTGAGTTATCTCGTAAAAATGTTTCTCTGTGGCGACACCCTCACATTACGTTTAGATTTCAACGCAAAAACTAAATTTATTATTATTAGAGTAACTTAAATTTTGCATTTTTGCAAAACCCTGAATTTTTTTTATCCTTGTGATTTTTTTCTTTAATATAAAAACAAGTTATTTCGCTAATGCTGGATTTGCCAGCTAAATTAATGGCCTATTTTCCAATGTAAACAACAGAAAATTACGTCAGTACTTCAAAAAACTATTCAGTCATTAAAACTTTAATTAAACCACTTCATTGGAAGCCTATTGTGGTGCAAATAAAAAAAAAACCTTTTTAAATAAAAAGAACTCCACCGAGGGTTCCGTACTTTGTAGGTACTTATCTATATATTATAAATAGTTCAGTTTTCCCGAACTTTAAAGACATTTTTTTATGATTTACTTACAAATGTATAGTTTTCAGATTTTTCTTTTTACTTTTAGTATAAGGCATTGCCATATTTCATAGTTCTAGGTCAATGGAAAGTACCCTATAAATTTTGATTCCGTTGAGTGTCGAAATATACGTTTTTTTGCGGCATAAACGGACGAACCTTTTTTTTTAAGCTAACTTAGAAGTTTTATTTTTTCACAGCTTCAAGGGACTGTAGATTTGAGTATATGGTTTTAATTTCAACTCGATACCTCCACGCGTTCCCGAGATAAAAAGTCTTGACAGGACGGACGGATGGACGGACAACAAAGTGATCCTATAAGAGTTTCGTTTTTTCCTTTTGAGGTACGGAACCCCAAAAACGATTATGTCGATGCTAAAGAAATGGTTTCCAGGTTTTCGTTATTTCAGTAACACATTTTAGTGTTAATCCAATGTTGGTTACGAGTGTGCCCGTAATTGTTCATGTGTGTGCGGTTCACATTTCATTAACCAATCAGTGAGCAATCTGCTGCACTATTAGAGAGTAGGTACAACAGAAAACACAGCTTTCTTAACTTCCATTGATAAAAATCTCTCAATGCAAATTGTAAATATGCGGCATACCTAATTTGGTATTTGACACGATCATCAATAATTTATTTTATATGCTCGATTAAAACAAAAATTACAAAATATCTCCGAAAATGTATCTCTTTTAGTCCATTTCTAGTTATTAAAATTTTAAAATAGATTAAACATAAAAAGGGTGCTCTGAAATGTGACGTCATAAGCCAGTATTTTCATACAAAATCCCGTTTTAAAAGTAACTATTTGATATTTTGTCAAATACCTAATTACATAATATTATACAAATCTAAATTTTATGTTTTGACCTAGAATTAAGGTATGCCTGTAATTAAATAAACGCACTGAATTATAATGCAAGTTGGCTAAATTAGCATCGAGAGTATGGGGGCCATTGGTCTCCACTCGAGAACCTTTGCAACCCATCGACCATCAGTTTTTCCCCATATTGTTATGTGACCAGCGCATTGCCACTTCAGCTTGCTAATGTGATAGGCTATATCAGTTACCTTCGATAGATTTACGTTAACTGAGCATAATAAGTAAAATATTTGTTCTTTTTTTTTTGTCGGTACCAGTGCTAAGCGGTAGTATTACGGTAAGTATTGGGATGAATCCAAAATTGTTGTACTGTAATTATTATATCTAGTCATAGTACGAGAAAGAGAGATACATTATCTAAGTACGTTTTCAATTTCAAGAGATTTCGTTAACAATCAACTGAGCACTTGATTAATTGTAAAACGACATATCATGAAGAAAATTACATACAATATTTTTTGATATTGTTAACGAGTCCTTTTGGAACTCATAACCAACATAGAAAATTAAAAAACACAGTAATGTTTATACGATATCAGTACAATAAAAGTGAAATCTTGTAATTTCATTCTGCTGCTGGACATAGGCCTCTCCCAGAGCACGCCACAAAAACATGTCGGCCATGGGGGGCTAGGCAATTTAATACAAGCCTGTCAAACTGGCTTAAAACTCGCACTTGTCTCTCTGTTCATATCACTGTCGTGACCACAGGGCCAATCGACACCGCACAAGCAATACAATCAGTGATGTAATGATTGCACAAACTGGGCGCTGGAATTAGGACAGCTCTATCTATTAGGGAGCTGAGAACCTTGCTACGCTTGCGATAGTATCGATTTCTCTTCTTGTTGTTATGACTATTGATCATTGGGAGCTTCTAGATCTCTATCGTTCTCTATTCGAGACAATCCTGAATAATTCTTCCGTAGGTTTGATACCGGTCCATTCCTTGATGTTGCACAATTATATAAAAAAAAATCCAGACCTCATCTTGTAAGATACGAATACCTACCTAGTTAGCTCTTCTTGTTGACCTATTTATCTTGTAAGATCAAAATTAGTATTTTTAATGACCCGCAATGCCGAATGAATCGCGATTGTTCATAAAGTTAACTGCAATAGGTACTTTAATTTCCGACGTTATGGTAATTAAGTTTTCTCAATAAGCAATCGCGATTAGACCCGTTAAATGTATAACTAGACTAGGACTTTATGCAACTTAACAAATCTGCTCTTGGGTAGAGTTGAAACATAAGTCAATAAATTACGGTGAACGCCCCCTTTCATAAAACTACAATTCATTTTCAATTTTATGTACATAGCCGATTAACCTAAAACAAAAACTTAACAAAATTCACATTTTATTATGATTGGTAGCTCCGTATCAAACTACGGCGGATGCGAGTTTAGTCCCCAAATACTGTCGCGGTATGGTTTTGACAAAGTCAAAAGTATAAATTTTTATCAGACTGGTTTTAACGACTACGTCGAGGTTAGGTTAGGTTAAGTTTAATTATAACCTACATAATTATAAAGTTAATAGAAGGAGAAATTTACAAGTTAAAAGTATCAATTTCAAGGATATGTTTATAAGTTACTCTCCGATACATTATAGAGCAAAACATTTATTTAAAGATCATAAGATCGACACGTCTATATTATAGAATATTTAGGTAAGTACACCCTTTTAGAAAATCAACAGCTTAAGCAACAGTTCAAGTGACATATACTTAGGTAATTAACTATATTTTAAAGCCAATAATAGATTTCGACTAATAATTTTGTATGGGGACTGGACTGGAACTCGAATGGAGACTGTACATATCGGCCAGCGCAGCGTATGACGACCAGCCACAAGATGGACAGATGACCTCATCCGAGTGGCAGGAAGACGCTGGATGCAAGCCGCTTCCAACCGGTCTTTTTGGAAATCCATGGAGGAGGCCTATGTTCAGTAGTGGACTTCTTGTGGCTGAATGATGATGATGACGATGATGAATAATTTTGTAGACACTATTTGTTGTCAAAAAGTCAACATGCAAATTGGCAACCTCTATTCTCTGCCTACATTACATATAGTCACGGCGGGATGTAGGCGTAAGCAACCGGCTTGCGTGTACGCAGCGACCAATGAATTTTAACGAAGCGAAAAAGTGGCAAGTGGCAATAATCAGCCTACCCCTCCGGGATACAACTGTGAATTTATGCAATGTATATTGTAATTAAATCGAGTGGTCTTACCGCGAAGTAGCGTTATGAGTTGTACTACTAGCATACAGTACCATACATTCAACAAGTTTTTTTTTATATTTTGAGGTGTAGCTTAAGCTAGCCGACACAAACGTTCTCGTCGTAAGTCTTTTGCCGTGACGTTGAAAATATTTTTCAACTTTGGATTGAACCAAAGGTCGGAAATCACGAATATTTACTTATAACGAAAAGAACATTCTGTCAAAATATTGCTAACGAGTTCAAAAGCACGTTGTAATACAATGGAGGTCAATGAAGTTCGCTTGGTTTTGTCTGCACTTCAATTACTTTCATGCGTTCAGTTGGTCTGTATTCGTCCATAATATAACCTATCAGCTCGGTGGAGCGATGATCTCCGCAGGGCGGCTGGCAAGAGCTGGATGAGAGTAGCCGAAGGCCGTGCTCAGTGGCGTACAATAGGAGAGGCCTATGTCCAGCAGTGGACAAGCGTAGGCTGATGATGATGATGATGATTATATTAGTGTCAAATATCGAGCCCGATGGCTCCAATAGCCCCTCAGCGCGTAAGCTTCACACAGATGACGCAATATTCGCGCAACCTCCAATAAATCACCTCAAAATGTCTCAAGTTTGCATGTTAAGTACCTTTAAAACATCCCCGAGGGTTCAAACTTTGGCCCTTATTCAATTTCGCGGCGTCAGAAGTTTAGTAACATTCAAGTTTGCCTGACCTTCAATCTATACTTCGGTCGGGAGATTTATAGTATACTACTGTTGGTAGGTTCAACTAGTGCACCTCAGGGAACGAAAGGTAGTTGATCACACAGTTTCTAGACTGCAGAGAAATCTTGACAAAATATACAACTCTGCTACTGGCTACTTTCACGCGAGTGGCAGAGTTCCGTAAACATATCAGCGCAGCTACAACGTGATATAACACTGTCAATTTAAGAAAGAGACTAGTCAACTATTTGCCTCCCGCTCATACAATATTGCTGTGTTTATTCCTTATGAAAGCAAATAAGAACCTAGTTTTTAAAAAGGTGGATAAAAAATTATACGTTCAATAAACATGGTCCGTTTAGCACGAAAAGTTATAAAAATCAGAATAACATATTATTCGAGCGTCTTATGGTCGGCACCGATCAACTCAACTGTTCCGCATGTCTAATGTTTAACGTAGATTTTTACGTATGTTATTGATGTACTGTGTCGCATATTATAATGAAGTATTATGTTAATTATTAATTTTACTATGTTTCTTGTACGTGGTAGTTAGGTATATAAGTATTTATAAATGTTTATGTATGTATTATAAAAGTGTATGTATATATTTATCGACTATTTATAAGATTATTGCCCCCTTCCCCCCTTTTTCCACCCAAATTTTGCAAAGAGATAGATTATAGTCTGGATTAGCACATAGGCTATTTTTGGTCTCGGAAAATTACACATAAAAATTACCAGGCGAACGAAGTCGCGGGCAACAGCTAGTATCTTAAATTCGTTACAAAGCCATCTGCTGAGCATAGTAGAAAGCTAATAGGCATTACACGTCATTTATTAAGGGGCTCCAGGCAGAAACACTAGCGCTACCGAAGAAAGAAAATCACATACTTTTTTACAGATCTAATTTGCAAAAAGTTTTTGTAAAATCTCTCAACCATGTTGATACTTAATAGTAATTTTTAGGACCCATGGCCGTGAATCTAAGGTAAGAAGCTTAGGTCTCAAATGCTATCTAGTTCTAGGTTCATGATCTTTGTCGTGATCATCATCATCGTCATCAGCCTACGCTTGTCCACTGCTGGACATAGGCCTCTCCTATTGCACGCCACTGAGCATCGTCCTCGGCTGCTCTCATCCAGCTCTTGCCAGCCGCCCTGCGAAGATCATCGCTCCACTCTGACGATGTCCTACACTACGTTTACCGATCCGTGGTCTCCACTCAAGAACTTGTCTACCCCAACGGTTATGAGTTTTTCGGATGATATGGCCGGCCCACTGCCACTTCAGCATGCTAATTCGGTGGGCTATGTCGGTGACTTTGGTTCTTTGTCAGATCACCGTTTCGAATTATTGGATCTTTCAGAGAAACCCGGAGCATAGCCTTTTCCGTAGCACGCTGAGCGATTTTTCATTGGTGGCGCTAGTTAGCCCACTAGATCCTCTTAAGGCTGCTTTAAGGCCTGGCAGCTGTCTCACCCGCACATTTCAGCATTTTTCAATGACTGCACGTGCACAAATATGAGTATCTGTCAATCAGTCAAGTCAGTCAAAGGGCTGTATCGAATAGTCTCTAGGCGATTTAGAACCAGGCTGCTTTATTTCTGCACCTTAAGGCACGCCACTTCTTTCTGTCCTTAACCATTTTCATCTAGCCGCAAAAGAAGTATACTGTTGATAAATACAGTTCGAGGGATTGCAAGACGCCATACGTAACAACAGCATTAATTACGATATTACGAATGCCGGCTTATTTCTCTGCTCGCGTATCCGCACGAAAATTGCTGATTTCCGATGTCGTTTCACGTGACACGTGTCAACAGTGTCAAAGCAATGTGTTTAGTGACACACGCGTCGCGCCCGGAACCTCGCGAATTACGGGGTGCGGACGAGTGTGTGAGTGACGTCACCAGACCGCGAGCGTCTACCGCGAATTCGGCTCATATTACACTATCATTGTTCTGTCTAGGTCCAATGAGGGATTTGCTCAATCAAATATGTCATTGAATACGATACTACACCACGTAGTACTGAAGAAATTTTCAGGTTTAGTAGATAAGGGATACTGTATTGCATATTTAAAGGGGCTTACACAGAAATCCTAAGAGTCAAAGTGCGGCCTTATCACAAAAATTAGCGAATTTCACAAAGCTGTCCGTCTAGATGATATCCAATGCGTGTTTACTCAATCAGTATCGAGACATTTTGTGAAATCCGCAACGGGAAATGACTTTATTAACATTAAAACCTGTAAAACCTGAAAACAGTCTCTCCAGTATCAATAAATAATGGAAAACTTGCACAAAAAAGTTTTGATATAATTGGAGAATCTTGGGAATCGTGTTTTTTTTTTTCTTTGGAACCAACACTTTTCATAATATATATGGGTTGTGCGGAAAGTAATTTTAGTCCTGTGGTATAAAAACGCGCCTATTTAGGGCGCAAACTATGACGTTACACGGTATAACGGTTTATAATAAAGTACATATTATAATACTTTTAGAATGTTATAAAAAACTATACCTAATAAATTATGTTTTCCTATGAGGTTCTAATATTGTATGGAATCAGGCGTTACTTTGCGGAAATTAACATTTTAATGCTATTATGAGATTCTGTTGGTGCATAAATAAAAAAAAAATTACAATGAAGCACCGCAATGTTTTCGCAGTAGCACCCCACAAAGCGTTAATTTGTTTTGTGTGAAATACGTTTCCCTCTTATGGAGAGACAGCGCTGCGCGCGTGGCTTATGAGCTGTTATGAGCTCTAATTTGCTGATCGTGTATGGTGTTGATTTATTCAAATGCTGCAGGTTTGCAAACACAACATTTCCTGATAAATGCAGACGGTTATATGTAAAAGTGAGCGGAAAATTACATAAACTCACGCCTGTCTCCCAGAGAGGTAAGCAGAGACTGCCACTTGCCACGACCCTGATCACTTTTGCTTTCTCAAAAATCATTAGTCGTTGCATGCACGCATGCCGGTTTCGGGTACTTTTTATCTTGCCCTTTGCTAATACATCCCATATTTGGTCGAAGTATGTCCGCTTGAGACGTCCCTTACTGGCCCTTCCAGACACATTCGCTCGGTATATTTGTTTCGTCAATCTTTCTTCCTTCATCCTCTCCACATGTCCAAGCCAACGCACCATTCCTTTCTCAATTCTAGTCACTACATCCACTTTCAGTCCACAACGTTCTCTAATCAAACTATTGCGTATCCTGTCACTCGAAGTTACACCAGACATACTTCTCTAGGACCTCATTTCTACTGCATTAATCCTACTTTCTTGCTTCTTTTGCCATACCCAAGTCTCGTACCAAATACTATACATAGGTGTGGGACCAGCACTCCATTATGGATAGCCAATCTAGCTCTTTTGTAGACACTCACTAAGGAGTGCAAGACGGTGCCATACACAATTTTCTAATAACAATTCCCAATTTCACAATAACTCTAGTTACAACGTCAAAGACAAAAATGTTAGATTTACATAATACGTTTTATATGTTAACGGTCTACCGAGACCACGGAACTTGTGAAAGTGCCGAAACGTCGGAAAATTGTAAAATGGAAAAAATAAACGAGTTAATATCCGTGCAAATTAAGTTTTTATTATGTCTAGTGCTCGTGTTAACCTTATAAAATACTGTGCTTAAATCTGATACTTTATGAATAACTTATAATGCTGTGTAAACTGCTTTTGTGTTAAGAAGCCTCTGTGAGTGTTACCTGTGAGTTTACCTTTTAACTAGTCATTATTAATTATAATAATTAAACAGGACATTACGTAAGAAATAACATGCAAAAAGGCGAGCTTATCTCTGTGTGACATTTCTAAATATTTCTTACTCTTTATTGTTATTTCTTTTCTTGATATTTTTAAAACATAACATAACATAAACTCACGCCTGTATCCCAAAGGGGTAGGCTGAGACCAGGGACTGCCACTTGCTACGATCCCGACAGATCACTTTCGCTTCCTCAACGTTTTTAGATTTTTTTTAAATTAATAATAATAAAATTTATATCGTGGTTTTTATAAAATCTCGTGGTTTTTATAAAATAGTCAATAAGCCATTGGGATCTTAAAATTCTTAAATAATAATAGCTAGTCACACACAAAACTTTCATGTTTTATAGCCTAAAACACTTTCGCTGCCGAATTATGTATAGAAAATAGCATTTAGGCATTTCTGCTCCTACTCGAGTGACCGTGCAATAAGGCTAATGGAAGCGGTGGTGGCGGATAATTATCGTGCGGTCGTTCAGACCCGAATTCTAAATCATTCGTAACTGGACTACTCGCCAGGGACTCCGATACACGCGATGTGAACGGGCCTCCAGAGAAATTAAGCATTGATAATTTTTTTCAAAAACAATTTAAATTTCATTTTATTTCATTTCATTAATTTAGGCCGACTTGCACCATTAACTTAAATCTGGCTTAAACAAATTTTAACTGAAATTCTTCATACGAAAGTCGATTTAAATGGCGACTTAATGTAATTTCTGTTTAAACTTAAACTTAATTTCCAATCGAAACTTTTTTTTTTTCAGACTGTAAGGTCTTTTAATTATTTCAAAAATAAAATCAAATAAAAACATAAAACATAAAATACATCAAAACTTAATTTCAGTAATGAAATTTTGTTTATTTATTTGTTTCAGTTATTTAATATAGCTTTGGCTGGAATAAAAATGATTTACTATTAATAAAAACCGAATTTGCACGGATATGTACTGGTTTATTATTTCATTTTACGATTTTCCGACGTTTGGGTCATCATCATCATGAGCCATTTGACGCCCACTGCAGGGCATAGGCCTTCGTGGTTTTCATAACCATGAGGGGTTTTGCCATAATCGCCACGCCTGGCAGGCGGGTTGGTGATGACGTTTGGGTACGTTTGCAATTTTTTGAATTTAAATTTAAAAAAAATTGTCTAAATATTTTTGGAACGTAACTTAACAATCTTTAGCCGACGGTAGTAAACTAAAAGTTAATGCTTTCAAAAACGCCTGTCACCTCGAGACCTACCGAGACCACGGCACTTGCAAAAGTACGGAAACGTCGGAAAATTGTAAAATTAAAAAATAAACGAGTAAATATCCGTCCAAATTTAGTTTTTATTACGGTTGGTGCTCATGTTAACCTTAGAAAATACTGTGATATTATTAATAATAACGCTTCTAACTATTTCCTTATTCACTTGAAGACGTGTCGGTCTTATAAGAACACGACTCCTTAAAAACACTCTTCATAGGCACTTTAAATAGTTTGTGGTAAGGGAGAAAATATCTCTCTCTGAGAGGAGGCCAGTGCCCTACAGTAAGACGTATAAAGGCTGCATTAATTTGTAAGGGAAAAAATATATTCATTACTAGCTGTCCCGGCGAACTTCGTAACGCCACAGAAAACGATTGTATGGGAAATAGAAAAGGGCTGTTTTTAGGGTTTTCCCGGAAATTATTCGTTTTTTTCTCGCCTTTTAAACCTTCCCTAGATCTCCACGAACATTTCAAGACTAAGATAAGATAAATACGTTCAGCCGTTCCCCAGTTTTAGTGAGACTAACGAACAGCAATTGATTTTTATATATATAGATTTAAACTGCCTGTAAAGAGTGTTTTAGAGGATTAGTTTTTATAAATAAGACCGGTAGTTGTATTTGGTTCCATGTGTATCTGGTACTCGACGCTCTTTGCCAATTTAATTGTATTTAATGTGCCTCTTTACAAACTTCTCTGTATCACGTACCGGCAGCGACATCTGACCGAAGCGATTTACATCACTTGCATAGTAGTAATAAATAGGTTTTTAAAATTGTCCTCAGCACGGGTTAGTGCAACAAAAAGAATATAATCATGTAGATACAGCGATATCATTCCGATGTAAAAGCCTAACAGCAAAGTGGATTGCTCGGGGCTGCAAGTGATGTAAATCGCTTCGGTCAGATGTCGCTGCCTGTACGTAATACAGAGAAGTTTGTAAAGGCTCGAAATTTCATCGATGCTTGCAATTGCCCATTAGCTCAGTTGGGAGAGCGCTGGCACGGTAAGCCAAAGGTCGCGAGTTCAAGTCCCGGCATTGGTAGAATTTTTAGTCTCTAAATGGGTTTTTTAAATTGTCCTCAGCACGGGTTACTGCAACAAAAAGAATATAACCAAATTCATTGTTTACTAGTACGTAAAAAGAATCGGCAGAATAGCGTGTACGTAATTTGTCTGCTGATCCGAAGTAGGTGGGTGATAAGTTTTAGATTGGCAACTTATTTTGACATATATGTCCCAACTCGCCACTGTACTTACCAAAGAGGCCAATGCAAGTGTGTTAAAATATATCAGCCCAAAAGTAAGTGCTTTTGTAAATCACATTTTCGGCTTCACTGAGCAGGAAACGGATTTATGTGCGTTGGTGGAGAAATTATGTTCGACTTGGCTCCGCTTGATTTTTTCCTTTGGCAAAAGTAAGCTCTTATAAAATTAACACAATTATTGGAGCGATCGTAGCCGCTACAAGTGGCGTAGCATTCGTAGCCACGTAGCAAGTTCGTAGTAGTGTAGCGAATGTGTGGCAGCTTAGTGTACTGCGTAACATCTAAAATGTTTGTACCTAATTGTAATAATTGGACTTGCGTATTGCCATGCCTGCATTTACGCAAGTAAAATATGTACAAGTCGTCCTGTATTATAAATCGTGGTTTGTATGTGGTTTCTGAATGTAATTATCTAGTGTGAAAATATGTTTCAGTAAATCCTAAAACTGAATTTTAAAGCATTCGCAGCTGACCTCCCAAGAGAGAACCTATTCCCAAATTGTAGTCTAGTGTAACGGTAAATAAAAGAAAGCATCCGAGCTATTCCCGGCTGCGAAATAAATCAGGTGAGCCAGCAACGCCCGAAAACTGCCGAAGAATTCGGAATGTGGCGGGCTACGCTGAGCAGGAACGAACAGTGGTACCAAGATATTTTTAGTTAGTTCCACAGTTCTAAAAGGACAAATAATAATATATATTAATTGTAGTTCGTTGTTAATGATCAGCAGTCAGCTCGATTTTTATTTATTATTTCGTGTTTCTATTTTTGCACTTTTATTATTTTTTATATTAACAATGGCACAGACAATCGAATCTAGTGCGCCATCTAGGGATGAAACCAAGATCCATAATAACACCATCTAGTGGCCATGTAGAGAACTTCTTGTAAAATAGACCGCTAATTATACTTTTTTTTGTATTTACGCTGATTGCCTTTGCGATGTATTGAGATCATATTTGTCAAAATCTGAGGATTCGTTAAGGAGTCATGAGGAAATACAGAATTAGACATACGAACGTAGAGCTACGCTGCAGGCGGGTAAAAACTTTTAAAATACCAGAGTGCCAATAGCTCAATCGGTATCAATCGCAATGGACATCACATAGAATCCTTTATCTAGGCTAATGTGCCAATGTAATATGGTTTTTAAATAGCTGTTACAATAACCTAACTTATCACAAAGTACAGACACGAATTACGCACATGCCTAGATAATTGTTCGCGGCGTGTGCACATTCGTTTGCCGCACTGACTTTCGTATAGGTACCATAGAGGTCGGTTTTCTGCCTGAATGCTGTATTGATGTCGTTTACGGAAAAAAAGTAAATTAATTTAAATTGAACGAGTTTTAGTACGCATTTGACAGATTAGTGAAATGGAGAGAGAAAATATGGAGAGCTAACACCAACACCATTTGGGACCAAAGGGGATGAGGGAAAAATAATCTCGTATAGTCCGCACAGATCTTTTTGGCGGTAAAGTGAACATAGTCACAGATCGTTTGCACATCGCTTACTATCTTTACGTATGTCCGTAAGCGACCCACTGAGTATTACATTAACTATTGAAAATTATAGAGATATTTCAGAAATTACGCATTTTTAGGTAATCCTGTATATTCTTCTGTTGATTCTGTGATTCAGCCTCCAAGCAATATCACGGTTCAAGTGTTTCGTTCATTGACGCTTTATCTATTTCATTCGAATAGGTACTTTCGCTGTTCATCATAATGCATTCGAGCGCACCGTTTTCGAGGCAGTGACGTTTCTGCACTGCAAATGATTTCATAGTTTTAGTTGCAACGACTGCCTCATTGGTCTAGCGGTGACACACTTGACTTCTGAGAGACAGAAGTCGTGGGTTGGACTCTTGCTGGAGGCCGCCATTGTTTTTCCATGTATGTGTATATATACAGGGCGTCCCAAAGTTATGGGCCATGAAGGGAAGGTACCTTAAATATCGTAGATAGGGTATTTTGCTGAAAGAAGACTTTATGTTATTTTTAAAAGTTAGTAATTCTGCATTCAAAGATTTTCTAAAAAATACTTGCCTTGTCTGGGAATCGAACCGACTTAAATAAAAAAAAAACCCCTACTTTTATGATGCCAATCGAAATAATGGCTAAAAACTAATAACTATTCTTAAGTAACATAGTATTTTAAAAGAAAGGAACAACGTAAAATGTTTGAGTCAAATTTCAAGAAAGTTTTTTATTGCCGACGACGACGTTCGAAAAGTAGCGATATTATCATTCCATAGATAGCATTGATTATTCGTAAATAAATACCCACTTCATAATAGTAGTTTATGCAACTGTCATATAATGAAGGGTATTAAAACACGAGTGTGAGTTTATGAAACGAGCGCAGCGAGTTTCATAATAGTAACGAGTGTTTTAATACCCGTGTTATATGCAATTGCATACACTACTTTATCTTCACTAATGCAATTAAAAATTAAATTCACGCGTACGTGTATAATCACAGTGATTTTGCCGCCATTAAAATTTAACCAATGAGAGCGCAGCTGCGCGCTTCAATAAAACGCGACCAACCTGATTGGCCCTGCAATCAAGTTGGTCGCGTTTTATTGATGTTATAATGAGATTTTACGATATCGATGTGAATATTATACCATCATGTGAAATTTCTTAAATTGAGTGTTTTGTTGTCTGCGCTATAACAGTAGTAATTATAAGTCAAGTATTGAAAACATAAGTAGAATGTTACAACATTAGTGTAGATAATAGTAGTTTATGCAACTGTCATATAATGAAGGGTATTAAAACACGAGTGTGAGTTTATGAAACGAGCGCAGCGAGTTTCATAATAGTAACGAGTGTTTTAATACCCGTGTTATATGCAGTTGCATACACTACTTTATCTTCACTAATGCAATTAAAAATTAAATTCACGCGTACGTGTATAATCACAGTGATTTTGCCGCCATTAAAATTTAACCAATGAGAGCGCAGCTGCGCGCTTCAATAAAACGCGACCAACCTGATTGGCCCTGCAATCAAGTTGGTCGCGTTTTATTGATGTTATAATGAGATTTTACGATATCGATGTGAATATTATACCATCATGTGAAATTGCTTAAATTGAGTGTTTTGTTGTCTGCCCTATAACAGTAGTAATTATAAGTCAAGTATTGAAAACATAAGTAGAATGTTACAACATTAGTGTAGATAAAATACTTTATAGCATAGTTTTCCTTATTATAAGTGGAAGTGTAGATAAAATGATAAAATTTAGTATTTCAATACGTCCTTGGTAAGCTAGACACAAGCCAAATTTAAAACAAAAATAATGTTGTTGTTAAATTTGAAAATGTAACAATTTATGAGAGCGTTTGTTTGAATGCATGCTTTTTAAGATATTTTAAAAAGAAGACAAATTTTTAAATGTTGTTCTTAAATTTGAAAATGGAACAGTCTATGCAATTGTTTGCTTGTTGTTCTTAAATTTGAAAATGGAACAGTCTGTGCAAGAATTTGCTTTTCCGATATTTATCTGTTTAGTTTTAATTCACTTACACACGTGTTATTGTGTTAATTTATTGCGGACATGGCATATCAAGTAAGTTTTGATCTAATAGAAGCATATTTTTTGAACGATAAGGATATCTCTCGAAGTTTGCGCTGGTATAGCGTAAAATATCCTGACAGACAAACATCGTCTCGTAAGGTTTTGAAAAGGCTTGTGAATAATTTGAAAACTCTGGGACGTTTCGATAAACGCTCAAGAGAACCACAGCAAGAAAACCATACGATCAACGACGAAGAACTTGATATTTTAATTTACTTTTCGGCTTTTCCGAAAACATCAGTGAGAGAAGGAGAAAATGAAATTGGAGTTTCAAAAAGTAAAATACATCGTGTATTAAAAAAACACGGTTTCCAGAGTTATGTTGAAGGACGATTGGTTCAAAAATGACTTCCAGGCGATACAGAAAGGAGAAAAAATTTCTGTCTTGATATCCAGGCACGCTTGCTCGAAAATCCAAATTTTTTGGAAAATATTATTTGGACAGACCAATCTAACTTTAGCAATAACGGTATGTATAACCGCCACAATAATCGTATTTGGTCTAAAGAAAATCCCCTACGAATCACTGAAACGAATAACCAAGTGCGTTTTTCATTCAACTGTTGGTGCGGACTTTTAAAAAACCGGGTTTTCTTAATCCATTTTTACCATGGAACCTTGAACACAGAAAAGTATTTAGAAATACTTCAAATTGTAAGAGATGAGATAAGAAATCTTTCCGCTGCGGAGCAAGAAAACTTAATTTTCCAACAAGATGGAGCTCCGGCTCATAATAGTCGGAGAGCAGCAGATTTTCTAAATGAATGTTTTCCTACTTGGATTGGTACGAATGGACCGATTAGATGGCCGGCCAGATCCCCGGACCTACACCATTAGATTTCTTCTTTTGGGGATACGTGAAAGATATGCTATACAAAAAGCGATATGAGAACGTGGGCGAGTTACAAACAGGATTGTGCCATATCATATCGAGTATTCACCATAAAAAGATAAGAAAATCAACAGGCAGCGGACTCATTAAAAGATTGGCGATTTGCGTAAGACAAGAGGGATCACATTTTGAGCATTTAATTAATTAATTTACAAAAAAATACCCACTTAATTGACTACGGCAGTTTCATGTATGTTTTTAATTTGATTAAAATGATTAATTTCACGCTGTTCCTTTCTTTTAAAATACTATGTTATTTAAGAAGAGTTATTATTTTTTGGCCATTCTTTCGATTGGCATCATAAAATTAGGGGTGTTTTTTTTTTACATTTAAGTCGGTTCGATTCCCAGACAAGGCAAGTAATTTTTAGAAAATCTTTGAATGCAGAATTACTAACTTTTAAAAATAACATAAAGTCTTCTTTCAGCAAAATACCCTATCTACGATATTTAAGGTACTTTCCCTTCATGGCCCATAATTTTGGGACGCCCTGTATATATATATGTTGATTTAGTCAGTTAAAAATATTGTAATTGTAGGAAAACATTTTTATTCAGGTACCCGCTTGCGGTTTATTGTTGAAACGTGAAATCAATCAGGACATCAGCACCTATAATGAAGTTGAAAGGAAATCTATCACGGCTAAGTAGGCTTTAATTTATATATTTTTTTATTAATGTAAGTCATTTTGTCTATTTAGCTATATTTTTATATAATTTATGTACACCTACCTACTCTTTTCATCTTTCAGTCATAACCATCCTAAAGTTGTCTGGAATAGATTGCTTTTACTAATAAGGCGGCCAGTTATATACAATGTAACTTAGATATTTAAGATTTTTCATATACTTTTACAAGTAATGGTCAAGAAATTATATTGACTATTATCACAAACTTTGCCGACGATACGACTCGACTTCTAATCTAAAGAACATAAATAAAGTTACCACTCCTCAGGCCGCAAATAGATAAGTACTTTTACAAGTAATAGTCGACCAACTTATTAAAAGAAAATTTAGTACAAATTCCTTTAAAATTACGTGATTAAGTTGTTACTTGTATAAAGCAGATACTTAGTTAATTCAGTAAATTGAAATGCTAATATCGATCAAAAACCCTTCTAACTTTCTAGTGCGCGTGGCCCGACACACGCTGGGCCAGTTTTTGTTATGACGTCATATAACTAGACCCTGCAGAAGTTCAGGTATCCTTTAAAAATTTTCTCCACTTTTCAGTCTACAAGTGCAACGAATTAGACTTTAGTCAATTGCTTTTCCGAAATGAAGAGAGCCAATTAGAAGCGGGGATGAAACTTGTTAGACATTTAAATGACTTGGAAACGCCACCGCCGCGAGGTGGACCGGATTCAGTTACCAATTACTTAATTACATTTTGCATGCAACGACTAATGAATGTTGAGGAAGCGAAAGTGATCAGTCAGGACCATAGCAAGTGGCAGTCCCTGGTATCTGCCTACCCCTCTGGGATAAAGGCGTGAGTTTATGTATGTATGTATTTTGAGCTATTCCAAACTTCATCATCAGTGGGGAAATAAAACGACAAAACGTAAACAGAAAACTTATTTTATTGGCCATTTGGCAACTAAATAAATTGTGGTTTTGAAGAAACTAAAACAGACAGAAACAAACAACTTAACTCCAACAGAAAACTAACAAACTTTACCAATAACTCAGGAAGTTTGCTGTCAAATGAATGGAACGCTTCCTGTCGATATAAAAATTAATTAGAATTGAAACCAATTAGTTCCACTCTATAGCTATCATAGTACAGTGCGCCAACGCTATCTGATGCTTAAATATATATTATTGTTTCACGTGAAACAACTTTATGAATGGATAATTGCAACTACGTACTTCAAGAAATTAACTAGTATCACGAACATCTAATCTTAAAAACAAAACTAAAGTTACCACTCCTCAGACCGCAAATAGGTAAGTACGAGCGTTCAACTTGAAGTCGTGTGAAGTTTTACAAATAGCCAGCGCAGAGGCAAAGCCTAGCATCTTGATCCACCGCTAATAGGTGCATTGACCGACCGCCCTTCAGACAGACGGACAAACCAGGCAGTTCAGACGTACCTTGGAATAAATAGGACCAGATGAACGACATCGAATTCATGCAGGATTGTGGACAAATGGACATCCAATCCAATCCATCAGCCCATATTCGTCGACTTCTTTTTTATTATTAAAATTCTTTATTGTATTTAAACAAACAGTTTTGCACATAGGCGAGCTTAATGCTACTTAGTATTATCTACCAGCTAACCTAAGTTATGAAGAAAACATTAACAGGTATTGCAACTTACTCGTAAAATATTAAATATAAGTATATTAATTACTAATTACTTATTTAGACCCAGATATATTAAATATAATAGAGGGAAAATATTATACAAATACAACATAATAATAAATAAATACTAGATACAATAAATAAACACATAAACCTACAGATTTAGGAAAGTATACTTATAATAAATTAAGACTTATAATAAATTAATACTTATAATAAATTAATGCTGGAGATTTAGGTAGTGAGAATAAACTTTTGTTTTGAATATTTCAAGCGATAGGGCCTGTCGGATGTCTAGAGGCAAGCTACTCCAAAGGCAAATTGCAGTCGCAGTGAAAGAGCCTGTATAACCAGCCGTATTATGCTCGAGGGTACGGAAATGCAATGAGATTTCCCTTTTGAGGTAACATAAGATAAGAATATTCTTTATTCATAAAGGATCATTCATTCTTGCATTTCATTTTAGGTACATAATTAGTACCAGATTAATTAGTTAGTTCTGATATTACCGCACTAAGCCTCCTTGTACGTCGTACTCAGCCATCGGAGCAAAAAAGGTGTGATTTTACTCAAGCCAGCCTATCTCTTTCCATAAAGCAAGCAGTGCTCCGATGTTACTGCAGGCCTCTTGAAGGGATTCCAGCTTCCCAACGATGACGTAGATAATTGTGCAAAATTGTAAAAATGACCAGAGAAAATCCAGACGCGAATAGGTTTTACGAAGCAAAACGCAATTTCATAACTGCCATAAATCGTGGGCAATTGCAAAATACCCATTAATTACTGAACATCTTGTGTAATTGAATTCAATATTCTATTACTTGTTATATCAACAAGTCGCCGCTGATTCTGCGAATATTTCTTTACCAACGAACGGTAACAATCGGTAAGATATCATATCCAGACTGTGGAAAGAACCAACCCCCTGCGGGCCATAGGCCTCTTTCCTGAAATACCAGCCCCTCAGTCTCCTGTCACTCTCGTCCATTGCTCTCCCACCGGCTTTAGTGATGTGATCAACCCATCGTATCGCTGGTCTACCTACCGATCGTTTACTCGACTTCCTCCACCACTCTGTGACAACTTAGTCCACCGTCGGTCCTGCCGCCTGACTATGCTCAAATTGCCAATGCATTTTTTTATACGTATCAATTACGGAGGATTTCAAACATTCTCTGCTGAGATTTTCCATCTAACATTGGAACAATAATCAATTGTATAGTTACTGCTCGTTCTGTTTGTATTTATATTATATCGCAAAAACTCGTAGACACATAGGGATAGTCTCGAGGATGTGTGCCCAATGCGTCGTACTAAATATTTGGTAATTAGTTGAAAGGAAACTTTAATTCAACTGAAAGTCTAAGACTAAATCTTGTCAATCGAGACTACAGGCTACCATTTATGATACGAGCCATTCATCTATTTATTTATTCAGCATATTTAAGTGTTTCTGACTCAGTCCGACCATTATAACAGTCACATCGGCTACATCAGTCACATGAGGGCACATGACCGACGCTCTTCCTGGTCACCGTGAACGAAGCCGGTCGTCCAAAATCATCATCATCAACATTTTAGTCCAAATGGCTCGTAGATATAGCAGTAACACGTTTGACTACAAAGCTGGAGGCCGTGGCTTCGATTCCCGCTAAACGCCGATGTATTTTAATTTGTACAAATTGTCTCATTCTGGAGGTTTTCCTTGTTTATGATGTTCATGTCTGGTTACTATATGTATAGTTTGGGATTAATTTTTTTTTGTTTTCAATATAATGTTTCGCCACGTACAGTATCAGTCTCCGAACGATAGTTAAAACAGCTCTCTAACAACTCCCCTTTCACATTTTATTCAACAGCCATCGGCAGGGAAAGTCACTGCTTTAGGTTATTACACAAACACACAAGTAATACCTAACCTAATACGTCCCTTTGCAGGGCACAGGCCTTCTCACAGAGAGAGTAAATTAT
The DNA here is from genome assembly GCA_963969515.1 of Yponomeuta evonymella. Taxonomy (NCBI): domain Eukaryota; kingdom Metazoa; phylum Arthropoda; class Insecta; order Lepidoptera; family Yponomeutidae; genus Yponomeuta; species Yponomeuta evonymella. Next base: position 5,660,765 of record OZ018362.1, read on the forward strand.
GTAATCATGTTTACTTTCGCTTTTTTTTCAAATTTTACAATACTTTTACACAATGCACTTTGCTCACCTCCAGGTGTTCTTTAGGTCAAAAGTTGGCGAAGAAGTGTTAAGTACTTCTACCGCACCCGCGAACTTCTAAGAAAAATGCTACTGCAAACTGGGCACTTTTACACTATAAAGCGAACTTTAAAAGAAGATCGATAATATCTGATACGCAGTTCGCTTTATGAGTACAAAAACGTGGAAGACCTCTATCACCTTCGATAAAATAAATTCAAACATAATTAAATACTTTTTTCTGACAAATTGTCTCTTACACGTAGGTACTTAACTTATTACTTTATCCGCGCCGAAACAAATTTCAAAATTTCTGAAGATTTTATGATGAAATGAGTCAGTTGTATTTCCATTCTGCTTCATAGATGAATCGTATGTTGTAAATGAAAAACTCTTATTGACGGGCTACGAGAACTGAGCATGTTTCAGGTAACCCTGTAGCCTGCTATAGATAAGAAACTTGATCGAATCGAAGGCTTTTTCGTACTCCACAAATGCTAAGCATAGTGGTGGATTATATCCTTCATGATCATCATCATCATCAGCCATTTGACGCCCACTGCAGGACATAGGCCTCCTCCATGGTTTTCTAACCATGAAGGGGTTTGCCATAATCGCCACGCTTGGCAGGCGGGTTGGCGATCGCAGTATGCGTTTGGAATCTCAGGAAGACGCTGCTGCCCGTCTCTTGGTAATTTATTTCCTTAGTCGCCTTCTACGACATCCACGGAAGGAAATGGAGTGACGCTATTCCTAATCCGGCTTCACACGGACGGTCTATAGGGTTATACTCCTTGGTCTTCTGTATAATCTGCCGCAGCAAACTTAAAAGCCTCTTAAAACGTGGTGGGCGTAGTTAGGAAACGAATAGAATAAATTAAATATAGTAGCGCCAACTAGTGACTAAAAGTGGTACTAAAAGTGTTTTTAGTAGTGAATTTTATTTTTTGATACATTTCTGTTGTCTTAATGCTCATTAAATATTATAAAATATAACACCCGCGTACAGATGTTTTACATACATAACACGTGATTGGCGAAGTTAAATAACATTAAGATCCGAATACAATAAATGTAACAGCGCCATCTAGTGACTCATGGTTGTGCAACAACATGACTTATTAGCGATTTTTGTATTTTGTTACTTTTCTGTTCTATTAATGCTGATTTAATATAGCCTATGACTCTCCCGCAGGGATGACGAATCGATTGAGACCCTATTTGTCAAAATCTGACCATTGGTCCTTAGACTTATAAGGGAATATAGAAACGGACATACTTACTTACATGCATACATACATACGAGCTAAACACATGACCGTTCCTGTAAAAAATCTCTTGTCACAGTGTTTGTTATCGAACTCCTCCGAAACGGCTTCACCGATTTTTATAAACTTTTTGTGTATATTTGGTAGGTCTGAAAATAGGTCGTAGGTAGGCTAATTAATATGGCAAACAAAACAACGCCTGCCCGGTCAGTTATTATATAAACATTCATTAATTTTTCTAATAATCTTTCAGGTCAATTACTGCTGTGTCCGGACAACCAGTCATTGTAACATACCACTAGGTTATTTGGTTCAGTGGGTGTAAGCACTAGGTGATTTAATTATTAATATACTTTTTACAGCTTTTGTGATTGTACTTAGACATCATTGTAAAAAGAACCTTACCACGATTTAGATAATCATGCGATCTTGCCAAGAATCCCGGAATTATCACCGTTCATTTGTAAAAAACGCCGAAGAAAATACTGTCTTTCTTGTCGGTAGTATTTCAAAGTTAGATAATTATAACCCATAAAAAAGTGCGAGCGAGAGTGACGCCAGTTGTAAAAGCAGCCTTAACCGCTCCATGTTCATTCTACTCCCATGTCCGCAGAGAAGTAAGAGCGTTCAATTTCCATTAAAAGCCACGCCACAGAGTACGCCGTACACAATTGACCCACGGCAACGGTGTGGACAGATGCCCGGAACACATAATGTAAAGAAGGTTAACTTCCGCACTGTACCTTCCTATCTTTGGTTAATACGTGGCGCTCCATTTCTCCCGTGGATGTCGTAGAAGGCGACTAAGGAAATAAATTGCCAGGAGATGGGCAGCAGCGTCATCCTGAGACTCCAACCACATACTGCGATCGCCAACCCGCCTGCCAAGCGTGGCGATTATGGCAAAGACCCTCATGGTTATGAAAACCATGAGGGAGTTCTATGTCCTGCAGTGGGCGTCAAATGGCTGATGATGATGATGATGATGATGAAGTATTCATGTTCTTTTCGCAAGTACTGTCTATGAGGAGACAGAGAGGTGGCAAAGGATGACGCGATGACACCGTTATGCAGACCAGGGGCCGGCGATGGTTCGGTGATATTAGTAATGTCACCTGAATAAAATCGACGAAATTGACAGGGGACTGAAGGGATTTTCGGTACCTATGAAAGGGCTTATGACCATAACTAAGAAAGTAACTTTGTTATCTACAGACACCTCTGACCTCACTTGTCAAAATTGTACTCATTCTTTAACGATAGTAGATTGATTGTGCGAGGGTGAATAATTCCAGATTTAAAAGCAGCCTTACGCGCTTCACGGTCGTTTCACATCCATGTCCTCAGAGAATTAAGAGCGTTTAATTTCCATTAAAGGCCACGCCACAGAGTATGCCGTACACAAACGACACACGGGCACTGTCCATGAACGGTGTGGACAGATGCCCGGAACACATAATGCAGAGAATTTTAACTTGAATCCTTTATTGCGGCTGTGACTTTAAACACTTACGGCCTTATATATAAAAACACGATTCCTCTAAAACACTCCTAAGAGGCAGTTTATTTGATCTGTGGTTACGACTTTTCCTTGTATAAAATCTCCACCACAGACTATCTTCATCGGCGCTTTAAGTTAAACGTGTTAACTTATGTAAGTAGCATAGAAAACAAAGTCATCGGTACGTGCCCGGAGTGCGAGCCCCAGTTAACCTTCTAATAAATCTACGTTTGTTTCCGGACCCGTTCAGCCGCGGCTACGTCGGACCCCTATTTGAATAATTTCCACCGCACGCACGCTGAGCACTCGCAAATAAATGGCGATTTCACTTTATAGCCGGTTCACACTAAGTGCGAGTGCATTAGGAGAGTGAGTTCGATAGATAAGATTATTTGGGAGAGTGGTGTAAACGGTGGTCTTACCCGTTAGCTCTACCGTATTCAGTGGCTCTACAAATACTAGTACCCTAAACCGGCGTGCATACACGCAAGGACAAATGAAACAAACGAAAGAGATCTGTCAATATCGTGGCAAGTGGCAGACCCTTCAGCCTACCCCTGGAATACAGGCGTGAGTTAACGTTATGTTTAAGTTTTACAAATACTAGTAATACTAGAACACTCCCTCCCGTAATATTAACCAGGCCTTTCGAACTAATCCAATGGATAAGCGGCGAAATTAAAGAGCCTTTGCAATTTGGCTGTAATGCTTGGAAGATAACTCAAGCCAAATTCCGCGTAATGGGGATGATTGAGCGATAGCCACAAGACTTTTTTGAACTAAAGTTCGAATAATTTTAAGCCATATCCAACAAGACCCGAACTACGTGCATGCGAAGTCAAAGTCGTTTGTTCATGTTATTTGTCGGGCATTATACGTCGTGTACCTATACTCAATTATCTGAGTATACATGAAGTAAAGTGCACGATGTTTTCATTCACGCTGGGTTGGCTCCGCAACGTGAATCGCTCGTAGCCCCGGCTGCCTGAGTGATCTTAAACGATCACGAAGGTTAAGCAACACAAGGCGCGTTCAGTGCATGGATGGGTCGCCGTCTATGCCTAACGCTAGTGGCATTTTTCCGAGCGGTTCCGTGCTTCGCAAGGCACGTTAAGCTGTTGGTGCCGGCTGCCGTCGATAGATGGAAGTCGTTAAGCCAAGTCAGAGGCCTTAGGGCGGCTTGACAACTTCTGACAGTAGACGAGCCACTAGTCTACAAGCCTCCACCAATCCGGACTTGGCCCCCGTGGTGGAGTATGGCCTATACCTTCCTCAGGGAAGAGACCCGTGCCCCTCGGTGGGGACATAATGGGTTGATGATGATATTCAATGTTCTACCCACAAGGCTACCACCGCTCATGTTTCTCTGCAACTCTGTAAGCTAGATAGCACGGTGTCTAACCCGAGTACTAAGTCCTTATTCTTCAATATACATAGTAGTTATTACTACTACCTACGTGCACTTTACTTAGTTGCGACTTCAGAACAGAAATATAAATGTGAATCTTTGTTTATAATTAAAATAAATAAATAACAATAACTTCCACACAATACAATCACTTGACCTGATCTCAAACTAGGATACCCTGTGCTATGGTAATCAGGCAAGGACGGCACAAACATGAAAACACACCCAGACTGAGGCCATTTATTACAAATGTACGGCGGCCCCCAGAGGGAATCGAACCCACGACCTCTGTTTTGGTAGCTAAGCGCCTTAACGGCTAGACCAGCGAGGCAAAAGGACGTTGATAAGCCGTTGACCGTACGTGGATCGTAAGTGATGCTGTGCTCTCAATGCTGGAGGCATTTGCATTCTAACCTTGCGTGGGCTTCATATCAGCTCGGTATTGGAAGCTTATGATTTTTGTGACGCATTTTTATTTTGCAGAGCCACTGGTTCCGCGCGGGAAGCCAAATTGGTTTTCCTCTTTGACTTTTTGCCTCCATTTCTCTTGCACGTTTCGCATTTTCCATATTGAATTTTAAAAGAGCCACTCTTTTACCATTCATAAATAAAAACCGACACTGTCGTTGCCATTCATTGACAGATTATCTGATCTACAATTGAATCGTGTGATTTTAAAACAACACAAGTCACATGTGTTTTTAAAATAACACTTGCCCATTTTTTTATTAAATTATTTACACCTACCTATTGATTTACATTAGAAAAAAAAATTGTAGTTTATTCATACAGAAATCAATATAATATGCTAAAATATTGCTGTTGTAGATATTAGTATTTGAATAAAACAGTTTTTTCTATTTCCTGCAAAGTTGTAATGAAAGGACATGTGTCGTTTTAAAATCACACGATTCAATTGCTTATATAGCTGAATCGCCTATATTAGCAATCGCTAATATGGAGCACAGCGGCAACCAACAACCCACAGTACGAAAATGGAAGAAAGAAGAAGAAAAAAGAGGCTCTGGACTCATCCAGTGGCAGTTTGTTATTTCATTAGAGTGCTTAATGCGTTACATGACGACTTGAGAAAATACAAAATACGGAGTGAGATCATGACCACATACTATTTAACCCCAGAAAATAACGTTTCCTATTTTCATTACAACTTAAATATATATGTATATTTTTCCATTACGTCTATGAAAGCAATTATAATGGAGTGCTGGTCCCAACACTTATGTATGGTAGCGAAACTTGGGTATAGCAAGAAAGTAGGATTAATGCAGTATAAATGAGGTCCTTGGGAAGTATGTCTGGTGAGGAAGCGAAAGTGATCTGTCAGGATCGTGACAAGTGGCAGTCCCTGGTTGCTGCCTACCTTTCTGGGATACAGGCTTGAATTTATGTATGTATGTATGTATGTCCATGAAAGCACTATTGGACAATGGTAACTTAAGTATGTTTTTCATAAATCTTATTCTGAAACATCTTTATTCCTCTGTAGAGAAACCCAACAGTGCTTTCAATGTCTAACAAGCAGACAATACCGCCCGCAACGCCAGCAACATGTTTGAACTCTTGCTAGGATCTTTCCTCGCGCGCTGAATCGCTATGTATTCTGGACGCAGCGAAAACTTCTTCGGATTCCGAGCATCGTTTATGACTAGTATTCTTCGCTGAATCTTCAAGGAAGAGTTACCACCAGAAAGTCAAATAAGCGTCGTTTGAGAGTTACAAACTCTATTAACTTTCTAACTTACGGAGCCTTTATTACACGATGAATTAAAGAAACGGACTGAGCAACTATTTGTCTGGCCAAATAGTTATCCAATCAAACAATTTTTTTAGGTCTCTTGCTTAAGTTAATCGTGGTAAAAAATGTTAGTGGTGTGGCGGGAAATTCAAATTCAAATTGGTCCGGATTTCGGGTCTATGGTCTAGGGTCCCACTCAGCTAGCCCGACAGGTAGCTCGAGAGATTAAATTTGATTCCTACAAAATTTACAGAAACAGTTGCAGATGCAGTTTAAACAGTCTAGGGCAGTGTTTTCCAATCTGTGGGTCGCTATCCCCAGGGAGTCGCGACTATATATCAGCGATACATCCTTACTACGTTGTCCGACTTAAATAAATCTTTATTTTATATTTGTACTTTATTTTATAAAGGAGGTACTTCAGAGGTGGTCCCATATAAATTTGGTCGAGTTCTGTACACGGAATCCATGAGAAAATCAACAGAAAAAAAAAGAGAAAAGCATCCTCACGACATGATTGACACATCCATACCACGATAAAGAATGCCGTCAGCGCCACCTTGTGTTAAAATTAGCTAACTAAAGTTTCTGTCTATTTTGAAGACGGTCTTTTGTCTTTATCGACTTGTTACAAATAGCACTGTAGGAAGTTAACCCATTTTTGCCAAACTGGCACTTCTGCAGCCTTCATCTTATCGCACAGTGAAGACATAAAAATGTTAGTTCCGCATCTTTAAACCAACGGACACAGCGCAGCTGCATTAACATAAACATGACAACGTTATCCCAGCACTAAACTGCTCCCAGTATATAGGCCTCGCTCCCCTCGCTACATTTAGCCTTGTACGAGCTTTACTTATGGTCAGCGTATGCCAAGTTTCGTTTCTTCAGATTATGGAGTATCGCCACTGCTTCGGAGAAATAATCTGGAAATAAAAAACTGAGATATGGCTCAAGAGAAAAAGCACTTTAGGTCAGAGTAGGTATGTTAAACATAGGCCTCACTCATGGTTTTCATAACCATATAAAACATAAAATTATAAAATGTTTAATTGTTAAAATTATATATTTTTTTAATTCACTTTTATAATTACTAGTTAGTTACATATTACACGATTATTTATTAGGTAGAATGTAATTTATAAGCTCCGTATACACCCGTTTAATATATTATAATGAAATTTTAAAATTCAATAGTACTATATATCACTGTCAAGATCGTTAACGATTTTACTTAACAAAAACCCATGCAATCATGAATATCGTAACGATGAATCAACAGTGTTTTAAGTTTGTTGCTGCGATAATCAGTGTTTTTAGTTAGTTGAATAATAATAATGGTCGGAAGAATAGATGATAGAGGGTCTTTGATTAAGATAGAAAATAACGTGGAGTAAACAGAAATGCAAAAAAGTTATTTTGAAAAAAATGGCATTGTCAGTGTTTTTAATATGTGCAGCCGAAATTTACTGCCACACAGGTAATGAAAAGAGGTTTGTTTTTCATTTTATAGGGCACGTATTTCGTCTTTGTCGTTAGAAAAGGGCAAGATAAAAAGTACACGAAACCGGCGTGCGTGCATGCAACGACTAATGTATGTTGAGGAAGTGCCTGGTCTCTGCCTACCCCTCTGGAATACAGGCGTGAGTTTATGTATGTATGTATGTCTTTGTTCTGTTTGGCGCCGGATTAAGAATAGCGTCACTCCATTTCCTTCCGTGGATCTCGTAGAAGGCGACTAAGGATATCAATTACCAGGAGACGGGCAGCAGCGTCTTCCTGAGATTCCAACCGCATACTGCGATCGCCAACCCGCCTGCCAAGTGTGGCGATTATGGCGAAACCCCTCATGGTTATGAAAACCACGGAGGAGGCCTATGTCCTGCAGAGAGCGTCAAATGGCTGATGATGATGATGTCTTTGTCGATCCGTTTCAATCAAGTAAACGATCGATTGTTACGACGAATCGTTTCGTGTGTGAGCGGCAAACATTGGGCGATCAATCGTCACGATATCCTTTCAGATTGATCGTAGCGACGCGTCGCATCGTTCCGTATATGGGGCCCTTTACTCGCCTTACTCTTAGGCACTTTCTTCCTACGTACAGTCAAAAACACGTCAACCTTTATACGGGCGACTTAGCAACAAAAATATAAAGGTTCATCAGCTGTTGACTGTGGTTTAGTCTTCACTCTACAGTGATCCTATCATCTATTTTTCCTATCAATGTAATATTCTTGGAGATCCGGCGATTACACTAGTGTCCTTCTTAAAAATTCTCTTTTATTTCTTCAGCTTCCGTTACCAGGGGTTATGGCGCCTTCCGGTAACGTGGCAACTGTACAGTCAACAGCACATCAACCTTTGACGACTTTGCAATAAAAAATGTAGTTGTTGACCTGCTGTCGACTGTACTTCCCATTCACTTTGATGTTCTTAATTAAATGCGTCGTCGGGTTTCATCTCAGTTGGATTTCACATTGATGAGTAGGGACCCTATCAGGTGCAACCTTATCTGTGCCACCTACATCCACACAGCGGGGTGACTTCGAATTTGAACCATGATTTACAAACATAGTTTCGAAAAGCATGGCAAGTTGAAAAAGATTTTTGTTACCCAAAATTACTTCATTTAAGCATAAACAAACAATATCAGGACGATAAGTAACAAAAATCGAAAAAGAAAACATTGTTCGAGCGTATTATGTTCGGTGTCCGCAACCATAAGACACCCAATATTTTTCTTTGTAATGTATTAACAGAATCAAGGCTCTAAGTCATACAAAATTTGTATCTAGTTAGTTACTAGTAAGTCACAAATTTAAATTTTTCACATCTGCTTTCTTCTATAAACTTCATGACAAGCTAAAAAGTAACGGAAAAATAAAAGTGATAAAGACAAAGCATATTGAAAAATTTCACATGCAAGCCAAATAATTACTTAAACTAAATAAATCCACAACAGTATCGTCATAACTAACTACAATAGTATTAATAAAAAAAATAATGTAATCAATTAGACACAAAATGTCATAATAAAACTGAATTTGAACGGATATTTACTCGTTTACTTTTCCATTTCACAATTTGCCCGTTTCTAAATTCAAAATATTTGTTTTGGTAGATTGAATTTTAATTTCAATAACTAATAATCAGTATTTTTGAGTTTATATAATAAATTGCCAAAATATTTTTGGGACGTAACTTAATATTTTTTGCCAAGGGCAGTAAACAGGGTAGTAACAGTTAAATGCTTTCAAAAGAACGCCTGTCGCCTCAGTCTACCGAGACCACGGCACTTGCAAAACTACCGAAACGGGAAAATTGTAAAATGGAAAAGTAAACGAGTAAATATCCGTTAAAATTCAGTTTTATTATGTCTATTGCTCGTGATAACCTCAGAAAATACTACACAAAATGTCAATTAAATTTTGCACTCTTAGACAGACTAACATAATTAATAGTAATCATTCCTAAATTAATAACTTACTGTTAAGAATGTTTACGTTCCATACCGCCATCACAATACGAGTTAAAAAACCCTCCTAATTCCGCGACGGAAAACTACGGAACCCTACACTGCGCGTAGCCCGAAACGCACTTAGCCTTTACTTTATTAGGATCAGTGCTTAGTGCTTACAAAAGTTTCAAATATGACGTCCGCCATCTTTTTACGCCCTTCTATTATTCTAATTTTATACAAAATGTACTAAACATTTTGTATGAAAGTGAATTGAAAGGACGTCGCGTCTTTTCCGCGCCCTCGTCGCACGTCCTTCAATGCCATTCATTTGACATGTCATCTATCAAAATCGACCAAGTGCTTGGCCCCAAAGGACCAAACAAAAATGTGAAGGTGCGCCAAAAAACCCCTCTTTTGCTTTCTTTCGCAGTCAGCTAAAAACACCAATTTCGAAGTAGGGTATGGGGGTGTAGGTAAATGATAGACTGATATGTTATATACACCCTCCAATATTGTGTTTTATTTCAATGATAATAGAAAACAAATAAAAACAGAATAAAAGATAATTTCACAAATAGAATAATAGATTTGATGTCGATGCTGTCAATCGTAGGGTTTAGTCAAAAGGTAAAGTAGCAATAAAAATCCAAAAGAAATCTAGAGTGGGTGATGTAATTTGATATATATAAATGATAGATAGAATGAAGGAAATATCAAAAAAATGGTGTAAAGAGGTTTACACCGTTACACTGGCTTCCTCACAAATGTCATGTTGTTTTAAATTGTTGTGTTAACATACAAAGACGTGTCTGTCTTTAAGTACATTTTAAACTCGGACAGAGCCTCTGAATAGCTCTACAAACTGAATAAAAGCTAGCCTAGATTCTAAGCGTATGCAGACGGACCGAGTCTCATAAATATACTGCTGGGTGAATCAAACGATGCTGACTGAGACGCTGTCACTCTTTCGTTCATTGCACCTCTCTATATATCCGTCTGTTTAACAATTATCTTTTAATTACTTGATTGCGACTGCGTATTATGAAATATCGATTTTCATTTCACTAAGAAAATAATAATAACTTCGACACAATACAATCACTTGACCGGTCAAACAAAAAAATTCAAATAATCGACACAGTCTTCAATCCTATGCGACCGTATCGCGAAGTCCACTAAGTTAGTAGCATACAATGATAGGTCGATTTTAACTTGTATTACGTTTGAGATGATTTGAGAAAAGATGCTCAGAGTGGACTTTTTTCCGCTGGCTTTTTCGCCGCTACGAAAACAGCCCGAAGACAGCGGCTAACATAATACATTGACATTCAGCTAATAGAATGTAAATTCTTTGTGTAACTTTTGTATTCTTGATTTAACGAATAGCGTGGATATTTATTTTTGATTTCCTTCGTGTCGAAAGACCAAAAAAACGTAGCTCTTTTAACGCTAACTGAAATCAGACGGAGTAGATACCTGGATGTTCCCGAAACTGGCGTGCCTGCATGCCACGACCAATAAATGTTGATGTTACGAAAGAGATTTGTTATGATCGTGGCAAGTGGCTAACCCAGGTCTCTGCATACCATCCCGAAATACAGGCGGCAACACGTTCCGTAAGTCAGATCAAAATCCAAAGTGGGGACGTCCTAAATACCACCTGGCGCCAATCAGTGACGTTGGAGGCGAAAACACTTGGTCTGACACGAGAAAACTTCGAAGTCGCCGCTCAAGACCGCAGCAAGTGGAGATCTTTTACAAAGGCCCTATATCCCTAATGAGGGACAACAAGATGTAAGTGAGTAACGAAATGTACCTAGATGTTAATCTATTAAGGCGGCCCCACAAGGACCAATTCCCATACAAACGTAGTTAGGTTTTTATTTACAAACGACGTGCCGGAACGCAATGAAACTTTGTCAATACATTTAGAGGACACAAATCTAGGTCTGATTGTGTTTACAACTGAGAATTACAGAATAAGAAGGAAATTATAGCCTCATTAGACTTTTGAATTTCATATTTTGATAAGTTTATTTCCAATTCTAAGCACCTCGATTTGTGTCCTCCAAACCTATTGGCAAAGTTTCGTTGCGATCCGGCATGTCGTTTGTAAATAAAAACCAAACTACGTTTGTATGGGAATTGCTCCTTGAAGGGCCGCCTTAAGTAGATGAACGTAAGATCATAATACTATCTCCATGAAAGCGCTCCGATTGAAAATGCTATTAAGCCCGTCAGCAAATGTGCACACACTTTAAGACTCCGTGTGCACTTTGCTCGGTCCGTTTCTAAATCCGGCTGAAGGCATTCTCTGCATAATGCAAACGGACCGACTTACCTTACCAAACGCCTTGTGCTTCCACGGAGATTGCATCACGAGTTTTCAAGGAAAACAAGGGAGTTGGTAGAGGTAACGTTTTAACGTGGGTCCAATCCACGTCCAATCTGTCAGTATCACAGAATAGTCAACTGAACGTCTGTACATCCGTGCACTCGAATAAGTTATGTTAGGGACGACTTTGCTACTAGAATGTAAAGGTTGATATGCTGTCGACTGAAAGGTGCCTTTTTACGGGACAATTACTGGGCCCCGTTTCATAACACTACACCGCAAAAAATATCTTAATTTTCCTACCAACATTTTACAGTTAATAGTAATAGTAGTTTGTTTCGGTTACTAATATTGCTTTCGGTAACTTTTGTGTCGGGCGTCAGTGTTTTAACACCATGTATAGTCGCCGGGCCTTGTTCTCTAAAACTACAAATTATAAGTTTATTATGAAGGAGAAGAAAGCCGGGTCTCCTGGTCGTGTCTTATCATGAAATATTACACAAAACAACTTACCGAATTAACTTTTTATTTTGTTTCCCCTAGCAACGAAAATGTTTTGCGCAAAGAAAACGGAATGTTTTTTGTAATGTGTTTAGCAGGAGACACGCCTTCATACCAACAAAACGCACAGAAACAAAATAAGCAGATAAATAACATAATATGCACAACAACCTAAAAAAAACTAAGTACACAACAGACAAAATAAATGATTATGACATTTCGATGTACAATGCGTAGCCGATTAGTACAATAATACTTGTTAATCTGTGGGTGCGGGTATGCAATGTACATCAGATTATCGTAGGGTACCATGAATTGCAGTTTATGAATTGTAATGGTGGTCATACCGCGTTGTCAGAAAGCCTTACCAAGGGTTGGCCTCAAGGTTCTGTGTTGGGTTGGGCCCACCCTTACTTGTGGAACGTTGGATTTGATGACTGTCGCGATTCCGGTCCCAGACGGTTGCCAGCTTACAGCTTTCGCGGATGGGCTATTACTCATAGAGTCAAATACGAGATCCAACATTGAGAAACTTTCTGAGGCTAGCCTGAGTCTTATAAATGAGTGGGAAACACGAAACAAATTAGACTTTGCACCACACAAAACCGTACAGCTATTACTAAAAGGACCACCCCGAGTTCATTTCAGGGGATCAACGATTTCAAATAAATCCTAAGTGACCTATTTGGGCATGGTCTTGGAAAGGAATTTCACATTTTCTGAACATGTGAGAGTAGTCGGTGAGAAAGATCGCTTAAACTTTTATTGCTTAGCTTGGATCTCTAACTACTTTGGTGTCCATGGGGAACAAAACGCTGCAAAGCCAACGCATGGCACTAATATTTCTCTGTAAAGCTCACCGCACAGTCTGCACCGATGCGTTACCTGTTTTAGTTGGAGTGTGGCCAGTTGATCTGGAACTGCAAAGACGCGCGAGTGACTACTTCCAACTACGAGACATTTCCTAGGAGGACTTTGGTCCTGGCGATAAGCTACGGGTCGGTTTTCTTTTTGAGTTCGAATTTGTCTCTGAAACTCTCTTCTCGGAATGGCAGAAAACATGGAATAGTAGTCCTAAAGGCAGACATCTATTTCCGTTCTTTCCATCGATTTTAAATAGACTGAAAGCATGCTGGATGGAAATTGACCACCAGGTATCGCAGTTCCTCACCGGTCACGGCAACTTTAGGGGTAAATTGCACAGCATGCAATTTGTAGAGAGTCCGTACTGCGAGTGCTCGGAGACGGAACCGATGGCACATCATATCCTTTGGAAGTGACCATTGTGGCATGAGAGGCGTTACATTATGCTTTCACATATTTATTCCAACTTGAATGGCATGACCTTGTGGCGAACAAAACAAATTTTGCAGCTTCTAAAAAACTCTGCCACAATTACTATTGGCACTAGTACGACAGCATATTAAGTTGATTGTAAATAAAAACATATTATATAGTGCCTTTAGTTTTAATATTCATGGTATGGGACCTACCTGCGTTGACACGCTGGCACCCTCTCAAGTTTCCCAGAGTGGAAGAGCCGCTTGTTGAGCGGCTGGCGCGGCTGAAAGCCTCAAAAGGCGCAAGTGTTCAATTGGCAACAATTACATATTTGCGCCGTTTGGGGTCTAAACTTTGGGCACATAGGGCCCAGAGGTGCGCCCGCTGTTCAGAGACCTAGCGGCGCGCCTAATCGACGCATCGGGAGACCAGAGGCTTGGCGCATATCTCGGCCAGGATAAGTCCGAGGAGGCAACGTCGCCAGCGTTCTGGGCTTATTGCCACGGGACTGTGACCTGGGGCTGGTGTTTTATTACTAAACTCCTACTACTAAATATAATATAACTACGTATATTACTATAGTCTATGTGGCTCCATTAGCAGCTCATAAAGTTAACAAACAAAAATAAATCAATTTTTTATTCGCGCACGTCACGCATTTGGTTGGCGGGGCGCCAGCGTGGGGCACACATTTATAATTACACAACCGCTGACAGCCTTTTCTCTGCACTCACATAAATTAAATTCGCACTATTTTTGTTGTCCCCGTGTAGTTACTCGAAATGTACACAAAAGAAGCATTTTATAATGTGTTCGCTTTTTTCTTTCATTTCGTTATTGTCGTGGCTAACAAATGTATAGCACGAATGGGTGTCGTCCATAAGTTACCCTATCTTAGCATTGCTTGACAGATTGTTTGTGTAAAACCTACTTAGCTGTGATAGTTTTCCTTTTCAGTTCATGATATATGCTACTGCCCTGATTTTTTCACGTTACTACAATGTACCATTTAGCCGGAAGAGGGACGCCGCCGTACTTTAACAAAAATTTGCGCTTTAATGCTTAATATTTCGCAAATGGATCCCGAAATGGAAAAGTGGTTTTCCTACATCATTCAGCCACAAGAAGTCTACTGCTGGACATAGGCCTCCTCCATGGATTTCCAAAAAGACCGGTTGGAAGCGGCCTGCATCCAGCGCCTTCCTGCCACTTGGATAAGGTCATCTGTCCATCTTGTGGCTGGTCGTCCTACGCTGCGCTTGCCGATGCGTTTTCCTACACTTGCAATATTTTTAAACGACCAATCAATACTATGGTGTGGGCGAGAAATAAAATTGCATCCCTAATTTAGGTGTAGGGGCACCTTAAAGGTTTTTTGAAGATTCTACCGTTTTGTCGGTGTGTACGGCTGTTAATGCCTATAAATTTCGGCTTTCTAGTACTAATCGTCTGCGAGCTAGGCCGCGGACAGCAGTACTGACGGACACGGCGAAACTATAAAGGTTTCTTGTCGACCACGGAACCCTAAAATGAAAATTCCTTTGAAAATCTGTCTAGGCGATTTAGGTTATCTGGATTTGGGATTCACGATTCGGGCTATTATTTATCTGAGATAGCTTTACTGTTATTTCTCAAGTCAGCCATCTTTATTTTTTTTATCTTTATTTAAGGGTTTGGTACACAATAATTATGACCATGTCACCCAAGTCAGCCATCTTTGCGGTGTAAGTACGGAAATCATCTTGTGTGAGACAATTGGTACAAGTTAAGGGGTCACCTCAAGAATGCATTCCTATAGAAAATGTAGTTTGGTTTTAATTTACAAGCCATATCCCAGATCGCAATGAAACTTTACCAATATGTTTGATGGACTTAAATCGAGGTTGTTTCGTGTTTAAAACTGCGAATAAACTAATAAAAATTAAATTCGATCCTTTTGAGAAGTTTCTATGAAAATTCTTATGAGTCAAATTTAATTTTCATTTGTTTAAATTTTTATTTATTTTTATTTCTAAGCGTGACAAAACAAAGGCGGTAGCCTAGTGGGTAGAACATTGGACTCGGAAGCGTGAGACCCAGATTCGATTCCCAGTGCGAGCATATACCTATGACTTTGTTTTCTAAGTTATGTACATTTGTAAAGTTACAAAACCTACATCTGTGCCTTCTTAACATATTGGTAGTCTTATATCATATAATCCATCATACGGTTTCTAAATTAAAACCAAACTACGTTTGTATGGGAATCGCAAGGCGAGGCACCCTCCTATGACTCCGCCATAGCCAACATTTAATTTTATTCGCCTGAGGGCGCAAGAAAAACTGAATGAAATTAAATTTGCTCAAAGAGACTAATCTTTCAGGCTAGTGGCAATTTAAAGTGGCTAAGGGCAAAGGTTCTGCATAGCGAGTGAATATTTAACATTTCCCCCGATTTGCCCACACTTGCCGGGATTTCCCCGGGGCGGCAGGCGTAATTGGACGTGGACGGGTTTCCGGCGGAGCCTATTTCATTCACAAGATTTTCACAAGCCGCTTTATTGAAGGCTGTAAAGCTGTTATGAAAGCACCTTTTAAACCAGCCCCTCTCTTATGTTCCATTATTGTTCGTCGACTTGTGTCATCCAAACCAAATAAAAAATGTATCTAGGCCTCCACAACACAGATAAAAATCCAGCGTGGAGACCAACGGATAAATCTTACTTTTAAATTGTAAATTTCTCATCGGTGCCTTTCAAGTTGTGGTTATTCGAATAAATACTTTTTTTATCTTATGTTATTTATTATCTATCTATCTCTCAGAAAATATTATTTAGACCTCTACTCTCAACGTCGAGATTGAATTAACAGGCGGGACTAAACAAAGCTAGACATACATAAACTCACGCCT
The DNA here is from genome assembly GCA_963969515.1 of Yponomeuta evonymella. Lineage (NCBI taxonomy): Eukaryota > Metazoa > Arthropoda > Insecta > Lepidoptera > Yponomeutidae > Yponomeuta > Yponomeuta evonymella. The sequence goes on from OZ018362.1 coordinate 5,677,225, forward strand.
GTATCCCGGAGAGGTAGGCAGAGATCAGCGCTCGCCACTTACCATGAAGCTAGACATTCAATTAGAAAATTAGACTAGACATTAACACCGGTCCCAAACCAGCAGCTATGAGTCTTGAGTTTCGATATTGTTAACTTATTTCTTTTTGGTTATCGCTTAAACTTCATGCTTTGAAATATCCTGTGGATTGCAGTGGACAACTTTACTAAGCAGTATTAATTGAATACATTCGTTTATCAACTTTTAGGTCAGCCCTCCTGTGACGTAACTGTCCACCCTCTGGGGTTAACCATTTTGACGATTCCAAAGTGTCAAAGTATTTGACAAATCAAAGTAGGTTAAATAAGATAATTCCATACAGTGGAGAACTGACTTAGTAGCGCCCCTGGTCATTTGAAAACATTCTTGGAAACGCTCTCCGCTGCCCTTCTGCAGTTAGTGGTAAGGTACTTGACACAAATTTCGTGATTTCTTACCCCTCCCCGTCTTTCCCATACTTGTTGGTCACATTTGAGAGACCTCCCCTTTCCTAATGTGACGACACATATTTTGCAATTTTACATCAGACATTATTAAATTAAAAAAGCAATTCCAAAATTAGTTTTATTTCCATTCAAATATTTTTTTATATTATCAACATCATTCAAACATTTGAAAAATTAACAGAACAATAAATTTTAATTATGTTATATTTTTGTAATGTGACGTCACGAAACTTAGGACTCTCCCACCCCATGTCACACAATGTCACACACACTTCGTCGACAACATGCATTATCGTTGCATGCACGCGCGCCGGCAGATAAAAATATCCTCCGATGGAAGTTAATACTAGATATTTAGTACAGACGTGCTGTACTCGACTGTACAACTAATATGAACGATACGAACCGAGTGGCAATTGTTGTAACGGCAAAGGTGCCAACCCTATTGGGCGGCACAGTTGACAGCAGGTCAAACTTAATTTTTTGTTGCAAAGTTGCCCTTAAGGTAACTGATTAGTTCACATGTATGTAAAGGTTGATGTTCTGTCAACTGTACAGTACAGTGGACAGCGTACGATCTGATCAAGCGTGAACTCTACTGGAGGAGAATTGGGTATTTGACAAAATATCAAATGAGTTACTTTTAAAACGGAATTTTGTATGAAAATACTGGCTTATGACGTCACATCTCAGAGCACTCTTTTTATGTTCAATCTATTTAAAAATTGTAGTAACTAGTAATTACTAGTCAATTGACTAAAAGAGATACATTTTCCGAGATATTTTGTAATTTTTATTTTAATCAAGCATATGAAATAATTTATTGTTGATCGTGTCAAATACCGTATTAGTAACCAGGGTGGTCTATTAGAATGGTCTAATAGTGATGGTGAATTTGCACAAAAAAATGTTTCCATCTCATTGTAGAGGCCATGATAAAAGAGAAATAATCGTGGAATTTTTTCTACGATCATTACTTTTCATTGTGTTACTTGTCAAAAAGTAATTCTAATCACGTGGTACAAAAACGCGCCACACAAATCGGGCTCAAACTATATGGCGTCAGAAGTTGTGAGTGGCGCGTTTAATGTATGAAGCTCTTACCATTATTTGAATTACCTAGTAAAATAATATTTTTATGTGTTCCGAAGAGCGTTGGTAGCCTAGTGGGTAGAACATCGGACTCGGAAGCGAGAGACCCAGGTTCGATCCCAAGGGCGGGCATGTACCTACCTATGACTTGGTTTTCTAAGTTATGTACATTGTGAAGTTATAGTAGCAATACAACACGCTAACTGTGAAGGAAAACATCGTGAGGAAACCTGAGTGTCTGAGCTATTCACATACCTCAGCGCTTGAAATCGCCAATCTAAGGTGGGCACGCGTGGTGATTAAGCCCATACTCTCTCCTTGAGAGGAGGCCTGTGCCCTACAGTGGGACGCATATAGGCTGATTATGCTTATATGCTCTTGTTAGAAAAATTTTTGAAATAAATGGAAAAACTAAACCTAATAAGTTTTTACTGACAGAGTAACTAGATTTTTCGTTTAGGTTTCTTGAGATTTGCAAGACCCAGAATTTTTTAAGTCTTTGTATGTTTTTTTACAATTTCACTCTATCTAAGTTTGAGAAAAGTTCCCCGTTAGGTAACTTACGGGTCACTTGTAGTGAAGCTTAGGCAAATACCTCTTATTGTTAATTATAGATCATTCTCTTATGACAAAATCTAAAAGCACAAGTTCCTGGTTTCCTCTAGACGTTGAATATTGATTGCACTGAGAGCCGGTCGGGTAGGATGCTATTTGCTTGTGAATAATTCACTATCAAGGGTCAGATATAATTACACAGCGCAATATCGAAGCACTTTAAGCCCTGCCAGATTATGTGAACTTTATCGGCAATGAAAATGTATTTAATTCTTTAGACCATAATACTTTATCGTAATACAGCATGATTATGAAATCGTTAGCAGTATTTTGAGGGAATGAGCTTTGCATTATGATAAACAGGATCTAATATTAATGTTTTAACGGTAACGGTAATGGTATTATAATTTATTCTAGTAACATAATTTATTCGTGATTTTCTAGACTTTAAATCCAATTCCAAGTTGTAGGAGGTTCTGTAATGTCAAAACAAAATCTTGCTTAAACAAGCGAAAGAACAATAGAGTTGGCCGGTGCCAACCATAAGACGCTCAAAACATGCCATAGCTTTTTTCGTTTTTTATTTTTTTTGTCATGATATTGTTGTTTATGCTTAAATGAAGCAATAAATAATATGAATATGAATTTCGGGTAACAAAAAACATTTTTTAACGCTTAATTTTTTTCAAAACTCTGTTTCACCGTATGATTTTTTTTTTAATTAAGACAAGTTAACACTTGACCCCAGTCATGCCCGTCTAAGGTGTTACGATATTTTTCCAAATCATGGTTAGAATTTCCTTTTAAAAAACGTCGAGAGAGTCATTTTTGTCGACAGAACGAAAGGCGGCGACGGCGGCGGTTTGGCGGTTTGGTAACCCGCGCCAGTCACAAGATAGACTTTTATAAAAACCACGTAATGATATCGCTGTACCTACATGTAAAATCCTAACTTCAAAGTGGGTTACCCGGGGCTGCAAGTGATGTAAATTGCTTCGGCCAGATGTCGCTGCCTGTACGTAATACAGTGAAAGTTTGTAAAGAGGCTCGAAACTTCACTGATGCCTGCACTTGCCCATTAGCTCATTTGGGAGAGCACTGGCTCGGTTAGCCAGAGGTCGCGGCTTCAAGTCCCGGCATGGATGGGATTTCTGGCCCAGAAAATTGTCAAAACATAACATAATATAAACTCACGCCTGTATCCCAGAGGGGTAGGCAGAGACCAGGGGACTGCCACTTGCTAAGATCCTGACAGATCACTTTCGCTTCCTCAACATTCATTAGTCGTTGCAAGCACGCACGCCGGTTTCGGGTACTTTTTATCTTCCCCTTAGCAACAAAAAGTGCAACAAAAAGAATATAGATTTTTTTCTTTACTTTTTTCAGTTTAGGTACATAAACTATCGAACAAAACTTCTAGCTCATTCAGGTTAAGCGGGCAATGTTCCTGGACCGGAACTCCGGACTACACACACATCTCACCCTTTACGTTACTGAGTAGAGTCTATCTATCTATGTACACAGCCCATGAAAGACGCCTACTGTTAGGCATAGGCCTCTTCACCGTCACGCCAACCACGCCGGTCCCCTGTTAATCTTGTCCATTGACCTCCTGCCGCCTTCTTAATGTCATCAACCAATCGGGTAGCCGGAAACCTATTTTTGAATCACTCGTATGAAATTGTATCGTCGAATGCGACTTAAGTCACACTCGTCTTCTAAGTCGCATGATGTAGTTTTTCCGTATTTTTGAATCGTTCGCCTGAAGTGTTGCCAGTACAATTGGAAGTATTGTATTTTATCCATTCCACGCAGAAATTAAAAAACCGGAAACTACCGTAACAGAAACGGAACGTAAAACACTTTGTTTTATTGGCTGTTTAAATAAAAAATCTTTGTCTTTTGTTACAAACAAAACACTACATACTGTCAGTTTGGTTTGTTTGTTCTAAAAATGTTGAAACAAAAAATTAATTCCGCACAAAAGCACAAACTGCTGGTTTTGCTTTGACTCTTTTTGATTGTTGACACTCAGAATGACAAACAGTACCAACACACATTTATCGTTTTTTGACAATTAATCTACCGATCGCCATGCGAGACGAGTGGTAAGGACCATTCGTTGCAGTCGAGTGATTCAAAAATACGGAATTTCAGATGTCGAACGAAAATCAGTAGAAATCGAGCGCTCGACGCGATACGAGTGATTCAAATCTCGGCCACCACTCTGTGACTGCCTTCGTCCACCGTCCGTCTTCTCGTCTAGCTAGATTTCCCGCCCATCTCCACTTAAGTAGAGTAGAGTGCACGAAGATAAAGGCATTATTCTACAAAGGTGGATTGCACATCGACATTTATGTAGGTGCGTGCACTTTACCAGTTGTGTTACGGGTGACTTTGCAACTAGAATGTTAATCTCGAGCTCCTGTCGACTGTACCTTACACGTTTCCCTTGGATTTTATTCGAAAGTGGGCGGAGTCGCGTAAGTTGGTATTTAAACGGGCGGTGGGTTGGTTAAGATCAGTGCCAAATTCACCGTTTGAACTGACAGCGGTTTAGCAGTAAACTTTGTATGAACGCGTTGCACATTGACGTAGATTGACGGGGGGGGGTAGTCCGTGTCCAGTGGTCAGTGTATTGAATTGCATACCTACCTAGTCTTTCAAAGTTTTAAATTGATACCACACAACAGTAAAGTTTGCAGTAGGTTTGTCATTAGATTTGGTACATATCTTCGACGTGGTGGCTTAGTTTGTCACTTACCTACTTATAAAAACTATTAAAATCGTGTTAAAAATACAACTCGTCCTGCGCTTGACCGCTCTATAATGGTTGCAATACAAGCTATTGCGTACCTTCTTTCCCCACAATAGTACCGAGCGGCCCCTTTACTTTCGACGTTATTGTATTCCAAGATGCGCCAGAATTGCAGAATATGCAACTCGTCCAGTACAATAACCGTTCTTTGATTTTTTCAAAACAAGATAAGATAAGCTATTAGGCTACCGCGCAAATCTTCTACCTACTCACATCGTTATTGTGTTCCAATTGCGCCGCAATTTAAATGCAATTGTTAGTCTTAATGTATCGACTTAGTGAGCGTTACAGTCACAAAAATCTCGTGTCACAGCGTTATATCGAACTCCTCCGAAAAGGCTTCATCGATTTTTATTTTTTTTTTTTGTCTATATTTGGTAGGTCTGAGGTCGTAAGCTAATTAATACTGAAAAACAACGTTTCCCGCGTCGGTTAATAGTCATATAATTAGCTGTATATCTACTCATTTTTTTGTTTCTGTGATGTGTCTTGTTGATATAATAAATGACTTTTCGTTTTTTTCTTTATTGAAACTTATAGGTACTATGCTTTGGAAACTAAAGGCAAATTTTAGTAAGTAAACTAACTCATTTGTAATTGTAACACAGTTGGGTAAAAGCGTCGAGAGAAAGGGACCAGCGGCGCTACTACGTAAGTTCTCCACTGCAAGGAATTGTCTAATATAACCTTCTCCGAACTATCAAATACATATATATTTTGACCTTTGGAATCGTCAATTCGTCAATCGTTAGCCCACAAGAGTTAAGAGCCCTGTCACACTAGCGATTTGCGAGCGATTTGAAAGCGATGCTATTGTGCAGCGAGCTCGCACGCCGTCACGACGGCGCGACAACGTTGCGCAATCGCGGTCGACGCCATTTTGTACAATCGCGTTCTACAGTCCACCCCGCCTAACTTGAGCCATATTAAGGATACGTGTGTAAGCGGACGTAGCATCGTTTAGAGATATAATCGTCGAGGATACAATGGATACAATGTTATTTATAACTGAAATTCAAAATCGTCCCGGGGATACATAGTAGTCGCTCTCTCCCTTAATGAATCCTCCCAGATTTGTCGTTGACTGGTACCTGCTTTTGTTTTCTGCATCCTTTTCTCGTCTTTTTGCTACTGCGTGTCCAAAACGCAGCGGCCTCGCAATCGCATCGCTTTCATGTCGCTCGCAAATCGCTAGTGTGATAGGGCTGATACAGTTAGATACGTAATAGGAGGGGCGATTCACGTTTGCGATTGCGATTGTCCAATTCACGCTTCGCCAACACCACTTTGACTTTCAGCCGATAGTCAGTCTTTCAGTGATAAATCTGGTTCAGTTTCAACTATGAAATTGGACCTAAATCGGATATTTCACTTACTAAAGGTAGCCAACTCAGCATAGATCTGCGAACTTTGTGTTTAGTTTGGATTTCAGTTAGATGGAAATCTGTTGGGATAGAACACTAAAATAGGGAAGTATATACAAATCGTTAAAATACGGAAAAACGTAACTAAAACATACACGCATAGTTAAAATACGAAAAAACGTAACTAAAACATACACGCATAGTTAAAATACGAAAAAACGTAACTAAAACATACACGCATAGTTAAAATACGAAAAAACGTAACTAAAACATACACGCATAGTTAAAATACGGAAAAACGTAACTAAAACATACACGCATAGTTAAAATACGAAAAAACGTAACTAAAACATACACGCATAGTTAAAATACGAAAAAACGTAACTAAAACATACACGCATAGTTAAAATACGAAAAAACGTAACTAAAACATACACGCATAGTTAAAATACGGAAAAACGTAACTAAAACATACACGCATAGTTAAAATACGGAAAAACGTAACTAAATCATACACGCATAGTAGAGGCAACAGGTTAAAGCTGCTTGTGTATTAGTGAATAATAATAAACTTCACTACTTAGTAGGTGATTAGCTCTTCTTAAGGCCGGGTTCTCCGACAGTGCCTCTAAATCAGGTGTTTTAAGATACATTTTACGCTCTAATAGTTAGTATTTTAAATCTGAAAAAAGTGTAGTTATACTAGTTTTCAATGTCCTATTTAGGGCCGTCGGTCATAATTTTTATGATTTTTTTAAACTTACAGCACCAAAAATAATCGCGAAGAGGAGTCTAAATTATCACAAGATTTGGTTTTATTTGCACTACACTGAGTTTTAGATAGTAAATTATATATCAAAATTACTATAAGTGAATTTTAAAAACCTATTTAGAGGCTAAACTGAATAACTGAAATGTCGGTGACGTCAGTCGTCAAGATTCTATTAATAGTATTTGTATTTCTGTAATTTCAAAAATGCCTACATTTCTCCCCAACTCGCCCGCGTAGCGGAATAAGTCCCATACAAAACCGCACGCTCGGAGAACCCAGCCTTAAGTCCATCATTGATTCATGAAGTAGGTACTAATCCCTGATTATTTTCTATTTCTTGACTGACCGTATTTCAAAGAATACTTTAATTGGAGAGGATGAAGAAGGAAGAAAGATTAACGAAACAAATATATTAAGCGAATGTGGGTGGAAGGGCCGGTAAGGGACGTCCCCGGCGGAAATACTTCGACCAAATAGAGGATGTATTAGCAAAGGGCAAGATAAAAAGTACCCGAAACCGGCGTGCGTGCATGCAACGACTAATGAATTTTGAGGAAGCGCAAGTGATCGGTCAGGATCGTGGCAAGTGGCAGCCCCCGGTCTCTGCCTACCCCTCTGGGATACAAGCGTGAGTTTATCTAATATATAAAAGGCGAACATCCGACACACTTACCAATCAACGCCCAGTCCAAACCGAAACAAACCGGATTTATAAAGCTGAAATTGTGGCAGAGAGTCCTTTAACAATGGACATACGAGATAAGAACGGATTTTAAAAAATTCAACCCCTGATAGAGTGAAAAGGGGTGTCAAAGTTTGTATGCGCAGTAAATTATTTGTGGTCGGATTTACTTGAAACTTGGTATACGTGTACCTTAATAAAAATAATAAAATACCTGTTTCTCAGTTTTCCAAATTTAAACCCCTAAAAGGGTGGAAAGGGGTGCCCAAGTTTATAAGGAGAGTAGAGTAGTTGTGGTGTGATTTTCTTAAAACTTAGAACAAATGTACTTCAAAAACTACGAACACATATTTCTTACTTTTTCAAAATGCAACCCGTAAAAAGATGAAAAGGAGAGCCAAAGTCTGTATGTACGGGGAGAAGAGTATTTGTGGAGTTACTCAGATTTTCTTAAAGCGTATGTTCTTGCAAATCTACTTGTAAAATAATGAAACATTTTCTCTCAGGTTTTCACCATTCAACCATGAAAGGATGAAAAGGGTGTCAGCATTTGTAAGGGAATTATAATATTTACTCTCAAATTTATACTAAACTTAGTACAAAAATGTACGTCAACTCAATGGAGTTAACCCGTATTAGTGCCAAAGTTTGTACGGGGAGTAAAATATGTATTTTTGGTCGGAACTACTTGAAACTAACTACAAATGTTGTTTAATAAAATTTACGAAACTCATGTCTCGCAGTTTTTAAAATTCAGCCCTAAAGAGAGTAAAAAGGGGTGTCAAAATTTTTATGGGAAGTAAAATTTTTATGGGAAGTAAAATTTTTATGCTCAGTTTTTCTTGGAACTAAGGACAAATGTACTGCAATAAAATGTAACGAAACTCGTATTTCATGGTTTTTAAAGATCAACCCCTGTATTAGAGATATCAGAATTAAACATGCTGTTGTCTCATTTTAGGTCCCTACGAGATCAATATTCTAAGCATAAAGTGATTGCACAACACGTTGTTATAGCTCCAGTTTTTAGATATTACAGTAGGGGCAGTCGTTTAAAAAAAGATAAAACTCGACGAAAGCTATTCATAATAAAGATCTACGTAAATAAACACGCGCTAAAAGTATCCGTAACTTAGGTACTTAGAACTACTCTTATCAACTAAAGTCCAAGCGGACAAAGTCGCAGGTGATAGCTAGTGTATTTATGTAGTTTATTACATCCGCGTGTCTGGAATGGGATTACTTAGGAACCTACACACTTTAGAATTTATTATTATTGTGCTTTATTAATATTAAACAAACACATTACGATCACAAACTAAAATTAACAATAGTTTAAAAAAAACGGGTAGATGTGAAACTGAAACACTATTATTTACATTTAAAAATGTTGGTTAATGTATTTATATTGGTCTATCCAATATAAATACATTAACCAACTCTTGTATATGTAGAGCCTACTGCTGGGCACAGGCTTCTTCCCTGTCACCCCATCCCCTGCCAATTTCGTCCATTGCTTTGTCAGTAATTTACAAGTAGGTACCCTCTGTATTATAAGCAGGATAGTCCCTCGCTCGCCATGTAAGTGCTTATTCTTTTTTAATTTGATTTTTTGTGTTTTATTTATGTCTTTTCTGTGTGCAATAAAGTATAAAATATGTTACGGTCAACAGCTGAACCTTTACAAGTGTGCATTTTACTCGGTTACGTTACGAGTGACTTTGCTACAAAATTATAAAAGTTGACCAGTTGTCGACTGTACCTAACATGGAGCTCTACCTACATGAACGTACGGCGTTGGGAGCTAAGTAAATGTAAAACCACCGCTAGAAAATTGCCCCGCCACTTTGCATTTAAAGCACCAGAAATGAAATATCTCAGATGAAAAATATTATGGATTGCGGATCCGTGGCCAACCCGGAATTTCTCATGGCCTAATAAAGGTGGATATAATTTAAAGTAACTTTTAAAGTGATATGCTGGCCAGCTCAAAGGTAGGAAACGAAACAGAAGAGTAACCTATCCGAGGTCTTAAGGAGGTGTTCACAATCGTATTGTCGTAGGTTCTTAAGATAAAGAGGATATTTGCGAAAACGCGGATATCAGAATAAAGTCTAGTTTAGTGCTAAACTGTACCTATATTATTCACTCAACTGGTCTACCTGGTCTGGTGGGCTATTATGGTGTGCAATGAAGTATTATATATCTATCTACCTATCTGTCTACCTATCTATCTATCTACATGTAAACAAACATTGAAATACGTTTACAGAAATCATTGAAATACGGGAAGCAATAATATTCATCAAGTAGATTGTTCGTCTTAGGTCATACATTCATAAATTAAAGAATTTCCAACTGTTATCATCAATTTCTTGATTTCTTGACTTTGATAGAATTAAAAAAATACTTATTACAGATATTACACCCACACCAAATGAATGAAACGAATTCTACTCCTCCTTCGGATTGACCGAATTATTATGCGACGGCGTGAGTCGCTCGTGTTGTGCCGCGAAAATGTCAGAAATTCACAATTAAGGCTGCTCTTACGTGGAGCATGCGGCCTCGCTCGTACAATTTAACATTTTTTAATATTGTAATAATATGAGTATAGAATCCTTTTGATAAATGTAGTCTGATGGTTTGATGCATAATTATATTACGGAAATTTTAAGTATATTTTTGTTTTCCTATACATAGTTTCTTTCAACTGATTTAATTGACTTCGCAACGCAATGTATCGAAGTAAACCATGAATTGTAGTTCTATGAAACAGTTAGGCTCCTGACCTCACTCGCAATATGGACGGAAATATGTGATTGTGTGAGCAAGAGGCATCATTTGTTATAGTACAATTTTTATTTTTTATTTATCAGCACCTCCTTCAAAGGTTCTTTAAAAATAATGAAAATCACTTTAAAGAACATCGCTGCATGGATTTTAGCATGACGACACGAGTCGCGCGTTCTCTACTAAGGCTGTTCTTACGTGAAGCATGCTGTCTCCCTCGCACACGTTAATAATTTTAGTAAATGTAATAAAATGAGCTTATTTTTGACGAATGTGGTCTGAGGGTTTGATAAACAATGAAATTGCGAACATTCAAGGTACCCATATGTATCTTATCCTGTAGGTTCTAAGTTTTTGATTGAGAAAATTTGATTCGAAAATAGATAGTTTTGGAAACAATTTTTCTTTATTAACACCTAGGAAGACTCTGCTACGCAATGTACATCGAATTCTCATAATAACTGTAGTTTATTAAACACGGCCCAGGTGTGAAAAGTCAAATTGAGCAACTGCTATTTATTCGAATGTAAAAATTGATCTGCTAACGACTGTAGTACAGTATAATTAGTACGTAAAAATCGCGTAATAAGGTTCGATATTTATCGAAATAATTAGCTAAACGAATGTTCTAGACTAGCAAACAACTTGCTTGATACACATTATTGCTTTCCGTTTTTTAACTATTTCTATCAAAGGTTTCTTCAAATTCAGTTTATTATTTCACGTAGTACAACAGACAGTGGCGTAGCATAGGTCACTAGTACCCGGTGCGGATTCCAAATTTGCCGCCCTCTTATTTTTATAATCCAGTATAAAAAATTTGGGCATGGTAAAAAGAGTACTTTTATTAGTTTTATCTACACTAATGTTGTAACATTCTACTTATGTTTTCAATACTTGACTTATAATTACTACTGTTATAGCGCAGACAACAAAACACTCAATTTAAGCAATTTCACATGATGGTATAATATTCACATCGATATCGTAAAATCTCATTATAACATCAATAAAACGCGACCAACTTGATTGCAGGGCCAATCAGGTTGGTCGCGTTTTATTGAAACGCGCAGCTGCGCTCTCATTGGTTAAATTTTAATGGCGGCAAAATCACTGTGATTATACACGTACGCGTGAATTTAATTTTTAATTGCATTAGTGAAGATAAAGTAGTGTATGCAACTGCATATAACACGGGTATTAAAACACTCGTTACTATTATGAAACTCGCTGCGCTCGTTTCATAAACTCACACTCGTGTTTTAATACCCTTCATTATATGACAGTTGCATAAACTACTATTATTGAATGATTTATTGAATTGAAAAGTGAAATTAACATTTTTTGACATAGGTAGAATATCACAGAAAAATTACAGAGAAAACGTAATAGGTAGGTACCTGGGTATTTGGTAACATAAAAAAAAAGACGAAAAAAACACTGAAAGAATTTTTTTTTTTTTTTTTTTTTTTTCTAACTGCCACCTCCGCAGCGCCGCTCCCGGCAAAGTGCCGCCCGGTGCGGACCGCACCCTCCGCCCCCCCATGCTACGCCACTGACAACAGAGTAATTAATAAGGTATAGAGCCACGACATAAGCCCTGCGAGGAGGGTAGGTACTGCAATTTTATAACAAAAGCATTTAATTTACTTAGATATTACAGAGATAAGCTTGCCTTTATTTATTTTTTAATTTTTTTTTTAAACTACACAAAAACGGAATCAAACTAAATTAAAAGATTTCCCATCCTTTTTTGTCCTGACTGTATAGACGAATATTATAATTTTATAGTCACGGTAGTTTACACGTGTTTACACGTTTACACGCAATACTTCCGTTTCTTCTTGCTTGTTCTTCAATTTCTGAACGCGTCATTAATTTGACAGTTGGTTTGGTGAATAGTCTGTGGTTGGTTGGTGATAGTGTTGTTACACGAGCCATAATTATGGTACATGTACCGTAATTCAGCCGTTCGTACCATGTGCCATAATACATCCGCTATGGTAGGTGAAAGTACCTAGGTACCATAATATTGAGTTACGTCATTTACGTGGCGGTGTCCTAAACTGCGGCAGTATTTGTTTTAGTTTCTTATAAGTCTACGATTATCGCAGCTGAACCAGAATAATATCCGTTCCTAACTATCCTACAACTTTAACTTTTACAAGGAAAAGTCGTAACCACAGATTAAATAAACTGCCCCTTGGGACTGCTTTAGAGAAAGGGTGTTTTTATAAAAAAAAAAGGCCGTTACACTTTATTGAACCAGCGAATTCTGTCTTACTTGCTTATTGAAAATGTACCATATTTATGCCTAGAGTACCACAATTTTGTGTATCCGGTGCCATAATACTAGAGATGCATAATACATACATCCCTGGTTGGTGACATTCTGACATTTCCGTTTACGTCATTTACGTGGCGGTGAGTCCTGAACTGCGGCAGTATTTGTTTTAGTTTCTTATAAGTCTACGATTATCGCAGCTGAACCAGAATAAATTCCATTCCTTACTATTACTGGCACATGTGACAGAGCACCATGGGTCTTTGCAAGTGCCCCAAGAGAAGAGTTACGAACCAATTTTGTTTTGAACACAGAGTCAATGTTTGTGAATATTGTATGGTCACTAACCACCCCAAGGTACTAACAATCTTGATAATCCAGGTACTTACTTAATGTTTCGCTTACACCCACTAATAACTCTGGTTGTATTCCAGTGTATCATTCAGTCGTACTTGCAATGGCTACAAGACAGCGATTACAACCCCATATGCGAAATCTGCACAAAAGGCCTGAGTGACGGCGAATGCATCCGCCTCACTTGCTATCGTAAGTATAAATAAGAATAAGTTAGCTACATAGGAGTACTGTGTACCGTTCGATTCCGTCCATTAACTTTTATTGTTTTCGAGCTATTAAGCTTTGATACCTTGATGAAAACAGATCATGCATTCGATCCCCTCTGGAGGCGCGATTGTTACCAATGGCCTCAGCGAATTGGAATGGAATGGAATTACAAATGTGTAATTCCATGATGTCCTTGCCTGGTAACTAGCACATAGTAGCCTGTTTGGACCAGCACAAGTGATTGTGTTGTATAGACATCATAATTCCACAACATTACTTCCACACCAGATGTGTTCCACTGGTCATGCGCGGAGGCACGCTATCGAGCCCTACCGCGTACTACTGCACCAGCCGGCTACCAGTGCCCATCTTGTGCCACTCCAGTCTTCCCTCCGCCTAATTTGGTGTCCCCAGTCGCCGATGTTTTGAGAGAGAAGCTTGCGGGTGTCAACTGGGCCAGAGCTGGACTGGGATTACCACTGGTGAGTATCTTTCCCTAAGACCTTAATGACTATAATTTGAATCATTTGCAAATTATGATTACATATTCTAGGCAAAACATTCTTAGTTAAAACTTTAAAATTAACCCTCCTGGGGTGCAACCACGTAAGTCCTCCATTGTATCGAGTTGTCCGATTTAGCTTACTCCGAACTGATAAATAGATACATATTTTGACACTGGAATTGTCTAAATGCTTCCCGATAGAGTGGAAGTTATGTGATACAAGGGCTGAACCTCTGTTCTTGTGACTGGAAAAGATCTATTCTCAGTACCTATTGAAATTATTTCCACCCCCAATTTTTTGTACACTAACAATCTGTTACCAGACTGATGGCGCTTGTCTATTAGCTAAATGCATAAAAAAACAACTGTCAAAAGTCTGTTAGAGTTAACAAATTGTTAGGGTTTGTAAAATTCAGGATTGGAGACGACGCATTAATTTTACTCAATTTGAAGCCAAATTGATACGTAGCATCATGGTGTGATGTTGTATTGTGTTTATAGGAATTGATTTATTCCACTCCTAATTAAGCCTTTTTTTAACTGAGCATAAATCTTTTCTATTAGAAGACCTTACCTTGGTGGGTAAATGTAATATCTTATGTAATTTGCTATGATATGCAATAAAATAGCATTAAGCTTATAGTTTATGTAAGTGGCTTTAACAATTTTTTAACAGCTCTCAGAAGACCAAGACATGAAAGGTGCAGCAGGCAGACGAAGCCAATCTCCGATTGAAAATCCCCAGTACTATGAAAATTCCATCGACAGCCAGCGAGGCACCCCAGTAGGGGCTAGTGATGATGAGTCTACCAGTCTTTCCACTAATGGCACATCACATTCCATTGTACAAATGCCAGATGAATCTGTGAATATGTATGACAATACTATGATGAGGAGTGACAGCTTACAAGGTGTGTAAATTAAACATGTGTTTTTTCTGTTGGTTGTCTTTCTATAGAAAGAAAAAAAGTCATAGGAAGGCTTACATCTTATTTGGTTTGACAGATAGGTCTGGACAAACTGGAATGCCTAACAAATAAAAAAAATATCAAGTGTTACATACTAACAGTAGTCAGTTTTTTGCTATTTCAAAGTTGGTCTCTTAGAAAAAGGTATTTGTGTTGATGAGTAGAAATCTCCCTTGAGTTACATATAACATTTAACAATTTTATCACCTATGGTCAGCACTGGCCAATTCCCATTCATTCAAGTGTTCTGAAACTTGCATAATAGTTAAAATGAAATGTCATTAAAATTTATTATGTTGCTTAAGACCAGCATTTATGTACTCCAAAGAAGTATTAACACTTACTATATTCACTTATGGTTGTGCATTGTACCTATTAAATTTTTCAGGTGGTCAAGCATCAAGGAAAGGATTTAAGTCAGTGGACCAGGCTAGACCTTCAACTAATTTCGATCATGATGAAAACAAATATAAACAAAAATCTACATTTGCTTGGATCAATAGATGGTGGAAGTATGTTATTTTAAACCTTATTCTAATTGTAAAGAAGACAACAGTTCAGTCAATGTAAGAATGCCGATGTTTCAGTTATAAAAATGTAATGGAAACTGCGAGTTAAATGCAAAATTTAAACTAGAAATGTGTTTTGTTTGTATCGGTATACCTAAATGTAAAACAGATTGAAAATGTTTTTGACATATGAATTTTTTTAAAGATTTTAATTGGCATTCTTTCAATAACGGGAACTAACTGATGTCGCAACTGCTCCGGCAACTCACTGATGTTGCAACTGCTAGGCTTGTTTATTTTATTTAGTTACTTCCATAGTATTATGTCCTGTGATATACCTACTGTGGGGTCGGGCAGCAGACATTTAGACCATCTTCGTCCTGCAGAAGAGAGTGATCAGATTAATGAAACTAACATTTTAACAGTTGCTAGTCAGTTTATCTATGGAAATATTATGTACTTAAGAAAAACATCAGTAACTTTAAAACTGTAGGTAGCTAACACAATGTAAATACTACGAATAGACATACTTTCATTTCCGAAATTTGGGCTGGCAAAGGTTAATACATCCTTTATGGGGCATTGTATACGTTTCTACTATATGATCCCTGAGGATATAATAAGCTTGCCTGAAACGCGGTTCAAAAAATGTGTAAAGCACACTTTGCGCCAAAAGGGCTACTATAACATGAAAGATTATTTAGATGACAATGATCTCTGGAATTAAAACCAGTTCAAAGCATGAGTTCCAGGTTTTAGAATACTTATATAAACTCTGTTAATTAAGGGCTTGAAAAGACTAAGTTTGGAGTTTTTTGGCCATTTTTTCTTCAAAATGATCTAGACTGAAATGGACACAGTTTAACTTGTAACGTTCATTAAGTCGCAGTTTCTGTGCTACTTTGAATAAAAAATATTTTGCTTTTAATTGATCGATTCTATTTCTTGAATGTCAATGTACATTGTTAGCCGATGCCTCCGGTCAAATCATATTAACAAGCTCAATAACGTGCAATGCTAAATATATTATTTGATAACCCTGTTATAAGAGAAAAGACTTCTTTCTCAATGCTACCTCAATATTTATTGTTCAAAGAATCATTAAAATGCAGTTTTGTAAAATTGTCTTGTTCAAAAGGTTCAATGCGGCAGTAATAAATAGAAGTTTTTTCCTCAGGAACACCCTCCCCACCTCTCGCATAAGAAGAGCTGGAGGCATCTACAGACGTTACTGGATCCTGCTAGCAGTACTCCTAGTGGTCATTGTAGCCCTAGTACTACTTAGCCAAAGAGATATTGAGGATGATAACCCTTTCGGAAACATGCTAGACGAGGAGAGAAGAATACTCGCCAAGAACTGAAGTCCTCGTATAGTGTTCTCTTCACTAACATTCTCAGATAATATTATTTATAGAAACAAGCAATTATTATCGACGTGATACATATAATTAATAAAATATATTAAGGCACATAAATACTTTTTCTTTCAAAATATTTTAATATTGTTGCATATTTCGCAAGTTCATAGATTGTAATTTAAAACAAAATTATGGTTATGCAAGTTTATTGCACTGACAAATTCATTTTTTGATTAGTTCAGGGACATAACAGCTTACAGAATTTTTTTACATGTGTCCACATCCTTGTCTAAGAACATAACAGAAAAAATGTCATTGTAGAATTCAGGGTAGTACTCGCAAGCACGGCGACAGTCTGGCATCCAGTTAACTTCCAGTAATTTTGGCTGAATGACTTTCTGCCCACCCTCTTTACGCCAAGCCAGCATTAGGTCAGCTGCATAGAGAGCCCTAGACTGAGGACTCTTGGCTATCCCACAGGGAGCCTCTTTCAACGTAGCTGCAGTAAACAACTCTGCAATCATCTCAAATATTGACTTCTCCACATCATTCCAATCATAACTGCCATACTGTTTCCCCCAAGCCTCAATGAAATCTTTGCACAGGACTCTGTACAATGGAGCACCCTCTGTGTAATTCATTACAGTAAAATGCTGCTCATAGTCCTCAAAGTTGATCATAGCAAAAGCTTTGTTGGAAAATCTCAGGAAGAAATTCTTATAGACGTAAACCTCAGTGGGAATAACGGATTTCAGCAAGATGACATAGCGGATGTCAAACTTGACCAAACCTACTTCCGGTCTGTCAAATAGGACAGGATTTTCAATATACTTTTGTGCTATTTTGGGCCCAGTCAATGGCAATCTACACAGGAAATCTAATGTATCACTAATGTAGGTGTCCAGGCCTCGAGCCAAATTGTATGGCTTACAAATCCAAGTGTTGTCTAGGTTACTCTTCTTTCTTTGCATATAATTTCCAACTAGTTTAGCCAACTCAGTTTTCATGTTGTAGGTGGTGGGCAACCATAATGGGCATGTATCCAATTCATCATTATAAAGTTGTCCAGACTTCTCAGCACATCTTCTGGCTACAATAGCTAAAAGGTCTTTTATAGTAATGACATATTCAAAAGGGAATTGATTAACAAACTTTGAAGGTGAGTTCTCACTCAACTCTTTAAAAGTTTTAAAATGGTTCAAGAACCAAAGAATATCAGCGTCATTTTCATTTGTAACTATTTCAAAGTCACTAGATGTGAGGTACTCATTGATGTACCTATACTCAGAAAATACTTTAAGCTTTCCCATTTTGCCTGTATCACTCTTTAGAGCTTCTAAGTTTGGTAGAGACTCCACAATATGTCCTTCAATAAAATAATTTAGATCAGGTTCTACTTGGGAGAAAGGTTCATAAAAGTGGTCATAGTGTTTCCAAGGTATCAGCATTGCTTCTTTTTGTAATACATCTGGGTAGTCTCCCTCGACAAAGTTTCTTGTAACAGGTGAACCTTCCTCCACATCCTCAATAGGGAAGAGCAGAGTGTAGGTAATTTGGTCTGGAATGTGAATAAAAGGTACAGCACGAAAATTCGGACTGTCCGAGTGTATGATTCCAGAGCCTAGCTCATCTAACACATACCACACAGGGACTCTATCTTCTACAGAAAACTCGTTGCCTCCAATAGCGTAAGTATGGGCGTATTTCCAGACTAGTTCCGACACTTTGGTGATCTTTTCTTCAGTCGTTTCAATATCGACTTGCATTAGATTGCACATCCTTTCCAGTAAGCCAGGTACGTTCCTCAAGTTACTCCGGACAGCATTAGCCTTGAAAGTCCAAGCGTGATCAATCAGATAGACATGACTCGCGTCTAACCGATCGATATCCCGTATCGCAATGACCGTCCAGAGAGGATCGTAGGGAGCCTTCTCTCCTCCATCGTAGTCTATTTGAACGAGTTGAAAAGTTAGTCCAGAGTCAAATACTTGGTCACGCAACTTCTTACAAATAACGGGCCAAAAGTGCTCCGGAACTCCAGACAATATTAACTGCGGTTTATGCACTGCTATAAAAGTATTGTAACTTGATATTCCGTCCATTTTCTTCAAGTGGACCAAAACAAATAGGTTATGTTTGGTAGGTAGGTACCTCAGACAGATTAATGAATGAATACCACCACAGAGAAAAGAAATAATTGAATACTAATAGAGGAGGGGAAGTGTAAATTAGCAAGAACCTACGACTCCAATGTTGTCCTACTCCCGCACACGAATCTTCGATATGAGAAAAAGAGAGGAAGTCATGTCAGTACGCCAATTTCCAGCTTGTTAAAACCCTACCTACCTGTCAAATTACTTTTCTTTTTAGTGTGTGATTCAAATCCTAGCACCGAATTGTACAATTTTTATCGATATCGATAAGAATGTTAAGGAGAGTCGAGGCTCTCATTTTATTTTAAACAATTTTATGTAGGTACTATTCTTAAATTTGCGGCAGACACATTTTGCAGAAGGTGAACCTAAAACAAAATATTAAGACCTTATCGCCCACATTTGCTTGTCGAACCTAAGAAAAAAAGAAACTTCTCAACTTGGTAGACATGAGCTTTAAAATACATCCATTATTTTCGAACTAAATTCTTTTTTAAAAACTAAAAATAAAATTTAATTCAAGTTAGACAAGAGGATAAAGGTTCCGACACACTAATAACACGCCACCCGGCGCGACCCCACGCGACGACCTAACTTGTATGAATAGTTGCGTTGCGTCGCATGTTCCTAATGTGATTCTGATCATAGAAAATAGTAAGATTTGATTTGACTCAACACGCGTCGCGTTGGGTCGGGTCGCGTCGCGTTTCAATAATCTGTTTCCGCCTTCAGCCTGGCCATCCAAAGAGGTAACTCGCCAGCGTTCTGCCCCTATATTACGCTCACCAAATCCTGAGCGATTCCAATCGTCTAACTGTCAAATTAGTATGGAATTTGACAGTTAGACGATTGGAATCGCTCAGGATTTGGTGCGCGTAATTAGGCCACTGGGCTCATTACCGCGGGCAAGTGACCTGGGTCAGGTGTTTTATTTGTAAATATAGAATTTATGTCATTTATATATCTATTATTTAACTCCAGTTTTTTATTTCAATTTGTTTTCTTTTTGTTGTGTTATGAATAAAGACTGTATTATTTACTTAAAAAAACCGTTAGACATATTTATTTTAAAAAACGCGCTTTAAACTACCACCGTGGAATTTTCCTACTGCTGATGGTATTTTTAGGACGCTGGATTATGATACCCAATTCAATACAATACACACAAAATATAAACAGCCTTCATAAAGCACACTGTTGGACACAGGATTCCTCTCGGAGAGAAAAGAAAAGAAAGACAGTGCAAACAATTTATATTATTAAACAAAGTTATATACACCACTTTCTCCACTCATTGAATGTAAAAATACACAATCTACGGAAACATCTGCTGCTTTGTTAAATATTGGTACCTAGGTAACACAGATCTCGTATATAAAAATATTTTTAGCATAAAATCGTAAAATTACAGATAGGATAGCATGCAATGTTAATTTTATTATCTGCATAGTACCTACAGAATATTTTAGTGGTAGAAGGTTTAGGAAGGAATTTTTATTTTAAACATATGTATAATAATGTCCGACAAATAACTTCAACAATTGACTTTGACTTGCGTACACGGTCTTCAGGATATGACTTAGAATTCTTTGGACTTTAGTTTATTCAAATTCAAACAAACAAATAACAATAAAAAATATATCCAAAAACTGCGAACGTAACGTTTATCAAATACAGGAGACACTAAAAAGTTTAAAATAAGTCATACCGCCGCACACATAGGTACTAAAAATTCCACCAAAACCATTAGGTTTTTAGACTAACTTAAACCAAGTTAGCAGTTTTGGATGCCGAACGATGATATGGAAAAATGTGTTGTAAATATGTGCAGTTTGTATCTCAGACTGATTTTTTTGTTCGAGTAATCTGCCGGATAAATAATACGATAGAAATATTCTTTTTAGGGTTGATGGGGTGTCATTTCTTATCCCAGGACAAAGAATAGAACAACATAAAAGAAGAATACAAGGATTTTTTTTTTGTAATCTTTTTATTAATAAGGGACTTTTGTCACCGAGTGACCATGTCAGCCCCATCGTAACTTATAATGACAACATTTCACACATAATTACATTGGAAAACAAAAGAAAAAACTAAAAACTACTTAAGTATCTTATCTAGGGGTCTGAGAGAGCTGTTCTTCTCTTCTTTGACGCAAAGAATGGTAAACGAATTTGTAAACTAAAAAGGACTCTTCTGATAAAGGATTTGCTAAAATAGATTGAAAACTACCGACGTCAAGCAGATTTATTTTAAGGTAAGATAATAACAGCTCCCTCTCGGACCGATTGCGATTGCATTCGGTTAACAAGTGTTGAACGTCTTCAATGGTATCACAACAAGCACAATTTGGACTCTCCGTCTTTTTCATTAACTCAGCATATGTCATAGGTTCCCGGTTGACAACCCTTGACGCTGGTATTCTGTCAGAACCTACGTAAGTGACGGACGAACAATCGACGCAAGCAAATATGAACGGAAACCAAAAAATGAGTGAGTACATGAAAATAGTGTTGAAAATAATCAATGAAAAAACCTTACGTTAATTTCTAGGCCAATCTAAGGTAGCCATATCAAGAGTGCCCAATAAGAAAAACCTGTCATTGAAAATAGAAACATAGTTAGGTATACCCATAATAAAATATGAATAAATAATAAAATATAAATATAAACAAAATATATAGTAATATACCGCACAACTTCTTGCGAATATTCCGAAAGTGACGATGGGTATAGGCAGTAATCGTAATCTTCCGACACATTGACCCCCAGTTTCTCGTACTCTCACATGCTGTTAATCTACTGTTAACACCTGTCAATTGTCCAAAGTGCATACAAAAAAAAACCACTGACAGCTGTTAACAGTAGATTAACAGCTTCTTAGTGTACGAGAAAACGGGGGTTAGTGTCACGAATGAGTCGGATTCTATTAGTCGAGCCATTCCGGTGCTTTCATTTATACGGTATTTAAAACCAGAAGCATTTAGGACCGGTATTTGATCCAACGGGACGCAATTTCCATTGCGCTGCATGTTTTTTTATAGGCAGCCCGAAACATGCGCGCAGAGGCATTGTTATGAAATCCACAGCGGGATCGTATTGCGCCGAAAATTGATCTTGGCTCAATTTATACCTACATATTTGGTACATATGTATTTTTTATCGCACCTGCTCTGAAAATACATACTAATTATACCAATTAGAGGGAAGAAACGCCTTTATCCCGCCCTTCAAATCCTTTCATCCCAAGGTATGGAAGTTTGTATGAAAATCCTTCCGACCCAAGGGTGGGAAGTATGTATGAAATTCCATTACATACCCGGTTTTTTTTTTTAATTTGTCAGCAGTCATACTGCAAAGAGACTTTAACTGTCTACTAATTAAATTTCAAGTAAATTGTTACTGGCCACATACAGTTTTTTTTACCAGTTACCAACCTCCTTGGTGCATACAGAAAATTAAAAACGAAATTATTTTTGTATATAAAACGCGCGGAATCACGGAAGAAGTGGCTGCATGACCTTATGATCTTAGCCTACTCCAGAAACGGGCGAATAAAAAAAGGAAAAGCCCGCGCATTTTCGCAAAAACTTCGATTGATTTAGCATTTATCTTTGTGATAATTTTCCTCGTAGGTGTAATAAAAAGCACTATACATACCTCAGGATAAAGTACAGTTCCATACCTCAAATGGTTTGCGCCCCTCGCAAGCTCGTGGCGCAAATGCCATAATCTCGGTATGGAACTGTCACTTTCTTCCCTCTGAAGTAATGTATGTACTATTAAGTAGTTGTTGGTCTCAACATGAGCCTTATAAATTTGGATTAATGAGACTATGTTGGTTAAAAAGCCACGAAATCCAGTGGACCTGTTTGAATTCACTACTAAGCAGTTTTCGTCGGTGAATCTCAGTGTCTTGATATATTTTTCGTCTTCAGAAAAAAATCTTACATACCTACTTGCGATGTTGCTTGGATTTGCTGCTTTTTTCTACCCTTTTGCGTGTGTATTTCTACTTACTATTCATGCTGTCGAACAATGTCGAACAAGTTGTCGCACGTAGTTATAAATATGATGATGCGATTGCAGTCTTCAAATCCTGGAAAGCATACAAAGAATGTTATCCTTATATTATAACTCACTGCCTAACTTTTGCTCACTGCCTAACAAATGCTATTTTATTGGCATCGTTTCGGTGTTTTTCTTGACTTATGTATGTGTAAGAACCTAAGTAAGTTTCTTCACATTAAAGCAGTCACTGGATGGACCAGTGGTTTCATATTTATGTGATTCGAAACCTATTTGTTCCTATAGTTCCTACGTAGTGTTTTTGAATTACAGGAAAATTTGTAGTAACAATACTACTCACCATTCTTTTATATATTCCCCTATACTATTCTATTTATTTTGGAGTATGGCCTATACCTTCCTCAGGGAAGAGACCCGTGCCCCTCGGTGGGGACATAATGGGTTGATGATGATGATGATTCACCTCCTGGCTGCATAAAATCAGATCAACTGCTTTATTTAAATACTTTGTTACTAGGAACGATAATAAAAAAGCATTGAAAATAAGTACCTGGGATCCCTTTTTGCTGGCAATATTCCAGAGCATCTGCTACCGACTGACTTAGTAGTTGTGTAGCCAACCTAACATTTATTTTTTTGTTTCACATAGTTTTTGTGTTCATCTCGAAGTTTCGTACCCAAATAAATACCTTCATTTTGTATCTGGTTTAATAGTTGAATATGGCTCCACGAAATGGTTTGTCCTTGGCCGTCCACAATAGCATGTCTATCGGCAAAGGCATTTCGTACCAGTTTTATATTATGGCACGGGTCAGGCCAAAAACATATCTCTTGGTCATCATGCTGAAAGCTGTTTGAATATATTATATATCTTCGCTCAGATGGGTACACATAGCCCTATTAGTAGCAAGCAGCACCGTCGATAGTAAGACTTATAACGATAACGCCACATTCATGCAGCAAAGACAAACATTGCTCTACAAGCAAAGCTTTTTGGTCTGACGTGATGCTGCTTAGTAAAAAATATCCTACAGGAATTTTCCAGGTGTCATTCACCGACGTAACCATAAAAGTCAATGCATCTTTAGCTATTAGAGCATCATCGGAGTCAATATCACACCCCACATTGGCGTAGCCAATAATGACTTCCATTCCATTCAACAATCATTCTGATTGCCATTTCGTCGATACTGAGGGCAGAATAAAGGTTTTACCTCCATTTTGAGTAACCCTTTCTTTAATAACATCTAAGGCCTTGGTAAACGCTGGACTAAAATCAAGGCTACGTTACCATTTAGAAATCGTATTGGGGTGTGGCAAGATGTCTTAATTCATCTCGCACAAATAAGTAAGCTTATGGAACTCTAAAAATTTGCAGGGTTACTGCAAATTTTAAGAATAATCCTTTGTTGTGCTTCCTTGAGCTTTGGACAGATCTTTCGATTATCTTGTTACTTTTGACGCATTCCAACATCATTAGACACTGTCAAATTTTTCATTATCTAGAAAATCAATCCGTTTTAGATCGATGCTGGAATTTTTTTTCTTAGACGGCGAGTTTTCTGTCTTTCAACATTCAATTTAAGCAAGCGGTTTTTTGAAATTTGCTCTAGCTTTTTAACTTGCTTTTGCAATTTGTCGATCCCCCCCTCCAATACTGCAGTTGTTGTATTGTGGCTTCCTGTTGTAGGCTCCGTCAATAAATCCTAATTAAAACCAAAAGTTAGTATGTAGCAAGCGTAAGTTCACAAACTCAATTACCTTGAGGGTTAATCTGAAAATAAGGTTTACCAATTGCCACAATTTTAACATACCTCTTTCACTTTATGAACATTCATAAGTAGCTGCATGCATGCTCACCGATTATTGAGAGGAGCTATAAGAGACGCCCCAGATGGAATTAACTCGTCCAAATACGGCACGAATTGGCAAAAGGTAAGATAAAAGTAAATATGCCCAGTTTTCGCAAAGTAATGTAAAAAGCTCAAGTGCACTTATTGAAGCGTGAGCTATTAAGAAAAAACCGGCCAACTGCGTGTCGGGCCAGAAGCAATGTAGGGTTCCGTAGAAAGAGGGTTTTTTTATCTGCTTTACGGAATTAACAACTTTATCGAAGTCATTTTCAATCGATTTTGTACGAAATTTTACTTTTATAAGTAGGTTACCCATTACTCGTTAACTAGTAAAACCTACTTAGCCGTGATACTTTTCCTTTTAAATTCATTATAATATCTGTTACTACCATGATTTTTTTCACTTTTCCACAATCAACGGTTTGGCCAGGAGATGAGGGGGACGCTCTACTCGAACAAATTTGCGCTTTAAAGCTCAATATTTCGCAAACAGAACCCTAAATAAAAAATAGTCTACCTACATCCACAATATTTTTCAAAGACCAATCAACTTTTTATTCTTTAACTTTTTCGGCGTGATAAATATGTACACACATACCAAATTACAGCTTTCTGATGACGGACGGACGGACGGGCGGACTCACGGATGGACGGACAGACGGACGGGCAGACGGACGGACTGACGAACGGACGGACAGACGGGCGGACAGACGGACATGGCGAAACTATAAGGGTTCCTTGTCGGACTATGGAATCCTAAAATCCGGCCAAGTGCGAGTCGGACTCAAGCACAAAAGGTTCCATACCATTATCTATACAACATTTGAATATTTCAAGCGTCTATCTGTTGCAGCTATTAATATCGAGCAAAACACGGCAAAAAAATCACGTTTGTTTTAAGGGAGCCTCCTTAAATATTTATTTTATTCTGTTTTTAATATTTTTGTTATAGCGGCAACAGAAATACGTCATCTGTGAAAATTTTAACTGTCTAGCTATTACGGTTCATGAGACACAGTCTGGTGACAGACAGACAGACGGACATTGTAGTCTTGGTAATAGGGTCCCTTACCCTTCGGGTACGGAACCCTAAAAAAGCAGCATCAATTACCGTGCTGGTTGCTTGAGGCATAGGCAGAAAAGAAGCATTTGTGTTACTCCTTCTTGCAACGTTAAATATAGGACAGGTCTGAAAAAAGAAAAGGTATGCTAGGGTAAAGTGCAGAATTGGAAAATATGTTATACAATGTAACAAGAAATAAAGTGACTTAGTTCCTTACCACTCTTTCAGTTTTATTTGGTAAATTTAAAGTGGGTACCGCATCTTCTTTTAATTACGCTCGTAATGGCCGCGTACTAACGAAGCACTCGGGACTGAAATGCTTAGAGCACAATCTCCAAAAGGGTGTGTGCTGTTTTTCATTTCTTCCGATGGCGGCGAACCATTGCTCACGAATGATGATTTTGGGGAACTTTAAAGATGATTTAGCTGATCAAAACCCATTGTTCCTGTTAACACTATGTATATGGAAGAGCGTGTGATCGTGCTCTTCCACTATAAAGGGAAATTTCCGCCAGGCAGATGGTATGCGGGACAGCCGGTCTAACGCTTGTTCGTCGGACGTTGTATTTATGGTGTTACTTATTTACTTTGGTAATAAAATAAAGCTTCATTTAAAGTATATTTCATTACACATTTTTATTCGCAAATATTTCTGGATTTATGCAAAACTTTATGTTCGTGCTCCTTACCGTTGAAGGGTTCCTTTGCGAGAAGGTGCTCCTGGCTGCAGCATAATGTCATTTTTATTAGTTTAGATTGGTGTATTGTCATCAAAACTGAACCAGTATGCATAATTTCAAGTTAGATGATTTTGAAAACGACATTGTAAATAAATATATAAAAAATAAACTCTGTACACGATAAGTTTGCTGGGCCTCGTTTGGACAAACTAGAACTCTCAATTATATTCTCTGTGCTCGCAATACCTACGTCTCATCCTTAGCTCCGACGGTTAGACACGGCGGTAGCTCCATCTAGTGTAGAGTAGCGGTACTACAAAAGAAAGAGTGAATGTCTATTATCATTGTTTCATAACGATCAAATCGTTGTTTATATTAGTGAAAGGTTTATATTTTACTTGGAATGTTGACCTTTTCGGCATTATCTTTATTTACCAATTGCAGCTTGGCATTCATAGTGTGCATTCGGTTTATATGTGTGAGTTTGGTCACACTGGTTTTCATACTAATAGATGATAGTACTAATCACTATAGGGCTGATGTCAGCGTATCTTTTGACCTCAGTGGGTCTATCTTCATTACAATGTGCCGGCGACATGCGGACGCCGCGATATCCATCGAATAAGGCCGGCCACATGCAGTTGGAATAACTCCGTTTCAAAATTTCGATTTGGGATTCCGAACGCAGCCAATTCAAACAAACCTAAAACCTACGTTGGGTTGCATACATGAAGCTCGGCGACAACCAGACCTTTTCTCGGGATTCGTTGCAGACCCCTGACCCATGGCTGACTCCGGATGATTATGCTCGTGAACGGGTGCTATACGTAGGTATATCTGGCCCAGCGGCCGCAGCATTAGTGTTTTATTACTTTAGTAAGAATAGTAACTATATTTTAGCATTGCATGTTGTTGATTGCATTCATGGGATCTTATTGGGAAGATACTTGTACATACCAACTTTAATTATGTTATGATTTGAGAAAAGATGGTCAAAGGGGAGTTTTCTTCGCTGCCTTTTTCTCCACTACAACTCGACCCTAAAAGTGGCAGCGACTAAAATTGTACCTTTACATTCAACAAGCTAAATTCCTCATCCATCCAACTCGAACATCCAAAAAATACATGTACCTACTCATGAGTAAAAACTACACATTATATTGTGAGATAACCGATATATTCATGAAGTCTGTAAACAACCTTCTCAGAGCACATCAAAGATCTTAAAAACTAATTAAGTTTATATTCATAATAGTGTGTAGTGATGATCAAATTATAACGGTATAAAATAAAATCAAACTCGATTCACATTTTAGATGCGGATTGCAATAAATAAAAATCGAACTCCACATACCTACCAATATGCCTACTTAAATCAATTTCACATAAGTTATCTATATTTCAAATAATAATTTTCATTATATCAAATTTTTAACAGCAGGAAATATATAGCCATTTAGTTTTTACACATCTATTAATTTAAATTGAGATTATTTGAATAAATACTTTTTAGTTTGAACTTTACTGTCACAAAACAAAGACTCTAGGTAAACGGGAAATTCAAAGCATTTTTTCCCTTTGGGAAAATACCAGGAATGAAGAAGAAAGATCTAAATCTAAAAAAGGAAGACAATGAAATAATAGTTGAGGCTAAAGTTAGAAAATCTAATATCAATCACAGGTCCACTAGAAAAAAATCATAAGTCAAAAATAAAGTTCGACACTTTTTAAATTTCGAGGTAGTAGACTAGTTTCGACTTCGTTCAGAAGCTCGAATCACGGGGAAAAGATGGATCGTAATAAGTATTTGCAATTGTTTTCATTCACAAAATATCAGCTAAATATCTATGTTGAGCTGTAGTGTTTGGAGTGGTTAAATAAACTGCAGTCGTCAAATAAATGACGTCTCTAGAACACCTATACAAATATCAGTACATCACGGTATATTTCTTAACAAGACACCTATCTACACTACATACAGTCTGTTCAGTTAGAGTCCGAGTCTATATGCGTTCTATAGTTACGACGAACTTTTTTCACCCGTTGTTGCCGGAATTTGAGGGTCTGAAAATCCGGATCGTCCGACACGTCACCGGTTGGCGGTATTGAGTTGCGGGTACTACTGCCGAACACGGTGCCCACGCCGCTGTCCGGGGTCCTAGCCGCATCCGGAGTAGGCCATAAACTAGTCTCAGTACTACAGCTACTTTCCAACTCGCTCTCGTTGGTTTCGTTCATCAGTCGTGCCACTGTTCTGTTGTAGCTAGCTGACGCAGACAGCCTTTCTAAGACGGGCGAGGTCGCGCGCTCTGCCGAGTCTTTGGGAGGCGGGGACTCGCTGGAATCTGATCTGTGTATACTGCGACCGTTCCGGCGGGTTCTTCTGAGGTTGAGCCTCATTCGTATCTCTGATGGGGGCTGGTCTGACGTCGCTGGTTCGGTCCGGAGGGAGTCGCCGAGAGAGTCACGCGATCCGTTTATAGGTGTGGGGATGATGCTGACGAGGTTGGTGGGAATGTTCTGGTTAGCATTTTGGGCTCTCGGCGAGATCGGCCTGCTGCCCATTGATTGGTCGTCGTCAGAGTCCACTTCGACTATCCGGAACAGCGCTGATGAACTCTGTCCCCTGTAACCTGAAATAGAAATGGTTTTAGAATGCGCTCGTTTCTAGTAGAAGGGCGGTGTATTGGATTACTGACAACTAACCTGTGCTCGTGCTAGGTACTGCTAAATTGTCGTCAAACGTTTCGAAATTGGCTAAATTATCACTATCGTCACGTACCATGGAGGATGTACCTGGAATAAAACAAAAGGGAGTGTAATGAATGTAAAAATAAATTCACGGTAGGACTGTCTGGAAGCACCCAAATATTATGAGCTACTTTACTCACCCCCATTACTCCTCGTATTAACTTTCCTATAGTTTGCACCCTTACTTTTCCGCTTCGCTGCCCGCGATAGATTCATGCGTCTTCTCAGAGGCCTGATAATCTGCAAAGAGAAACACATCTACTTTCAATAACAAAATACTTAAAACCAACCATTTGTACGAAATTTTATTTACGAAGACGTGCACGCCAAACCACGATCGTACAAAATTACATTCACGCAAATTCACCACGACAAAAATTGCGTTTAGTGGGCAAGCAAAAACCATCCAATCAAACTCACGTTTTATTTAACATAAAGTGACCAGCCCAGCTACAGCGAAAAGTTAAAGAACTCAAGGTTTGTTAACATTCAACATTCCTCCCTACTGACACGTTACGTGTCTGCAATCTTGACTTCAACGTTCTGATAAACGCATCTTTGTTAAATAAAGTACCTAATATTAGCACGAAAAGGGCTGTTATTTTACGCTATTTTGAAAGGAATAGCAATAGCATTGTCATTCCAATCCCGCGTATAAAATACGCAAAATTAAATAGGCATCTCTTGCAAAGGAGATCGAATCGCGCCAGCCACCGAGTCAGTTGCACCAATAGTGTCATTGAAACAACCATTTACTGTAAGCCCGATTGTCCTAAGCGTCTGCATGGATAATCAACTGTCACCTCTAAACGTGCACGCCTCCGCGAAATCGCACCTACCCTGCCCTCGCCGCGGTACAGCCACGAGGCGGGCTCGTCCGAGTCGGTGCGCTCGCTAGACGGGGCGGAGCCGCGCGCGCGGGCGGCGGGGCCGGCGGTGCGCGCGACTGGACGGCGGGGCGCGCGGCACGCACGCTTGCCCTTGCTGTGTGAGGATGTTATCGTCTTGCTCGACGACTTGGCTGTGGACGCGCGGGATTGCTTGCTACGTCTGCGGATTAGTTTGTAGATTAGATAAATAAATAATACATTTAGTTAAAGAAACGGACCGAATAACTATTTGCTTCTGGGTCACACAGTGTAGACGGCAATATTGTTAAATAGTTGTCCAGTCACTTTCTTTTATTAACAGCTTCAGTTGGCTGAAACCTGAGCTTAAATCGAACGAACTAAAGCTGCTGCAGCGCTATTCATAGCTGTCACAGAAGCCAAGTGATCGTCGATGAACTGTAACTTCCACACAACCTAAACACTTGTCTTGGTTCTAAACAAGGAGATTTGCTACTTGGTTCTTTTTTTCTCTGTAACCACATATGATATGGACTGGAGACGAGTATATACAGATATACACAGTAAATGTAGACCAATTTTAATAACAATTTAATAAATAATGGTCATGATAGAATGAGAGGATGTTGATGGAAAATATAAAACAAAGTGGGTTTAGTTACACCATTTATAACTCAAGAACGACTGGGCCGATATTTATGATCTTTGACTTTGCTTTAAAATTCTGTATCTAAGCGTTAATTAATAAGTTAAACGGCACTCATAACACAGACTGAGCCTAGTGTGGGTGCCAAGGACCAAACTACTGTAATTTGCTAGCAAAGAATAAACAGTTTTTTACTTTATTTGTCGGATTTGTCTTCGCAACGAATAACAGTGTAACTTGAGTAACAACATGAGAAACATTCACGATTTTTTTTTATTGATTCTGAGGCGCTACGAAGTAAGAGCCATTAGTAAAGACCCAAACGCCCACCGACCACCGTTAAAGAGCAGAGGCGCGTGTACCTGTGATAGTGACTGTGGTACAAAGACTTTTGGTACCTCAGCAGGCCGCGCTTCTGAGAGCGAAGGCTCTTTGGGTACCGCGAGGCCACCAGCCGCGCCATGCGGTTGGGGCAGCGCTGGCTGCGGGCGCCGTTCGCGTTGGCTGAAAAAAAGCAGTCTTTTACGAAAAGAATCACTAGAGTCCCTCCACGTTCTAGTCGGTTATTTTATACTCATGTACATACATACATACATAAACTCACGCCTGTATCCCAGAGGGCTAGGCAGAGACCAGGCACTGCCATTTGCCGCGATCCTGACAGATCAGTTTCGCTTCCTCAACATTAATTAGTCGTTGCATGCACGCACGCCGGTTTCGGGTACTTTTTATACCCATGTGATTCGCACTTGACACGGTTATAATAAGCTTTCCTAGTGTAGCCGTCAATGTTTTGGTTGAGGCACCGTTCGCGTTGGCTGGATAGAAAAGTGATATTTTGACTAAATGTCAATTTGTAGAACACATCTGGCTGGGCCTGAAGTCTATAGACCCGTTTTTACCGCTGCTCCGACTCTCCAAGGTTTGCTGGAAGAAATCTCTTACAGAGATAAGCTCGCCTTTGTAGATAAATGTTATTTCTTATGTGATGTCTGTTCAATTTTTCTTGTGCAATAAAGTATAGCAATAATAATAAAATGTACGAAATGCATGCAATTGCTCTATTGAATCCAAACCAGTGGCAAATCCTGGTCCCAATTCTGTTAGAGCATTATTGATTTTATTGACGTAAGCGCGCGCAGACACGAAGCGGCAATGAGATGCAATTTGCGCGTCCATGGAGTTTTCATTGTTTTTAATGCTTTAAGAGAAACAAAGTGAAGTGTTCTTTTTAGGGTTCCGTAGTGGACAAGGAACCCTTATAGTTTCGCCATGTCCGTCCATCTGTCTGTCTGTTTGTCCGTCCGCGGCTTAGCACAGAGACGGTAAGTACTAGAGAGCTGAAATGTGGTTTACATGTACATATTTATAACGCCGACAAAACGGTAAAACCACGAAAAAAGTTTTTTTAGGGTCCCGCCTAAATTAGGGATGCAATTTTTTTCTCACCTACACCATAGTGTGGGATGACGTTGGATTGGTCGTTGAAAAATATTGTAGGTGTAGGAAGACCATTTCTGATTTAGCGTTTCGTTTGCGAAATATTAAGCTTTAAAGCGCAATTTTTTGTCCGAGTAGTGCGTCGTCGTCGTCCCCTCTCCTGGCTAAACGGTTGATTGTTAGAAACGTGAAAAAATTCAGGGTATTAGCACATATAATGAACTTAAAAGGAAAACTATCACGGCTAAGCAGGCTTTACTAGTTAACGAGTAATAGGCAACCAACTTAGAAAAGTAAAATTTCGTACAAAATCCATTGAAAATGACTTCGATGAAGTTGTTAGTTCTGTAAAGCATATAAAGAAACCCTCTTTCTACGGAACCCTACATTGCGCGTGGGCCAACACGTACTCCGAAACTAAATCGGCTCGTTCATGTACCCCTCCGGGATACGGGCGTGAGTTAATGAATGTGTTGTCCTTTAGAATGAAAATGGAAGTCATCAAATAATCAGCAACTAAAATCTCGCGCCAAATAGCGCCAATAAATACTGGCTCTTAGGTTAAGAAATATCTGTGTAATTTTCATTTTTATGTACAATAAAGTGTTCTCTATCTATTGTAGTGACATTTATTACCATCCTATTGTAAATAACTATGTTGGTTCGAGAGCGACTTGCAAAGTTGCATGGCAAAGTTCATTGCGATCCGACATTTCGTTTGTAAATTGAAACCTAGCTTGGTTTTTATGGGCACCCGCTCAAGCCATGGCCACAAATAATTTTAGTGATAACACCTACATCTCTTGGGCGGCAGGGGCAAGAAGTCAACAACAATCTGATCGCTATCGGAGGACTCTGACGCGTTGCTGAGCACCGAACCACCGGAACTTGACCCGTCCAGCGAGTCGGTCTCCTCGGCGAGGCATTCCAACTCTCGCTGGACGAGCGAGTCGAAGAACGCCATCATGCGCGGGTCTTCGCTTGTCGACTGCTCCACGTAGTTGTGTGATATATACTGCGGAAAAAGTAAGTTTATTTTCCTCTACATGGTGAAGCCAATGAAAGTCGGAGTTGTCAATGGTCAATGTTTTCAATGTTTCACGATCATACTTTTTCAATCAATTCTTACTTTAATTGCTACCTTTGCTATCAGCCTTAGGGTCATTTTCTGAATTGAGAATTTCGCTGAGTAAATAGTTCACTGTAGTGCTGTCTCTTCGAATTTCTCAGAAAAGACGTTCCTTAGTATTTACTTAGTGAAATTCTCAATTCAGAAACCCGCCCCCAGTGTGTTATTTAAATTGCATAACATGCATATATCACCACCTTGCTTGATAAATTAGATGAAGAGCAAGGTAGGATACAAAGATCACATTGAACTAGTAATAGGGGTTAAAGTATGAAATTGCCGTTTTATTGCAATAGGTTCTTTGAATTGACATAGAATCTTCATGGTTTGAGGTTTTCGAATGAAACTTTTTTCAAATGGTTTCTATGATGTTCTTTTTTTAAAAAATGTGAAACATTTGAATATCGACTTTCAATTGTTTTTGTTATTCAATTTAGACAAGAAAGATGGATACTGCGAAAATTCGAGTGATTTTTGAATACGAGTTCCGACGCGGAACTAACGCGGCAGAAACAGCCCGCAATATCAATGCTGCGTTTGGAGAGGGGTCTACTAATGAACGCACCGTGCGATTTTGGTTTAAACGCTTTCGTGATGGAAATTTTGACTTAAAGAACGAGCCACGAGGAAGACCGCCCACACAGGTGAATAACGATGAATTAAGAGAGATAGTGGAAGCCGACCCTAGTCAAACTACCCAGGAATTAGCGGCATGGTTTAACGTTACCTTACCCACAATATTGACTCACTGCGTCAAATCAATAAAAATAAAAAATACGAAAAATGGGTGCCTCATAATCACTCGAATTTTCGCAGTATCCATCTTTCTTGTCTAAATTGAAAAACAAAAACAATTGAAAGTCGATATTCAAATGTTTCAAATTTTTTAAAAAAAGAACATCATAGAAATCATTTGAAAAAAGTTTCATTCGAAAACCTCAAACCATGAAGATTCTATGTCAATTCAAAGAACCTATTGCAATAAAACGGCAATTTCATACTTTAACCCCTAATATAAAGTAGGCCGCTTCTGCCCAAAGCATTATCAACGATAGTAAGACTTATCGTGTAGAAATAGGGTCGAGTTTCGTCAGTTACCTGTCCACTGTGGTGCACCAAAGAGACATAATCCTCGTGGCTGTAGATTTCCCTCGGGTTGTCAGACCCCTGAGCCTCCTCTAGCAAATCACCGCGCATTTGCGGGTACTCCAACGCCGACCAAACCTGGCGGAAACATATTTTAAATCAGATCTTATTCTTTGGACTGTACCACAAGCTCATCTTCCGTGCAAGAATTTCACAAACTGAAAGAAAACTTAGCAATAAATCTTTTCTGGCAGATCCATTTAAAGCACCGTAAGGTTCAGTTTCACAAGACAGTGTTTACCTTGATAATCTTCTCGACGCCCGAAGACGCTACGAGGCAATAGTGCGGATTGTAGCGTACTTGATTCACGATTGATCTGTGTCCGTAGAGAATTATGTGCGGTGACTCCACTAGAGTTTCTGTGAATGTAATACGAAATGATGGACTAGGTATGGTAGAAACTTTGCCTAAGTCGTTTTATTTGACGTTCGAACTAGTTATGGGGGTGTGGTTGATGGATGTGCGATGTCAACGCCACCTAGCGCCCATTTTCCAAGACCAGATAGTCGGTATTTGTAGTATTAAAAATTATACAACTAACACTTAAAATTGAGATTAACATTTAAATGTTATGTTTTATACTAAAATATAAAACCAAAGGTAAGTTTTCAGATACCTACTAAAAACGTGGAAACTTTTTAAAAGTTCCGATTTACGGAGTGACATCTGCATTCTTTCAGCGATTAAAATTTCAAGTATAGTAATAATAACATTCACATGGCAATCACTTCAATTAACACCCTGTGGGAAACGGCGCAGGAGGTCGAAGCTGGCGGGGCGAAGCCCTCCATATTCGGTGGCTGGATTTGGAATAGCTACCCTTTCAAATGTGAATCTGTTGAGTCGACACTTACACCCCTTCTGGGTTATGTGAGAGTAACCCCCGGTTTCTCGTACACTAACAAGCTGTTAATCTACTGTTAACAGCTGTCAGTGGTTTTTTTTGTATGCACTTTGGTCAATTGACAGCTGTTAACAGTAGATTAACAGCTTGTTAGTGTACGAGAAACCGGGGGTTACTCTCACATAACCCAGAAGGGGTGTAAGTGTCGACTCAACAGATTCACATTTGAAAGGGTAGCTATTCCTCAGTTTCTCGTACACTAACAGCGTGTTAGTGTACGAGAAACTGAGGGTAAGTTATTTTAAAACTCACCATTATTATCCTCGCTAAACGCCGGAATCTTCCACATGTACAGATTGAAGTCGTCGGAGCCCGACATGACGTATTGGTCTCCCTCGCCGGCGAAGCAGCAACTCTTCATCGTGCACGAATTGTAGTAGTCCTGGTGATAGCGATGGGTGATAATTACAATATAATTCGAATAACCCAATTTAAGATAACTATGAAACTAATCATAGGTAGACTAACAGCCTGATGGTCAAACGATTTGGCGAGGTCGGCAGAGCGCTCATAGATGCGGATGGCAAGAGACCGCAAAAGATGGTGGCGTTACTGGGAATAGGCTTTGATAGAGGTTCGTTGATAATAAATAATAATAATGAAATATTATAATCTGCAGAGCATTTTGCGTACCAACCCACTGCGTTTGAAACCCGCAATAGTTAAATAATTTGCTTAATGCGTGCGCGCAATTGAAAAAATCCCGCCCTTGCCGCAGGCCCACAGCGTAGATATCCACGCACAAGGCATGAAGAAATTTCGTAAAGCTGATAAGTGGAGGGGGGAACCTCAGTTCGAGTTATTGTACTGTGTTTATAGTCGCTTTTATTGTTTTTTTTTGTGTTAGTTTTTGTTTTTGTTTCTTGTTATTTTTATTGTGTTATTTTATTTTATTTTGTGTAGTTATGAATTGTTTATTAAATGACAACTTCAATTTTTATACAACGCCAACATGTATCATGCGAGCGAGAGGCGAATAGTTTTCCAACAACAACCCATAATACAGAATACTCAAGTTTGAGCACCAGGCACTAAAGTGTATTGTATTCTATTGTATTGCACAACTTTCTTCGAGTGCCCGCGTCCTCATACCTGATGGTAGAACCCGGCGACGGACTGAGGCGCGCGCGTGCTGTCGGGCCGTGGCCCGGTAATTGGCAATACAATAGAATACAATACGTATTGTATTCTATTTGTATTGCACAACTTTCTTCGAGTGCCCGCGTCATACCTGATGGTAGAACTCGGCGACGGGCTCGGGCGCGTGCGTGGCGTATAGGACGGGCGACAGGCGCCGGCGCAGCGCCAGCACGTGCGTGCCCGCAGCGTTGAACCGGACGCTCATGCTGTTCTGACTGGGCCCGCCGTTGGCTGCGTACCGCACTGCCGCGCTGCGAGCGGAAACGTTCTCCACTTTTATTTATCGAATGAAAACGATGTTGAACGAAACGAAGATGTTTCGTGTGTAATAAAGTATAATTAGATTAAAAATAACACAAATAATTGTGCAATACAGCTACAAGTCAGGAAAATCTTGCATAGATATAATCTATATTTAATTGGCAATTTAACGACTCAAATCTTGAACTCATAATGAAAAGAAAACGCCACTGGTATATGATATACATATTTAAATGTAAAAGCAGCGGCGTTTTATATTCTTTATCGGTACATAACAATGTATTTTTAATCACGCTTATGCTGTTCTGATCGGGCCCGCCACTGCACTGGGAGCTTAACGCTATGCCGCGATGCAAGAGGGTACATTCTTTATTTTTATGTACCGGAGGAAAACGAAAATGTTTCGTGTGCAATAAAGTACATACATACATACATAAACTCACGCCTGTATACCAGAGGAGTAGGCAGAGACCAGGGGCTGCCACTTGCCACGAAAGTAAAATTAGATTAAATTAAAAAAAGAATTGTACAATACAGTTACCAGTTAGGAAAAGACCAGCGCCATCGCCCTGCTGACTGGCCCATTTTCAGGGTTCCGTAGTCGAAGGAACCCTTATAGTTTCGCCATGTACGTCCGTCTGTATGTCTGTCTGTCCGCGGCCTAGCTCAGAGACGATCAGTACAAGAAAGCTGAAATTTGGCATAGACATAATACATATTAATCACTCCGACAAAACGGTAGAATAAAATTCCCCCTCCCCTTTCTGGCAAAACGGTTGATTGTAGCAACTCAAAAGGAAAATTATCGCGGCTAAGTAGGATTTACAAGTTAACGAGTAATAGGCGACCAACTTATAAAAGGAAAACTTCGTACAAAATCAACGTAAAAAATAACGGGTTAGTCCATCTAGTTATATTATTAGATATACAATATAACAGAATGGCGAAAAGAGTGCTATTTTTTAATATTGCTCAATATAACTTAGTGCATTCGAAAAAAATAATAAAGGTTTGTCCATGTAGTTATACCTACATATAAACAGCTATAAATTAAACAACAAAATCTATATTCAATGGAGTTCTACTAATAGTATAACTAATAATAACTACATGGACTAATCCAAAATAACGTTGATGAAGTTCGGATGTCCCAAAAATAAACACAGTAAGGGACATTTCTTTTTCAAAACCGAGATATTTCTACTATTGGTTACTGGAACCATCATCATCATCATCATCTCACTAGTAACCAATAAGGATATTTCTCATTTTTCAATAGAAATGTCCCTGTGTTTATTTTTGGGACAGCAGAGTTGTTATTCTGTAAAGCAGATAAAACCCCCTCTTTCTGCGGAACCCTACCCTGCGTACACACAAGTGCGTATCGGGCCATGGCCCGGTACTTGGCCGGTTTTTGAAAACTATGGTTTTCTAAGGGTACATTTATGCTAATACGTGTTCTGTGGTTTATTAATGTTATTATGTACTGTGTAATGTTTGTATGTTGGTTTGTTTGTATGCGGTAGCCCAGTGGGTAGAACAATGGACTCGGAAGCGAAAGACCCAGGTTCGATTCCCAGTGCAGGCATGTACCTATGACTTTATTTATTTTCAAATTACGTAAATCTGCGAAATTGTAGTAGAAATACCACACGCTAACGGAATGTTTGTAGGTTCTCAAATAAATTCCATTGTTATTTTAAAGAACATTTAAATGCCGTTATTGAAGGCTCGTCACAGACCATCGAAAATGGTCGTCTCGACCACTACGACCTAAAACACACCCTAACATTCCGGAAACAAAGCTCAAAACTCACTGTTTCGGCGAGCGCAGGTCCCACAGAGCCACGCCGTCGCGTGCATTGGCGGACACGACCATCCCGACCTGCTGCGGGTGGAACATGACGCCGTGGAACGCTTTGCGGCTGCGCGAAATCACCAAAGACTCTGTAAATTAAAGCTTGACTTTAAAGAAGAACGCACCTATCCGCATGGAATGATGGAACGAATCGACCGCACTGAAGTCATTGGGAGCCATCCTTTCAAATTCCGAATAATTCGGAAATTATAGTCAATAATACTATAATTATTATAGTACTATTATAATTATAACAACACTATAATACTATAATTATTATAATCCTATAATTACTATAGTATTGCCCATAGGATTTCATAAAATGAATGCCAAAATTCGCATCTTTCGGCTCATTTGACGCGCTCGGCTCGTTTAGGTGCGCGTTCACCTTTAAAGATGGCGGCGGCTATACGGAGCTGATTGAGGGTGGTGAGTCCTTAGTTTCTTATTAATTACTAGCTGACCTGCCAAACGTTGTTTTGCCATATTAATTACGACCTATTCTCAGACCTAGGAAATATAAACAAAAAAATTCATACAAATCGGTGAAGCCGTTTCGATAACAAACACTGTGACACGTCATTTTTATATATTAGATTTTACGTATGCTACACATCAAGTCAAAATATTAAAGATATGTCATCAATCCGAACACTGAGATGTGGGCCCTATTGTATGCTATGCATACACACATTATAGTTCATAGTACATAATTGGCACATTGGCACGCCATTTGTCCAATTTATTTTAATTGTTTTTCACCATACTGTTTCAGTTTTTGTGCATATTTTAAGGTTTATGTGTGTATTTGTAGTACTTACAAATAAAGTTTCTATCTTTCTATCAATCCACTCAAGTAACTGACGCATTCAGAAAATTCACGCAGCAAACGAGGAAGTAACCGAATGTATTGAAGAATTCTCTTTCCTTTTCCCCGTCTACCCCGTTTATGGGTAACTGGCAGTGCCTGCGACTACGTTCGCGTGGTAAACGGATTAATCTATAACCTGTGTCCACCCTGAAGATCCATTCTAAATAATGGTGAAAGATTTTTTTAAATCAGATAAGTATTTTCGGAGATCACCATTTGCGTGCCCACCGCCGATTGGCAGTTTCACGCGATGAGGTATTTGAACACCTCACACACTCAAGCTTTTTTAGCATAGATTAAGACAAAACTCACCATGCACTGACTGTCTCGTATCGAACAGCAGGAGCCGTCCGTCATTGCCGGCGGTGGCGATCACACGCTCATTGAAAGGGTCGATGCTGAGGCCGCACACCGCGCGCTGATGCTGGAGCACCTCCAGTGGGCACCGGCTTTCCAGGTCGTGGACTATCACCTATGTCGGAAATACAACTTTATGGTGAGGAGAATAGGGGAATAACCTGTTTTGCAGGACTTCTAGCGGGGACCTAAGTCGGAAATACAACTTTATGGCGAGGAGAATAGGGGACTAAGCTGTTTTGCAGGACTTCTAGCGGGGACCTAAGTCGGAAATACAACTTTATGGCGAGGAGAATAGGGGACTAAGCTGTTTTGCAGGACTTCTAGCGGGGACCTAAGTCGGAAATACAACTTTATAGCGAGGAGAATAGGGGACTAAGCTGTTTTGCAGGACTTCTAGCGGGGACCTAAGTCGGAAATACAACTTTATGGCGAGGAGAATAGGGGACTAAGCTGTTTTGCAGGACTTCTAGCGGGGTCCGGCTATCTAGGTCGTGTACTATCACCTAAATCGGAAATACAACTTTATGGATTGGAGAATAGAGGTGTCACTGAATGGTTAGTCGGCTTGTCTTGCTTGAATGCATGGTAATTTCCTTGGGCATGCCGAGTGAAAATCACTGACAAAACCCAAACAATTTGTGGAAGTGCTAGATTTTGTCAACCGTAAATATTAGGTAGTATGCTCAAATTCAGAAACAATTGAGAATTTCACTAAGTAAATACTCAAGTAACGTTCTGTCACGCTCTTTTCTGGGAAATTCGAATTCTCAATTCAGAAACTGGCCCTTAATTTGTGATAACTCTGATAAGGAAAGATATTTATTAAATATTTAATTTCATTCAGCGTTTGTCTACATGAAAGCAAACCAATGGTAGAAATAATTGAAATATGGTAATCAATAAAGTCTATCGTTTTGTTTGCTCGTCCTAGGTCGTTCATTCATCTCATTAAAGTCAAGAAATTGTTGGTAGGGGTTGATATTTTTTCGTTTAATAGAATTTCGAAAATTTGTTGGTTTACACCCAGACATATATTTATATGTGTATATACATTGGCTATGTTTTCGCATAACTCCTTTAAATCTGAACCGATTTCCACATTTCTTTTTCTGTTCGAATAGATATAACGTCCCATTGGCCCCATTAATTTGTTGAAGATCTGATGAAGACTTTCCGAGATGGAGAACGGAACTCTTCAATGGACAGCAGTAAATAAGGCCTCCTTTAGTATTATCAGTATGTTTCATAAAATAGCGTAAAAGTAGTCC
The DNA here is from genome assembly GCA_963969515.1 of Yponomeuta evonymella. NCBI lineage: Eukaryota > Metazoa > Arthropoda > Insecta > Lepidoptera > Yponomeutidae > Yponomeuta > Yponomeuta evonymella. The sequence goes on from OZ018362.1 coordinate 5,718,375, forward strand.
CAAGATGTTTTGGTAAAGACTTTTGGAGATGGAAATTGAGAACGTCAAATTTTAAAGCTACGAATTAAGTAGGGTAAATTATGGTTATAAGGGACTCGTATATTTTTCTCCCGCACCCCCACTAAAAATTGGAAAATAAAAAATAAAAACCGACTTCGAAAGACGAAACAATGATTTAAATAATTAGGAGTATTTATACATGTAGGTATTGTAGAAGTATAATTTGTAGTTGGTGCCCAGTTTCATGACCAGCATATATATTTTGGGGACCGACTCCAAATTATACTTCTAGAATACCTACATGTATCATCATCATCATCATTCAGCCACAAGAAGTCCACTGCTGGACATAGGCCTCCTCCATGGATTTCCAAAAAGACCTGTTGGAAGCGGCCTGCATCCAGCGCTTTCCTGCCACTTGGATGAGGTCATCTGTCCATCTTGTGGCTGGTCGTCCTACGCAGCGCTTGCCGATATGTGGTCTCCATTCGAGAACTTTTTGGCCCCATCGGCCATCACTTCTGCGTGCTATGTGCCCCGCCCACTGAAACTTCAACTTACTAATCCGCTGGGCTATGTCGACGACTTTCGTTCGTCTACGGATCTCATCATTTCTGATTCGATCTCGTAGAGAAATTCCGAGCATAGCCCTTTTCATAGCTCGTTGCGTGACCTTGAGCTTTCTTATGAGGCCCATAGTGAGACGTTTCAGTGCTATAAGTTCTCTAGTTCACTGGTTGTAGCTCTAGTGCTATTTTATTGAGCGCTCACGACGCAACCTTCACTTTTCTTCTATCTTGAGGCTTACTTGCCGCTGTATTGATTTGTTTTTTATATTTCATGGTTTAGATTCCACCGGAGTACATTTCTAACAGCATGATTGAATTGTTTTGGTAAATTTTACAACAGCATCTTCGGCTCATCGCCTGATTCCAGAGGTACATTGAGGTGTAGCCTTGACTTAACCAGTTCTCGAAACGATTCCCAATCTGTATGGTTGTTATATAATTATGCTGGGCTCGTTTGGTATAATACAGTGGCGCTAGCGGTGAGTATGACTGATTCATGATTAGTAGAGCAATCAAGGCAGGATTTTATAGAGAACTGAAGTCTATCAAGTACTTTTGTTATGTAAGAGCCTATTAAATCGGGCTTTTTGTTAGAGTCGCTTGGCTAATGTGTAGGTTCAGGAGTTGATAGAGAAGCCAGTTTATTTATAGTCATACAACACGGAAGTTTTCAACCGCGGGTGCTTATAAGTCTGGAATCCCAGTTCGCGTTTCGCGTTCCAGTCCCCACCTACTATAAATCGTTCACCGAGGCATCTGAAGTATTATGTAAGCATTGCCTCTTTTATGGCACGTCGAGGGGGGCCGTAGATTGAAGACACATTGAGGTTTTCATTTCGTTGTCATACACGAATGTCGGTAGGTTGATTAGCGAGCGCGATTGAAGATGGAGTTGGACAACGTACGGATGGACGAACGAAGACGGACAACGACTTCAAACCGACAGGGCGACAGTTTTCAGCTCAATATGAATGTCCCAGTAGTGGGGATAAGGTTGCCAGTGCAACTAACGAAAATTAACATTTAACCACAAGGATCTATATTGTACCACAGAGATCTATATTAGGCTCTCTGTTGTTCATCTTGTATAGCACCAACATAATTTCCAGTATCAAGAGCAGCAACTGTCATCTTTATGCTGATGATACACAGCTGTCGTATCTACCATACCATCAGATACAGCTTTAGCAGCCGGTTTGATCAACAGGGACCCCGATAGCATAGCGGCATGGTCCAATAGGAGCTTATATTCTTTTTGCTGCACTAACCCGTGCTGAGGACATTTTTAAAAACCTATCTAGAGGCTAAAAATTCCACCCATGCCGGGACTTGAACCCGCGACCTCTGGCTAACCGTGCCAGCGCTCTCCCAACTGAGCTAATGGGCAAGTGCAGGCATCAGCGAAATTTCGAGCCTCTTTACAAACATGTCTGTTTTACGTACAGGCAGCGACATCTGGCCGAATAGGAGCTGTCTGGTGCTGAACTCTAGTAAGTCCAAGTACAGGGTGCTTGACACTAAAGGTTAAATCCATAATACAGTGCAAACTCTTGCAGTCAATAATATAGCTATCAAGGGTAAACCAGTGGAGAGGCAGAGGCAAAAAAATCTTGTTGTGCTGATGGACAGTGAGTTGCAATTTAAAAATCATACAAAGCTGCGTATCGACTTCGCGCGGCAAACCATCGAACATTGGCTCGCGCGGCAGCCGCGCACTATGGATACTGTGCCACCGCGCGCAGCAACTCGAACATTGGCGCGCACGAACGTGTCGCGCGACGAACCAGTTCATGTCGGTTTTTGTCGGCGCGGCAAAGGAGTGTCAGTGCGTTTTGCGCGCGAAGTTGGGACGGATCTCTGTATTTTTAGTTGAAGCGTGCGGCAGAAACATGGACAACGACAAGTGTCGTACTTGAATTAATTACATTCTATTCATATAACGGGTGTTAAAAGACCGCAGCCGGATCGGGAAACCACGCATTCCCTATACCATACCGAACATTTTTTCCCAAGAAACCATAGTTGGGAAATCAACGGTTTACGAGATATTGAGGTGCAAAGTCGAAACTTTTTTTTACTTTTTTTTGCAGAAATGGAAGTAGAATCGTATGAACAATATTTCTTCCATAGAAACTACATGTGAATTATGAATATTTCAAAACAAAAATCGATTTTGAAATTTCGCCGCGCAATCTATTCGCTACCACTTCAAACGTCGCATCCATCCATCACACAAACATAGCTACGCAACTATCGCGCGCGGCGCGGCGCTATCAGGTGTTTTGTTTGAGGTCAGCCGCGGTCGCGCGCGCCACTGGGGTTCCTTGACCCTGGCCGACCGGACACTCACGCAAGTAGGTGGGTAGAGTCCGCGAAACGCTAGGATAACCCATTTTGTTCGATTGACGCACGTATCACGTGCGTAGTAAGAGCTACCAATGTATTTTACATTACGCCCATATCCGTGTGCACCTCGCTCGGGGTACGAAGTCATCAAATCGGGAATAATAATAATGCTACAGGTTTACAAACGACCACGGTGTTTGCCAATTCTGCCATCATTTTGGTTTTGTGATGTCAGGTGAATCGGGTTCATACAGAAACATTAAGCTTGTAAAATTTCCAAACTTACACCATTGTATTCGTCCATTTAACGAGAGGACATACTTAATGTTACTACGAATACCTACCACCATTGAATTTTAAAATTCAATGCTACCAAAAACAATTACATTAATCAAGCAAGAATACTCGGACCGAGGTATCAAACCGAACATGGTTCCGTTGAATGGCAGCTTGTGTTTGATAAACAAACCACACACGCCGGCCGCTGCCTGCCGGCGGTGCGACGCTGCCGACGGTAGAGCGCGCTCCAGAAAGTACCTATCTACCACATACGCGCCGCTGCTGCAGACGGCGGAGCGAGCTGCAGACGGCGGGGCGCGCTCAACAAAGTAACTACCATCCACACACGCGCCGCTGCTGCCGGCCGGCGGCGGCGCTGCAGACGGCGTTGCGCTGCAGAGGGAGCGGCGCTGCAGACGGCGCCGCGCTGCGGACGGCGCGGCGCTACAGACGGCGCCGCGCTGCAGACGGTGGAGCGCGGTCCACAAAGTACTTACCTACCACACACGCGCCGCTGCTGCCGGCCGGCGGCGCAGCGCTGCAGACGGCGTGGCGCTGCAGACGGAGCGGCGCTGCAGACGGCGCCGCGCTGCAGACGGCGCGGCGCTGCAGACGGCGGAGCGCGCTCCACAAAGTACTTACCTATCACACACGCGCCGCTGCTGCAGACGGCGGAGCGAGCTGCAGACGGCGGAGTGCGCTCCACAAAGTAACTACCTACCACATACGCGCCGCTGCTGCAGACGGCGGAGTGCGCTCCACAAAGTAACTACCTACCACACACGCGCCGCTGCTGCAGACGGCGGAGCGAGCTGCAGACGGCGGAGTGCGCTCCACAAAGTAACTACCTACCACACACGCGCCGCTGCTGCAGACGGCGGAGCGAGCTGCAGACGGCGGAGTGCGCTCCACAAAGTAACTACCTACCACACACGCGCCGCTGCTGCAGACAACGGAGCGCGCTGCAGACGGCGGGGCGCGCTCAACAAAGTACCTACCTACCTACCACACACGCGCCGCTGCTGTCGACCGGCGGCGCGGCGCTGCAGACGGCGTGGCGCTGCAAACGGCGTGGCGCTGCAGACGGAGCGGCGCTGCAGACGGCGCGGCGCTGCAGACGGTGGAGCGCGTTCCACAGAGTACCTACCTACCACACACGCGCCGCTGCTGCAGACGGCGGAGCGCGCTGCACACCATGGTTTAGCGGCGGTGGCAACAAGAAACAGCCGCTGCCGCCGCGCAGCAATACCTATTTTGCCTAATATCGTTGACCTAACTAGATTCTTGTTATAAAAAACCCGGCAAGTGCTAGGTGGACTCGCGCACTGTGGGTTCCGTACTAACATACAATATCTAACCTGTGCTAATATTTAAAAAACCAGCCAAGTGCGAGTCGCACTCGCGCATTGAGGGTTCCGTACCTAATCTGTGGTATGCCATTATGACCGTTTCTTCTTTCTGCTCGCATCTTTCTATCATAAGAACGGTCATAAGCCCTGTATGACCGATCTTACGATAGAGCAAAAAGAAGAAACTACTGTTTTATTTGTATGGTGACCCCTTAATTTTTAATATTTTTTACACTTTATTATTTAGATAGATAAATCATTTATTTACATAAGACACACACACGTATACAAAGCATTAACATAGCACAAAACAAAAGCACACATGATTTCACATGAAGAGCAAAAGCATTTAGATTTGAAATACACGGTACGGTAATGTACCAATTGGTGAAAAGAGTGGCAACGCAGGTGTGGCTAATGTAAATGGTAAATGTATTTGTTAGGTAATCCGCCATACCACACACACAAGCCTGTGAAAATTTTGACCGGCTAAGAGACCCCCACACTAGTGTTTTTCGAACGTAGTCGTTGTGTCGACGCGACGCCGGCGCTAGCCGTCTACCGAACGTGGGTTTACGCAGTGCAGAGGTCGCGTTACCGCGGCGCCAACGCAACGTTTTTTGCGAACAAGTACAATCCACAACGCGATCCCCTCGCCCCGTGCCTAAAAGCGGGACACGAATACGAAAACTCTACAGAGGATCTCCCCAATATTTACGGTCATGTTTCCTTTTTCCTAAATTATCAGTAATGTCAACAGCAGCAGTAATTCTTCGTCGGAATCTATCTTCACACTGATTGTAGGCGACAGGCGCCGCGCCAACGCGACGCCTGCGCTGCGTAAACCTGCGTTCGGTAGACGGCCAGCACCGGCGTCGCGTCGCCGCGGCGTCGACGTTACGTCGACGCTGTGCGGACGCTGGCACGACGACGACGCTCGAAAAACGCTAGTGTGGAGGGTCTCTCACTATTATGGTTCCAGTGATAAGTTAGGACATACAAAGAGACAGAAAAACACGAACAGACAGCGGAGGCAGAATGATAGGGTCCCGTTTATAGGAATATCCCTCTAATAGGAACCCTAAAAACACTGCAAGCTTGTCACAAGCGGAGGCGCGGGCGACTCAAACGAAAACACACGCCGCCTGCCTATCAAAGGGCGCCGACGATCCGTTCAAGGCCGCAATACCACGTGGTATCGCCGTATCGTTCAGGGTACGAATAAAGGTTGTTACACACCCGTTATGTACAAGCTAAAAGGAATGACATCGTTTCTTAATTTAATGTTTTCTTTCGTTTGATTAAATGCCCGTAATCAATCTAATCTGGTTATGAAAACCACGGAGGAGGCCTGTGTCCTGCAGTGGGCGTCAAATGGCTGATGATGATGATGATGAATCTAATCTAGCGCCATCAATAAAAAAGTAACAATTTCTTGTACACACCTAAGTTTTTGCAAAAGTGGTTACAAAAAAATCTAGTCAGTATGTAGCGATTTTTAGAACCTAGGTTACTGCCAAGAACTTTTAACCGGGATTGTTTTAGATACCTAGACCTGCGTTCTTGGCCCTATGTTCTAGATCCTAGGTCTTTTAATCCCTGCTACCCGGATTTTCGGAAACCCACTTTTTGCCAAAATGGACTCGTCCTCTACCGATCTCAACATTGGAGTTCCATATTTTACCCACGACTTAACAAATTAAAATTAGATTTCCATGGGATGAGATGGAAAACATACTATCAGAAGTGCGGTATTTTTTACTTATTTTTTTTTTTAACATGAAATTCGCTTATTAAAATCACAAAATTACTAGTAATTGATTTTTTTAAAAAGAAAAGGGGAATGCAGAGGCACCAACCCCGTGACACATTTTGTATAAACCCACTTTCAAAAGACTTTATGCTCAATGAAAATACCAAGATGTCTGATGTGAGGGACTTAAGCGCCCTTTTACATTTGGCAGCCATTTCGCTCGTACACTCTAACATTTTTATTGCAAAAGGATTAAGCATTTGAAAATGTGTTCTGATAACTTTGAACAACATAAAATCACGGATATTTTAAGCGTATTGTAATTTTCTTATTCCTACTTTTGATAGGTAAAAAGGGGTGTTGAAAACTACAAACTTCAAATGTCTTATTATTCTTTTCAAACTAAGTGTATGAAAATTGCAATACATCTAAAATGTCAGTGATTTTAATTTTGTTGAAAGTTATCAGAGTACATTTTATCAAATGCCTATTAGTTATTTTGCCATTATTGAACATGATAGAAAGTGCGAGCAAGAGGGCTGCCAAATGTAAGCGGGTTCTTCAATTTGTTCGAGCTTGGTAGTCATCCTGTGGAATGTAAAACTTTTGAAAGAAATTTCAAGGTTTCGACAGTTGCATGCACAACATTCCCTATAAGCCCTACTGCCATCAATCATAATTACTAGGAGGGTTCGATAAGTAATGAGAATGAATAAGATGCAATTATTTTATTTGTCGACAAAGTCACCTTTTAGTTGTATACACTTAGCATATCTTTTCTCCATTTTCGATTACTCGTTGCAACAGAACGCAAGTAAGAACCTTCTATGATTTAAAAAACAAAAGAGCATCAAACTTTTTTTATTTTTTTATGTCGACAAATAAGTGGGCTATGCCTGCCAGTATTTTCTTTTATTCTATCCAAGAAGTTTATACCTCATTCTCACTACTTATTGAACACCCCTCGTATGTTCATTTGTAAAGCATAAAACACACCAACGCAGTGGCGGTGGCGGTGGTGTTCCACACAAAATACTACTGCTTTAAATTATTTATGTATGGACCGCCATCGCCACCGCCACCGCGTTTTTTTGTGTCATCCTTAATACCTGCGCTTGGTCGTAGGAGGTTCGTTATTTTTATCAAATCGTATTACAAAAGAAAATATTATGTTTTTTTACAATGGTGGCGCGGCGCTAGTGTCTTAGTTAAGCTAAGAAAAAAAAGAGCTCGCGGGTTCAAATAGTTAAATTAACCTTGTAATTCCTCCATTAAATACCTACTTTAGTAAAAGTAAGTTCCCAAAAGTTAGGGAATCTTGCTGAAATTGAGAGTCAGATTCACAAACTAAAATAATAAACGAAACTTTTCTACCAACTTCAAGTAGGTACTTTTCTAGGTTTGAAGGAAAGTCTGTCACAGTGTGATGGGACCTTTATAAGGAACGAAAGTTTGTTTGACTCACTCTCTTCAATGAAGTTCAATCACTGCAATTTCTTTCCTTTAGTCCAGTTTCTCGCGTCATCGGATGCGCATGCACATTACCTACGTATCGCTTCGCTTGTCGCGGTTTTTTTAATTGTGTACTGTGTTCTTTGTGATAGTAAACTACAATGCCTCATCAATACAGTGCTAGGGAGTATCTGGATATGATATTCTGCTACGGCATATTAGAGGGAAATGCAGCTGAGGATCTGCGTCTGTACGGCCTCAGATACCCCAACGCTCATCAGCCAACGGAGTCCAGGGTGATTCTACAAGCTGTTTATCGAGTCTTGGAAAATCGGCCGGTCGTGCCCGTTGCAGAAGGCGGCGGTCGTCAAATACGTCCTGCAGCTGAACAGGCAATTCTCGCTCTGGTGGAAGAGAACCAGCGCTTGGGCGTCCGGACGGCGGCGCGCGTGCTGCGCCGGCGGCACGGTCATCGTGCGCGACATCGGGTGTCTTACGTCACAGTGTGGAAGGTTCTGAAGAAGGATAGACAGCGGCCCTATAAAATCCACAAGGTGCAAGCGCTCGTGCCAGGCGATGCAGAACGCCGTATGGCGTATTGCAGGTGGTTGCTGCAGCACAATAAAAATGACCCGGCTTTTGTGCTAAATGTTATTTTCACGGATGAAAGCACCTTCACAAACAACGGTATGTGGAATCGGAGAAACGCCCATTGGTGGGGTTCCGAGAACCCATTCCAGATACAGGAGACAGGGTTCCAGACAAGGTGGAAGTGGAATGTGTGGGCCGGTATCATTGGTGAAAAAATTCTGGGCCCCGTATTTTTGCCGCCCAGATTGAATGGTGCTGCCTTCTTGGAGCTGCTCAACGGCTACGTAGCAAATTGTCTCGATGAAATGCCCCTGGCTCGGTTGCAGCAAACATGGTTCCAGCACGACGGCGCGCCACCACACTGCACGCTGCTGGTGCGGCAGCGGCTAAATGAGCTGTTCAACCGTCGCTGGATCGGCCGCCATGGTCTTCACACTTGGCCAGCACGTTCACCCGACGTAACCCCATTGGACTTTTTTTATGGGGTTATGTTAAAGAGCGAGTGTTTGACCGGCCCTGTGAGACCGCTGAGGACATGAGGGGAAAAGATTGTCGCGGTTTTCGACGACCTGAAGCGAGCATCAGTACGGGAAGGGCTGTTACAGCTGGTTCACCGGCAAAAGTTACACCGGGCGCGCGTTTGCCTTCAAGTAGACGGTCGCCAGTTCGAGCCGTATCTTGTCCGTGCTGAGCGGCCCCTTCCCGACGAAGACACAGACGTCGAGTATGTAAGTAGGCACCTAGATATTATTTATACCTACTCAAATGTGCTTTAGAAAATCTTCACGTTTCAAATTTACACCTCAAACTACACCACACACATCTTGCCGGGTGTCGCTGCCCACTACTACAGCGACGACTTTGCAGGCCAACTGTGGTGGCTGTGGGTACGGTCAGCGACCTGTTAGGATAGCCCATAATAGTTCTTATCGCACAGGCATAAGTGTGTCAATCGAACAAAAAGTGGTATCCTAGCGTATCGCTGACTACCAAGGTCGTTGTGTACCTACATTCTTGTTATAAAAACGTGTAGTAAACGAGTGCAGGTGCGGCCACGGCCCGGACGATCGAATTGAGACGAGTGAGTGAGTAAGTGAGACCGAATCGAGCTCGCGGTCGTCGTTACCTACGTCGTCGGCACCCCCGCCCCGCCCGCCACTCTGTGTGTCGTTCAATTGCATGCGTTTCATTGCGCGCTAGTAAAAAGTATTTATTTTGATACCTAAAAAATAAAAATTATTTCCCAGCGGTATTTTTTGGTTAAATTATATTAATTTGTTGTCAGATATGCATACGTTACGGCTCCGGCGGCTGTCCTTTAACACCCTGTATATTTTTCTCATCCACCAACGAACTTTTCGCTTCGGTCTCTTGAGAATAAGATGATAAATATAATGATAAAACCAGCAGCTGCACGTTGTCGACGTACAACGTCCATAGTTGCCGCGCACTAAATGAACACCCACCCGATTGATGGATCGAATGCCGCGCGCGGCAGCCTCGCTACCAGCGACTTGTGGGCTAAAAATGGCTCGCGAGCCAAAACATAGGTTTGCCGCGGTCGAACAATGCGCGCACGACGGCCGCGCGAAGTCGATACGCAGCTTTAGAAATGTAGCAGTGATTGCTTCTACCAGCTTAAAGTTTTATATAATATATGCGATTAACTTAGCACTGATTTGTGTGATAGGCTAAGTGAATTGTTGATATTATCTAGATTGAACTACTGCTCTGTTGTCTATGGTGGTTCTACACTAGAAGATGCAACAAAACCAAGAAACTGAATGAAGATGACAGTAAACAGAGCCAGTTAAAATAAAACTACAAAAACACTTACAATATCATCATTGCCACCAGAGAACACTTTCTGGTTGTCACTAGTGATGCCCAAACAGAAGATGTTGGACTGGTGCAGTCCCTTCATGGGCTCCGGCTTGCCCTGATCGAAGATCGCCTTGCCGAACTGCCATACCATCACTCTCCTGTCATCTCCACCTACAAAATTTATTTGGAGTTACAACCTTGCAATCACAGTCATAGCTTTGGGTGCAGGGTTAGCATTTCAGATGTTTTAAATACCAAACCTCCCAGCACACAACTGGAATAGATTTCACTCATGAGCCAGTATTCATTTTAATAGTGAAATTGAGAATATTGTTTCGCCAATGGAAACGAAACAGAAACAAAAAGTCCACTTACAAACAGTAATTCAGTACGTGTGTCAGAGAAAAGTGAGTAGTGAAAAGTCATCATAACTTAAAAACTATACATTTACTGGAGAGGAGGGCTTAAGGGGGACCTCCCCAACCCCCACCCCCCTCCACGCACCCCCATATTCCCTTAACTTACTAGACATTCCTATCATCATCATCAGCCCCTTGACGCCCACTGCAGGACATAGGCCTCCCTCATGGTTTTCATAAACATGAGGGGTTTTGCCATAATCGCCACGCTTGGCAGGCGGGTTGGCGATCGTAGTATGCGGTTGGAATGTCAGGTAGACGCTGCTGCCCGTCTCCTGGTAATTTATTTCCTTCGTGGCCTTCTACGACATCCACATGAGGAAATGGAGTGACGCTATTCTTAATCCGGCGCCACACTTTCCTATAGTTTACCCAAAAAATCTTTCAATGAAAAGAATTTATATTCTATTTGTTGAATGTCAATGTTAGCAGCTAGCTTAGGGTCTAGTTTTTAGGAGAAAAAGGCAGTGAAAAAATACACTCTGACTGTATTATAATTCATATTATGGGCCTATGAAGAAGCTCAGAGTCGCATTGTAGGATGTTGTACTGGATTATCACTAATCAGGATATGAAACTCTTTACCTTATCTACCTACTAACAACTAGATGTTATGAGAAATAGCATAAAGCTGACCCAGCCAGTTGAAATATTACAGCTATTGTGTTGGTATTGTGAAACTAACTTGTTTATACTATATGTCGTAGAAGCTATGTATGCTCTATAAGAATAAGTCAAGAATTTTCCATTTGGGCAGTACCTATGTGATTTATGATTTCCATAACTAAATACAGAGAAGTCAATTTGTAGCTGCCTGCCCAAGCAAACATTAAATAAATTCATGATGGGACAACGCAACTTATCTAAAAGTAGGTCAGCGTTTGCATGTGTTTACATGGCAAGTGAGTTTGCACAATAAAAATTACCTGATACGAGTAATTCGCCATTGCTGGAGAACTCGATCGCATTCACACATCCAAAATGGCACACCAAGTCGCGACGATAAAGATTCTTAGCAGCGTTCAGACGCTTGATAAACAGCTGTGATTTAATGTCTGGCAAAAGTCCATACTCTCGTCTGTAAAAATACGGCAACGGGTTCGCCATAATTAAAATAAATTCACCATTTTTCTCTTTACAATACGAAAAATCTCGACTCGGGCACGATCAGCTGGAACCTGTAAAAATATTTTTAAAAACAGCGACGTTCTGTTGTCGCTTATCAGCTGGGTAGAGCAGGGATACGAAAAAAATATGAATGAAAGTATCTTCAAAGAAGGATTTTATTGCAAAACTTTATTGAAAGTTATTTGAAGTCCGGAGAAACCTATGAAATGAGTAGATTTTCTATTATTTTGTTGAGAATAAAAAAAGAAAATGCTTTAATCGGCGAAATGGAACGTTTTTTTTTATTTTTTTCGGCTTGCAACATGTGAAACCACCATAAAAAAAAATATCTTGAACTGACTGACACTGACTGACTGACTGTCAAACAACGGGAACCCACGTGAGATTTGTTTATCACTAAGAAGATTGAGAGTATAAAATAGTTTTTACGCCATAACATGGTAGTTATTGCAAAAATGAATAAACCAACGTTAACTGTATCAGGTGAGCCAATTATTTTGGGATTACGGCGTCATGAAACCTCCATAATCTAGTACCATAACTCATGCTTTCCACTTGCAGTTTCTGATAACGAAGCTTCCAGCGTTGAGGAGACCTCTGAATCTGAAAATGAGGAAGTGTCAGCGGAAGAGGTGGAAGCAGACGCTGAAAGTGGCTCATCAAACGAGGATACAGGTGATGAAGAAACTACTCTGATGGCCAATGAGGGCTGGGCGGACTCAGTCAAAAAGATATTAGGTTCTAGCAAACCAAAAAACAAAAAGACACTCGTATTGTCCAGAGCTAAAAAGTTTAGTGAGATAGTAAAAACAGAGAAAGAAGAAAAACCAGCATTTGAAATTATTGGTGAAAAAGAGGTTAAGGCAGAAAAACATGCTGTGAAAAAAGAAGAGCCAGCATCCACTGAACCGCCAGTAAAGAAAAAGGTATTCATGGGTTTAACACTTACTTTTAATAATTACATTCGTAAATGTTTAATCATGGTGATTTAAGACATTTTTATTATGGGATAACTAAAATATACCTAAATTTGAAGGAAAAATTACAGAAACATTTGATTTTTTTCAGAAAATAGAAAAAGCATCAATAAAAGTAAAACCAAACATCCTAGAAAAAGACAGAGAAAGACTGCTTGCCAAAATAGCAACTAAAGGTGTGGTTCAACTATTTAATGCGGTCAGAAACCAACAGAAAACCATTGAGAAGCAAATAGACCGGTCGGACTTATCTGAAGGCAAGAAAGAGAAAATTCTGAAGAAGTTTGATAAGAGAGCTTTCTTGGATACACTCATGGGACAGACCAAATCTGTTGTGGTCGATGAAGCCTCTAATTCCTTGAAGAATGAAGCCAAGGAAGAAAAGCCAAGATGGAGTGCACTGAGGTATTTTTCTTGCAAAATTATTAATACTAAGGCTGAGCTCACATGTCATTAATGCTTTTCCGATTTGCACTTAGAACACATGCAACAATAGTCATGAGTTGTATACCTACTTTAAGTGAATGATGTGGGTTTTATCTATATAGCACTTGTTGTGTGTTGCATAGAGTGATTTTGGACAGTGATTTTACAGCAAGCCTAAAGGTGCATTTCAACTATACATGACAAGGACTCAGATATTGGCTTGCACAGCAGCCACTCTAACATTGACGTTCTCAACATGTCACTGGCTGAGCCTAAGTGCGACAAAGGCTTAGTGATTTGGTTAGGTGTAGATGAAACTTGTTGGATAAATTTGCAGCTTGGCAAGAACACGCTTTGCTAAGTTTGTGCCTAAACATAACTCGCAGGGCAAATGCCACCGCCATGCCATGCATTATCGATATGTGTGTTTTCTCTTACAGACACTGCCAATCAAATACTTAAAACATATGTTTTCTTATTTCAGAGATGACTTCATGACTGGCGCAAAGATGAAGGATTGGGATAAAGAATCAGTTAGTAGTGATGATGAATAAAAATAATACACTCTTGTAGTGTTAAGTGTGTAAATAGTATTAAATACTTATTTTATTAAATTAAAAGCAGAAATGGTTTTACTTATAAAATAAGCAAAACCTTCATTAAATCATAAAACTTCATAGTAACTTATTTTATGTACAAAGTGTAAGCATCATTTCCAATAGTATGCTGAGTAATTTGCTTTGGTAGTGTGGCATAGATTTTCACAGGTAGGTTCCATACCATTGTTTCAATGGGTACATTCAGTGGTGCATTCCAATCTTTGTCTTCTGTTCCCGGCAACAGCTTCTCATTGGTTGTGACAAATTCAAAATGGAGTCGCCATTTCAATGTCACTGAAAAAAAGACAAATTTAATAAACTACAAAAAAGAATGCTTGAAAGAATGTGCCAGACACAAATTTTGATAACATCCCATGTTTTGATGCAGTCAAACAATAGAGAACAAACAATATGTACCTACATAATTCTAAATTCAAAACAGTTAACATCCTTACCTTCTTCAGCCTCAAAGGCTGGAGTTATATGCAAAGGTATTGGCAGTATGAGTTGAGAATGTGTGAGGCCGACTGTCACTTCATGGTACCGAGCCACAGTCATTGAGCGGCTGCTGGTATCTTTATTTGTAGCCACTTTTGTGTTCTTCGTTGGTGACTTTGATTTTATAACCTCCTCTGGCTGCAATGATACTGAAACCTGTGAATCAGTGAGATAATTAGATCTTGCTTATAAGTTCAAGATTCAGTTAGAGCACAGTTCATTAAAAGATCTACCTGCATACATGTAACTGTACCAACAGAGAAGTCAAAAGTGCCTACAATGTCTTCACCAAGTTTGTAAGCCGATTTAAAGAGGCAAAACCTTCCAACTCTGCCTCTTGTATTTGTGATCATGTAAGAGTTGGGACTTCTGCGTGCTGTGAGGTTCTGAAAATGTGAACATGGATTGTTTCTTTAACCACAGGCAGACTAGCTGGTTTCATGAGAAAAAATAAATGTTATTTTTCCTGTTTGTGCCAGTCACTACTAGATATCAACTACCAATAAGTCTATTCACCTGTAAAACCTGCAAAGCCATTGTCAAAGGTGTTTCAACCTTTCTCTCTTCAGAAAAAGGGTTTGTTGGCTGCAACTCTTCAGTGGTCTCATTCCCACACAGTACAGCCAAGTCTTGCATGTTGACTATTGGACTGATTGGTAATACTCTGAATGGAATCCTGACCATTTTAATGTGAGAGCCAACTTTTTGTGTGGCTATAGTTATTTTGTAAGAGTATTTTACTGTGGTTCCTCTGTATGATGGTGGAGCTTCTATCGGGAGTGATTCTCTGTACCAGACTGAAACCAAAAAGCTTTCACAACAACATACTTGGGTGCCTATTTTAAAAAGTAGCATACATAGTAATCACTCTTACTGGTTTTTGAATCTCCAAGTGGAATAGTCAAATCACAAAATAAGATTTTGGGCTTTGTGTGGAATATAGCATTCCCAATGTGGCAAGAAGTAACTTCTAAAGAGGTGGTCCTTTCTATAGTTGGTGTTTTATCACCAGAGCTTCCAGATGTAGAATAAAAACAGTGTATCTGAGCTGAAGCCCATGCTAGATTCTCCAAAATATCACTGAAAGTAAGCACATAATTACAATCAACATAGCTACAAAAGCCAAGTTCGAAGAATTTAATTCAGGCAGCTTTTGGAAGATAAAACTGACCTGTGACTCTGAGAATTCCTGTGTTCTGGTTGTGTAGTGTGGCAAAAGGTAATACAGCATTCTATAGCTTCACCTGCTAAATAAACTGTCCCTGTTGTTAACTTTGCAGAAAGTTCAATCATTTTAACAATAAATAAAATTTCATTAAATGACACGCACACAGAGAATATAATCACTAAACACGCACTTCTGTGTGACCATCTCAAAAGTGGAGAATCTGCCACACCACACATGGCCAACAATCTGCCAAACATGACGCCAAAAAATGCCAAAAATATGTCTTCTTGCCTTACTCAAAGAAACGAAAAAAATTAAATAGATTATGTAAATTCTTTAATCAACATTCTTTAATCAAAAAATTTACAATAAATACCTACAGTTATCGCTGACTAATTTAAATAACTTAATGGAACTAAAAACGCATTTGCTTGAAAAGTAATAAACTAATTAGATCAGTTTAGACAAATTTTCACAGACTGTTGCCGACCGACCAACCAACCTTTTTTATGTTTTTACTTCTTTTATACTTTTTCTATATTATTATGTCTAATATTTAAAAAATTGAAAAAGGACTATGTCAAGGAACAAAGACAAATAAAACAGATTTCTAAAAGTTACGCTCACGTTTTCTTAAATATTTACGTGCATGCGTTTCACAGACAGACCGGGAAAAAACCATTTACATTTTTTTTACTTCCTGGTTACTCAACCATGTATAGCCTGCCAGCTACGTAAGGTGTTCACAGGTCGAAAAATGAATGTGAATGTGGTGTCAACAAAAGTCTTACTCGCACCTGAGCAGTATTATTTGAAAGCAGATATGCCAATTAATAGCCTATCTACGTGTCATTTGTGGCATCATCAGACTATCTGAGAGGAGATGAGGGATACATCATCATCATCATCATTCAGCCACAAGAAGTCCACTGCTGGACATAGGCCTCCTCCATGGATTTCCAAAAAGACCGGTTAGAAGCGGCCTGCATCCAGCGCCTTCCTGCCACTTGGATGAGGTCATCTGTCCATCTTGTGGCTGGTCGTCCTACGCTGCGCTTGCCGTTATGTGGTCTCCATTCGAGAACTTTTCGTCCCCATCGGCCATCAGTTCTGCGTGCTATGTGCCCCGCCCACTGCCACTTCAACTTACTAATCCGCTGGGCTATGTCGACGAATTTCGTTCGTCTACGGATCTCATAATTTCTGATTTGATCCCGTAGAGAAATTCCGAGCATAGCCCTTTCCATAGCTCGTTGCGTGACCTTGAGCTTTCTTATGAGGCCCATAGTGAGAGACCACGTTTCAGTGCCATGCATCATCACTGGTAACACACACTGGTTGTATAATTTTGTCTTGAGCGATTGAGGTATATTAGACGAAAATACTTTTCTAAGTTTCCCGAATGCTGCCCAGCCGAGTTGGATTCGATGATTGACCTCTTTCACGAAGTTGGACCCGCCTAGTTGGACTATTTGTCCTAAGTAGACGTATTCGTCTACAACTTCGAGAGTCGAGTTCCCCAATGTTATTGGGGTGGGCACAACACGGGCGTTCGACATGACCTTCATTTTGTCCATGTTCATTTTAAGGCCCACACGTTGGGAAACTCGACTGAGGTCTTTGAGCATTATGCCGAGGTCTTCCATCGTTTCTGCCATGTATACTATATCGTCGGAAAATCGAAGGTGCATGATGTACCCGCCATTGATATTGATGCCGCGTCCCTACCATTCCAGAAGCTTGAAGGCATCTTCCAGTGCGTTTGTGAACAGTTTCGGAGAGATAACGTCTCCCTGTCTCACGCCTCTTCTCAATGGAATTGCCTCCGAATTCTGCTGCTGTACTCGGACCGACATGGTGGCGCTGTTGTACAAGCACTTCAGCACCTCGATATGCCGATAGTCAATACGGCAACGCTGGAGAGACTCGAGCACTGCCCATGTCTCGATCGAATCGAAGGCTTTCTCATAGTCCAGAAATGCTAAGCAGGCAAATTATACTCCTCAATCTTCTGTATAATTTGCCGCAGCGTGTGGATGTGGTCCATGGTACTAAAGCCCTTTCGGAAACCGGCTTGTTTGGGAGTCTGGAAGTCATCAAACCTGCGTTCGAGACGATTCGTGAGGACCCTCGAAAATAGCTTATAAATGTGGTTCAGAAGCGAGACGGGTCGGTAGTTCTTCAATAGAGAAACAACAAAACAGCGTTACCACGCTTCTATTCCATGCTTCTGGCGTTTTTCCTTCGAGCACGACGGAATTGAAGAGCTTCTGAAGGACTTTAAGTACTGGTGTTCCACGCGCTTTCAGGAGCTCTGATGTGATTCCGTCCTCTCCTGGTGCCTTGTTATTCTTGAACTGTTCCAGGGCCATCCTAATCTCATACAGGCTGATGTCTGGGATATCTTCGGTATAATGTCGGGTCAGTTTGGCTCTCGGATCTTTGTTCAAACTGCTAACAGGTTTTGCGACTGAGGCGTATAGCTGTCCGTAGAAACTCACAATCTCCCTCAGCACCTCTGATTTGGTCGACGCTATACTGCCGTCCTCTCTCTTCAGCTTAGTCAGCTGGCTTTGCCCAAAATTCGGAGGCAATAGTCTTTTGCGAACACTTTGGAGCCCTTTTTCCGCTCTATAGTCTCTTTAATACGTTCGGTATTAAAGGACCGAATATCGTGCAGCATAGACTTTGAGATGTGTCTATTGAGCTGCCTATATGACTTAGCATCCTCGGAGGACTGCAGTTGGAACGCACGACGTTTAGCCATGAGGTCGAGAGTATAGTTTGGGGGCCTGGTTTTTTGGTTTTCTGCCATGAGGGTATTTGCCTTACTCGCCACGCTTGGCATGCGGGTTGGCGAGTGCAGTATATCACATTTTCGCAGAAGGCGCTGCTGCCCACCTTCTGGTAATGTGTCCCTTCGCCGGTTTTTACGGCACCCGCGGGAATAGATGGGGGGTACTATTCTAAAGCCGGTACCCCACGGCGGATACATCTGTATTGATAATTACGACACAATAAATACATCTGTATTGATAATTACGATACAATAAATACACTGTATCTACATTGGCCTCAAAATTTTCATTTTCCGTATACATAGATTTTGATAACATCTTTGTAGTCATGTCTTAAGTTGCTTTAAAGGATAATATGCAGTCTCCGTGTTCCTTTATCACTCTTTTGTGGTAATGATGGCTGACACATCATGTTTGTTTATGAACCTGTTCTTTATTATATTCATTTTATATTCAGATTTTATCGGGCGAATATTCTCTCACGCGAAGCGTTTGACAGCGGCAAACTTATAAGAGATCTATTACCGTTCATAATCATATGACGTAACTGTGTAAAAACTGAATAAGCGGGGAATCTCCGTATAATCTGGGCGTGAATCCGAGGTTGCCAGTTTGGTAAAATAATGTTGTACCAAATATAAAAATATGGAAAATTAAAAATAATTTTAGGGGATTGAAGATGACTTCATTGAACTAATACAAGTTCACTTGGAATCTTTCAAAACTGCCAAAATCTTCCATTTTAGTAAATCGTCAGCATAATCTGCCACAGCTAAAATTTTGGAGCCAAATCTGCCAAAATGGCGGAAATCTGCCACAAATGGTCACCCTGACGCACTTTGATGATATTGACCGTAATTTTTGAAGTTTTTTTTCTTTGCCTGGACTATAATCAAGGATAGACTTATAGACTCAGTTTTTTTCATCTCGTTTACCACAAAGGATTGAAACCGCGAAATGTTTCTTTAGTTCTCCGAACTATTCATACAAGTTAGGTCGTCGCGTCGGGTGGCGTGTACGGGTACCTTAAGTTTTATCTGTGTTATCATTAATCTGAGCTAAATACTAAATCTCTATGTAGTCTGTGAACTCCACTTTGTCTGTGAATCCAACCAACGAATTCGTTGATTTTGAAAAACATATTTTCGTGATTGTACAATGAGTTAATATACAAGGAAAATGATAATATCAGACGGAATTGATCATGGAAAATTACAAAACATTATTGTTGGTGAACTAAAGAAAGCTGGGTTAAAGCACCGTTTGAAAAAGATAATACTAAAAAGTGTCAAAGTAAGTTCATGTCTCGTCTACAGGAAACTAAGGAATTTCTTATATTTCTAAGCCGATCATTTGTTACAGGATGGCAAAACATTATTCGGTGCTCCCCTGGCGAAGGTGCCATCGTGCAGTGTTATATGTTGTGGGAGTACCTTGAACATTCCGACAGTCGTGGGTGAAATGTCTTCAGTCCTTCGTGCTAACGCCCATATAGAAGGTTTATTCCGAAAAGCAGGCTCTCAAAGTCGACAAAAGGATATAAAGGTCAGTTATTATTATTAGTTAATACACAAGCAGCTAGCTGATGTGTGTATATTACTTTTATGCACTTTTAAAATGTTTATCGAATCTGTTTTTAAATGAGTTCACTGAGGGAGCACTAATTACTGTATCTGGTAGTTTATTCCACGCATTCAGTACGCATTATCCGTGTGGCGCCGGATTAAGAATAGCGTAACTCCATTTCCTCCCGTGGATGTCGTAGAAGGCGACTAAGGAAATAAATTACCAGTAGTTGGGCAGCAGTGTCTTCCTGAGATTCCAACCACATACTGCGATCGCCAACCCGCCTGCCAAGCGTGGCGATTATGGCAAAACCCCCTAATGGTTATGAAAACTATGAGGGAGGCCTATGTCCTGCAGTGGGCGTCAAATGGCTGATGATGATGATGATTCACTATGTATATGTTCTAACCACTTTCAATAGTGTTACTTATTTTCCAAGGTTATAAAATTGCCATATATTTTGTTCTAGCGGTTACTGGATGCCGGTGGCTGCGTATCAGAGGGCCACCACCCAATAGATGTTGCTAGTGTATTGAAACTGTACCTCCGATGCCTGCCAGTGCCGCTGATCAGTTCTGAAGTACAGGATCTACTGTTAAGATGCCGAGTGTCAGCTGGAGATGCCTTGAAGCCCATCCTACATACATTGCTGCTGTTGCCTGTATTGCATATCCACTTACTCCATTACATTATGGAGGTGAGTCACCAACCCGTGCAAGATAGGCACTGCTGGCTCCTAGGACTTGTTGGGCTTTCTGTTTCTAATTTGCATCCACTCGAAATATGCAGTATTTTTTGTTGTAATGAACTAGGTACATATTGTTAGTCAACAACAAGCCAACCCTCGCACTTCTATCCTCTGGAGTCATTATTGCTAATACATGTTAATTTGCTGTCTTATTTGTTTTGCAGCTGCTAAACTATATAGCATCAAGACACAAGGACAATCTAATGGACTCATCAAACCTTGCCATTGTCCTAGCGCCCAGTATAATGCCACTGCCAATTGCTTCATCAGCGCAACGCCTCGAGCACCATGTTGCACTTGTCAAGGTAAACAAATTGGGGTCTCAACACCTTTTTTTGGACAACTGCTAGTCAAGTCTAATCATGTAGCCATTTACTACAGGGTGACTTTGAATTCATTCACTGTATTTTGAGGGACTGTTCTTTTCATTGCAAAAAACAGCATTATTAATGATTTATCAGCAACATATTTGTAAATATTCGTGATTTCCGACCTTTGTCTCCAAACTGTGAATCCAAGTAACTTACCATAACGTTGAAAAATGTTTTCTAATATGTTAAATGCTTAAAAGTCTCATGTCCGATACGAGTAAACAATTAAAAAAACAATGGAGTTGGCCGGCGCCGACCATAAGGCGCTCAAAACATAGTTTATTTTTATTACTTTTTGTCCTGATATTGTTTGTGTATGCTTAAGTAAATTATGATTGGGTAAAAAATATTTTTTTTCTGACACATTTTTTTCAATAACAGCAACATAATGTTTCTAGATCTTTATTTATTTACGACCTCGTGGCGCAGCGGTAGTGCATCTGCATACCATGCGAGAGGCCCCGGGTTCGAATCCCGGCTGGGGACAAAAAAAAACCCCAGGTCTTGGATGTTTACATGTTTGTGATGTCATTGTTTCTGGTTCTCACGACACAGGGTATCCTAGTGTGGGGCCATGTATGTGCCTGTATGTAAATGTTTATGTTTATTAGAGTGGTCAGCGTCAGAATGACCCCTCACTAGACATATAGTCGGCGCTTTAGAGTTGAAATTGCGACGAAAAATTGCTGCCATTTGCTGCCTCTATATTTTAGAAGAAACAAAACATTTAAGGGTGACCGGCCATCCTGCCTTATGACCCTTCGCCGGTCACCTAGCCATGGTACCTAATTTGCGTGGAATCACTGAACTTTTCATTGACCAGCCATTGCTGCCCATTTGCTGCCTTCAAACTATTGAAACTCGGCTCCCGTAGCTATCGTGTAAATAAATATATCAGTCAAGTTTAATTTATTAGCCTCCAGTGCCTGACAGAATTAAAGAGCAAAAAATTATTACACTCGAAATTGCTGTGGCAATACTACCTACTTACTTACGGTGGGTAGATACATTTTTAACCTGTTAGATTATGACCTTGAAAAGAACAATTAAAAACCATTGTTGCGGTGGTCCGATCCGGCTATTTAGAATTCTACAGCAGCTGATTAGAATGTCCCCTTAAAATACGGTGAACGAATTCAAAGTCACCCTGTAGATTCCTGATCTTAGAATATATTTTTTATCTATGTTTGTCTATAAAAATCATCAAGGACATAATATTTAATATGAAGAACTAAATATGAAGTTACTAAATTTCCACAGAACACAATCACACACTGACTCGATCACTTGTCCTGGTCCACGAGTATACCCTGTGATACGGTAATCAGACTAATCAGGCAAGGTCATCACAAACATGGAAATACACCCAGAATTTACTATTGGCTATTTACTATTGTACAAATCAAGAACATCGGCCTCCAGTGGAAATTGAACACACAGCCAGTGATAGTTAAAAACATAGATGTCTAACTAGCGCTAAAAAATTACCTCTATACTCTAGAGCACATCTTGCGCTCATTTCATTTTACAGACTAATCGAGAGGACGGGCCGTTTTTGAGTTAATTTTGTAGGAAGAAATACTTCTATGGTTTTCTATTCGTAGCCCACAGCCTCGTGTTTTGGTAGTCAAGCGTGTTAACCGCTAAACCAATGAGCCATGTTACACAACAATTTTGACTGCATTGGTTTTGTGTTCGTAAGTATATTTTCTATTCCAGATATTTATCGAGAATGCAAAGTACATTGGGATTCTAAGTGAAGAACTCATGTCAAAACTAGATGATGAGTCCGATTTATATCATGCAAGAAGGAAGAAACGAAGGAGTGGGTCACTAAATCGTAAGTTGTGCCTTTTAAAGTCCTGTTCAATGTTTCCTGTTACACTTATTAAAAGATAAATGCTCTCTCAGAGCGGTGGTAGCGGAGCGATAGAACGCCGGCTTCTCATTCGGGGAGGTCGTGGGTTCGAATCCCGGCATGTACCAATGACTTTGTTCTTTAAGTTACATATGTTTGTGAATTTGTAGTAGCAATACCACTCGCTAACGGTTAAGGAAAACATCGTGAGGAAACCCTAGTATTTACATACCTTACGCAATGGCCCAACTATGAGGCTAAGTACGGAAATCTCAGGTCTAACTAGAACTATGTGACCTAAGGTGTGCTCTCTTGTTGAGGCATTTATTAATTTTGTCAGGATGTCGGTCGCCGTCCAGAGAATCGTTGTTTTCCCTCCGGCCTCGTAACTTTCTTGTTGTTGACTCTTTGTTTTTCTAAAGTATTACGTGGATTGACATTGCGATTTTTTGTTTTACTTGAATATTTTTTGTTCATTACTTTAGTTGCGAATTTAGAAACGTTTTTCTCCCATCGCAACTATGTTAGTTTGAAAAGTTCTTATGTTTGCAACGAAGTTGCGGTTAAGGAAAAAGTTCCCTTGATTCGCAACTGGTTGCGAACCAAAGTTACGAAAACGGTCGGAGGGTAATTACCCCTTGGGTTAAATTTAAGATGGAGTAACATATCCTAGATTTTCTAGGCTCATTAACTCATTTATGAAATTAACTTTGATTTGTTAGTGCCATAAGTTCATAAATATATTTTATTAAACATTATAGGTGTGTTGAGTGGAATTCGCAAGATGGTCTCGGGTAGTGTGAACACTCCAGCCACAGTCCGCGAGAATGGCAAGACACCTGTCCTCAGCAAATCTGCAGCTAAAAGAAAGTTCGAGAGCTACGAAGGGCTCTCTTCTAAAACCAAGTAAGTAGGAGACTGGAATCAGTGGCGTAGCTTGGCGACCGTAGGCTGTGGGGCAAAAAATGGCGCTCTTATAGAATAGTAAAATTATAATTATAAATACATGTTAGATGTCACCCCTAAGTTTGCTGGCCCCAGGGCACTGCACCTCCTAGCCTGTTGGTAGCTGCGCTACTGAGTGGGATAATCCAACATTTCCATACTACATACAGAAATCTTTGACCTGAAGTTAGGTAACATGTTAATTAGGAATAAAAAATAGTTTATTTGCAGTATGTAGGTAATTGGGTATCATGGCATATTGGCATTTTGAGAAGTACTGATTGAGATAATTTTTAGAGTGCGACTTAGGCTTTGACAATTTCATACAATTTGTTATTTTGAGAATTAACAAAATATTATTTTCTTTTGCAGGAAAGACATAAAGCAAGCACTTCCACATAAAGAACTTTCATTCACGCCAATGAAATTGTAAGTCTGTGATATTTTATATTTGAACTGATATCAACAGCTGTTTAGCTACCTAAACAAAAAAAAAAAATTTTTTCTTCACAGGGGGCTGGAGCGCAAAAGGCTAAGACTAAGTTTAGTGGACGCTAGGAGCACGCCAATCATCAACGCCGACTTCAAAACGCCTAACTCTGAAACAAGCAGCAATGAAGACTTGCTCACTTCCTCTGAGCATTTGTTCTGCGCACACGACACTATTGACCTCTCGCCAGACACCAAGCAATTCGACAAAGACTACGTTAGGATATCCAAGCAAGAGTATGAAGAAATCAAGAGCCGAGTCTCAGCCATAGAGAACAGACTATCTAGAGAATTCACAGATGTTGCACCCAGGGTAGAACCTATACACCAAGTGCAAACGGTCTATGAACAAACATTGGAGGAAGTAGCCATGCTGCATTGCTCGTCATCGGACCATCTCGCGCGCCGCCTTAGCAAAGAACTCAAGATCAGACCAAATGAGCAAGGGAAGATCATCCGGTCGCCAAGTGCGAGGAAGATCGGTACCATACGACGCCGCTCAAAGGAAAATGTCACAAAAATCGTAAGGCACAGGTCGTGGAATGTGCCCTCCCAATCTAGTCACAATGTGGATAGATTTTATCCATACATAGGACTGACACGAGAAAGAACTAACACTGTCAATTCGAATATTCCTAAGAATAAAGTCGCCAAAGGGAACGACTGGGACAGATCGATCTCGGAATCCTCCGCGAACGTTTCGGACTCTAGTCAGAAATATCACCTGCGGAAACGCGTGAGTCTCGCATCGGACTATGTACTGAACAAAACTATCGGAAAGCCACACGCGCGGCGGTCGCTCAACATCACCGCTAATAGCTGGGATGGCACAGCTTCTGAAAACTCCACTATCAACAATACATTGAACTCAAGCGCCAAATCAAACAACTTTGCGAATGATTACCAAAACATTACAAAGCGGTCGACTAAACGAAGTCCCGCACAGCAAAAGTGGCGGAGCGCCACTGCTTTCTTCATGAACAAAACCGGTGAGCTCGAAAACTCTAGCCAGTCAGGCAGGCCTTCTGTCAATAAGCTCCGTCGTCAGAACGCAGGCGCGGTCCTCGCCAAAGCAAAGATGTTCGAATCCAGTTCCGACAAATCATCTGAGAGGGCTGAGCAAGTGGTACACACTGGCTTTGCGAGGAAGCCGCGATTCAGTCAGGGGCATATTAGCAAGACCTACAGGGGGCCTTCTGCTTCTAAAGCTGACGAGGAAGTCCTGCCTTATGTGCCGCCTAAGATGAGCCGCAATGTTCCCCCAGCTATTCCATCGCGGAGCAACAGACTCAACGGTCCTCTGAGTAAAGATGACATCGACAGTTGGCGGAATAACAGGAAGACAGGGCCTCCGGCAAAGAAGGTGGTATCACCCCAGCCTCTTTCGCGGACGCCGCAGACTGCTCCCGCTTTGAAGAAGGCGTTATGTACTCCGAGAACGCTGAGAGTGACGGCCAGCAGCGCGGAAGGGCGAAGGGCCACGCCTATGAAGGCTGTGCACGTGTCGCCGCGGCGGCGTTCGCCGCGACATAAGACCCAGCGTAATTATTAAGGAAATAGAAGACTTATTGAACCGAATTAATGGTTCTAAATGATTGTATGAATTAGCTCAATCATATTGTGTACTTCTCTGTTGATTATCGTAGTATGTATTTAAAGTGAATGTGATTTTGTAAGTGGCCATCGTGTATGTTTATGTATTGTTTTATTGTTAATCCTGCATCAGACTGTACTTTTAACAAGATGATTATGAATTAATTTTGTTGTTTCAATGAAATCTCCTTCAACACACGGTAGTCAGATGAGAAATAAATAAAAGTTTTTGTTTAATATTATATGATGTATGTATATCACGGCTTTTACAGTGGTATTTCTATGTATAAACAAAATAATCCAGATCAAAAATAAATTAAGATCATTACCGACTCGATAATAAATAACATTTTCCACATTGAATTTAATATAATCGTTATAAGCATCGGCTACGCCATAATATTGACATTAGATATAAAAAATTGGCAATACATAATTCTTTACAACATGGGGACCAACTAAAAAATATTCCTTACACATTTAGCGAAGATCACAGATTTTAAAGATTTTTTTAAAAAAAAAAAGATCAGGACATACCGTGCAATGGAGTTAACAATTGGAAACTTGTAGTGAATACCGAGTAATTTAGATTTCAATATAGCTTAATAGCTAACTTATCACTATCAACTGCACTCTGGCCGCTGCGCACAGCACATCCCACTTCCCTAACATTGCTTCTCAATCGATATACCAAATTTAAATTAACAACATAATAAAATATCAATTGTACCTAAGATCTTTCCAATTAAATACGCACATTCGTTCTTAATTTTCTTCTTATTATACACTTACGCGCCGCAGCGGCGGGCGGCTATGATAACACTTGGAACGCTAACTACATGTGGGCCGGCTCACGCCGGTCCACTGAGCATATCATTAAACATACATAGTGTAATCAATAATAAAAATATAATGATACAAATACATTAACTACTACTTTTTCGAATATGGTGTGACAAACTATTTACATAGTGCGCTAGGAGCGCCCAGTAAGTTAGGCGAGGCAGACTCCTAATCAGAGCGATTGCACCACGCCTAGCGTCCTCCGCTTCACTCTTGGTGAGAGTGACTGCGGCACCGACTATCACTTCCAGACATTAGCAATAAACAAAACATTGTTGCTCAAGTATCTTTATTAACTAAAACATCTGAACATAGTCAGGAGAGCTAATCAATAAATGCACTATAACACATAGTGAAATATTGTATTGTCAATATTTAAAATAATACGCAAATAAACTACACGTTACAGGGAGCTGTCCTGACTGATGCAGTCGCTGGATCGAGTAACTAAATTAATTCACTAAATAATATTTCACTTGATTCAATGCGAAACCAAAATTACTTCTTGATTATATCAAACTATAGTAGATATGAATGATACTACCAATACATCTTATAAAACGAATACCGTTATTCTAAATATCAATGTGATTTTTTTAGATTACAGTACAATTACAATTTTGGGAATGCGAGATATTATATGGATAAATACAATATTAAGTACTGATGTTAAAAATGACCCTACATAAGACAGATTTGTAGCAATGCAAGATTTGCGATTTCAATGTCAACAATGAAGAAAATAAAAGATAATAATATAGAAAGTGTACAATATAAGAGCTGTACCAATCAGCGACTCTTTCATAATTTGGTAATATACTCGTATGGTGTACTAACGATTATCCAAAGTTTTAGGTAATAAAAATAGTTGAAGAACACATAACATTATAGTGGCAAAAAGAATATGCATACATTGTTAAAGTATAATTATTGAATATAACAGTTATAATTAGGTAATTCACGAACTAAAATATGAATAATTCTATAATCATTGCAGTCTGGCAAATAATACCTAAAATAAATAAAATATCGTTCAATGTAAAGTTCTCGACGAATACTGATAACGAACGTCGCACGATTCGCGCGGGAGCTTTATACAAATCATAATTTACACAATCCTTCGCACTCACTTTGATCATCACTCACCTGAATCACATACCTTGTACGGATATTTATATCGCAGGCGAACGAGCCAGGCTTTTTTAAATAACTATAATCATTAATTAATTGCGATCCTAACCCCACTGAGTGGGCCGAAGACAGAAATAGTAGTCTAAAGTACACACATTCAAACTAAACAATTTTGAGACATAAATGCTACAATTTGGTTACAGTCTTCTTTGCGCTCAGCAGGTGTAGGTTTACAAACAGCGAAGCCTAGTTAGCAAAGCCTTGACACTCGACCGCATGAATCACGCCAATGAACGCAACCGCTAAAAATCCACATCTAAATCGCAACATAAATAGGTATACGAGCGAACACTGACGTCACGTCTAATTGAGAAACGCGACCATTTATAAATTGTGTTTTACACATCGATTGTGTTAGCAATCGGGGGCTCGATTTCCAATCGAGCTATAAGTTTAGATCTACAGATATCGAAAAATTCCGAAATTCGTGACGCGACAGCCCTCGCCTCTACCATGCACCGCTGTCACGCAGATTTATCAATTTCAGATTGCCCCCAATCAATTTGCATTTGAAGAGCTACTTCCACCGAGGCAAGAAAAATGAAGAAGGCTTTCTAGTAAAAACACAGACAGGTTTAAGGGTTTTTCAGCCTGACAGATAGTCGGGCACGCCTAGTGGGCTCTACACTTGGTTTCTAGCAGTGCTTAAACACCGCCTGTTAGGACACTCATGCGAAGGGTTGCAAAGCTACTAAGTGCTTCATACAAATGACATTGTCTGTGCGAGGCTAACGGGGGGGGGGAAGCGTCGACGTGATTCAGTCGCGTGCGAGGGGCGAGGGCGCGGCAGTATGGCACGGGCGCGGCGCGGCTGCCGCTCAGTTCACCATCAGCGTGTGCGACTCCATCGGCGCGGCGGAGTCGTAAAGCGTGTCCGTGTCCTGTGTTGGTTCACCCTGCAGCTGGCACTGGTTCGAGAGCGTGCCGGCGCCGCAGTCGCAGAAGAATCTGGGGAGGTAGGTGCATTTTGAGTCGAGGAATGAAGCGTGAGCAAGTGAAATGATCTCGATCAGATGGTATACGTGTGTGGAACAACGGATCTATCTTCAACTCGGTTAAAGAATTGTATCTTGTCTCTTAGTCAGTTATTATTATATAAGTCGATAATTATTAGAGTGCGAGAGAGACGTAAAAATATGACGCACCATACGAGTCAAAGCGTTCGACAGCTCATGCTCTTTCGGAGCGACTATTGTCTGAAATCTGTATAGATAGGAGATGAGATAGATCTTTGAAGATACAAAGATTGGATAAATATCGTAAGCGTGTCTATCTTATGAAAGATATGAATTTCGCGCCGTGTGCTCCATGAGGCTGCCTCGCTACAAAACCAAATGCTGGGTTCGGTTTTTCCCATTCCGAACATATCTCAGCTTAAAATGCGATGTCTACAGTTTCCATAAACCTGGAAAAGTTTCAAACACAGCTCCTCATCCATGTCCAACCTGAGTGAGCGCGGCAGGCTACGCTTGCAGCAGATGAGGCGCGTACTCATAAGGCGTGTCCATAGGCTAAGCAGGCTGAGCTAACCATTTGCCGCGCGAAGCAGTTCGGTCTGCGTGGACGTGCCCTCACCAGAGGCAAACGCACGCGCCTCGGTCGAGGCACGTCCACATAGACCGAACTGCTTCACACAGCAAATGCCTCGTGAGGCTGTTCTGTCTGTGTGGACCCGCCTATAGACTGAGGATTTGAAGACGCTCGTTCAGTTAGTAGGTATGCAATGTGATGGGATGGGATTTACGGATAATAAGTAGTAACCTGGCGACCGCGGACCGGACGACGCAGCGTGGAAAGGCCTACGTGGGAAGGGTTACGGTGGCGGGGAGTCGCTGGATGTGGGAGGCACAAGACCGGGAAGCTTGGAAAACCATGAGGGAGGCCTATATCCTGCAGTGGGCGTCAAACGGATCATGATGAAGTAGTAACAAACCTGTCATGGCGTATGAATTCTACTTCGTGTCCAGAGTGGCAAGTCTTGATGCAGTTGACACAGATCGCGTTGCGGTCCGTCGTATTGCATGTCTGGCACCTGTGGAAAACAATAAGCAACTGAAGACAGTTTGTGACAAATTGCATTTAACTGCATGAATAGCCTATGAATTTTCAATCACTGGTTCAGTAGTAGGTACTCGGCGACTAATCAAGACGATGTTCGTCAATGTTTATATGGAGCGGCAAAAAAGCGTGTACAAAATTTAGTGTTAGTATGAAAGTGATTAGAAGGAGAAAAAGCTTTTGAGAGATTAGAACATTATTTTATAAAAAAATACACTTGGGTTTTTGGCACCTCATTGATTATCTGAAAGTAGAAGTGTGCCAGGTCTGTATATTAGCAGCCTAAATATAAGTCCTGCTGCTGCAGGTCACCGAATCTTCTCTCAGAAAGAAAAAGGGTGAGAGAGTACGGGCTTAATCGTCACAGCAATTTCAAGCGTCGAGGTATAAAAGTCGTGTATCGGAAAGGACGTATAGGAGATCTTTTATAGAAGTGTGTCAACACAAAAGCACGCTCACCTGTGTCAAGCATCGGAAAGGACCTATAGGAGATCTTTTATAGAAGTGTGTCAACACAAGAGCACGCTCACCTGTAGAAGTCATGAATCGGAAAGGACGTTTAGGCGTCTTAGAAGTGTGTCAACACAAAAGCAAGCTCACCTGTAGAGGTCATGAATCGGAAAGGACGTTTCGGCGTCTTAGAAGTGTGTCAACACAAAAGCAAGCTCACCTGTAGAAGTCGTGAGTGGGAAAGGACCTGTAGGAGATCTTGTATAGAAGTGTGTCAACGTATAAGCATGCTCACCTGTAGAAGCTGTGCATCGGAAAGGACGTATGGGAGATCTGGTATAGAAATGTGTCAACACAAAAGCAAGCTCACCTGTAGAAGTCGTGCATCAGAAAGGACGTTTAGGAGTCTTAGAAGTGTGTTAATACAAAAGCAAGCTCACCTGAAGAAGTCGTGCATCGGTTTTGTAGCAAACTTTGTCTCAGTAGAGTAGTTTTCCTCAATGTTATTTTGCGCTGTACAATCATATACCCCTTTGTATAAGTTTTTTACCGGTGTAGTGCATGTTCTGTTAAGTGTTTATCAGTGTAAGTCCCAGTGTTGTCCTAATTAGTGAGTGAAGAGGTTAAGATGGATGACGAGCCACCCGACCCGGGTGGCTCAGGCCGAGACGGCGGGTCGGAGTTTCTCATGGATGTCACTGTAACCGAGGCTCCCACAGACTCTAGAAAACGCCCTTGCACGTCGACCGCTCTCCTAAATCATGCCGCGGAACTACCCAAAAAACATATAAAAGATCCGTCTTCTAGCACTCCCTCCGTACAGACCGTTTTTGTGCATCCGGAAATGGAAGAGATCAAAGTGTATTCTCCCACTGATTCTGCTCCATTTGTTGTACATGTTCAACGCAAGGTACCCGATCCCTCTGCTGGATCCACTATTAGGCCCATCAAATTTGGGCAGTTCTTGCATGAAAACAAGGTAGAAGATATCGTCCTTGATGGAGTTAAACCTATTGGCCGAAACAGAATCTCCATTGAGTTTAGGTCAGCTGCTACAACAAATAAATTTCTTTCTCACCCAGCTCTGGATACTTTCAAATATTAGGCATCTATACCAGCACATATTGTTACCCGTACAGGTATTGTAAGGAATATCCCCGTTGATTGGTCAATGGAGGAGCTTGTTGAGGCGGCGTCCATCAGGGACATCGACTCATGCATCCTCAAGGCTCGAAGGCTCAACCGAAAAGTAATCAGAGAGGAGGGGGGCCCAGTTTGGGTACCTACTCAATCTGTGGTCCTTACCTTCTCAGGGCAGCAACTTCCAAAGCTCATTATATGCTTCTATACGTCAATCCCAGTTGAAACTTACATCTTCCCTACTATTCAGTGCAACAACTGTTGCCGTTTTGGTCATATAAAGGCACAATGTAGGTCAAATGCATGTTGCTTTAAGTGTGGTCAATCTCATCCTGGAGACTCTTGCAATGTAGCTCAGGTGTCATGCCTGTTATGCTCTGGCCTCCATATGGCGACTGACAAAAGCTGCCCAGAGCACTCCCGCCAAAAAACAATCAAGCTGACAATGGCTCAAGAAAATATTAGTTATGCAGAAGCTGCAGCCCGTTTCCCACAAGTACGGAGACTGTATTCCGACTCTGCCCGCAGACCAATTCAGTTGTCTCCCAGCCCACTACCTACAAGAGACCCATCAAACACCCAATTTGAACCAGCTACCCATTCGTACAAAAAAACCCTTTACACTCAAAGAAAAAGCCCAGCCCCGGCTTCCTCCCATGGTTATGATAAAGAGGTACATGCAAGGATTATTAGTTCTCCCGCACCAGCACTCCCTAATGGGTGTGCCCTGAATCCAGCATTCCAAACTAGTCCGAATGACAATTTACTAGAACTTTTAGCTAAATGCCTGGTCAATATATGCACCCGACTAGACAATGTCGAGTTACCGAACAACGTGCGCGAATTACTTGCATCTCTCGTCAGTCAGCCCCCTGAGCATGGACCTAGTTCTCCTGCAATGGAATTGTAGAAGTTGCAAATTAAAAAAACAAGAATTTATTTCTCTAATTAACCAACACTCCCTCCATTGTGGCCGTCCAGGAGACATGGCTGAAGCCCGAGTCTATTTTTAGGCTCCCTGGCTTTGCTTGCCTTCGGGAGGACCGCAGTGATGGATTTGGAGGGGTTGCTATTTTTATTAGTTACAATTTGGCTTTCCGAAAAATCAATATTCCTGACCACTCTGACTCATTTAATATTGTTGCTCTCAGATCTCTAGATACCACTTTTGTTTCTGTTTATATTCCACATCCTTCATCAGCTACTATGGTTGAATTAAGCTCAACCTTATCCTCCATTCCGGGCCCTATGGTCCTGATGGGAGACTTTAACTGCCACAACAGCCTCTGGTGTTGCCATCATAATGATTCAGCATCCCATGATCTACTAGATGTCATGGATCAAATAAATCTATGTATCCTTAATGATGGCTCCCCTACTCACAGGGTCTTCCCTAACCAGGATCCGAGGTCTGCTGTGGATCTTCCTCTATGTTCTCCCTCCTTAGCTCCTGTTCTGTCATGGCAGGTCCTGCCATCTTCCTATGGTAGTGACCACTTCCCGGTATTAATCTTTTTCCCCTCCAAATCGGTTACCCCAAGGCAACATCCTCCACTCCTAAAATATAAATTGGCAGAACCCGGTTGGGACAGGTTTTCCTCCCTGACTAAGGAACATGTTGCTTCTCTCCCTAAAGTCACAGTGGATAATGCCAACTCATCCTATCAAAAATTAGTGGAAATACTTGATATTTCTGCATCCTCAGTTTTTAAAAAGAAAAAATTGTCAAAAAAAAAAATTCTTAACATCGCCACCATGGTGGGATGTCGAGTGCACAGCGGCTGTGGATGGTAGAAAAAAAGCAGAAGTGGCATATAATCTAGCCATGACAGAACAGAACTTTGTTCACTACCAGAGGGTAGCAGCGGAAACAAAATGGCTTCTGGCAGAAAAAAAAAAACAAGGCTGGATACGTTTTACTGAAGGCTTATCCCCGAGAACCCCTTCGGCGTTGGTTTGGAGGGGAGTGAGACGATACCGCAGCTCTAGGAATTTACATGACGACAACTCTAATGATCCTTCCACCTGGCTTGATGGTTTCGCTATGAAGCTCGCCCCTGCCTCTGCTCCCCTACCAGAATGTCTGATAATTTATAAATCCCCTAATTCATCTCACGAATTTAATAACCCTTTCTCTATGGAAGAGCTTTTGTGTTCCTTGGAGCCTCTCACAGACTCTGCTCCAGGCTTGGATGGTATTCCATATTCGTTTCTTAAAAAATCCAGCCACTTCAAAATTTACTTCTTAGATTTAATCAACAATTTCTTTCTGTCAGGATACATCCCAGACAGCTGGAAGACACAGATCATCATCCCTTTAAAAAAACCCGGTAAAGAAGCCAATGACCCCTCGTCGTACCGTCCCATTGCCCTTTCGTCTACCCTAGCCAAAGTTTGCGAACATCTCATCAAGCACAGACTCGAGTGGTTAGTGGAATCGAGAGGTCTTTTGGCAGACACAATTTGGATTCAGGAAGGGAACAGGCACCATGGATAGTCTTGGTATTCTCACATCAGAGATCCGAGTTGCCTTTTCGAAGAAGGAATCTGTAGTTGGAATTTTCCTCGACGTTGCAGCTGCCTACGATAATGTCCTACTTCCCGTACTCAGAAACAAGTTGTTACAGCTGAGTATTCCGGTGAGGCTGGTAGACTTCATCTGCAACCTGTTGATGGAGAGGACAATCCTTGTCAGAGGTTCTAATAGCTTTCTCCCCCCCAGGACAGTCTGGAGAGGCCTGCCACAGGGCTAAGTTCTGAGCCCGATTCTGTATAACTTATATACCTTCGACCAAAGAGTATGTAATCACTACGTTATAAGAGTCGGCACTTGCTAACAACACGTTTTCAAAATTATGAACGTAGTTTGTACCAACCTAACAAAAAATAGTATAATACCAACATGAGAATGAAATTGCAAAACATTAGTGATTGACTACTTATCACATATCGATATCGATAAAAAAAAATTCGAGACGTCTCTCCTCCTACCTCATTTTCATGCTTTGGAAAATAAAGTAGGCGATAAATCCCAACACAGTAGGTCAACTCAATTATTTCGAGTATGACATGGTGTGAATGGATTATCGCTTACTTTCATAATGAAAAAGGCATTTTTTTAAATCAAATCATTTATTTAGCATCAAGTGTAGAAAACTTAATGTCACCAATGCGTCACGTTGCTATCAAAACTTTGGTCGAATTTCAGATCTTTGAAGTCTGCAACAAACAAAACAATAAGTCAAAAAATATATTATCTATACCATATTTATTTGAGGCTGAGACAAAATTAAACTTTTTAATACTTTTAAAATGATACTGTCTGATAATGTTGTATACGTAATTTTTTTATAAAGTATTAAATCTAATTCAATCTAATTTACTAATTTCTTAGTGTAAAAACCAATATAACATTTTTCGACAGTGAAAATAGTCTAAAGAGTATGTACTGAAAAGTTGTTTACACTTTGTCTCAGCCCCAAATAAATGTGGTATAGGTACTGCTAATAATAATAATGTCAAGGAACGTTTGTATCACCTGTTTACTATTTTGCTGTACTTTGAGCTTGCGAAATTTTATTTGCGTTCGCGTTAATTTCTTCGGCCTTTATGAAATCAAAATTATATATTTGACATTGTCTTCGAATAAATTTTTTACAATTAAGGCAATCATTCTCTCCATCATATAACGGTGGCTATTACAGCTCCACCATGCAAATCTTCATTGCCTGACGCTTTAACCCATAAGCGGCATCTAGAATACAAAACAAAGCGGTTCAATGTACTTTTAAAAATATAAAACAAAACTGAATGCTTTGAGCAAAATAAAACAACATAAATAATTTCTGTTCTTGCTGTGTGGTGTTCGACTTTTAAAATTAAGTAGTTGTGATCAATTTTAGACAGCATGTAGAAATATCTGGCAGAAATCAATCGTCCAAAATATCGATAAAAAAAATGTACCTACCACATGGGCACCGCACTACAACCGGCGTTAATTTAAATTTGTCAAAATCGTAAATTGTTCTAAATAATTCAATTGTTTTATCCAAGCGCATTAAATAAATATCAAAATTTGCTTACATTTATCATGATAAACTTGCTAATTTTACCTGTTTGGCTCCAGTGGATATCTGGCTAAGAATATGCCAGACGTACATTAATTTCTGACTCTTCTAATGCCACAAATTTCTCATTTCCTCAATGCTTTTCCTCCCATATTTCTTGTTTAATCACTTTTCACGCACTACACCTATTGCTAAAGTTAAAATAAATAAAATAATGCCACACAAAAACAACAAACGAACAAAATTACCGGCCATTTGCAAAATACGTAATACCAACATTACCAACATTAGATTTCCTATATAACCCGACTTAATTTTAAATCATGATACATCTACGTGATTCACTGCGGAGTTAATGCCTTTTGTTTTAGCAGGATTATATTTTTTGTTTCAATGTTGGCACAAAGTACGTTCATAATATTTTTTGTATGGAGTGACGAGGGCCTGCCTTCGACCTTGAACTTTCAGTCGCATCATTCTGCAACATCTTGCAATATGCGGACGATATTGCTCTTTATTTACCATTTCAAGATACAGAAGAAGCGGCTAGTCGTATTAATGCCGCAATGTATTACCTGGATGATTGGCTTGCCAACCATGGTCTGTCTCTGTCCATTTCTAAGAGTAGCTTAGTGGTCTTCAGCCGAAAAAGAATCCCACCTGACATTAAAGTCCATGTCAATCATGAGCAGATCCCAAATCGCTCAGAGGTTAAATTCCTGGGAGTTATTTTGGATTCCAAACTTACAGGTATCCCTCACTTAGATTACGTGTTAAAAAAATGTGAAAAGGGGTTGAACATTCTGCGATGCTTGGCTGGTGTTTGGTGGGGAGCCCATCAATATTCACTTAAGCTCATCTATAACGCAATCGTTCATAGTCACCTTGACTATGGCAACAAGATGGCTCTGTCTAAATTAAATAGTATCCAATTTAAATGTCTACGAGTAGTGATTGGGGCTATGCGATCCTCCCCTACGGCAGCCCTCCTTGTCGAATGCTGTGACCCACCCCTTCACCTTCGCCGCCAGTACCTGTCCGATCGTTTCA
The DNA here is from genome assembly GCA_963969515.1 of Yponomeuta evonymella. Taxonomy (NCBI): domain Eukaryota; kingdom Metazoa; phylum Arthropoda; class Insecta; order Lepidoptera; family Yponomeutidae; genus Yponomeuta; species Yponomeuta evonymella. The sequence goes on from OZ018362.1 coordinate 5,754,920, forward strand.
TCTTTAACGTATCACAATTCCGACACCATCCTCTTTTGAAAATACTTCGTGAACTCTCTTTTCTCGTCACTACCTCTAGTTATTGGTCCCATAAGGACACCCCCTGTATGCTCAAAAGCTACCTTAAATTTCGTAATCTACGAGATCCAGTCTCTCAGACTAATACCTACCCTCTTTTTGCTACAGATTATCACGCTCCGACCTTCTCTCCTAAAATTCTTCTTTCTTTCGATATTTCCAAACACTCTCCGGATGCAGCTTGTAGGTTTAACGAGAAACTAGTTGAACAGTGGTCAGGCTGGGTGCCGATCTATTGCGATGCGTCAAAGTTATCCGATGATGGCAATGTAGGTTCCGCTGTACAAGTACAATGTCATCCTGCAACATAAATGTCCACCTTTGTCATCCGTCTTTTCGGGTGAGGCAATCGCATTACTAGAGGCCATTATGTTTGTCGAAACACACAAAAACGTCATCGAGAAGGCTATAATTTTTACGGACTCCCTGAGCTGCCTCCAGGCTGTTATGTCTAACCCGTTCCATGCGAAAAATAGATTCCACGTGATTTATAATATCAGAGAGCAACTCTATAAATGCCATACCAACGGCTTAGAAATAGTGTTGGCCTGGATTCCAGGACATTCTGGAATCCAAGGCAATGAATTCGTAGATTCCTGTGCCAAGAGGGCAGTACAATGTGGAGATAGCACACACTTTCAATTTTCCAGCTGACCTTCGAGCCACAGCTAAGTCAGACCTTGATAAGGCATGGAAAACCGAGTGGGCTTCATACCGTCAAGCTAAACCAACTCAATATGGGAATATTCAAGACTTCATACCGGCACGCCCATGGTTTTTCAAATTTCGAGATGCTAACAGGAGAGTCACCTCGACAATATGTCGCCTCCGCTTGGGGCATGCTTCAACCCCTGTCTTTTTGGCCAAAATCCGGGTCAGGGACCATTCCTTGTGCGAATGCGGTCTGAGCGAGGGAACTGCAGATCACATCTTTTTCGAATGTACAAAATACAACTCCTCATTGTATGGTTATCTTCCAGTAGATCTTCCCCTTTCCACCAATCTCCGCTGCGTACTTCCGTTGGTTTTCTCTTCATTTGTTAAAGTTTTATGTTCATATGTAGAAACTAACAAAATTTGATTGTAGTTTTTGTTATGGTACCGAGTAACACCTATCAAAAAGTATATATTGTGTTTGTCTTTTGTTACGGGTATGTATGTATTTATTTTATGTAGGTATATATATGATAGGAGATCTTGTATAGAAGTGTGTCAACACAAAAGCAAGCTTACCTGTAGAAGTCGTGCATCGGAAAGGACGTATAGGAGGAGATCTTGTAGAGACACTGGCCGCCGCCCACGGCCTTCTCCACTGCGTCCTGGTTACTGAAGATCTTGTTGCCGCGCACATGCGGCGAGACGCCCGAAGCCAAACACAGTCCTGGGAAATTCGCGAGTATTTAATAAAACACTTCGATAGTGAGGAACTTGCCCTAAACTTAGATTGGCGTGACATTTTTTTATGCAATAGAAGACAGAAAATTGAGGAAAAATGAATGAATAAAACTATAAAAATATTAATTTGGGTTTTTAAAGGTCTCGAAAAATAAACTTGTTAGATTTAGTAATTTCATTGATTTCTAAGGGACTTTAAAAACACGATTCCGTAAAACACCGATTAAAATAGTCTGTGGTGGAGACTTTACAAGGAAAAGTCGTAACTACAGATTAAATAAACTGCCTCTTAGAAGTGCTTTATAGGTATCGTGTTTTTATAAATAAGGCCGAAAATGTTTTCTAATGATGGTGTGAAAAAACATTGTTTCACGAGATAACTCAAATACTGATAATGTTACCTGCAGCATTTACGTCATAGCTTAAGCCCGATTTGTATGGCGCGTTTATGCACCACGTCATTTTCGACAGGTTATGAAAATTATTAGTCGTAAAGAAAAAAATAACCACGATTATTTATCTTTCAACATGGCCTCTCCAACGAGCTTAAACATGTTTTGTGAAGTGTTTTTGGGATATCAAATCGAGAGTGAGATCGTCGAAGATGCGGTTGAGCAACAGCATCATCAGAGCTGTGTTAGCGGAGCGGTCGAAAGCCGGCTTCTCATTGGTGAGGTCGTGGGTTCCAATCCTGGCATGAACCAGTGACTTTGTATTCAAAGTTACGTACATTTGTAAAGTTATAGTGGCAATACCACTCGCTAACGGTGACGGAAAACATCGTCAGGAAACCCTAGTGTCTGAGGTATATACATACTTGCTACGTACAATGGCCCAACTATGAGGCTAAGTGGGGCAATCTCCAGTCGAACTAGAACTATCATCAGGTTTAAAGGACTACTTACGTTAACTGTTGCGATATCATTGTGCTGTATATGGAAGTACGTACCACCGAACCGGTTGTTGAATATCTGATTGTGCTCTAGCGTAGCGGTGGCGTTGTTGGTGATCTCGACGCCGGCGGCGAGTCCGTCGAAGATACGGTTGCGTCGCAGCACCGGGTGAGATTGTGTTGAGATCAGCACGCCCGCCTGCGCGTTGCGAAATATGTCGTTCTCTTCGAGGATGCCCTGCGGAGGGGTGGCGGGTTAGTAGTGATGTTAGACTAATTTTATTCTGTGCTGATTGTAATAATTTGTAACGTTCTTGAATAGCAAACTGTAGCTGGCCTTAACGTGTTTTTATGTCATCTGCTCTGGTTTACGATAAAGAATACTCTCATCTTATCTTAACAGTACAGGTCACTGCTTCTTCCTTGCTATTAACTACCTTTAGTTTTTAATGGATGTCCGAAGATAAGAGTGATACAAAGGACATATCCCATTATCATAGAGCATAAGTCTCACAATCTTAGTGTACAGCGCATACCTTTTCTCAGAGAGTGTGAGTAACCATAATCACCACCAGATATAGAATGAAAGAAATCCCATTCAAAGAAAAATACCACCGACCTGTAGCGGCAATAGTAGAGGTCAATGGGATAAGGGAATAGCAAAATTCAGAAAGGCTACAGTACATAGAGTACACAATATAATACCGTCGCTACATAGAACCCGATTGCGAGCAGGGGTAGCCTAGTGAATAAAACATTGGACTCGGAAGCGAGAGACATAGGTTCGATTCCCAGTGTGGGCATGTACCTATGACTTTGTTTTCTAAGTAATGCACATATGTAAAGTTAAATAGCAATACCACTTGCTAACCGTGAAGGAAAACATCGTGAGGAAACTTGAGTGTCTGAGCTATTCACATACCTCAGCGCTTGAAATCGCCAATCCGCGGTGGGCACGCGTGGTGATTAAACCCATACTTTCTCTCTGAGAGAAGGCCTGTGCTCTTCAGTGGGACGTAAACTAAAAACCATAAACCGAGAGACTAGTTTGATAAGTAAGTGACAGAAAAAGGGTTACCAGGGTTAGACAAAATTAAATAGTGACGTAGTCGATATCGATAATCAATATAGACTAAACTATGTGGTTTACTAAGTTGTAAAAATTGGCGAATCTTATAAACTTAATCCTCACAATAGATGAGTTTTATAAGCTCCCTAAGTACTAAGGTAGGAAGTAAAAAGCATTTTACTTCCCTGTTAGTTTCAAGCTCTACAACAGTTACAACGTATTTGAAACTGTTAAAGACTTCGACTTTAGACTTCAGAAAACACACAAACGTTTCTCTCGTAAGTTTCGTCAATCCAAGTTTCTCACCTGCTCCCTTACCAGTTCTAGTCTGTAGAATCCAGAAATTTCACCTGCAGTAGCCAAACGCCTCTGCGAAGTATGGTACATACATGGCACTTTTTAAATTAATTTGATTAGGTCATCGACAAAAGCCGTATTTTTAAAATATCGATAACAGCAGCACTAGCCTGACTATAGCAACACTTGTGCCAATGAACTATCAAACTAGTCTCTCGGTTTATGGTCTTTAGTTTATATAGGCTGCTTATAATAGAGCCCGATCGCGGGTGGTATAGTAGCGCCATCTAAGATGGCCCATTTTACTTTAAGAGGGAAATGACGAAACGTCTTATCGCGTACGCACGTCTGTAATCCTGTTTAAACTCACCTTGCCGCCGTTGAAGATACAAATGCCGCCGTCGCGGCCGTCGAAGATCTTGTTCCTCTTCAGGGTGGGGTTCGAGTCAGTCTTGATCCAGACGCCGGCCATGGCGTTGTCGAATATCTCGTTCTGCTCCAGGAGTCCTAGGCCCCCGTTGTAGACGAGGACTCCGCCATTCTGGCCGCCCCAGATCTTGTTGCCGCGTATCACCGGGTTGCTACCGGTTCGGATTTGCACGCCCGAGTACAGGTGGTTGAATATGTCGTTGTCCTCCAGTTTGCCGTGGCCGTTGTCGTAGAAGTAGACGCCGACCTGCAGATGGCGGACGCTTGGTAAGTCGCAATGTCATTAGTCTGCCCCAATGAGGCAAGTGCCGGAATCTCAGGGCTAGGGCACCATAGAAAGTCAGAGCATTAAATAAATGATTTAGCAACAATGTGCAGATGGGGGACGCTTATGTCGTCAGTAGTCTGCCCCAATGAGGCAAGTGCCGGAATTTCAGGGCTATGGCCACGTAGAAAGTCAGAGCATTAACCTTTGGAACGCCGAAGCGCGGATCCGCGCGGCAGTACTAGAATGCCGAAGCGCGGATCCGCGCGCATCCGATATCGTGTAGGTTTTGCGCTATTTTAATAAATACTACGAGGGAATAGAGTTTAAAATTGTGTTTTTCTTAATCCTAATGAACGAATGAACCATAAACAAAAGTCACCCACAGAGTACAATATCAAAAAACCGGTCAATGCAAGTCGTGGAAATTCAAACTTGCCGAGTGCGTACAAACAACTACGCGGTTGACAAAAAAGTGAAATTCTAAGGAAAATAAGCTTATTTACGAAATAAAGGATGAGTAATCATTATTTATAGTTCTTCTGCTATCCACATAAATAAAATTTAGATTGAATCTATGCATTATTATCGTATTATCTTGAAACCAAACTAACATTCTAAAGTACTTGAGACTAACCTGAATGTTTGTTCGATGATTGTACACATGTCTCAGTATGTTTGTAGTGACTTACTAGTATCATTTTGATGGGAATTTTGTCCCTATTATATCTTTCAATTCAATAATTACGTCGCATAAATAGTGTAGCAGATAAATGCCTTTTTTTGACCATCATGTCCAAAATACACGCACACATGCACACATACGATGTGTAGGACGTTGTATGTTCACTCGTCCGCCTAAGCGCGGATCCGCGCGACTATACAGGTGGCTCTCTTTCCTATTTCGAGACACAACATCATGCCATGTAAACATTGAACATTTTAATATGAAGACTGGCATATTTTACGATTAAGAAAATAGCATAATAATGATTTACTATTTACTTAATAATGACTGATTTACTTAATAATGACTACGTTTATTTCCGATTTAAATCCATAAAAATTATTTAAATTAATATATAATTAAATTATTAATAATAGTAATTATTATAATACATAACTAATAACTCCAATTTTTAACAGACTTCAAAAAAGGAGGAGGTTATCAATCCGACGCGTGTATATATATATATGTATATATATATATATAAATATTGTTTATCAATAAAAAAAAAATTACTATCCTAACTATTTATTCAAACCATCTCAATAATTATCGGTGTGTCCATCTATAAAATAATAACACGCAATTGTAATTGGTACGAAATGTCCCTAGCTTTTTAGCTACTTTAGACGACCCCCTGTATAGCCGCGCGGATCCGCGCTTAGGCAGGTGAGTAAAGATTACTTCGCGCGGATACGCGCTTCGGCAATTGAACGCAGTAGACCGTTCACTCACACATGCATAGAACAGTTCAAATGTGGTGCGAGAATATGCTGTTTTTATAGTTTATTTTCTCAAAAAACTAGCTCCACAGAGTACTACTGCCTTATACACATCGACAGTCCATTTATTGAACATTGCAATACTGCTACTTCCATAGACAAAAGAGAAGATCTTCATAAAAAAAAGCTTGAACTAAAGTAACCTACTCTAATCACAATTGTTCGATTCATTTGGCAAAAAATGTTTCATTAGAAGGATTATGTGATTTATTGATAACTATAAATGAAAAAGGACATTATATTTTACCTAAATAAGCACGTACATATGACTTACATCAATGTGACGATGTGTTGTGAGCCTCGAAAAGTGAGCATCGAAAAAGTACTAAATGGCGATTTTTCTGGAGAAATGTAGTATTTTGATGATAGTATTTCGGCGACAAATTTCACTAGAAATGCGTTGTTTTTCATGTCAGTGAATTCTACGGTAAATGGTGAATAGTAAGCGCTGAGTAAAAGTAAAAATAAAACAAAGTAATTGACAGAAAACATCATCAATGCAAGAAGAGGTAGAAAAAATATACATTGTTTACTTTGTGAGGTTGTATAGTAAAAATAAAAAGCGTCTTTTCAATTCTATTGTGTCTATATTACTAGTTCATTATCGAACTTTCTATATCAGCAATAAATTTCATAGGTTCCACACATTTTACCAAGTTTCCAAGACATTTTGTAACTCGTTGTCACTCGCGCTAATTTACACTGTTACGCCCGGCGTACAAGGGTGCAACATTTTCGGTTGCTCTGGCGTTCCAAAGGTTAAATAAATACTTAAGCAACAACGTAACAAAATGCCACAGGCAGACGCTGTGTCCATGTGTAATGTGGTAATGATAATGATATCCCGAATACCCCATCAATGGGACCCGAAATATGTTCATGCTCAGTTAAACTCAAGCTGTGTCTGGCCTTATACTTGGATCATGTTTTGCGCGCATAAAATACATTGACATTCCATATCAAGGGTAGTATTGCAGGTGTACCTGCTTCCCCGAGTGAATGCGGTTGCGACGCAGCACAGGGGTGGACCCAGTGGTGATCCAGACCCCGGCGAGCGTATTGGCGTACACCTCATTCTCCTCGATGAGGCCCTGGCCCTTCTCGTGGACGTAGATGCCGCCGTGCTGACCGTGGTGGATCTTGTTGTGCCTCACTATCGGGTCGCTGTTTGTGCGAATCTAAAGAGATAAAAGTTTTTCCTTAGGTATCAAGGCCGCTATTTAGAGCTTTGCAGAAAAGTTCTATGTATCTTTCTATCAGAGCCCACTGATGGGTAAAGGCCTCTTTCTTGAAAAGTCTTAGGGAAGGTGAGTTGTAGCTTAGTTTTTTCTGCACAATTGTAAATATTGACTTTTTCTTTCCTGCCAGCTCGAGATTTCCAGAGCTTGACCTTCTTGGAAAACAAAAAATGTACTACAACCCCCAGCTTATCTTTAGCTGTTTCATTACCCGAGTGTTCTTATTATATACACCAGCAAACAAGCGTACAAGAGGCTGAAAATTACACTTTGAGAAACACTGATCTAAAAATATCTACAGTACTCCTCCTACCTACCTACACTATTGCCACTAGTTAGTTTACAGTATTTTAAAAGAAAATATTTGCAAAAAGAGTCACACATCCAACATAAGCAGCCTATATACGTCCCACTGTAGGGCACAGGCCTTCTCTCAGGGAGAGAGTATGGGCTTAATCACCACGCGTGCCCACCGCGGATTGGCGATTTCAAGCGCTGAGGTATGTGAATAGCTCAGACACTCAGGTTTCCTCACGATGTTTTCCTTCACCGTTAGCGAGTAGTATTGCTACTATAACTTCACAAATGTACATAACTTAGAAAACCAAGTCATAGGTACATGCCCGCACTGGGGATCGAACCTGGGTCTCCCACTTCCGAGTCCGAGGTTCTATGTACTAGGCTACCACCGCTTCATCCACTAGGCTACAACCGCTTCGTGAAGGTACAATGAAATAAACAATACACAATGCTTACATACACAATATTCCGAACATAATCTCACCTGTATACCAGCTAGAGCGTTCCCGTAAATGTTATTGTGCTCAATGAGACCGCGGCCCTCGCCGAATATGTACACGCCGCCTTGGTGCCCGTTGTAGATCTCGTTGCGCCGAATCGTCGGATTGCTGTTGGACGTGATCCACACGCCGGCGAAGTTGTTCGAGTGGATCTTGTTATCTAGAAGGGAAGGTAGGTTAGGTCAATATATGGGGATACCGCCGTTTAGCCAAAGTATTTTTCGCCAAATTTTACTTCCCAATAAACTTATGGCATCAGTTTCATTTTCCAAATGAAACTTTAGCAAGTTTTCATTTCGCATTTTATTCATTTGGTCAAATTATCATTTCGCATAATTTTACTGCGTCAAGTTTTATTAAGACAAACGTTTATTATGCTAACGTTTTATTTTGGCAAGTGTTATATAGCAAATAATTGTTTGATTAAATTTATATTTCGCATTTTGTTCATGTGGTTAAATACTATTAGGCATAAATACAAGTAATTTAAAAATTTAAGCTTAATATACATTTATTTGTAGTATTATATTCTGATTAAAAAAAAAACTTACGAAAGCAATTTGGTGTAAAAAGTGTGTTTAAAATTTGGTTGTTAGGTCAGTACACATAAGCAAAAATAGGTTCCTGTAGGAATAGGATCCTGAAACTTCGGGTGTTAGTTCTTTTTTTTATATAAAAGCGAAAAAAAATATTTCACTAAAAAACTTAGTTTTGAGTCAAACAAAAAAATTTTTGTTCTAGTTTACATTTCGCATTTTATTCATTTGGTCAAATTATACTTTTGACTGAATAATGCTTGGTAAAATGAATTTTGACCAAGTATTTATTTGGTAAACAATAACTTGCCGTAATAACTTTTGCTAACTGTTTATTTGCTTTAAGTTGTTTTGAGAAATGTTTTTTTGCCAAGTGATAATTTGCGGAAAATAGTTTGGGAAGTAATACTTTGGGAAACGATTTTTGGCAATACATTAGTAAACCCAATATTTCAGACTGAAAAGCCCACAGAAGAGGGGGCGACGGGAAACTACTGGAAGCCGGTTAGCGATAACGATATTGGATCTGGAACCGGAAGACCTCGGAGTAGCCGCCCAAAAATGAAGTGGACATCCTTAAAAAAGTCTCTTGCCGAGACGAGGGATGATAGACATGAGAAACCAGCAAAATGAACTGGACTCGCTTACCACCAGATTGACTCAAATGCTGGGGTATAAGAAAACCACATTCGCATGGTCCCAAATACTTCAACTCCACCCATACGCAAGAAGAGTAGAAGAAGATACCATCAGGAAAGTTACAAGCATATGTAGCACGCAATCAAATGGAGATCGGTGGTATCATTTGCCTTAGTAGAGCCATTAAGATTTAAGGGTGAGGTGGTTATGAGATATCTCCTTTTGTATCACTTCTAACTCAGCGGCAGCTCTGCTTAGAACAGACGCGCGGATTATCGGGACGCGTTGTTAGTGTAAATATTCTTTAAAAAGAACCATGAAACATTCTTGCTTGCATGCTTCCGTGTCGCTACAACCCGGTGCGGGCCTTCGCCTGCTAATTTTTCTTTCACTTTCTTCAGTCCTTTGCAACTTCAAGTTGGTCTTCAACTATGCAGTCAATCAATCTCTTTTTCTACCTGCCCTTTGGTCTCTTTTGTTGTGGAACCCATTTAGATATTACTTACGCTACGCCGCTCTGTTGTCCGGCATGCGTTCTATTTAACATTCATGGAAGGCTAATGAATCTTTTATTGTGGCACCCATTACCCAGACATTGCCTACTCACCTATAAACTGGCCTAGGCCAGACTCGTGCACGTAGATGCCGCCCGTCTGACCGTGGTGGATCTCGCAGTGCACGACGGTGGGGTTGGCGCCGGCCTTTACCTCGAACCCGGCGATTCTGTTGTTGTGGATGTCGTTTGCCTCGAAGTAGCCCTGCGAGTTAGGGGAAGATGAATGTTTTAAAGGTCATAGAAATAAATAAGCTCGCTAGAATGACGTTTTATAATCGGACTCAACATAGTGATATGATATCGTGATTTAAGCGCACCTCTAGGTATATTGATACATCGAGCTTGTGGTAAAGATCATGCTAGGGTAGGGTGAAGTAGTCTCTCTGGCACAGGCCTTCGCTCTTTGGTTCATTTAATTAGGTCATTATCGAAATATTTTTCATAATTTGTGCTAAGAATAGTAGGAAAACTTCATATAGTTGTACGTAGCAGAATTCTTCACTACAACTATTGTTCTCGATCTGCACAATATATTTTCGCAGACACTGTAAGCGAATTATTTACTATTTTAAGCTTAAGCAGGTTATCGGCAAGGCCCAGCTACTTGGGTCAGCCGACGCTATTTGCGGCGAACAAAGTAGATGTTACCCGAACGGACCCGCCCCATTCAAATATAGAACGTGACCTCCCAAATAGTGGACGAAATCGTGAGTCAGGTATGAAAGTTGAAAACCTCACCAATAGGAGTCTATACTTACCAAGCCATTCTCAAAAGTGAATATGCCCACGTCCCTGCCATGGTGGATGTGATTGCGACGCATGATGGGGTTGGCGAAGTTCTTCACCCAAATCCCGGCCAACGCGTTGCGTGAGATCTCATTGTCCTGGTAGGCGCCTTGGGCGTAGTCCGTGACGTAGAGGCCGACGTTCTCGCAGTCGCTGATGTCGCAGTGCTTGATGACCGGATTGGCGCCGGCCCCGCTCACGCACACCGCTGCTCCCACTAGGTGAAAAGAAGAATGGCCGGTTATTTTTTAAAAGAGCTTATAATCAAAACAAAAAAAAAAATATACTTATTGAAAAGAAGCAGAACGTGATGTCAACATCGACTCGGTGAGACGAAAGGCTCCCGAGGAGACGGGGAATGACTTCTGCGCCGTCCGTTAAGACAGTGTCCGGCCCTGTATCACCTGCTGGGCTTCTCCAAATGGATATCCACTCTGGAGATCTCGCCAGCGACAAAAGCTTCAAGTCTCGGATTAAGTCACCGGCTCAAACCAAAGACCCGACCGTCTCTGCAGCGCGCTGCTCTCAACTGTATCTCGCACAAATTAGCAACAACGAAGGCCGTTAGTTTAGGGAACTACATGCTGCCATCGACGCTGGCGCTCTGGATGACGCAGAGGTCAACGGTAGGCGAGCAGCCGTCAGACCTCGAGGCAGCAGCGTTGCATGGTACTTGTGGCACCGGGTGAAGATTTAAACATTTTAAAGCTAGCATGAGATCAGCGCTGAAGGCTTGACCCTCAGCATACTGCTGAGTCAGTTGCCATTTATAGCAGCAGTGACACGCCGTGACCGTTCGCTTTCCTTTCTTTTTTATAACATTTCAGTTGAAATATTTTCTTTGTTGTTTTTTTGTTTTGTTATTGTGGCGTGTGCACTGTTTTTATAATAAATGTTTTTTCTTCTTCTTCTTCTTCTTCAGAATGGAACTAAAAACGAGCTATCTACGTAGCTTTGGCCATACCAAATGATCTCCCCATGATTTCGTAATATTAAAGACCTCTTCGTTCTGGAAGTTTAGACAAGCTTATGCGCTCACCGTCGCTGGCGCTTCAGATGACGCAGCGGTCGACGGTGGGCAAGCAGTCGTCGGACTCCTCGAGGCAGTAATGCTTCCGGCGTCGGGTGAGAACTTTAACGACATATAGCCAGCATGTTTTTCTAGCACTGGAAATCGAATTAAAAAACGAGAGCCCTGGAGTTCTGGCTATACCAAATGATTTCCCGCACAACTTCGTAACACTAAAGACCTATTAGCCCTGGAAGTTTAAAGCGCTCACCGACGCTGGCGCTCCGGATGACGCAGTGGTCGACGGTGGGCGAGCAGTTGTCGGACACCTCGAGGCAGTAGTGCTTATGGTGCTGCATGGTGCTGGTGGCGTCGGGCGAGAACTTGAGCGTCATGTAGCCGGCGTACGCGCGGCTGGCGCCCTCCGCGAACGTGAGGGTGGACTCGGCCTCGCGCTCGAGGACCACCGCCTCGGCGACGCTTCCGGGAGCACAACCTGTGAGGGGTCACGTGGTTAGTTGGCTGTCGGAAGCAAGTAGGTTGGAATTAAAAGAAGCGAGAATTCGGAAATATTTTTTATGGCTATAGACCTTATGGGCCATCTTTTCTTATAGGACTATCACCCTGATTCGATACGGTCGATAGGGCAGTGCGGGTGACAGTTGCCAATTGGGAAACAATTTGTACAAGTGTCCCATTGTAAGCCGTATTTTTGTTAATGCAATAAATTATTTAATTGTATTTATAAATAGGAAGATGCCAATACAGAGTGCTTACATGATCTATTGTTCTTTATATTATTTTCAGATGCTGATGCAGATGTTAGCATATCTTTCAGGGAATGTGTTAACATACGAAATCTACATCCAAAATTATGAAGTTTGTAACTAAATAAATCACCAAATTACATTGTTATCACTATTACGTTATGAAATTAGGCACTCTTTAATTATGTCACGTGAGCCAGCCGACTTTACACCAACTTCACAATAATCTATACACAGGCCACAGAGTTGGACGTCAGAGCCAGATACTCCTGGTACAGGCCAATATGACCAATGACCAATGATGAGGCCCGAGGGCAGGTGCAAGTTGCTCCACCGCAGCAAACCTTGTTTAGTACTAAAGGCGAAGTTTAGTACTACAAACATCACACAAAGCCAGTCTATTCACAAATTAGTTGGACATCAGAGTCTATAGCGAAATACTCCTCTTGGTACAGGCCGCGCGTTAGAACATCAGCGCCGGCGAGGACGGGGTCACATAAGGTTGATGCTACTAACGTCACACATAGCGTGTCTTCTCACCAATGAGTTGGACGTCAGTCTATCGTCAGTCACTCGTTCTGGTAAAGGCCGGCGTGTACGAATACCAGCGACGGCGAGGACGAAGCCCGATGGCAGATGCAAGTCACTTCACCATGGCAAGCCACATAGGACCAAACTACTAACGTCACACAAAGTGTGCCCACTCACCAATGAGTTGGACGTCAGAGTCTATAGCCAGACACTCCTCCTGGTACAGGCCGGCGTGTACGAACACCAGCGACGGCGAGGTCGAAGTCCGACGGCAGACGCAGGGGGTGCCGCCGCCGCACGTGCACGCCGCGCTGCGCTCCTCTATATACTCCAGGGCCGCCTGCGGACCAAGCTTTGTTGAGCCAGTTTCTTCATTTGGGAGAGGGAGGAAACCAACCAAGCGAATTTAGTAATGCAATGACCGTGGGTGGTGCCGTCTGTTCAGATCTTCAGACCAATTCATTCTCGACTATTTTATAGGCGAAGATGCTTATGTGTCTTTGAATGTCTAAAGATGTTTATTTCAGATAAACAAAATAATCCATAGAGTTGTTAGTACCAGTTTAGTCTATGTCAGTAAGACAGGTATATATTTTTTTATAGTGAGTTTTTTATATATTTCATAGTGAGACCTGAGATTCTCTTATTTAGCCTCACAGTCGGGCCATTGCCTGTAGCAAGTGCTAAGGTATGTATACAGCTCAAGTCACTTAGGTTTCCGTTATTGAGTGGTATTGCTATTCACAAATGTAAAGGTAACTTGACAGTCATGCCAGAACATGCTTGGTGTATGCCTGAAGGTCTAGGATAAAAAGTCCATGTTCGGTGCTGTGCTGTTCGAGTGTTTGGCCGCAGCATTTGTGTTTTTCCTATTTTTGTAAGCATTGTTTTGACCTTTAAAGTTATTGATGGCAATCACGGAATCATATCATATAGGCTGTGATGTATTAAGTTTAGGATGATTTGAGAAAAGATCGTCAGAGTGGAGTTTTTTTTCCGTTGCCTTTTTTCTCCAGTACAAGTTCGGACATTCAGCTAACAGAATGTAAATTCTTTACATTGAAATTAATTATTGATTTCTGATTGTAATCAGCACATCTAAGAGAAAGGTTAAGAAACGAATTTGACTTTTGGTAATTGTAGTGCCCATCGTTCAGCATCAGATAAATGGATTTCATTTCGGTTAGTACTGATTAGCAATTCGGGACCCTGCTCCCGGAAACGGGATCCAAATAGTAACTCACCCTGATAGTATTGAAGTGTTTAATCCGCGAGTCCTTCTTAGGGCGATAGTTGAGACGCACGTGGATGCCGTAATAAAGCTGCTTGAAGCTCTCCTTCCACGGATTCTCAGCTTCGCAATCATCCGCAGTCGGGAACTCGAATTGGCATGGCGCTGGGTGCATCAGAGGCGTGTCGTACTCGAACACCGATTGATAAAGGCTTTTCCTGTTGACGTATTCTATGTGTTAACTTGTGATAAAGAACTAGCAGAAAAGTTTTTTTTTAAGACTTGTCCCTGCCTACCCCTCCGGTAGACAGACGTGAGTAGTGATAAAATGTTATCGCATGAAAAGAACAAAACTTAATATTTATTATTGTTGTAAAATTTGTGGTAAATAAAATATTTTCACTTTCACTTTCAAAAGGAAGTTTGGAAGAAATAATAGTAGTTTATGCAACTGTCCTATAATGAAGGGTATTAAAACACGAGTGTGAGTTTATGAAACGAGCGCAGCGAGTTTCATAATAGTAACGAGTGTTTTAATACCCGTGTTATATGCAGTTGCATACACTACTTTATCTTCACTAATGCAATTAAAAATTAAATTCACGCGTACGTGTATAAGTGATATACGTGTATAAGCGATTTAACGAAGTACAGTGATTTTGCCGCCATTAAAATTTAACCAATGAGAGCGCAGCTGCGCGCTTCAATAAAACGCGACCAACCCGATTGGCCCTGCAATCAAGTTGGTCGCGTTTTATTGATGTTATAATGAGATTTTACGATATCGATGTGAATATTATACCATCATGTGAAATTGCTTAAATTGAGTGTTTTGTTGTCTGCGCTATAACAGTAGTAATTATAAGTCAAGTATTGAAAACATAAGTAGAATGTTACAACATTAGTGTAGATAAAATTATTTACAGTTAACTCACTTTACATTAAGTGAATAACTAAATTAAAATTGGTTTATTGATACAAGAATAATTTGCAATCAGATCATATCATAACATAAATTATAGTATAACATTTAATTGACTTAAATATTCAATAAATAATTAATACATTTCATTATAGTGAATTTACATCACTTGAGTAGACTCTGAAGCCTGTGGTAGATAAAAATCTGTGATACAGGCGTCAGTGCCCTATACAGATGTTCACATAATTAAATATCGATAGATATACGATAGGTTTGGTTAATTAATATAATTGAATAAAATGTTTTATGCTTACAGTAACATTTACTGCATAAAGGTAACTGGAGAAATAATAACCAAGACAATAAATTCGTTATGTGCAATAAACCAAACTGTATGTATTATATGAGAGTATGAATACGTATGTTCATTACAAAGTTTCCTCCCTATTTAACAGTACATGTTATAACTATTTTTATTTGGCAATTTGTTTGGTTTGGCCGTTTGTTCATAAGTAAGTCGCAGTAAGTAGCTTCTAGTTTGTTTTATACACTAATAGTTATTCAGAGATTGAAAATTGTGCATATTATTGAGTTTATTATATAAGTAAACTAAGCTTGGAAACTTTGCAAAGGCAGTTCGACAGCGTTCACCCCTGAACTATCAGTTCGTATATATGTATATTTGCGCACACGACCGGTAACCGCCTTGATGTGTTCTATGAACGTGAGATGCTTATCAATGATGACCCTGGCACCTAAATATTTTATTGAATTTACTGACTCAAGTTTTTGGCAGGCAAACGTTAGAGAGGGAGATAAATTGCATGAGATAGAGTGTGCAGTGATAGACAAAGTTAAATGTTTAGGTTGTGTTTGAGGAACGACAGAAAATGTCATGTATTTTGTTTTTTTCTATGTTTAGACTCAGTAAGTTAATATCCAACCAATGCTCAACCAAGTTAAGGCCGGTTTGAGCTTGTTTGAAAGTCATGGACCAGTTCTTTTCCCGGAATACGAGAGCCGAGTCATCCGCGAATGATACAATGTTACTGCTAGGGATGCTAATATTACAGAGACTGTTTAAAAACACCAGGAAGAGAGTTGGGCCGAGCGTGCTTCCTGTGGAATTCCGTATCCTGTTGGCAGTCCGTCACTAAAGTTATACCCTATTCCAACACATTGCTTCCTATCACTTAGGTAATCAGTCTCCTTATGCCAATCATCTAAAGTTTATTTAACAGTAGAGGAGTAGAATAGTATCAAACGCCTTGCGCAGGTCTAAAAATATAGCTAAGCACTTTTCTATCTTATCCAATCGCTTTACGAGGTTTGTCAATTTAGTGACTGCATCAGCAGTCGATTTATTATAACGGAAGCCGAATTGGTTCTATGAGAACATTAGCAGAATTTTATGACTTGTACATTAATTTTCTTTTTCTAGGATTTTCAGATTTTTTTGTGATTTATCCACCTTGGATAGTATAATTAATTATTTGTCTATAATTATTAACAGACAAGCTGTTCCAGCGCACTTCGTACCACCACAGAATACGTTTATACGATTCTTGCACAACGCCATCTATTTTTAAAACACAACGTTCGCTAGAACAACGCTATCTATTTTAAACTTAAAATAAATATTATTCCACGGGAACGCATTACCAGGATTACTTAAGGTTTGGCCTATCTGTACGCCAAGTTTCATGATAATCCTTTCAGCCGTCAAAGTCAAAGTCAAAAATTTTTATTCACTATAAAAACAAAATGTACGTAATTGCGCAATTGAGTAACAAACATCCAAACATCGTCACAAACTTTCACATTTATAACATTAGTAGGATGTTTTATCTCCTGATTTATTAAAGTAATTAAACGAAGACATCATTGAAATTTTATAACGATTCGTCGTTCTCCCCGACCCATATCTGGGCGTGAGTTAATTTAAATATGCATCTGCTAAGCGTATCGATGGTAAACGAGGTTTCCTATCGCAGTGAAACGATTTACCAAGCTCACTGATTGTTGCCCAGGATACGCTAGACATAGTACAAGGCTTAGTAGGTAGATAGTTCAGGGACATTATTTTCATGCACACATATGCAAATATGTAATAACGATGTCTTAATACTCTATAATTTGTACTCCTTCACGGTTAGCGCAGCGTTTCGAACTATTTGTAGTTTCGATAGGGAAGCACAAACATGGAAGAGTTGTTTAGGTGCACATCAATAAGTATCATGTTTGTCTAACTGTAAAGTAGAAATTGCTGAATAATGCTGACTGAGAGTTGATCAAAAGTGAAAGTTTACGGTAACTTTAACACAACACAATCACTCGTCGTGGTCCCAAATCACGATATCCTGAACTATGGTAACCAGGCGAGGACATGACAGACATGAAACTACATCCAGACCGATGCCATTTGTACAAATGAAATATGGCGGCCTCCAGTAGCAATCGAACCCACGACCTCTGTTTCGCTAGTCAAGTGTGTTAACCGCTAGAACAACGATGCAATCACAGTCAATAATTACTATTTTAAGCAAGTGCCTACCTTAAGAAATTGCCATTAGCAATAAGGCCGCCAATTGTACTGAATTTTGTAAATATTTTATGTTTGTTTTTTCCTGGTGTACAAAAAACAATATTCTTATCTAATCTGAGTACTTTGACCCGTCCCACCAATACGTAAACATTTGGATATTTAGGTAATTATATATTTGCATGGTTTTCAATGACCAAACCATAACATGATGGCAAGGTCAATGAAATCCGAGATAGGTTTCAAAAAACCCAGAACTGTCAGACGACGCACAAGTTAGGGTCACAAAAGTAGTTATTGATTATAAATGAGTTGACAGTAACCAATTTATTGTTATATGCACAGGTAGGTACGTCCTTTATACTAAGCCGAAACGTTATGTACCATACCAAGTAGATTGGTAGATAAGAGAAAGTTGTGAACTGAAAGAGGATGTAGTGACTATAATTATTGAGAAAGGAATGTTGCGTTGTTTTGGACATGTGGAGGATGAAGGAAGAAAGATTGAAGAAACAAATAAGGGTGAAAGGGCCGGTAAGCGACGTCCCAGGCGGACATAGTTCGACAAAATAGGGGATTTATTAGCAAAGTGCAAGATAAAAAGTACCCGAAACCGGCATGTGTGCATGCAACGACTAATAAATGATCAGCAAGCGAAAGTGACCTGTCAGGATCGTGACAAGTGGCAGTCCCTGGTTTCTGCCTACACCTCTGGGATACAGGCGTGAGTTCATGTTGTGTATTTAGATCGGTAGATAAATTTGACGTTAGTGTGTGTCAATACTCTTCGTTCTTTTGTGCGCGAGTTCAAAGTTTTCTACACCAATCTGCAACTGGATTTTCCATTATCACCTGTTTTGGAGGTGAACACAAAGTCCTGCATCCAACAGCCTAATAACGCCTAACAGGCGTCATGGCCTCATAAGTATAAATCAGATCAGAAACCTTTTATCGGTTTAGTCGAATAATGCTTAGTTATTCGCTGTAATCCACGAATATACTGATTCATAATTTTTCCAATTTCAAGTCCTCGTCCGCCCTTTCTCCCAACATTCTCCGCGGCCCATCATTATGCCCTGTATTACCAGAGACCACAGCAGAAATCAGGGTACAGAATATTGGATGCAATATTATGGGGGTCAGGTATTTTTTTACGATTTTCACACATAAAACCTTTACTGAAACTGTTGTAAGTTTATCTGTAAGGTGAGTTACCCTTTACTATAGCTTAAAAGTATTTAATTGTTTAAGGGCAAGGGATCTAAACACGACACAAGACATGCTCTATGAAAACTGTCAGAAATGCATCTGTATTACCAGAGATCACCACAGAAACCAGGGTTTTAATTAAATAAAACTATTCTGTTTGCTTAAAAAATCTTCTATGCAATTATTTATTTTTATTTATTAAGAAGGTTAGTTTTTTTACACATTTTCACACAAAAAACTCTCACTGAAACTTTTGTAGGTTTACCTGAGAGTTGAGTTACTCTATACTATAGCAAACTTAGGCTGGCTTGCATCAACGCTATCTGACAGCACTATCTATTTCTTTATCCATGGGTAAGCCCTATCCAGTAAATAAGGACTAGATGTCTTGCACCATGACATTTACAAAGCTGTCCATGGATAAATGTTATGACTGACAATCATTTCAATTTGCTCTTTATTTGTTTATCCCTGGATATGTATTTATCTGTTTACTTATTTATCCATCGATTTGGTGCAGACTACGGCTGCATCGTGAATGGTGATGGTCTTATACCGCTATACTTAAGTCGCGCAATAAGATGCGAATTTGCAAATTTCTCGCCATGAAGCAGTGAGAAAGGGTTTAAAGACGACGCAGTCATAAAACAGAATACTGACCAGAGCTCCGTGTCGTTGGCAATGGTGTTGAAGCGCTTGCAGACTTGAGCGACGCGGCACAGGTCACGTTCGGTAAGGTGCGACAGGATACACAAGAGCACCTCGTCAGGCAGCTCATACTGCAGATACTGGGACACATTGCACACATCCACGCCTTGGGACAGCGACCTGCAGAGGGCAGAGTAAGGGGAATGTTCACAACTTTATTTTAAGTAGGATTGGTTAGAATTGTGAATTCTGATCAGTAGAATTATAGATTGGAAGAATACCTTCTGTTCGGACATCTTTACTTCAATGGTTGTTGCTGTAGTTGCGCCTACATCATGTCGCAATTGAAGGCTTAAGACTTATTACCATTGATCGGATCGAGGGATTCATTTTCCAACGAATCACGTTAATGCTAGGTTGATTGAGATTAATACTATATGCACGGGATTTAAATGTTATAGTCTGTATAGCTCGGCGACTCGAAACGCCATTCTGCGCCCGTTGCTCCTCTTATCCTCACTATGTCGAGAGTACGAAAAGTGAAACCCTCATGCCGATCACTGCTTTACTGTTACAAAAAGCTTCGAAGTTTACATATAATAACTAATTACATCAGCATCGTGAGCGCCAGCATCTCGCATTACGTGAGTGCGATAACTGGACTCTGGAGGTTACAAACTCATGACCCAGGTCTCTACTTAGAAAGTAGAGAACAAATCGCAGAGGATTGAGGCTCATGGTACGCAAGAGGTTTTAACTCACTTCCTAGGTCTCCCTGGTATGCAAAGAACAAATCCCGGATGGTCCAGGGTCGCGGTACACAGAAGAACTTCACTCACAACCCACTCATAGGACGTACTGTGTCTAAGCCTGCAGGAACATTCAAATGACGTCTTAGGCCTCTTCCTGGAGTGTCGAGAGCTAGTCTGGAAGGTCCGGGCTCGTGCCACACAAGAGAACTCAACACATGACCTACTAATAGGACATACTGTGCCTAAGCCCGCAAGATGTTTCAACTGTCGTCCTAGGCCTCTTTCTGGATTGTTGAAAGCAAGTCCCAAGGGGTCCGGTACACAAGAGTCTGCAACTCATATGCTACAAGATACAGGACATTCAGCGTCTAAGCCCGCAAGCGACTTCAACTCACGTCCTAGGCCTCTTCCTGGCGGGTAGAGAGCAAGCCCCAGAGGGTCCGGGCTCGTGGTACGCCGGCGGCGACTTCCGCCGCAGGTCGTAGGGGCTGTGATGGCCCGGCGTGGTGGCGGCCGCCGCGGCCGGGACGGGGGGTGACCCGCCGCTGCCGCTGGGGCCCGCGCAGGCCGCTGTCGCCGCCATGGCACTCCCTGTCACGTTGTTCGGGCAGGGAACTGATTCACATGGCTCACCTACGGATGGAGGCAGGTTTTAGTATTGTTTTGTCAAATAATAATAATAGAGCATGACTGGATGGTCAGGGAACGGTCACATGGCTCTCCTATGGGTTTGTTTTAGCACTGTTTGACACATGATATCAAACATTGGTGCCACGGGCGTGACTTTGGATGGATATTCTAATTGGATTTTTTTGCTAACTTCTGGTATAACCAGGCGCAATGTAGAATAAGATTTAAAGACAAGGGCCAGGGTGTTGGTGTCAAGAAGAGAAGTAAAAGAAGTCTGATCTCTACAGTAACAATAAAGATGTAATATCAACTTTTGTGCAGGTTCACATAAAAATAAGACATTGCAAAATCAAAATTAACTAAGGAAGCTTGATTTAATAAATAGCAGACAGAAAAATGATCACCAAAATCTTTTTGTGAAGCTGTACATTCATTGTTTGAAAAGCTGTACACATATATAATAAATCAAATGATAACATAGTTCATCAATAAGAGGAAACCAAATCAAGCTATCTATCAAGTTACCTATCTATTACAAACTTGTCTGCAAATACCGAATGGAATGTGAAAGGCAGAATATACCTACCAACTTGTTAGTTTATCCAATTGAAATAAGCAGTGTAAAAGATAGAAGGTTTAATTTACCATTATAAATTAGATTTCAATGCACAATTCAAAACAAAATAAAAGTTATCTTAATCTGAAGTTGCAACTACATGATAAAAAGCTTCATTTGTAGATACAACAACTAATTAATATTAACATTTTGTACTTTATACATAAGAAGGCCTTACTTATAAAAAAAAATACAATTCCCCTAAAGCACACCTTAAGACGCAGTTTATTTAATCTGTGGATAAGTCTTTTCCTTGTGAAATCTCCACCAAACTGTTATAATCAATGTTTATCAAGTGTTTTAAGGAATGAAAACGAACTAGAAATAAGACTGATTGAGTTTAAAGTTGATTACATATTGCCAATGTTAAGTTTGATGTGCTGTTGAGTGTTCACAACTAATACCTACCTACACATAACAACAGAGCTACACAACCGACTTTTGCTACATTTCACTAGTGTTGTCAACTATCACATCAATAGGATTATTTTAAGAGGTACTTAACACATTGTACTAGTTGAAACCCCTAACTACCATAGAAACTCCATACTACAAAGTACCCAATGATACTATATAATGCAGTCTGTATATATCCCAGTGTAGGGCACACACCAGCTCTCAGAGAGAGAGAATGGGTTTAGTCACCACATGTGCCCTCCATGGATTGTCAATTTCAAGCACTGAGGTATGTGAACACATCAGGTACACATTGTTTCCAACACTTTTATTCATGGATGGTGAGTGGGTATTGCATCTAAAAATTCACAGATATATGTAACATACAAAACAAAGTTATTGGCACTACCTCTTTGAACCCACAACCCCTTGATTATAAGGCATGTGTTCTATGGTCCCTGCTTCCACTGCTGTATCCAATTTAAGACCTAAAGTAGAAATCAATGGAACTTGTGAACTATGTAAACAAACAGATTTTTCATATTTTCTAGTTCCTCACTTGTAAGAGTTCACTAAAAACTGATTCAACGCTGCATCTATTTGTCTTTGTATATCACTGGATACATTAATAAAATATTGACTAAAAACGTAATATAACTAAAAATAATAAAAAGTGGAAGCAAATTTAGAATTTAATTTGCCATGTCAGTTTTTTTTTCATCAATGGCCTACATTGTCTATAAATCATAGTGATATTCCATTGACTGAAGATATCGTAATAATTTCAGTTATTCTGGAATGATAATGTGATAATAAAAATTTAGACTCACTTTCACTAAGCGAAATGGAGGATGTCAAGGTTTTGTTGGAGCGGGGTTTGTCGAAAATAGATTAGATTAGATTAATACTCTTTATTGCACACCATACATTAGGTGTGGAGCAATCGAATTGTGTAGCTCATGTCCTGAAAGCAGAAGAAAATGAAATCTAATGAAAGAGCTCGACGGCTTAATAGATAAGCTTTTGATGAAATGACGGAACCATTTATAATACATGCATCCAATAATTCCAGCGACTCATACAAATATATCGATGAAACAAATAACGAAAATTAATTAGTGATATTTGTTTTTACTTCTTTACCCAGTCTCTATGTTTTTTTTCTATCTGATTTCTACTTTGCAAAGTAGTTCTTAGCTGTCATTTAATGTGTTACTGTACCTGCCATTTTTTTAACTCAATTAAAAATAAAAGTGTCTAGAGATAATTCAAGTAATTTTGGTGAAGTTATTAATGGTCTTAGATATTGTATCTGTTCATGTCGGCTACAGAGGCCAGTCAACTTTGTCACAGTTTGTTTTTGTTTGTATCTTAGAATAGAGAACATTGGTAGGATTGAAAACCTTCTTTGATTCTACCAATGTAATATAAATACCTAATTACTAATCAGGATGTAGGTACTTTGACTATTCATTAATTCCATAAGATTTAATTTAGAACATGGGGATACACATGAACCTTTGTCCTTAACAAATTTTCCAAAACAAGATAAAAGAGTCCAGTGTGCTGCTAATATACTGAACTTTGTGAAATATCACTACAAATGTGCTGCTAATATAATGAACTTTGTGGAATATCACTACAAATAACCCTCTTTACTTTCTTGTATAATCATTGACATTTACATTGCATTGCACATTACATGTGTCTCATTGCTATCAAAGTATTGATTTTGTACCCAACAGACTGGCCAAACATAGGGCATGGTTATGTTTCGAATCAGCTGTTTTCTCATGTTGGTGTAAAATAAGTGTACTACCAAATCAATACTCATATTGCGCAAAATGTCACTGAAATGCGCTTATTCAATACGTTTGTCAAATGGGAAACTGGTATTAGCATAGCAATCAACAAACAGGAAACAATGACCGAAGAATTATTTTATAATCATCAGTCAGCACTTAGTAGTTATCGTGAGAACCTTCCCCAGAGTTTATCAATTGGCATGCAAAAACCTCTCGTTCCAGGTTTCATATAATTCATTACAAGATCTGTAAACCACACCATTACTTTGTAGAATGTGAATTCATTGTCCAAAAGAAAATGTCGATAATTTGGAGATCGGGGCGATTTCAGCCGACCCGGATTACTTACTCGATTGCGTCCTAGAGGGTAGTGGTATGCGATGACCGCCTTTTCTTCGCGATCTACGGACGTAAGAACGCGAAGAGGAAAACGAGGCACTAGGCATTATTTCTTTTGACTCCTAAGTTCCCTAAAATTCAGTCAAACAAAGGAGACACCCGCACCAAAACCGTCGGCCATTTTCTGTTTAGAATGAACGAGAGGATCGAGACGGGAAAGAAAGCTTGCACCACATCAGTAGCTAAAAGGGCCAACTATTATATATAAACAACTAATGCACAGATCACTGTAACTAAATTGATACTTGTTTTCTTCATTTATTCATTGTCCTCTAAATTAAACAAAATTTTCTACCCCTAGAAAGCAATGGGCGACTCAAGAAAAAATATGGCGGATCTATCAGAAACAAATGGCCGCCGTGTTGATCACAGCGCCATCTAGAGCAAACTTTTTTTGTTTTTATTAGCGTTCCAAAAATATCGTTAAATTTAATATGGAAAATAAATATTCCGTAGAAAGTTTTATAAGATTGAATGTCGCAATCATCGGATTTTTTTCTATAAGAGGATTGTTCAAATAGTGATTTTAACTTTCCAATAGGAATAAATATTTGAACGCTGCTAGACATTTTGATGCGTATCCACACAATCTACAAAACACTGCATCCAGATAAGGCCCCTCGCCCACGGCGACTTTTTGTAGTGATGCTGTCGCGCGTTTCGTAAACACGCAACTGCATCGCTACGAACGCGCTTTAGTCGCATTTTCAACGCGCTACAGAAGCGATGCCAACGCGCTACTAACGCGCTACAGCATCGCGTCCGTGTTGGACGACATCAGGAGAAGAACGGAGGAAGGGCGGCGCGTGAGTAGTGCAACGCAGAGAGATCGAGAGTGATGTTGTCTATCGGTCCAACGGAGTCCATCTTGCAACTGTAGCGATCTCAGGCATTTTTGTGCCGTTACTGAATCGCATTTGCATCGCAACAGAAGCGCGACGGTTTCGCGTTTGCATCGCGACTGAATCGTGTTTACGGTGGGCGAGGGCACACAGTCAGCGATCGCAACGCGACTGTATCAATGCGAACGCGCGACAGCATCGCTACTGCATCGCTAAAAAAAGTCGCCGTGGGATAGGGCCCTAATGAAAGTGAAAGTGAAAATATTTTATTTACCACAAATTTTACAACAATAATAAATATTAAGTTTTCTTTCTTCATATGTTGTGATAAAGGAACGGGCTCAGCTTTATTGCCATGACTGCATGCGTAGTCACAGCGCTGGTTTTCAGCCCGTCCCTTTTAATAACTTACATAGGCGCCATTATGCCAAAAAGAACACAAAAGCTAATCAAATAGTAATTCAAAATTTATCACACACAGAACAGAAGTTCACAAAATACACAAATATAATAACAATGTTAGAATTCAATGACAAATTACAATTGATTAAATATAGAACAATAATAAATTAATAACAATCATTGAACACACATTATAAATTATAATTCAAGATAATATAATATTTTTCAGTACAATTTCTTTTTTTTATAAATTTGATTATAGTCTGATTTAAATAACATTACAGTCATTGACTCGTTACACCGGTGTGCGGTGTGCGTGATTGGTATAGTATTTCTCTAGTAAAATTAGTTAAATTACTCTACAAAGATTTTTGTTGGTCGAGGAGTTTATATTTTAGTTATTTCTTAAAACCTACGTTAGTCATAAATTGCCGCAATGGTGGTGGTAGATTGTTCCATAACTTTGATTTTGTGGTTTGATAAAAGCATTTTCGGGTATTATTTTATTCCTGATAAAAAAATTATACCGACGAATTGAGACCTCCTTTTTTGCATTTTGAAGTTAGCGTTTTCACACTATCCGATCTGATACCGGTGTCGGACGCCTATCCGATATCGGGGCTGTGATCGGGGTACCTATAATGGGGTAAATATAATGAAATATGTACCTGTCGTTCATATTGTCCGGCCCAATACTGGATATCGGTGCCGACCCCAATATGCTGACGGCACCATCAGACGCCCGTCAGTCGGACGATAATGTTTGTAAGTGTGCTATGTATACGTGCATCTAAATTGTCTCTGTGTGCGCAGAGCAGACCAAGCAGGCGTACAAAAACTACAAAAGCTTGCTAAAAAAGTATAAAATGCGCCCTCTGAATATCCAACTTTCACAATAGGATTTAATCTTATACTGTTTGTAGAAACATATATTTTTTTCGCCTCAAATATAATACATAGATACAACAAAGGAAAGTTTTCTATTACAGTCCACCATGATGACCTGTCCGCACTAAGCTGACAAACGATTTTGTCAGAAATATGTGAAAACAGCACAATGTGCTATTGTCATGTCATGGTATCAGCAATCAGATGTCAGTTATCGTCGCCCGACACCGATATCGGATCGGATAGTGTGAAAACGCTCTTACTTAAAAACCTATTTACGCTGTTACTGTTTTCAGTATTAAGATTACATAATAAAGATTGTAAAGATTTTTTTTTATAAATATCTTATTTGATCACAGCGCTGAGCAGTTTTTATCGCGTTCCGGGTGAGTATAATAAAATTGTAGGTTAGTCTTTTAAAAAGTATTTGATATTTTTTAAATGTCGAGATTTCACGAGATTGGTATTTCTGAGATCGTGAGATATTGACCTTTTGATTTTCGACCTTTTTATTTCAACTCGATATTGCATTTCCTACTTACCACGCGTGCCCACCGTGGATTATCGATTTCAAGTATTGTACCTCAGAAATTCGGGTTTCCACACAATGGTTATATTATATCTCAGTGAAGTAATGGTGCAGTTGACAGCAGGTCAATCTTTCATTATATTTTTGTTGCAAAGTCACCCATAACGTAACTGAGAAACATGCACGGATGTAAACGTTGGTGTCATGTTGATAAACTTTAACACGCATAATTTATACTCTGCTCAGCTGTTATGTGTGAAGGCACGATAAAAATGTGAATCGTCGTGTGGACACAGCCAGAATAAGGTCCTAAGGTAGTCTTGAGAGTGTAGATGCGCCATGACAGGTTTCCAGTCGTTTACGTTCCATTCCATGCAAAAAAATAATTTGAATTCAGGCTATCCTTTTCTTTCGCGCATGTCGAAAAACTTATTTGCTGTCTCAAGTTTACATTACACGCATTGCGCAACATGAGTAATTCGACATGATGTTTTGATTTGATTTTCAATTTTATATTTAGCAAATAATTCGGTTAGCTCGATACAATGTCGCTAAAAGAATTTATTGATCGAAACACTTGTGTGTTCTCTGTAATAGCATGCGTTTTTCTTACGTTTTCCTATGTTGCTAGTTTGTACGTGTGGAGATCAACGTTACACAGGTATGGATTCAAAAATTGATTTCCCTTTCGTTTCTGACTGAATTACGACTTTCTACATCGTGGTTCCATTTTTCAGAGATCATCCATCGACGATAAAACGTCGATTCTTCAGCGTGTCGTGTATGATGTTGGTGGCACCATTTTTCACACAGTATTTCTTCACTGAGCAGACGCTAGCTAAAGGGGACGTGTATGAACAGTTAGGGCTGCGATGGCCTGGCACCATACAGGCGTCTATTGCACCCCTCATCCTCACTGCAATATTGTTTTTGGGACCCTTGACTATGCAATTTTTCTCTGGGATTTGGAAATTGTATGCAGGTATACCATTTTTACCTTATGAATCCATCAATTTTCTGTTGACTGCCTCATTGGTCTAGTGGTAACACATTCGATTACCATGCTAGAGGTTGTGAGTTTGATTCCCATTAGCCTCAGTCTGACCATTTGCATGTTTGTGAAGTCCTTGTCTAGGTACTGTAGCACGGGGCATCCTTGTTTACATAAGCAGCCTATATACGTCCCACTGTAGGGCACAGGACTTCTCTCAGGGAGAGGGTATGGGCTTAATCACCACACGTGCCCACTGCGGATTGGCGATTTCAAGCGCTGACATATAAGAATAGCTCAGACACTCAGGTTTCCTCACGATGTTTTCCTTCACCGTTAGCGAGTGGTATTGCTACTATAACTTCACAAATGTACATAACTTTGAAAACAAAGTCATAGGTACATGCCCGCACTGGGAATCGAACCTGGGTCTCCCACTTCCGAGTCCAATGTTCTACCCACTAGGCTATCACCGCATTTTTCATCCTTACATCGTTGCATCTAGCATCCTTGTTTGGGACCAGTATAATTGGTTGTGATGTGTGGTTGATTTCCTGTGTCAAAATAAATTTATGTAGTAATATAGGACTATGATTCATTGGATAACAATGAGTCATTGTCCTATATTGCTGCAGTATGGTCTATCATTGCGTAAAAATTTCATCTAAACCAGTTCCACTGTTTAAGCTTATTGTATGACAAACATTTGAATTTTAGTAAGCATTTCACATGAGCATTCTGTCTCACTCCTATATTGTAACATATTAATTAATTAAAAACTATATACACCTAAGTAAAGATAATTGGCGAAACAAATTACGAACATCTAACGCCATTATGTTGTTTCTCTATCATAAACAGAATACACAGTGTATGATAATTAAAATGTGTCCAATATTATAGCAATTTTGACCTGCTCAAAGTTAACACACAAAAACATTCATAAGTTATCCAAATTGTTCTAAAAGGTTTTCTTTCTATGCAAACAGCAAACAGATGGTCTAGTATGATAATGTTTATGTAAGATAACATATAACATGACTGCGTTTAGATTTTTATATTTCTGTAGTTTATTTCGAATAAATTAAAAAAATCAATCAGGCAATTGAAAATTTGCAAGCAAGAAAGAATGCCATAGGTTATAAACACTAAACACCCTACAATTGTAATATGTGCTAATATATGTATGGCTCTCCTTTCAGAGCCAATCTACTGGGTGTCAAGCTGGCAAGACTGGGTGTGGGTGCGGAACCACTTCATGGCTCCGCTGAGCGAGGAGTGGGTTTTCCGGGCATGCATGATGCCGTTGCTGCTGCAGTGCCTCGAGCCACTCACTGCTGTGTTTGTTGGCCCGCTCCTGTTTGGAATTGGTAATAATACATGCAGACAAACAGAATGAAAGTGAACGAAGGAACCACAGGCCACCGAAGGCTACAGAAGGCCCCCCATTTGCATTTTTTACAGACCTTCATAGTAGTATTACGGATGTCAACAATTGGTTTCACTGTAATATGCACACTGAATCATTCACTTTATTTCATTTACATTTGTTCAGCAAACCATAACATAACATAAACTCGCACCTGTATCCCAGAGGGACAGGCAGATACCAAGAACTGCCACTTGCCACAATCCTGACAGAACACTTTCGCTTTCATCAACATTCCTTAGTCACTGCCGGTTTCGGGTACTTTCTATCTTGCCCTTTGCTAATACACCCCCTATGTGTTCGAAGGCGTCCCAGGCGTAAATTATTTGTTCAATTGGTCTGGTAACGTAAGATATTATATATCACTTTCGTCCGATAATCTCCTGCGAGTCTCATTTTTGGGTGAATGGGCTAGCTCCAATTGTCTCACCTATTGAAGAATCCCCATTGTTCTTGTATTAAATTATTTTTTATAATTCATTTTCTGACAAAGTAGAAAATTTATTACACAATATTTCAAATGAAGTAGCTGTAAGAACCTAACTACCTGTTTCCTACTTTACCTATGATGATGTAATCAAAGTGTATTATTGTTTCAGCTCATTTCCACCACATGTTCGAACAAATGAAGTCTGGCTTTGAATTCAAGACTGCATTGATGATCTCGAGTGAGTATTAATTACAGTTTAAATATACGACATGTTTTGGCAAGCTTTGTAGTATTGCTTGGCCAGGTAAATTCTACGCCAATACATGAGTGATGTTGGAATGCATGTATGTTTCAATGTCACTGTGCAATAAATGGAAAAAATAATCTTCAGGAGCTAAGGCAAACTCGAAATTATGTATAGGTAAAAGTTACTTTTGCAAGATATTGGTAAAATACTTTTTGGGTTGCTTAACTTAATGGACTGCTAACTAAATGTTTCCTTTCCTTTTCAGCATTCCAGTTCATGTATACTAGTCTCTTTGGTGCATATTCTGCTTACTTATTTGTAAGAACAGGTGAGTGAAAACGGTATTGAATAACTAATTATTCTCCTTTTCTAATGTACACAAAGTTGTGATAACAGTTGCTAATAAAAAAAAAACTTGTTTTAGCAGTGTTTCTACAATAAAAAAAAGTTGCTAATAAAAAGCGGTGGTAGCCCAGTGGGTAGAACAATAAAGTTGGAAGCGGGAGACCCAGGTTCGATTCCCAGTGCGGGCATGTACCTATGACTGTCTATTTTCAAAGTTACATACATCAGCGAATTTGTAGTAGCAATACCACACGCTAACATCGTGAGGAAACCCGCGGCTGGGTTGGCTCCGCACGTATTTCCTGTGGGCTAGGCCGACTAAGCTGGATTGGGTGGATGGTTGCATAGGTTGGATGGAATGTCCCAGGCACTGCAGCGTCCGAGTTGTCCCTTCACCCATCTAGTGTGAGTGATGGTAACACTGGACGTTGTATAAATCATCTCATTACGTAGATGTAAAAACTTAAGTCTACAATAAAAGCAAAGTAAAACTTTATAACTTTACCAAGTATTTACCTGGATCTTATTTCATTGAACCACAACTGATGGTTCAGTTCGATGTACATTGCGTAGTCGATTAACCCACAGATGAACAAATACCTACTAATCAACTAATAATGTGCATAGAAATGACTAGAATAGAATAGAAATCGTTTATTACCAAAACACAAACAATTTAAAAAAGCAATAATAGCAGAGATTTACATTTTTTTTAGACTACGTCTAACCATTTTGGTAATTGGAGAGACCTCAGCTAACATGTCGGCTACCACAGGGTAGTAACCAACGCTGGTTTTCAGCACTCCCCAGCTCTTAGGTTGACATTTAGAGCAGGAGTTAAGACAGGTAGGTACACGTTAAATATAAAATTGAAACTACGAATCTAATACGTTCAAACGAGCAATTCTTGTATATAATCTCAATCTCGGAAACGAAACGGCTCAAACGATTTTCTTGGAATTTAGTATGCAGAGGGTTTCAAGGGCGATAAATCGATCTAGCTAGGTTTAATTTTTAGAAAACGTCGTTTTATCTGTGTTTTTAGGCAGTGAAAAACTGCTAAAATTGCACTAGAATACGAAGGTAAATCTCGCCACCATCTATAACGTTGTAATAGCTCAGGTGGGAAATCGGGCGGTCCCGAAACCAGAAGACGCCGGTTCGAGCCTGTCTCCACTCCGATAATTTTTTTCCTTTATCCTAATTATTAATCTTCTCTCCCAGGCCACTTCTTAGCGCCGCTGGGGGCCCACATGTTCTGCAACCACATGGGCTTCCCGAACTTCTCGGAGATCAGCGAACACCGGCCCATGCACCAGGTGTTCATTGTGAGCAACTTTCTACTAGGCTTTGTGCTGTGGTGTTTCCTCCTCCAACCAGTAACGAACCCGCAGATTTATGACAATAGATTACACTGGGACACATGAATGTAGGTATAAAAATAAGTTTTTAAAATTTGGGTAGCTTTACTCCAAAAAATTAACATCTAAAAAGCAAATGCAAGTTAGATTCGACCAGCTTGTTTTTTCTGTGACCGTGACGTTACGCACATAAACATATTGTTTGTAATAATAATTGGCGACCGAATAAAATTCGAATGCTATCGGAGTAAGGCCCCGGTTTGTGTTACTCGAGATCTCTTTCACACAATCATTGCAGCTGAAGTTTTGTACATATTGGCACTAGCACTATAGAAATGTATTCCATCCATAGTTTGGTAGTATCTAAGTGGAAATTGACGAGGAACAGACAACTTATGTTTTTTTTTATAATTTCCAATGAGACAAATCTGATTCTATCTATCTATCTAGAGGCCTATGAAAGACGCCCACTGTTGGGCATAGGCCTCTTCACCGTCGCGCCAACCTCGCCGGTCCCGTGCTAATCTTGTCCATTGTCCTCCTAAATCTGATTACTAAGAGCTAGTTCAAGGGCTAAAAAAGATAATTCGAAATAATTGAAAATAGAATTCTAAATAAACTAAGTGTGTAATTATAATTAAACACTAAGGTCGAACCTTGACGCGGCGCGGTTCGCATACTCCATTTTGAGACTACTTTTGTTAAATTACTAAAATTCAAATAACGGAAAGAAATAATGTCTATGGAGTTGTTTGTTATTCTTCTCATTAATTTAAGAAATGCCAACCCCTTTTTTCTATATGTGACTTTGAGCGTAGATATTTAAAAAATGTTTAAACCAAGGAAAAAGTCATCTGAAACAGAATATAAACCATACAATGTGCTCCAAATAAGTCTCTCTCCTGTTATTCAAACATTTTTTAATTGCATTTCTTAAAATAACTACGCTTTAGGCGAAGACTCTTCAGGGTTCATAAACATGTTGCGTCTCCCCTGAGATAATATTGTTATGTCAAATGCTGCAGTGTGTGTTAATATTTCTGCAATATCACTTGTGTGAAAATTTTAAAATATTTAGCCTCAATCGTTTGTAATTAATTAAGTAATAATAACTATGCCCACTTCAACTAACTTCATGTGGTTATAAAAGAGTCCAAAATCAATTAAAATAAGCCGGTCCGCCTGTTAAACAGTTAAGTATGCTTCTATTTCGTAGTATTGTTAAAGAATGCGTATACTTATTACAAATATGGTCTAGAAAAAAAGCGGTGTCACTAATTAAAAACAAAATTAGGGATGTTTTAGATATACATAATTCATAGAGAAACATGGGTTTCTCTATGAAACTATGGGTGAACACAGCAAATTTTTGTTTAATTATATCTGAAATGTCTGTCGTTTCATTTTATTGCGGATTCTGCCAATGACGAGTTTTGCACATAGCAAGGTTTTTTTCTTGATCTAACGTTTCGATATCAGGATCTGTCAAAAGTAAACTATTTGGAATATTTTAAAATGTTAGATGTGCAAGCGAGAGGGAAAGCAGTCTTAACTAAGTTAGCAATTAAAGAATACGATGTATTATTTCTTATTCTTTTTGGAAACATGTAGGTGATAAGATAAACCTTACTAAAAACGGGTGATGGGAATCAAGGATTGTTCTTGTCTTACTTACTGTGGTATTTTAGAAAGTATTACATAATAGGTATGATCCAACGATGATATTGATCCTAGATAGCATTTTGAAACTTACATTATCTGTGTAATTTCCTTTTTTATGTACAATAAAGTGTTCTCTATCTATCTATATAAACTCACGCCTCTATCCCGGAGGGGTAGGCAGACACCAGGGTGTGCCACTTGCCGCGACACACCTCATTTTGAACCATTATGAAGCTTGGAACCGGCTTATAAACTCGCTTACCGCTCGTCAATCCAAATGCTATCTGGGAACGAGATTGGCCCCAACTTTCCTAACGCGTTGGTGCATTGACATCACAATACAAACGTAGTTTGGCTTTAATTAACAAACAACACGCCGAATCGCAAAATATTTTTTTTACGTAAGACATGCTCGCACTTGGCCTCTGACTTAACTGGGCCATGTTTCACGAAGCTACAATTAGTAATACACTTACCTACAATAAAATTGTCAGCATTTTTTCAAAAAACAGCACTTGCTATGCTCGCCTGAAGTCCTGAAGAGGCACAATATAATCGACCTGCCATATAGAAAGTAAATTCGGCAGCAAAGGCAATTTAGCAGGATGGAGGTCGATGGACGTCACTCTGCACCAATCACGAACTACAGAGAAGCATTAGAAGCCCAAACAGTTTGCTTGTTGTAGTTGAAGGGCTACAGATCGCAAAGTGCGCCAAAAAACTATCAGTAATACATTTAAATCATAATAATAATAATAATTGCCAAACCTTGCCTCACGTTTTGCTCACGACGATTCGTCGTTGGGTAAACCTGTTTTTTTTTTCTAAAAAATATCTCTTTTGTGACAATAAGGATTTGTACACCATTGACGTGTGTATCATTGATTCCAATCCGGCTTGTATTTCGTAAATTAAAAACCAAAATCAATGGTGTTTCAACGCTCTAGCGCGCTCGACGCTACGTAAGGAGTGGTGTTAGGGTACTAAACTTTGTTTAGGGACTAACGGCCTTAAAAAAACACGATACCTTAAAACAGTCTATAAACGCTGATTACAATAGTCTGGTGGAGATTACAAAAGTCTTAATCACAGATTAAATAAACTGCCTCTGAGGAGTGCTTTAGAGGAATCGTGTTTTTATAAATAAGACCGTTACAGTTCGGTTTAATTTGATGGTTAGCCTGTGGGGCTGACATAAGAGCCAGGTTTTATGAGACTGGTTATTTAAAACTGCCTTCCTAATTTCCCAATGTTATTTCTTAGATTAACACCAATGTTACTATTAAAACTAAACCTGGATTAAAGAAAAGTAAGAAAAAATATATTTACATAAACTATCACAGAAATCATGTGAAAGTAACAAGGAAGAAATAAGGACATGTGCCTCCATGGCAACAAAAAAGGCCTCAAGGCCAACAAAAATTTCACTACTTCAGGACAGTGAAAAACACATATTAGTTTTAATAGTGAACTTTGACGAAAGTTGCTCATTTTGTGATTCAGAAGTTATGAAACCTCACTTGTTAAAAATTGTCTGAAATATTTTGGTATTCGAATATGACCTCAGTATTTGGTTTTTTGTGCCATTTTGTTATTTTGTATTAGTACTATTAATTTTAAGTTTTAAGGGTTTTCTGTAACCTCTGCTAACTAGTCATTTAATTTTTTTTTAATTTAAATTTAATTACAAGCATGTGTATAAAACATGGTTTAAGTTATTATTGTTAACAATACAACTCATCAAAATATAAGTGATTTTTTTATAATTTCTTTGTTTTTCTTTAAATAACCTTCTGTTTGGTATTAAAAATTGTAAATAATTTATTTCCGTTAAGGAATAGGTTTAAAATATAGGTAGTTTTTTACAATAAGATTTGTTGCAAGACCTCAATTTCCATCAGAGATTAATTACATTATTGTATAACATATTGTATAACAAGACACGATCTGAAACCAGCCACTAAACATCGTGTCTTCTCTCTCTAATCATATCGGGAAGAGCAAGAGGACGCGTTTTTTAACGGCTTGTAATAATTAGTTTCTTTAATTATTCAGGTTAGTTAACTCTGGCGAATCTATAGTAGGCAGCCGGCTTTCTGCTAATACACTAGAAAATCATGCAGCAAGGATTTTCAAATTTATTCCTGTTACAGACATAGGTTTTATGGTACTTCAATAATTATTTGATAATCAATTTAAAAAACAACAATTTCATTATCTTTCTTAAAACTCATGTATCTAAAATTTGTGCAATAATAGTACATGATTGCGAAGGCAGCGAAATAGGCAATTGCAGGTCGAGTATGAGAAGGCCGAGCCGCAGGCGAGGACTTCAATGATACGAGACAGGCAATTGCCATTTCGGCCGAGGCATATATGGTGCCTTTCTTGAAAAAAATGGAAGGAATTAAAAAAGGGCCTTTTACATAATAAATTTTCTTTTGATTTTGCTGGAAGCAGGTTTTCCATCGCTAATTTAGCTTCCGATCTTAAATCTGGTGGAGTGCAGTCAATGTTCATTTCATTTTCACTTTCAGAATCATCGGAACTCATTTTAATTATTTTATTAACAAAATAACAACGAACTCCGCTTTACCGCCAATTTTTATTTTACAGTTTGTGCCGAAAGGTGAACGCATCTGTGGCTATACAGCCACGAGAACGCAATGTGTACGATACGATAGATGAAAGAGTTCTAAATTCAAACAGCACACCGTTTCATGTTTCATTCAACATTGCCGGCGCACTCTTCGTTCCAAATTCAAAGAACGCGCCGGGAAGTGATTTTGGTTTTTCAGTCTACGTAAATATGATAGGTACTTCGCGCGTTCTTTATTCAAAAGTAATGACAATATTTCCGCGCATGTTTAAGAAATAACCAATTACCTACTTAATGGCATGCCGCGTTCTATTTAACTACGTAGCGTTTTTTTAGGCGCGGAGCCCACTGATCCGGCGTCACGGCACGGATCTGGCGCGGACATGATGCAGGCGTGGCACAGGCATGATGATAAAAGGCGTGGAACGAAGGGTTTTCAAAATGTAGTCTATTGCCAGATATCGAGCCATGTCGTCATCCGTAGACGAATACGCGTATAATTAATAAATATGCAGGTGCTTAGGGTCATCCTGTGTGACAATCAGCACAAGATTCAAGACTGTATCCATCAATGCCTGACGCAATATTCCTTTTCGACTTCTTGCCATACGTTGTACTGAACGTTTCTATTACAATAACCGTGGCGAGTTTAATCATAAATGACTTAAGGTTGTCTGGAAGAGATCGCTTTTAGCGATAAGACCACCAATTGTATACTATTAAGAACTAGATATTAAGTACCTTATATCTCTGTAAATTACTGGTGTGCAATAGTGTTATCTATCTATCTATCTAAATGACTGGATGTTTCTCTACTAATTCACAGAATGTTATAAGTCGATGTAGTCGACGCATATGTAATTTTCTTAAATCCTTCGCTAGAAGACATCCGACATACGTGCGTGTCGGCCTAGTTCCCAATTCTTAATTTTGCAAGTATGTATTTCTGCGGATTATCATCGGGACGAATTCTTCTTTTTGAAAATTCTTTATTTTACCAATTCTTAATTTTCCGAATGCCTTATTTTCCTAACTCTACATAGTGCGAATTCGGATTCGCATACAAATAATTAATAATATCTAAAAAGTATGTAATCGTAATTCTGGTTACGAGAATCAGTAGAGGGGTAGAAGAAGAATGTGACTTTTAATATCAAAAGTCACATTCTTCTTCTACCCCTCTACTCTTGCCATCAATTATAATGTCCAGTACGAATATTGAGGCCAGAGAGGCGCTGCCACCGGGGCAGGGCGTCGCATGGGCGACGTGGACGTCGCTAAATAGACATCCGACAGGACAAGGGGGAGAGCTAAACCACTGCTGTTACGGAGTGTCTCCTCATACTATGGAGCACCTCTCTATGTGTTCCTTCTGCCCGTCTACAAGCACTCAAAAGGACTTGCTGGAGGCCACAGACGCTGGGCCAATAAAATCTAATTGATTTTGTCACGGATATGATAAGAAGAACAAGAACAAATAGTGGAATATATGATATTTTATTTAAATTAATTACGGATTGAACTAATATAACAAGTAATGAAGAGCTGATAAAGATATCTTACACTAAAACACCCTTAAATATTTTTATGTAAATATAACGTACAAAACCTCATTAAAATTACTATAAAAATAACAGTATCCACTTTCAAAACCATACTGATTGTTCGATCATACGCCATTTTGTCGAAGGTTGAAATTTTAGCACACGATGCACCCAAACTGATAATAAATACATCGTCGGCTTATTGCAAGAAGTCATTAACTGCAAAAAATCACTAACTGCTTTTTGTAAAGGTATGGAAATATAGATACATTGAACATTGATACAATAATAGTGGTGTATTAATATTAGGTATTATTTTACCGATGTTATAGGTAAATCAATACAACCATTAACTAACACGAACTAAAACTCGTTTTTCTCCCAATAGTGAATATATCGGTTAATGTGTCTTGCAATAAGCCGACGATATTTTCTTTTTTTTTCAAAATAAGTTTAGAATAGCTAGTAAGCACTGTTTACGTAAAAATACACAGTAAGGTAGTACCTTACTATGTATTTGTGTATTTTTGGTACCGAATAGGCTTGTATTGAGAACTCATTAGATATTCATTCACACATACTTTGTAAAAGAAGATGTAATGTTTCGAAGCCTAAACCCGGGTTGACCGCTTGCTTCTCTACACAAAAGTATAAATAAACCATTTTGACATTTATCACGAATCCAAACCCGGGGTGGATGTGACTGTAGTGTATGTAACAAAAAAAAGTGTATTTTTCCGCTTTCAACTTTTCTGCGTCAGCTTTCGACAAAAACATTTAAAGTCAATTCACCATTGTAAATTTAAAACAAATGTGCTGTTTGTAACCGGAGTTTGGAACTGCAAATAAACGACTCTGCATACCGAGCTTCGAATTCAGGTTAGGGGCGAAATGCGTTTAATTTGAATGGTGAAATTGGCGCCAAGTAACTTAACTAACTACTGATCAACATTCGGTCACACATCTTAGCATTACATAATATGGGTCTTATCTCTACTTCAAAGAAATACTGATCTAGGCATCTTTGCAATTTAATTGTATGTGTATATTTCGTTTCCTTCAACTCTTTCCCGAGTGTAAAGTAAAAATAAATTAAAAAAAATATTGTCAAAGTCAAGATTGATTGATAATATGGGTTGTTATTTCTTGTCTTGCATGGGCTGAATAAATAGATAGAGATTTCTTGAATGTTTGAAATAAATGAATGACCCAGGTAGATGTATAACTCACGAGTATATAGATGAGCAGTAAGTAAGCTTCTCGTACTTTATCAGTCTTTGATGGGTTTGTTTACCTCTAGGGCAGGGAAAAGCTAAATGAAATGAAATATAGATTTCAACATTGAAACCAAACGCTTTAACAAAACTGGGTCCAAAACTTCACATTTCTGTACTCCAGTCAACAATGAGGGATTATATTTTTTTATGTTTTATTATTTCCTAGTCTCTGCATAGATGGCGCTAAACTTGGTAAGTTACTGCAAGGAACGGACCGTCACATAATTTTTTGATTATTTCCCTTGGATGCCATTTTTAGATCATAAAACGAAACTTACATACCTATGTCATTGACACATCACAAATAAATAGCGTTGCGAATTGATCCATTTACGTTATCGCAATATGCATTGACGTCCATTTCGGAACGGCTATCATAGACGCGAATACGTGTGAGCAATCTGTAGTGCGTTCCGATTTGCCCATGATAGCTTACGGTCGCAAATCGGAACGGACAGCTAGTAACGTAGTCAGTTTAGCGCCATCTACAGAGTTCTTGGGAACTATTTTTTTTTCATAATAGTCAAAAAGAAAGCCTTCTCTTTTTAAAGTTGCGCGCTGTCCAGCAGCGCAGTGTCAGTACAGAATAAACTTTCCATGAGTCAATTACTGGCAGTAAGAAGGAGCCTAAGCCTATAAGCACGTGAAAATTACTGACGA
Organism: Yponomeuta evonymella; assembly: GCA_963969515.1. Lineage (NCBI taxonomy): Eukaryota > Metazoa > Arthropoda > Insecta > Lepidoptera > Yponomeutidae > Yponomeuta > Yponomeuta evonymella. The sequence goes on from OZ018362.1 coordinate 5,794,072, forward strand.
TGTGCCAATGTATTCCGCTTGGTACATTAGTATTTTTAACGTGCCTCTAGCCAGTCTCGAACGATTAATTTAGCTTCCGCATACCTACCAGTTAGCTACCGAACCATCATCAATGTCATTAGCGAATCTAGGCTTGGAAAATAGCGCTAAAAGACCAGCTGATGATGAAAAAATCACTACCTCTCCGATTTCGACCAGGCAGTAATTTCTATGAGCTCACTATAAAGATCACGCTAAGCGCACGTCGACAACTATTACTATCTGTAGACAGCGTAGCTCTGTATGAAAACTGTCTGTCTCAGTATGTTTTGAACTGGGACGTCGTATAATATTAGTCTGTCCACATAATATAGGTTCGCCCTAAGAGCCTCCCAATGACGTACCTATGACAAAAATAATCTCGCCGCTCGCCGATTGGTAAATCAATTCACCACAACGGCGAACCTCTACATCTTTTGCCATCGGGCGCTAGAGAGAGGCACAGCAGCTGACAGGGTCGCGGGTCGCATCAGAGCGGCTCAGCGACTGTGGCACGGCCGCGTCCAAGTCGCACACCGCTTATAGTCGCACCAGCCTCGTCTCCAGCTTTGGTCGCAATGGTCATCATCCCGCTTGACACGGCGACTCTCAGTTTGCAACGTGCAGGTAGACGGCGCTACTATCGCTGTGTCGAGAATGCTGTAGAGACCATGCTAAGCGCACCTCGACAACCATTGCTATCTGTGATTTCGTACAGAGCTAGTCTGTCCATGAGCTTTCTAGGACCCTCGCCAATGACGTACCTACTGAGCCCTGAACGTCTGAAACAACCTGCTGCTCGCCGATTGGTAAATCATTTCACCACGATGGCAGACCTTCCCATAGTTCGCCATCGATACGCTAAGAAAGAGACATCTAGCGCTTACAGGTACAGGCACAGTGGCAGACAGGGTCGCGGGTCGCATCAGGGCGCCTGTATGGGGCGACTCGGCGACTGCGGCACGGCGGGCGCGACCGGTGTCGCATCCAGGTCGCACGCCGCTAGCAGTCGCACCAACTCGTCGGGCGTCGGACCGCCGTCCGACGCGGCCGCCTCGTCTGTGTCGCCTGGGAGGACGAAAAATGTGGAAGTATAATATACTTGATTTCATTCAGGTCATTTCATTCCCTAGTCGTAAATAAATTGTAGTGTATAATAATATATACATACATAAACTCACGCCTGTATCCCAGAGGGGTAGGCAGAGACCAGGGACTGCCACTTGCTACAATCCTGACAGATCACTTTTGCTTCCTCAACATTCAATAGTCGTTGCATGCACGCACGCCGATTTCGGGTACTTTTTATCTTTGTATAATAATAGCTTTGTTAAAAAGATATTACAATTAATCTATCATTATCATCATCATCAGCCACTTGACGCCTACTGCAGGGCATAGGCCTCCATAATGGATTTTAACCATGAGGGGTTTTGCCATAATCGCCACGCTTGGCAGGCGGGTTGGCGATCGCAGTATGCGGTTGGAATCTCAGGAAGACGCTGTTGCCCGTCTCCTGGTAATTGATTTCCTTAGTCGCCTTCCACGACATCCACGGAAAGAAATGGAGTGACGCTATTCTTAATCCGGCGCCACACGGAACGGAATTGATCTATAAATAAGAATAAACAAAAATGTTTTGTGTAAAATGTAAATCGCACCCGAGCGGCGCCTACATAATAATACCACGCGCCTTCGCAATCCGCCAGCCCAAAGCCACACTATAACTGATCACGCCTACCTCCAGCCGGCGGTTTGGCCGCTCTGTCGATGGCGCCGCTGAGGTCCCAGATCTGCGCGGCGCCCGAGCGGTGCCCGCACAGAAGGAGACGGCGCGGCCGCAGCGCCCCCTCGCATTCCGCCAGCGCGAAGCACGACACCGCCGAGCCGTCCACGGAGCGGATCGTGCATACTCTGCAATATGAAGGATCTCGGATTTTGCGGTTTTGTTTCAAGGCAGCGGCTAACATTGTGCATACATTGACATTTAACAAACAGAACGTAAATTCTTTACGTTGAAATACATTTTTGATTTTTGAACTGTGGATGTATTGGCAAAGGGCAAGATAAAAAACGCGCAGTGTAGGGTTCCGTAGAAAGAGGGGTTTTTATCTGCTTCTAGGAGAGGGAGGGGGACGGGGACGGGGACGCCCTACTCGGGTAAAAATTTGAGCTTTAAATCATAATATTTCGCAAACGGAACCCTAAATCAAACAAATATCTTACTACAGCCACAATATTTTTAAAAGACCAATCCAACGAAACCCCATACTATGGCGAGAAAAAAAAAGTATCCCTAATTTAGGTGTGTGTGTGTGTGTGTGTGTGTGTGTGTGTGTGTGTGTGTGTGTGTGTGTGTGTGTGTGTGTGTGTGCGTGTGTGTGTGTGTGGGGGGGTCTTGATGAGTTTAAAAATTTTTTTTTAAAGATTTTATAAAGATTCTAGAAGACTAGATGCCAAATTTCACCTTTTCGTCACAAGGTTGTCTGGAAGAAAGTTAGCAATAAGGCCGCCCATACGTTTTCATTGTAACTTTCATATTTTATGTCTCGCTTCTTGTATGCAATAAAGAATATTCTTATCTTATCTTATGAAGCCAAAGTGATCCGTCACGATTGTGGCAAGTGGCAGTCCCTCGTCAATGCCTACCCCTCTGGGATACAGGCGTGAGTGTATGTTTATGTTATGAACCTTAGGTTTGGCCTTATTTCAACCCCTTGTATGAAAAAGTAAGACTGTCCGGAATCACTCCCCTTCACATCGTCTAAAGTAATAAATTAACTGTGTCCATCGTCAGATGTTTTGAATGAGCATAATTGTTACCTTTTGCCATTCGACGCAAGCCTGACATAAAGCGTGTCCGTATCCGGGACAACTTTCTGGATGAATATCTGCTCCTCGTCTTGCTCGCCATACGGTCCTGCAAATCGAAGAAAAACACACAAATTAAACAAGACACGTGACAAAACACGGATTTACAAACAGGTAAAGAAGGAAGACTTGACTTTTCATAAAGAGGGTACACTGAAGCAGGCATTGTGCCAACAAAAATGTCTAGACAATAATCAGGTGTATATTTTCATTAGGAAGAGAAGTTTAGGGCCGCTCTGTGCCACTCGCTTACTGTCTTTATGGCACAAATTGAACTTACCACAGTCGTTGTGCGGCTGCGCAGCTATGGCCTCTAGGGCTAGTACTTTGAAGGCCGCTTTTGGCGTGGTGCCAGGTTGCGTGGATATCATACCGCGGAACCGCGTCACTCGCCACGAGCGCACATGATTGTACTCGCTGCAGACTGATATTAGGTAGTTCTCGGACAGCGATACCTGCCAAGGGAGATTAAGTTTAACTGTAGATGAATAAGGGTTAATTTTAAGCGCTATTTGTTCATCATGATCCTAAATTGAGCTAAACACATAGATATATTGTCATCTTGATTACCCATCGGTTACTGCATATCCTAAACGAGAGGTTTTAAACTTTTTTAGGGAGCAGGGTACCACTGCCTTAGTGATAAGGTCACTGTAAAATGTTCATTGAATAAATTATCTTTATCTTATCTATCTTGAAGAACCAAGAATGTACCTTCGTGACGGGACTTTGGTGGACAGTGAACGTCTGGAACAACTGCGGCCCGTGGCCGACTGTCTCTGGATGCTGCACGATGACCCGCACCGAACCGTATCGCGTACCGTACGCTATTTCTATCCAGTTTCCGCATAGATCTGGAAATAAGCCCAGTACGAAATTAGTTTATAGTTAATTGTAAATATGTCTTAAAAGTTGTATGTTTTTTTGATCAAATAAACATTTTTTTATGGCATATTCAGTGTGGCGCCGTATTAAGAATAGCGTCATTCCATTTCCTTCCGCGGATGTCGTAGAAGGCGACTAAGGAAATCAATTACCAGGAGACGGGCAGCAGCGTTTTCCTGAGATTCCAACCGCATACTGCGATCGCCAACCCGCCTGCCAAGTGTGGCGATTATGGCAAAACCCCTCATGGTTATAAAAACCACGAGGGAGGCCTATGTCCTGGAGTGGGCGTCAAACGGCTTAAAACATTTTTTACTTTACTTTAAGTGGTAACAAAATTATTATAGTGAGAAATTGAGGAAACTTTGGCGCCACCGTCGTTTATCCAAAAGCGAAAAATAAAATGGCGGTTCACTATGTAATCCATCACAGGGCACAAAACAAACAACTTGAGATGGTATGCAAGAGTTTAAAAAGTATTTTAAGTAACAGTAACTTACTTGTTTTAGGTGTTAAATAGACGGAGATGGCCGTAATGGGTTCCGAATTCGGGTCCTTGTAAAGTTGCGTAACTAAGAGATCATTATCCTTCATCCGTAGAGGAAATTTCTGCATATCTGTAACAGAGAAATTGAATGATTAAAGTTAGCGAAAAGGTGAGTACTTTTTCGCTCGATTCCTAGGAAACACGTACCTACCTATTAGTAAAAATTATAGGGTGGGTGAAGCGGTGGTAGCCTAGTGGGTAGAACATTGGACTCGGAAGCGGGAGACCCAGGTTCGATTCCCAGTGCGGGCGTCCTGGTCTTTCCAGTGCTGCGTGCTCGTGTGCCAGACTCAGACCAACTGAGGATGCTGCTGTACCACAATCGGACCAAATGGCAATGTTCATCTGCCAGACTCAGGATGCTCGTATGACATAAGACCAACTCACCAATATAATTAATGGCCCCAGTAGCCGTCCCGAGAAGTAGGAAGGAGCCAGCCGTGTCGTGTGTGGTGAGATGCGCCACGTCCTGGACCTGCCAGTGCTGCGTGCTCGTGTGCCAGACGCCAGCCTTGCTGCGGCTGCCGGCGCCGCTCAGAGCTACCAATTGGAGGCCCACGAACAGTAGGTGCTCTACGCGAACGCCGAGGTTGAACGTGCCTGAAGAATTCGATAGATAGAATATTCTTTATTGTACACCAGGAATTAAACAATTTAGGTCCAAAGAATATCTATTAATGTAGCCAAGTCGCCACGGTATCTGTGTTGTGATTTAGAAACAGCAAGGCGATAATGGTTATGACATGTCGCCATTTTCTTGTATATGTACTTTGTAGCCGGTGTCTCGCAATTTTTTGCGTTTATACCCCTACTATGGTAGGCGGAGACTTAGCATTAATCTACGGTTGCCCGAGAGACTCAAAACGGATAAAGGGTTATCTCTACGGTAAGCGATTAATAGGCAGGTCCGTTGTTATTAGCAAGTTCTAAAGCAGTGGGCTCTACGATCGAATATTCAATGAGGCGGACTATGGCCATATTTGCACTGTACCTGCGCCGATAGATGTGTTTGTTTGTTTGTTTGTTATTCTCTCAATCATGTAAATAGCGATTTTTAGGACCCATGGCCCTGAACCTAAGGCAAACAACCTAGGACTAGATACCATTAACGCCAGAAACGGCCGTTTTTGGCATAAATGCTATCTTCCTAGGTTCTTTGTCGTGGGTCCTAAAAATTAATGTTAACATGATTGAGAGATTGTAGTGACACTTTTTGCAAATATGATCTCTCCCTGTACAGGGGGTAGCAGTCGTAGTTTCTGTGCTACCTTGAATTTTTTGAAATACTTTTAATTTGAATTTACGTGGAAATAATTTATGATTTTAAATCTCTTACCAACTAGAGTTCTCCTAATAGGCTCCCCGTGGGTCGAGAAGGCCCACAGGCGCACGATGGGCCCGCTGGCAACCCCCAGCATGACGTCGCTGCCGGCGGCGGTGTTCCCGCTAGTGCTGGCGCCCCCGCCGCCCGTTTTGGCGTTCAGCGCTATCCGCTCGATCGGGGAGTCCTGAACTGGGGACTGGAACACCACGTACCAGCCGCAGGCGTCTGTTAATCTGTGGACGAAAAGAGTGCGCTCGAAACTGGATCTTAAGGAGGCTTATGGCGTCATATAGCGTTTAATGAAAGTGTGTAAAAAAATAAGGCCTAGTTGGACAACTTTGGCGTAAGAAACATTTAACTGGAAATATTTATACAAGATTCAATTTAAATGGCTACCTATGCGACATTGTACAAAACCTAAATATACTTCTGACAAATGCAGAACATATCGGCACTAGAAAAGAAAATTATGGACATTTTTAATTTTCATATATGCTTAATTTTTTTATTGAAAGTTGGATTACCATGGTGCACAATATCGCAGATCACCGCGCACGAGCTCGCATCGACACATCGTGGACAGAGGGTCGTTCGTGCAAGTTCGTCGTGGTAATACAGCCGCGCGCAGACCGGCGCGTCGGATCCGCCGAGAGTCGATAATTTCAAAGGTACGATGTTGGCTATCTTTCACGCTTCCACATTCTCTTTCACTTGGCATCTTGTAATTATAAACCAAATGGCTTCTAAATTCAGACCAGCACAGACTAACACGCAACGTGGGAATAGCGGTGCGTGGCTGACTGTCCGTGCTCGTCGGCCTTTCGCGCTGTTGTGTATAGAATCACGCACCCTGATGGGAAGTCACATTAACGTTCATCTATCCACAGAAGGAATGAAGCCTACTGCTGGGCATAGGGATATCCCTGTCCAGAAATGGATTCCTGTTTTGTAGGGTTCGATTTAAACTAAGGTTATTTTTTCAGTAACAATCTGTTTCTGTGCAATAACAAAGTGCCAATAACATGTGTTATTTAGAAGCGATGTTCTACCAAAGTTTGTGCTCTCAACAACACATTGGGCTTGAAGACAATGGACTCAAGAAGATGAGTTTGAGATAAGTTCCCATAAACTAGGTACTATGCTTACCTATATCCAGTGACGAAGTGTGTGTAGGCGACTGCAATCCAGTTGTGGTGAGCCTTTATTATTTGCACTTTCATACTGTCTGCCCATGTGTTGACTGTAAAAGGAATACACGTTATATACAGGCACTTCAACCTCAAAGAGTATGTAATCACTACGTTATAAGAGTCGGCACTTGCTAACAACACATTTTCAAAATTATGAACGTAGTTTGTACCAACCTAACAAAAAATAGTATAATACCAACATATCGATATCGATAAAAAAAAAATTCGAGATGTCTCTCCTCTTACCTCATTTTCATGCTTTGGAAATTAACGTAGGCGATAAATCCCAACACAGTAGGTCAACTCAATTATTTCGAGTATGACATGGTGTGAATGGATTATCGCTTACTTTCATAATGAAAAAGGCATTTTTTTTAAATCAGATCATTTATTTAGCATCAAGTGTAGAAAACTTAATGTCACCAATGCGTCACGTCGCTATCAAAACTTTGCACTTTGGTCGAATTTCAGATCTTTGGAGTCTGCAAGAAACAAAACAATAAGTCAAAAAATATATTATCTATGCCATATTTATTTGAGGCTGAGACAAAATTAAACTTTTTAATACTTTTAAAATGATACTGTCTGATAATGTTGTATACGTAATTTTTTTATAAAGTATTAAATCTAATTCATCTAATTTACTAATTTCTTAGTGTAAAAACCGATATAACATTTTTCGACAATGAAAATAGTCTAAAGAGTACTGAAAAGTTGTTTACACTTTGTTTCAGCCCCAAATAAATATGGTATAGGTACTGCTAATAATAATAATGTCAAGGAACGTTTGTATCACCTGTTTACTATTTTGCTGTACTTTGAGCTTGCAAAATTTTATTTGCGTTCGCGTTAATTTCTTCTGCCTTTATGAAATCAAAATTATATATTTGACATTGTCTTCGAATAATTTTTTTTACAATTAAGGCAATCATTCTCTCCGTCATATAACGGTGGCTATTACAGCTCCATCATGCAAAAGCCTGTCGCTTTAACCCATAAGCGGCATCTAGAATACAAAACAAAGCGGTACAATGTATTTTTAAAAATATAAAACAAACCCGAATGCTTTGAGCAAAATAAAACAACATAAATCATTTCTGTTCTTGCTGTGTGGTGTTCGACGTTTAAAATTAAGTAGTTGTGATCAATTTTAGACAGCATGTAGAAATATCTGGCAGAAATCAATCGTCCAAAATATCGATAAAAAAAATGTACCTACCACATGGGTACCGCACTACAACCGGCGTTAATTTAAATTTGTCAAAATCGTAAATTGTTCTAAATAATTCAGTTGTTTTATCCAAGCGCATTAAATAAATATCAAAATTTGCGTACATTTATTATGATAAACTTACTAATTTTACCTGTTTGGCTCCAGTGGATATCTGGCTAAGAATATGCCAGACGTACATTAATTTCTGACTCTTCTAATGCCACAAATTTCACATTTCCTCAATGCTTTTCCTCCCATATTTCTTGTTTAATCACTTTTCACGCACTACACCTATTGCTAAAGTTAAATAAAATAAAATAATGCCACACAAAAACAACAAACGAACAAAATTACCGGCCATTGGCAAAATACGTAATACCAACATTACCAACATAAGATTTCCCATATAAACCGACTTAATTTTAAATCATGATACATCTACGTGATTCACTGCGGAGTTAATGCCTTTTGTTTTAGCAGGATTATATTTTTTGTTTCATTGTTGGCACCTGGTTGAGGGCCTGTTCAACCTACTACGGAAAGTAGATCAAGCAAGTTAAAAGTAAAGTTCCAAACGAAGAAGAAAGGTCGCATACTCAGGGCATGCATTCAGACCCCAAAGATTTAGTATCCTTCCCCCACAATTTATAGGTACCTAATGACGGGAAAAGTGGCTAACGCGTGAGGTCGTGGGTTCGTATACAAGTTTGTGCCAATGACTTTGTTTTCTAACAACCTAAATTCGTGAATTTGTTGCACCAATACAATTAGTAAAAAGTTAAAAGTGAAATTGTGAGGAAACTAGCCTTACTAAATTTTAAATTCAATGTTGTCCATTCTGTTCGGCAGCAAGTGCTGCCGAACTTTTATGCAAGAGACTATAACTGTTTTGCAAGAGACAGAGTTCGGGAAACTTAGAAAAGTCTTTTCGTCTAATGTACCTCAATCGCTCAAGACAAAATTATACAACCAGTGTGTGTTACCAGTGATGACTTATAGCACTGAAACGTGGTCTCTCACTATGGGCCTCATAAGACAGCTCAAGGTCACGCAACGTGCTATGGAAAGGGCTATGCTCGGAATTTATCTACGAGATCAAATCAGAAATGATGAGATCCGTAGACGAATGAAAGTCGTCGACATAGCCCAGCGGATTAGTAAGTTTAAGTGGCAGTGGGCGGGGCACATAGCACGCAGAACTGATGGCCGATGGGGCCTTTTCGGTTCTCGAATGGAGACCACATATCGGCAAGCGCAGCGTAGGACGACCAGCCACAAGATGGACAGATGACCTCATCCAAGTGGCAGGGAGAAGCTGGATGCAAGCCACTTCCAACCGGTCTTTTTGGAAATCCATGTAGGAGGCCTATGTTCAGCAGTGGACTTCTTGTGGCTGAACGATAATGATGAAGAGACAGAGAGAAATAAACGAAGCTGAAGCAGATGAAAGGCAGGAAAAAAGGTCTTACTTTCTGGTGGCCGAAGAACTCTGTTACAGTCTCCATTCCCCAAAGAAGCTGCTCGGGAGTGACCTCTGCCGCATCGACTGAAACAAGTAGACATTTCGAAGTCAGTTATAAAAACTATTCAACATCCTCTAAAAACTTGCCAAGTATGGTCTGTACATTTAAGTCACACATTTTTTTGTGATTACAAAAATTCTTTCACCAGTATTTAGAAGGGACTTTCAGGGTGGACATCGGCTAAGAATAATCCGTTTACCACGCGAACGAAGTCGCGGACACTAACAGTAAAAAAATTTATTAATAATTTTAAACTCAGGTTTAATTATCGACACTGAAGAGACACTAGGTTGTGCGTTAATCCAATAACGAGGCCTATAGAAAGCCAATTTGTTTGCGACCAAACCTCAACTGCTCCTGAGACGTGATCCTCCCGACATTGCGGAGGTCTAGTGAGGAGTTCCGGGAGTGAGACCGGTTAGGCGGCGCCTCAGTGCTGGAGGTTGTCGAGTTCTTCCGGGAACAGCTGCCGGCGTTCCTCGTGCTGCTGCCACTCGGCAGTTGGGTGTTTACTGGAAGGAATAAAGCTGTTTGTTGGCTGGCTAGATTCCTCTTTGTATTTAACCTATACAACTAGTATATCAAGATTTATTCTCGACTGGACTGCCTTGTTGGTCTAACGGTATCACGTCTGATTACCATGCAGGAGGTCGTAGGTTCGATACCCACTAAGGGCCGACGTACATTTGTACAAATGGCCTCAATCTGGGTGTATTTCCATTTTTGTGATGTCCTTGCCTGGTAACTATATCACAGGGCCTAGGATACCCTTTGGGACCAGGACTGATTGTGTTGCGTGGAAGCTATTTATTTATTTTAAAGTGACCAAAAAGTAGATCAAGAAAAAAATCCTATATGTTCAAAGTAGGAACATATAGGATTTTTTCCATTGGTGGTGATAGTTCGCTCCGGATTGCCCCTTAACCTTTGTAGGTACTAAAAAATGTTTTTACTTTTGAAGGAATTACACACACATTGCTAGTCAGTGACAAAAGTGCAGGTATTATTTTACAATGCCAGTAATAATTGCTGCCAATAAGGCTCGAGGTTCGTAGCTATGGTACCAACTGCATAGAGTACTAAGAGATTATCAGTGCTGAAGATCTTCCTAACTTTCAGCACATGCTGACTTCAGAGCCCATTTACATTTGCCACACTTACGTCGTTACATCGGTCACTCTTAGTCCAGTACATTGTCCAGGTACATTACCATGCCATTTTCTGTGTGTTTTTCTTTTCGTGTTTTGTTCGTGCTGTGTATTGCTTTGCTATTTATATGTGTGTGTCTTATGTGAATAAATGTTTTATCTATCTATCTAGATTGTAAGCAAAAATCCTATCCCATCCAATGCTGCCAAGTCAAGACTGTTTTGATCAGTCTGGCTAATTCCAGATTAGGTTCACAAATACTATAAATGTAAACCTTTATGAAGATTATTGACATTTGTCAATCTAAGGGTAAGTTCTCAACATACAGATTAACAGAATATTTGTGTACTGAAACTTATTCACGAACAGATAGTGAATATAATTAATACCACTGCTGATAAAAGAACAATGGTCTCTGTTTTACGAAAACAAACTCTAATTTCACTGATAGCAAATTACAATTGAATACCTACTTGCCTTTGTTTAATACAGGTTGCATGCAACAAAGAGCTTAGAATTATGTTGATAAAAGTTATTATCTCACTAGTGTTATATATTTTACATATTTACAAAATAGTACTGTGACTGTCTGAAAAGACCATGCACAACCTAAGCCTAAACCTAGAGCTTTGAAATTTACAGGGAATATTTCTCGAGTCTTTTGGGGTACCTACACGAAAAAGGAGAGTTTAACAAAATTATTTTCTGCCGCCCAATAACTAAAAAGCAGCTAAGCCCAAAAAGTGACTTGAGAAAACTGCGAAAAGGTGGGAATTGACACATAAAACTGTTGCTAACTGCTAACACACTATGTTGTAGCTCCGAAACTAATAATGCCAGTTCTTAGACTAAAAGTTATGGAATGTAAAGTTTTGTTTGAATATAATATATTCATCAACATCAGCCATTTGACGCCCACTGCAGGACATAGGCCTCCCTCATGGTTTTCTAAGCTTCTCGGTCCTGTGCCGCCCGTATCCAGCGACTCCCCACCACCGTAACCAGGTCGTCAAACCATCTGGTGGGGGGTTGCCCGCGCTGCGTCGTCCGGTCCGCGGTCGCCAGGTCAGAACTTTTCCGCCCCAATGGCCATCATTATTACATTACATACACATATGCATACGTAAACTCACGAGTGTATCCCAGAGGGGTAGGCAGAGACCAGGGACTGCCACTTGCCACAATCCTGATAGGCCAGTTTCGCTTCCTCAACATTCATTAGTCGTTGCATGCACGCACGCTGGTTTCGGTTACTTTTTATCTTGCCCTTTGCTAATACATCCCCTATTTGGTCGAAGTATGTCCGCCTGGGACGTCCCTTACCGGCCCTTCCACCCACATTTGCTCGATATATTTTTTTCGTCAATCTTTCTTCCTTCATCCTCTCCACATGTTCAAACCAACATTTCTCAATTCTAGTCACTACATCCTCTTTCAGTCCACAACATTCTCTAATCAAACTATTGCACATCCTGTCTGTCATTCAAAGTAACAACAGATATACTTCTCAAGGACCTCATTTCTACTGCATTAATCCTACTTTCTTGCTTCTTTGCCATACCCAAGTCTTGCTACCATACATACGTGTTGGGATTAGTAATCCATTATGGATAGCCAATCTAGCAATACCACTAGCTAACGGTGAAGGAAAACATCGTGAGGAAACCTGGGTGTCTGAGCTATTCACATACCTCAGCGCTTGAAATCACCAATCCGCGGTGGGCACACGTGGTGATTAAGCCCATACTCCTTTGAGAGAAGGCCTTTGCCTTACAGTGGGACATATATAGGCTGCTTATGAATCTAGCATTTATATTAAAACCGGCCAAGTGTGAGTCAGACTCGCGCACGAAGGGTTCTGTACCATTATCTATGCAACTTTAGACACAAAGATCGAGAAAAAACGGCAAAAAATCATGTTTGTTGTATGGGAGCCCCCCCTTAAATACCTATATTATTTTGATTTGATTTTTAATTTAGGATCTGTCAGGATCGTAGCAAGTGGCAGTCCCTGGTCTCTGCCTACCCCTCTGGGATACAGGCGTGAGTTTATGTTATGTTATTAATTTTTTAAGCAAATATAGAAATAAATATTCTGTGAATATTTCAAGCGTCTACCTGTTGCCATTATTAATATTGAGCAAAAAACAGACAGACCGACAGTGAAGTCTTAGTAATAGGTCCCTGCTTAGCACCCTTTGGGTACGTAACCCTAAAAAGTGACACTTAGCTTCATTTTAGTTAGTCGATGGCAGCATAATCCCTAATGGGCACATGTATAAATGGTAGTTTTTGTGTGAAATGTGGCATAAAATTTTACTTAGGATATTTTGCACATTTAAATTCAGGCATGCACAGCTAATGTAAACCATTATACCATCAACATAAATTGCGGAAACAAAATATGACACAAACTTCAAAGTCCAACTTACAAGGTGGTGGCAAGTATCCATAAAACAGCACATCACCACAAGACGAATGGTTCATTTCATCACATAGTGCCAACCTTCTACTCAGCGGAGTGATGCCAAAATAATCACACTCGTGTCTTAGAGCCCTTATGTTCACATTGTTTAAGTCAATATCTCTGGTTCTCAGGTAGTTCAGAATAAGGCCGAAGAGGTTAGGGTCTCGGTCTATGAATATGGCCCCAGATTCATCCCTGACTGTTGGTATACGTCCACTGAGGAGGGCAGTGAAAAAAGTATCCGGAACCCATGTTAGAGTATGCCAGGATGTGGAAAATCTGGAATGGAACAAGATTTTTATTGAATAAAGTATTATATTGAATAGATTTTCTTTGTAACATCCTGATCTCAAAGATATTTTGAGAACAGGGTTAATCAGAGCAGTAGCAGAGTTGGTTCAAGACTTCGGAGTTTTCAAGTGGAATTCATCAAAGACAAATGGGGTAAGAAACACAATAGTGGAAAGGTACGAAGATGCGGATGGCAAGGTTCCGTGAGAGATGGCATTCTGGAGACAATGCCAATACCCAGCAGTGGGCAGCCGTGGATAGCAGTGGGCAGCGGTGGGCTGATGATGATGATGATGATTAATAATGGAAAAGTATGATTTACGTGGCGTTGCTTTCGAATGAAAATATTACCTTGTGCCACCAATATTAAGATTCACAATTTCCTGGTAGTTGGCCATTTCAAATTAGCAGATGTTACGTAACAAGATACAGTGAAATAAAGCGTATTTATTTATTTATTTAATATTTATTTACATTTCGATCAACAAAAAAAAAACCGAGAAGAGACTGAGATTTTTTTTTTTTTTTTTTATAATAGGTTTAACGGCTCTGGATACTAGTCCTTTTGAGCCTTTTCGTTTAGTTTATAAGTTACTTTAACACTTTCACTATTCACTATTTACAAGGTATTAATCGTATTCACTATGTATTTACAAAGTGGTGTGAAGGATCTTGGATCAGCAAGAAGTTCTTGAAGGCGCGTTGGAATATTATTTCCATAGATTGATTCGAGTTCTGTTATTAGAGTTAATCTGTGCAGGCCAAATTTTTGACAACTCAAGATATGGTGAGAAAGGTCAGCGTTATCCGTGCCACAATGTAAACATTTAGCGCACGGTCCTATCACTTAGTAGAAAGTACACCAAAGAGTGGCTAATGAGCGCGAAATAGTTATTGACATTATTAATAGATGGCGCTATTATTAAAAAGTAATTGACATTTGTTTTTTTTACACTGGTAACACTAAATCAGTATGTCTGATGAGCATTTCTCTCTACGCAAAATACTAACTATCTCTCGATTAACGGTGCACCTAATAAAAATTCTATTTCTAATACTTAATTACATATAGTCTCCAAAATTATGAAAATGAATTAATTAAAAAGACTATCCCAACAATACATTTCATTTACTCTCTCTACGGTATTAATAATGAGCTCGATGCTATTACAAGTGTTATAACGGAACGCGATGCGCAGGCGTCGTGACAGTTATAGTTTTTTGCCTCTGTCTGTTTGTTGTGATCTTGCGGCGGTTTTTGTTTTGTGCTTTTCTTGCGATTCGTGATTATTTCGACAACTTTGGCTTCTGTTTTGGACTCCGGAATCTCTGTTATACTTGTTGACTACCGCACCCCAATTTGGACTTCGATTTGCCTTTCGACTTGGATTATTGACTTGGCCTAAGTGGCTCTGCCACTATGGCGCAGAAAAGGTGCTGTGTTCGTGATTGTTTTGCTGCACGTACGTATAATACAATTTAAATGCTGTTTATACCTCTAGACGAGACTGAACACAGTATTATTTACGTATATTTTTGTTTTAGGCGAAGACAACGCTATACTACACTCTTTCCCCAATCCCGATACGGATGGGGAAAGATTCCGAACGTGGTGCTACGCAATTGGAGGAGATGTTCTGGTTTTAGATAGTCAGTTTATACACGCGAACCGAAAGGTGTGTCATAAACATTTTGACACAAAGTACCAGACTAGAAGCTCCAGATTAAGTGCTAATGCCATTCCCACTTTACAATTGAAAGGTAAGTTTATTCAGTTGTGTCCTTTTAGGTTGAATTAATTGTGTTAAGTTAAATAATTCCGTGTGGCGCCGGATATTCCGTGTGGCGCCGGATATTCCGTGTGGCACCGGATTAAGAATTGCGTCACTCCATTTCCTTCCGTGGATGTCGTAGAAGGCGACTAAGGAAATAAATTACCAGGAGACGGGCAGCAGCATCTTCCTGAGATTCCAACCGCGTGCGCGTACTGCGATCGTCAACCCGCCTGCCAAGCGTGGCGATTATGACAAAACCCTTCATGGTTAGAAAACATGTCTATGTCCTGCAGTGGACGTCAAATGGCTGATGATGAGGTTGAATTAATATTGTGACTTATTGTATAATTATGTAACATATCTATAATGTTTTAATTTATTTGTCATACTAAAATTATGTCTTTTATTTTACAGCAGCTGCCTCATCCCGTAAAAGGCCTATATCAGATATTACTAATATAATTAGTAATAATCCAACATCTGGCGAACCTTCCACAGGTATGAGCAAGGCAGTTATATGGGTGGCAAAAATTAAATGAAGTGTTTTTAGGGCTCTGATCAAGCGGTGGTAGCGGAGCGGTTGAATGACAACTTCTCATTCGGGAGGTCGTGGGTTCAAATCCCGGCATGCACCACTGACTTTGTTTTCTAAGTTACGTACATTTGTAAAGTTATAGTAGCTATATTACTCGCTAACGGTGAAGGAAAACATTGTAAAGAAACCCTAGTGGTTGAGGTATTTAAATACCTTAGCGCTTGCTATGTATAATGGCCCAACTATGAGGCTAACCCCCGGTTTCTCATACACTAACAAGCTTTTAATCTACTGTTAACAACTGTCAGTTGTTTTTTATTGTATGCATTTAGGCCAAGTGATAGCTGTTAACAGTAGATTAACAGCTTGTTAGTGTAGGAAAAACCGGGGGTAAGTGCGGAAATCACAGGTCTAACTAGAACTAGGGCTTTGTTCCGAAGGGTGCAAAAGAGACCCCATTACTAAGCCTACAATGTCTGTCTGTCTGATTTATAAAGGACTGTCTCTTGAACTGTTACATGATATGTAGTGTCTAATTTGACATAGATGCTTAGGGTCAAGCTGTTTTTTTACATACATACAAAAAGTTGTGTTTGCCCAATCTGATTACTTTTTGGACCTACGCAAGAACATTGCTGAATTATTTTATCTGACAAATATTTTATTGTAATAGTGTAGTAATTATTTTAATAACTGTATCTTGCTTCAACAGGCCCATCTCCTGCTGTGGAACCATCATCTACTAAAACCAGAGACTATCTGACACTTGCAAAAGCTTCCACATCAGAAAAAATTGGTAAGCCCATCAATTTCTATGCAATACTCTAGCAAAAAATCTGCCACGATCTCAAAAACCTGGCTGTAAGCTGTGCAATTTTTATGATCCATTTTTAACTACCCAGTCATAGTTATCTCTAAGTTCAATTATTTCAATTAATTAATACTAAATAATGGGTTTCTACATGCTGCAGTGGGCAAGAAATGGCTGATGATGATGATAATGGGTTTTCTCATGATGTTTTCCTTTCAGTAGAAAGATTTTAACTCTTCATAATTACATTATTTTTTTTTATGTAGCTTTCAACCATCCTACTGCAGGGCACAGGCATTCTCTCTTAAATTTTTAATAAGTATTCTTTATGTCATTTCAGATTCAACTCTGCCGGAGAAAATGTCAGCACCAGAAAGCATGTCTCAAAAACCAGGAACTGCAAAGATCAGTAAAGGTACATTGCACAGTATATTGCATGTAATATTTATGTTTACATTAAAACATTTCAAATTATTTATAGAGGGAAGCATACAATTACTTTTAATAAATTTGTATAAGTCAATAATATTATTGTCCTTTGTATTGTGCCTACCTGTCATACTGGAAAGTATTGATAACAAATATTTTGATATGCAAATATAGTTTAATGTTATCTTTTCACACTTTAAAACTTTATTATTATTTTTGTTTCAGTAAAATACATTGCAAACCTGAAAAACACAATAAAAAAATTGAGAAATAAGAAAGATAGCTATGCAACAAGGTTAAAGAAAGCACTGAAACTGTCCGAAAATACAACTTTTCAGAAGTGCTTACAAAAATTTACGACACTTGCGGCATTGTTTACTGTTATGCAGTTTCGGGAGATATCCAAAGAAAAAATGGGAAGGAGATTTACTAAAGAGGAGAAGATTATGGCACTAAGCTTATATAAACAGGGGCCAAAAGCTTACAGATGGCTAAGTAAAATTTTCATTTTACCATCCCCTGTGACTTTAAGTCGTGTTGTTTCCGGAGCAATTATAAGACCTGGAATAAATAAGAAGATTTTTGCACAACTCAAGAAACAGACAAAGAGTATGAAGGAAAGTGAAAAGTTGTGCATGGTCTTGTTTGATGAAATATCAATAACACCACACTTTGACCACAACAGAAAAAGAGATGTGATTAGTGGATTTGTAACAAATGGAACAGATACAAAACGGAATATAGTAGACCATGCCCTTGTTTTTATGTTGCGAGGTGTTATAAAAAATTACAAGCAACCAATTGCTTATACATTTTGTAGAGGGACAACACCTAAAGGAGAATTGAAAATGTTATTGAAAAACATAATAACAGAACTGCAGGAATGTGGCTTTAAAGTAGTGGCAACAGTGTGTGACCAGGGTTGTACGAATGTGAGCACTATTAATAGCTTAATAGAAGAAACACGAGTAGACTACATAAAAAATGATAAGGCTCTGAACAAACAAATATTTGAAGTGAACGGAGAGGAAGTAATTCCGCTCTTTGACCCACCTCATCTAATAAAAGGCATTCGAAATAATTTGTTGACAAAAAGTTTGAAATGTGTCATTGACAACGAGGAAAAAATTGCAAAATGGGACCATATTATGAATCTGCATGCAGAAAACCCAGCATACAAGGGGATTAAATTAATAAAAAATTTAACAGAGGCCCATGTAGACCCGAAAAAAATACCGAAGATGAAAGTCAAAATGGCAACCCAAATCTTTAGTAAAACTGTTGCAACTAATATGGGATACCTAGCTGGTGAGTGATATATTTTACTAATACTTAAACTCTCCGTTACTTGTACCTACGCTACAATCTGTCCATCTACTGTTAGCAGGGATCTGTTGTAAAAAGGTTGATGCACGCATGTAAACGTTGATGTGCTGTTGATTGTACCAACACATATAATTTGCCACTGTAGGGTTCTCCCACAAAGAAAACATGTCTCATGCAAATGGCAACTGCTTGTATGAAAACAATAGTGGCCCTGTTATTGTCAACGTAATATTGACGTTATTTTAATTATTACAATTATAATTTTAAATACAAAAAAATTTACATAAATTGTTAGTCAAAAGGCCCTCAGATTATTGGCATTTCAACTAAGGTGTTTGGCAGTAGTCAACACTTCCTTTCTTCTGGAGTCTATTCACTACCCATCTACTACATACCTATACTTCTAAAGTCTGACAAAAACAAAAATAACATGTATTTTTTTCTGTATTTCAGATAAAGGAATACTTCCACTGGAATGTAAAGATACAGCAGACGTATTGTTATTTTTTGATGAACTCTTTGATTCCCTGAATGGAAGTTACGAAAACTCAAGAAAACGGCATGGAAAGGTACTTTTAAGAGCAGTCACACCGAAATCGGAGCACAGTAAGCTGTGGGCAAAGGCAAAACGAGTTTTAAAAACCATAAAATTTGTTAACAAAGAAGGAAGGGAAGGTAGTATACCATCAGTAACCAACTGGTTTCGTACTATAGAAAATATAGAATTACTGAAAAACAGGTTATTTAAACTAAATATAAAGTCAATTTGGATGAGGCATTTTAACCAGGATCCTCTTGAAAATTTTTTCGGCTGCATACGTTCCCATGGCTTCAGAAACATCTCTCCAACACCACATGCCTTTGAATCAGCTTTCACAAGCTTGTTGATAAACAACCTATCTAGCAATCACTCTATAGGAGCAAATTGTGAAGAAGACCATTGTAAAGTTTTTAAATCTATGGATTGCCTTCTGCAAAAAGATGATTACATTCAAGAAACATTTAATATTGATTATGAAGACATTGATTGTGAAATTATTGATTTCAACATAAAAAAGACTGACAATAGAATATTTAGTCAACTTAGCTATGTAACTGGGTATGTATTAAAAAAAGCCAAACAAAAAGTTATAAAAAATTGTGAGGTATGTAAAGAGGTGTTGTTTTCTGGTCATGGCAACGATTATATACAACTTCGAGAGTTTTCCTCAACCAGCTGGTCACTTACCTACCCTTCTGAGGCAATGATAAAAATATTTTCGGAAATCCAGGATGTGGCAAGTTATATTTTGCAAAACAAAAGTAATTTAAACAATATAAAAAGTTATTTAAAAACTCTTTTGTACGCCAAAATTGATTTCAGCTGTTGTTCTTGCCCAGCCCACAAAAATGAATTAATAGAATTCTGTTTTGAGCTGTGCTCTAGATTTTTTATATTTAACTGGTGCCGGGATATTAATAAATTGTTAAACGGCACCAGCACACTGTCTGACAATACCCGAGATGAAATAAAGAAACTCGCCTGTGAATACAGAAAAAAAATTTATAAAAACCGCAAATAATATCTGTATTTTATTCCTTCTACCTATAAGCTGGCTTTGTTCATCTACAGTTTTCTCTACGTAACATGTTACTTATTATAAAGGTTCTAAAGTTTTCTCCTAAGCTGTTTTACAAGTAACATGATACGTGGAGAATTTAAAACCACATTAATTTTATCTAAATCCATCCACCCTATATCGTTTACGTGTAGTTACACATATACATACAACACTTTTTAGTTCTCGACAATAACACTAGATGTCGCTATGTCGGTTAGGTGACTGATGACTCTATTAGTATAGTGCTCTGTGATTTAGCGTCTTCAGCCAGATTGAGTCTATGGAGGTGAGTGCGAGTTTGACAGTGTCCAAATCTCATTCGGTTCACAATGGTTATATATTTACGGCAGTTAACTTCCTTGTTTTTGTGATACCAAGGTTGGGCGGGCGGGCTTCCTTGAATATCTGCATACCAGCTCCCTTTATCTTTGCTGGTTTCTTTCCAATAATCGCACCATAATGATTTCAGATGTTCATTCAAAGGTGCGTGCAGATCAGTAAACGGCGTCTTCAGGTCGGTGGAATGGTCCTCGTCGGGTTCCATGTTTGCGGCTCGATCAACAACTTCGTTCCCTGTGATACCTCGGTGCGAAGGTACCCATAAAAACTTAACCTTTTTACCTCTAACATCTAAACTGTACAAAATATTCCTAATTTCATACACTAAATAATTTACACTATATCTGAAACAGTTACCTTCCAGAGCTGATAGAACACTTAATGAGTCAGATAATATAATAATCTCAGAGACATTAATATCTTGCACATGAACAAGAGCTTGGTAAATAGCATAAGCTTCAGCTGTGAAAATACTACAATTACCATCAATTTTAAAGCATTTTGTTCTTTTTAACTGTGGATCATAAAAAGCTGAGCTTACTCTACTTCCTGACTTAGAACCATCAGTATACAATGAATAAAGATGTTTATCCTCCAAAAATTCCAGCAGACTGTTTTGGTTAGTTATTGAATGTTGCTGTATAAAATCATTTTCTAAGAGTATCTTGAAATCAGTCTTATATAGAGGCCATAAACTTTCTTTATGCATATTTACAGATATACTATTTAGATGAATTATAATTCGTAGCAGAGTTGGAGTGTTACCGTTTAATATTTGTGTAATATTTGCATATGGGCCAACTGAGTGGTGTAAGATACCAATTGCTTGGTGTGGCACAATGTGGTCTAAGACACATCTATTGTTCTGAGCAATAAGTTTTAAACAAAATCTCTCAGCTAGTTGCAAGCGTCTGAAATGTAGTGGAAGAATGCAGGCCTCGCATTGCATAGCATTAATTGGTGTTGAACACATAGCTCCAGTAATAATTCTGAGTGCTTTATTCTGAATAACATCTAGTTTTCTTAATGATACGAGGCTTGCATCCATGTAAGCAATACAACTATAATCAAAGTGACTCCTCATGATACTTTTGTACAACATAGACAGAATTTTGGGATCTGATCCCCAATGCACTCCGGCCAGAGACCGAAGTAAATTCAGTGCTTTAGATGCATTTTTAATGATATAATTTATATGACTTTCAAATGTTAGCCTTTGATCTAGCAATATACCAAGGAATTTCTTTTCATTTAACCAGGGTAAGGGGTTATTATTATATGTTACAAAGTTGTCACTAGCAGTATTTTTCTTTGAAAAAACCATTGCTCCACTCTTACTAGGGCTAATGTCTAATTTAAGTTTATTAGAATAATAGTTGTTTATCTGTACAAGAGCTTGGTTCAGATTATTTACAGCTATATTTACATCTTTATGTACAGAATATATTAATAAGTCATCTGCAAATTGCAGAAATTGAACACCCCTATGTGTCAGATAATTATTAATTTGACATGTATAAATGTTGTATAGCAAAGGAGATATAGTGGCTCCTTGCATAGTTCCTTTAAAGACTTGACCTGGTCCGTGTAAAATATTATTAAACTTTACATACATTGTTCTATTGTACAAGAATTTAAATATCCATTTACAGACACAGCCTGGGATACCAATCTCTGACAAGATGCTTACCAATATGGATGGATCAACATTATCAAAAGCACCTTGCACATCCAAGAATGCACAAACAGTGACCGATTGGCTATGAAATGAATTCTTTATGTCTGATATGAGAGAAGTGAAACTCTCAGTGGCGCTGCGACCTTTCCTAAAACCGAATTGTTGGTCAGGTAAGATTCCCTTTGATTCTACAAAATGATCAAGTCTCGTTTTAAGCATAAATTCAAATATTTTTCCCACACATGAAGACAAAGAGATTGGTCTGTAAGAATTGCAGTCGTCACTTGGTTTATTTAATTTTAAAATTGGTATGACACATTGTGTTTTCCAAGAATCTGGTATAGTCTGAGTTTCCCATAACAAGTTAAAAATGTCTAACAGGGTTCTTTGTGCATCTATGTGCATGTTCTTAATAAGTTTATAAGGAATATCGTCTAATCCGGGTGCAGTGTCTTTTCTAGACCTAATTGCAATAGTAAATTCTTGCATAGTAAAGGCACAAGAGAGAAAAGTACAATTTTCATTTCCATTTTGACTAAAGAAGTTATTTAATGAATCAATGTCTATTGCATTTACAGAAGGGGAAGATGGTGCATACTTATCAATAAAAGCGGGAATCCATTCATCATTCTTTGGAGTCTTAGGTAATCGAATACGCTTAAATCTTTTAATATAATTCCAAATAGTACTAATAGGTGTATATCTGTTGAAAGATTCTACTAATTTAACCCAGCCATTTTTCTTTTTTTCCTTCAATAATCTCTTTTTAAATGCATCTAACTTTTTAAATTCAATGTAGCTCGTTGTTGTGGAATCAGATCTATATGCATTTAAAGCTTCTTTGCTTTTTCTAACAGCGTCTGAACACTCACTGTCCCACCAGGGAACAGGTTTCCTTAAAATATTTTGATTAACTTTCTTAAACTTTGGTATGGTTAAATCCTTAATTTCCGTCAATTTTTCACAAAAAATATCGTAACTTTTAATTGGGTTAGAATAATCTAGGCTAAGTTGACCTAAGATCTTTTCTGTTTCAGATTCAAAGGTGGGCCAGTCGGCTTTTCTGTAAAGATAACGCTCTGCTTGGATACCAGTGTCATATTTCTCTACTGTGGTGTGGATATCAAGAATAGTTGGGAAATGATAACTACCCATGGCATCATTGTGTACTCTCCATTCACAGAGGGGAGCTACAGAAGGACTTATACAGGAAATGTCAATTGCAGAAGGTCTTTTTGTAGGACTACCTACTGTAGTAGAGGAACCTGAATTCAAAATGCATAAGTCATATTCATCTAATAAGTTATAAATGTCATTACCTCTTGAATTGGATCTAAGGCATCCAAAAGCAACATGATGTGCATTGAGATCACCTGACAATAGTATCGGACTTGGCAGCATATTTAATATTTGTTTGAGCCTCCTACATTGAAATCTGTGACGATTAGTATCCGGAGGATGAGCATATGTACAGAGTATCGATAAATTGCCAACATTGGTGGACAAAACTATAGCTGTTGACTGCAAATAATCATAAAAGGGTGTAGGAATTACTGAATATTTCAAATGTGATTTTATTAGAATTCCTACTCCTCCTCGTCCATCTTTTCCATTTTGAAATATAAACTCGTAATTGGTAATTTTAAATGTACTTCTCTCTCTTAACCAAGTCTCATTTAAGAGACAAATGTCAATATCATTATCTTTTAAATAATTAATAAGCAAAGGCTTTTTGTTAACAGCTCCTTCAACATTAAATTGTGAAATTCTAATAAAAACTTTATCCATTTTGTTGCAGTGATTTAATTAATACTTCTTGGACAACAGAAGCATTGATCTTGCCCATATTACCGTTAGCTAATGTCACCAAGGCTCCAACCATGCCATTTAGAACAAAGTTGCTCTTTAATACTTCATCAATTAGTGTTGCATTTGGAATCGATTTGGGATTGGGTTTGGGAATGTCTTTTGAAACGTCCTTGTCTAATGGCAGTGTTATAGCTTTATTGTGTGTTCGTGCTTGTTTTAATGGGGGAAAATTTGTATTGTAATTTCTCACAATATTTTTGTCTTGGTTTCTGTGAGAGAAAGATGCAGCAATTTTTGCATAATTTTGTTTATTATTATTTTCTTCCATTTTGGTTTTTTTAATTGGACAGTCACGGGAAATTGCTAAATGAGGTCCATGACAATTGATGCATTTAATTTCTCCATCTTTCTTGCACTCCGAGAAGTGGTGCTCTTCAGAGCAGATCGAGCACTTTTGTGTAGATTTGCAAAACTTGGCTCCATGGTTAAACCTGAAGCATTTGAAGCATTGTAGGAGCGGAGCTCTGTATTCGTTCACCCTAAATCTATACAAGTCTAGGTATACATAGTCAGGTAAGTTCTGCGACATAAATGTCACCGAGACGGAACTGTATGGAACCACCTCGCCGTTTACTTTGCGTGTGAAGCGACGCACGGTGATGATTTCGCATTCAGCCGAGAGTTGCTTGAACAGATCTTCGTTGCTGATTGTGGTAGGGACAAAACGAAGAACCCCGATTGTCTCCACCGACCTTGCTGGTATGTGTGCCTTAAAGAAGTGACTCTGCAGGAAATCCGCGTTCATCAAGAAGTTGTTTGCATTGATGGACTGACCGAAACAAACTCCAATCTTATTGGCATTGATGCGCTTAATGCCCACCACGCCCTTCACTGCCTTTTTAAATAAGTTGTTGATGAAGTCCGGGTTTTTATTCCCTAGTCGTTCACCGTCTTTCTCAGATTCAACAAAAACCATGTATTCTGCACTCACCATGTTATCTGGATATACTCTCTTGTACCCTGGTTTAGTGTAGGGTTTGTACATATCCTTGAAACTGGTGTTTTCTTTCTCACCCTCCGAACCGGAAGCTAATCTGGTTCTCTTCTTGCTCCGAGGAGATGGGTCGGTAATATTCCCAGGGGGCAAAGCCCCCGGGGCATTACTCATATTGATGATCTTATTCGCAGTGCTTTTGGAGACTTAAAGTAAAAGAATGAGCAAAAGAAGTTGAAAAATTAATTTGTAAAAACGCGCCCTTTCTTTTCAAATGCCCGCCAAAAAGTCCAAGAGACTGAGAAACTATCACACACAGATGACATAGAATAGACCACCACAGACATAGACGACTGAAGAAACATGACAGATGTTTTTTTTCTTAATTAACAACAATATCATTCACATTCATTAATGTAGCATTCATACAATGGTGTACAAGAATGGCGGTACCACCTACGACTATCACAACGAATGCAGCAAACGTTCATAAACTAACATTCCTCAACCTCTACAACAGAAATAATTTTCCATAGATAAGCAATGCAAGCGGTGGCTAACGACAACCAAAATGCGCGGAGCGGTGCCACAAAATGTGCGTGCGTGCAATCTTTTGTAATGTGGAGTTGTCTATCGTGCAAAAATCTGAACGTGTAACTAGAGCTAGCAGGACATTTTTTTTTTCGGCTGGCAACAATAATTTATGAAAGACGTGTCATTCAGCGAGTCGGCGAAAAGTCAATTTTTCAATAGAACTCATTTGCAAGCCAATTTATGGAGAAGCAAGGAACTATTGTGTAAATTGTAACTGAAACCAGTGCCAGAAGCCAGTAAAATGCCGGCTGCCGCTGCCGCAAAGCCGGGCCACGCCCGTGGGAAGGGGATGTACAATAACACGACGGGCTTCAGCACTCTTATCACTGTCACAGTTTTGTTATTAGCGTGGCTGACCGGCTTTGCATCACGGCTTTTCGCTGTTATCCGGTTCGAGAGCATTATCCATGAGTTCGATCCTTGGTAAGTCTCGTTTCCCTTTGCTTCATAGGTTAGTCAACCCATAAACAAAACTTACGAGAATCTTGTTCACGCAGGTTTAACTACCGCTCCACCGCGTATATGGTGCAGCATGGATTCTACAACTTCCTCAACTGGTTTGACGAGCGCGCCTGGTACCCGCTCGGCCGTATAGTCGGTGGCACTGTGTACCCTGGCCTTATGCTGACCTCGGGAACTATTCACTGGTTCCTACATAGTCTGAATATCCCCATCCACATTAGAGATATCTGTGTGTTTCTTGCACCTGTGTTCAGGTATGTGATTTTTATGAAGATATTACTATGTTTCAAGTAAATAGTAGTGAATTATATTTTTATAAAATATTTTGACTCATACTCATTTCCTATCTTTACTCTAAGGTACATGCCTTGTAAAAATATTAGAACATTGTCAAGCCAGACTAGGCTAAAACCCCTTCTCTTTTTCAGTGGCCTAACTGCCATAGCAACATACTTGCTAACATCAGAGTTGTGGTCACGCGGTGCTGGCCTTTTTGCCGCTTGCTTCATCGCAATAGTACCGGGCTACAGCAGCCGCTCAGTTGCCGGCAGCTACGACAATGAGGGCATTGCCATATTTGCATTACAATTCACATACTACCTTTGGCTGAAAAGTGTGAAGAGTGGGTCGATTTTCTGGTCCCTTTGTACGGCTATCTCCTACTTTTACATGGTAAGTAGTATTGTGAATAATAACAGTACTGGTCAATTGGTTATCATTCTTAGCTGTGCTTTGTTCTCTTGGAATGAGGTTTATTGGGAATGTTTTTGTATTTCGAATACAATTTAATAACATTTGGTCTAGGAGTGTGAAACATGTATGAATTTTAAGATTACTTGCTTGTTTGTAGGTGTCAGCATGGGGAGGCTATGTGTTCATCATCAACCTGATTCCTCTACATGTGTTTGTGCTACTCATAATGGGGCGATTCTCACAACGCCTCTTTGTCAGCTACTCTGTGTTCTACATCACCGGTCTGCTCTTCTCGATGCAGATACCATTTGTCGGTTTCCAGCCTATCAGGACTAGTGAGCACATGGCTGCTTCAGGTGAGTTAAATTTAAATACAGATAATTATGTAATTGTTGAGGAAGCGAAAGTGATCTGTCAGGATTGTGGCAAGTGGCAGTCCCTGGTCTCTGCCTACCCCTCTGGGATACAGGCTTGAGTTTATGTATGTGTATGTATGTAGATAGATAGATAGATAGAGAACACTTTATTGCACAACCAGGTATGTATGTTAATTGTAACATTGTATAGATTACCAGTATAAATAAATACAAATAACATCCATGCAATGTTTTGTATTGTGGGACGAGGACAAGTCATACTCGAGCTCTGTTCTTTTAATCAATGCAGTCACAATAAGTGTCAAGGTGAAGTACATTAGTCTGTTACATTCTGTAACAGCTTAATAGCAATCTTTGTTAAAACTTGAAACATAAAAGTATTAATCATAGTTTTTCCAAAAACCTATTTAGAGGCTAAAAATTCACCCATACTGGGACTTGAACCGTTTTTTAATAAAGGTAATCAAAAGCAACATAATTTGAGCCCTTTTCATAACACTACAGAGTTGAATTTCCATCAGACCAAAAACGACATTTTAACAACAATAATTTGGATTACAAGGACCCATGTTTATGGTTCAATTAAACAACAAAACAGTGAAGCATAATACCTGGTTGTATTCCACGCTGATTTAAATTACGGTAGGATTGATTGCGGTGCTATTAACTCAATTTCATGCACTGTATGCGAGTTTCCAGTATTATTTCAAGAGTATAAGAGTAAAAGAGTATAGGTCTTTGCTCATAGAAAAAGAAAGAGTGAAAAAGACAGTATGCCCATCTTGTCTACGAGTAGGTTTTAAAAAAAATTATCTGCTACTATTAGAGTTGTTTGTCTGGGTGTGTAAACAATGAAGTTATCAATCTGAGACAGTATTTATAATCTATTAAGATTCTTTATTGCACAAAACATGTTTGGAACAAAGGCATACTTAATGCTAAATAGGATTTTCTACCAGTCAACCTTTTGTTTGTGGATAATGGCTGGGTGGGTAGTGCATTTAAATACTAAAGTAGGGAGGGGGGGCAGGGCAATACTTATCATCCATGCTAGGAATTTTTTTGTATCCATTTCGAAAAAAACATACAATGCTAGAGCGGTGGTAGCCTAGTGGGTAGAACATTGGACTCGGAAGCGAGAGACCCAGGTTCGCTATTTACATACGCTTGAAATCGCTGGAAGAAATTGCTATAAGCATGAGGCCGCCAATTGTGCTGCATTTTTGTAAACATTTCATGTTTGTGTTTTTCCTGGTACAATAAAGAATATTCTTGTCTTATCTTATCTTATCGCTAGTCCGCGGTGGGCACGCGTGGTGATTAAGCCCATACTCTCTCCCTGAGAGAAGGCCTGTGCCCTACAGTGGGACGTTATAGGCTGCTAATGTTATGTTATACAATGCTCTAAGCCACTGTATGGTCGCTAAGAATAGGCCCTCAATTGCTGAGGTATGTAAATACCTCAGACATTAGGGGTTCCTCACGACGTTTTCCGTCACCGTCAGCGAGCGAGCTACTGTAACTTCACAAATGTACGTAACCTAGAAAACAAAGTGGTTGGTACATGCCAGAATTCGAACCCGCAATCTTCCGAATGTGAGGATGTCGTTCTACCGCTGAGCTTGAGCTACCACCGCTCTTGCGCGCACACTTGAAGCGGTAATGAAATCAAATCGACGCATTCATGCAATTAATGGTCGACGGTTGGGAGGCAGATCACCAGACAAATATGCGACGATATTGTGGAGGCGGCTGAAAAACAGAGGACGAGACCAGCAGAGGGTGGGTTGGCGTGAAGCAGAAGAGACCTAAGCCCAACAGTGGGCCCAGTTTTGAGATTGGTTATAGATTTATTAAATTTCACAATTGCACAATCTTAAGAATCAATAAAACTGAAAAAGAGTCCCCCAAGATACAGGCTCAGCAGAGTTTGGGGGCTGTCGTTGAATTCTAGATTTTAAGTAAATCCGTTTTTTATATCCATGTGTCTTAATGTCTTATTTTCATGACCGTGTAATTGTAAATAAATATATTTTTACTTTACATTTGCAAAGTTCTCTCTTGCTCGCCCTCGCGCTTATCGAGAAGGCACGGAAACAGAAACTTTACCTATGTAGGGCAAAAATATGCCGGACTCGGCCAGTATTTTATTTTTATTTTTTAATTAAGCACAGTGACAAAGTTATACAATATATTCCCTTCTGCCAGACTGTATCGCAGTTTAACGGCAGACACTCTCAGTAAATAATAATATGTTGAAATACAATTATAAAAACTATTTTTTTTTTAAGTCCACAAAAATGTTAATATGTAGGTAGTCTAATAATAAGTTGTAAGTATGTGGTCGGACCTTAGAATACGGCCTTATTTTTCAGGTGTGTTCGCGCTCATAATGGCGGTGGGCGCGCTCAAGTACCTGCACAGTCTGAACCCCAAGGGGCAGTGGAAGCAGCTGTTAATCATCGGCGGCCTGACTGCCGCCGTCAACGTGTTCCTCATTGTCGTACTGCTCACTTACCTTGGCGTCATCGCGCCTTGGAGTGGACGGTCAGTAGCAGTAGGGTAGAAGAATAGTCTTTATCGTGTACGAGCACGCCCGCTGTACCGAGCACGATAACGGGCGATATACCTTTGATTATTTTTATGAATGAAACACGGAAACTTGTGAAATACTCTTACGTGACTCATTGTTTTTACATATTTTTGGATAGTATGATTGAGTAACCACCATTTAGGTATTGAAGAACTTGATAAATCGTCAAAATTGAGTAACTTTGTATCTTTTTTTACATCTAGTTAACATTTACTTAATGCGTTTTTTTTCTATTATAGCTTCTCGCTAGTATAATCTCATGTCTATAATAATTTTATTAAAATTTTAGGTCAAGTAAAACAAAGTTCGATTTTTGCATGGAAGCGTACATTGCGTACATCCATTTTACCTAACCACCCATCGCAGTTATCCGTAGAAGTAATATAATAGCATAATTATGTTATTATTATCTCAGCGTCCTTTGTGATGTTTTGCTTTAAACTACAAATTTTCTATTGCACCTAATGACCCGTAGAGAAAAGCGGCGGTAGTGGAGCGGTAGAACGCCGACTTCTCATTCGGGAGGTCGTGGGTTCAAATCCCGGCATGTACCATTGACTTTGTTTTCAAAGTTACGTACATTTGTGAAGTTATAGTAGCAATACCACTCGCTAACGGTGAAGGAAAACATTGTCAGGAAATCCTGGTGTCCGAGGTATTTATCTGCCTTAGCGCTTGCTACGTACAATGGCCCTATTAATCTCAGGTCTAACTAGAACTAGACTAGATGACACGTACAGTCAGTAAAATAAGTGCTCATCCTGCGGTACTGCTTCATCCATCATCGTCTTTGATGTGATAATCACGCAACCCGTTTGTGTAAATATGTGCACACGGCAGTAGTCCGGAAGGCCCGTTATGTCCTCGTATGGTGAGCAGGTTTATTAGTCGTACGCAGAGTTACGAGATGCGGAATGGGCTATGAAGCGATAATATGGCCATATTTCCGTGCCGAATGTTCGCGATCATGGAATGGAATTTTCATATAATGTGGCTGTAAATATTTTTTAACCAGACTGTAAAAACGTAGGTGTCTGTTGTTATCTGTTCCGCATAAAGCAGTCTTATTTCCTTCTTAATAGCTTAACCCTTAATTTGTGGCAGTAATACCACTCGCTAACGGTGAAGGCGAACTAGTAAACATGTGTGCCGTAATACAGTAAACGATAGACTAACTTTATTATACGAGATAAATGTGTAAAGCGAATACTAAACATTATGATTAAATTAGAACTATGACTAGAACTATTTATAGCACACCATAAAGTTAGGTTAAATGCATAAAATGAATAGGTATCAATCCTTAGCTATACCCTGTTCTTTAATACCATATATTCCATGATGATCAGATCAGATTTATCAGTGACCAATTTAATAATAGAGGTGTTCGCACACCTCAGCGTTTGAAATTGCCAATCCGCGGTGGGCACGCGTGGTGATTAAGCTCATACTCTCTCTCTAAGAGAAGGCCTGTGCCCCTGCAGTGGGATGTATATAGGCTACATAAAAAAAATTACATTTTCTTTTACTCGTAGCTTTTACTCGCTGTGGGACACGGGCTATGCCAAGATCCACATCCCCATCATCGCGTCGGTCTCCGAGCACCAGCCCACAACCTGGTCATCCTTCTTCTTCGACCTCCACGTGCTCATCTGCACCTTTCCCGTGGGCCTATGGTACTGCATCAAAAACATCAACGACGAAAGAGTTTTTGGTAAGTCAAATTAATTCAGTGAAGAACTTGCACTAAAAAATGTTTTACTACGAGTAGGTATAATCGGAGAGACCATTTTAAAAGAGAAATAAACGTAATTTTTTTCTCTACTACTAATACTACGCGTACGGGAAAACCCACTTTCAGGCCAAGTGACGACATAAAATTGTGTACACAACACGGCCTGTAAAATGGAAAGCCCTCTATCGCATATTTATGACCCTCGCCTGCGGCTCGGGCCTTAAACTTCTGCGATATCGGCCTTTCTTTATTTTACGGCCCTAGTTGTGTAAATAACTATTAAATTATTCTTTATTGCAAATCATAAATTAGAAAATTAATTACATAGAATTGTTACAAAGGCGAACTTATCTCTAAGAGAGATCTCTTCCAGCCAACCTTAGCACAGGGTGTTTAAATTATTCTAGATCACGAGTTCTGAAGACAGTATTGAAATGAAATTTGTATCTCATATGCTGGCTTATTCTGGGTGGTTCGAAAGCCGCGGTTATGTAATTGAAATATTAATGAGTAATTGAAAATGGCATCTGTTTAGACTATTACTTTTAAGTATAGATGAAAATAAAAAATAAATAGTTGAGAAATCTTGTTTCGAGTTGAGAAATCTTGTTTAAAAAAATGTAGGAACAATTAGTACCGCCAATCCCTCTAACAGAACAATGACCCGCGGACGGATCCGCGGCACGCACGCACCGCTCTGGATGGCTACTAATGGTTGAATCTTGAATCTATTAGATTCAAGTTTGTGTCAAGATATGTTTGAAAAGTGCGTTTTTTTAAAAACAAACTATTATATTCCATACCTATTGTCAGACACACTCATTTTGTTATGTCTTTCAAACCACCCAAAACTAATGCAGTATAATATATGATAACAACACTACAGAAACTCATTTCCTCACGATGTTTTTCTACACCGTTAGCGTGTGGTAATGCTACGACAAAGTCATAAATGTACGTAACATAGAAGATAAAGTCATTAGTACGGTACATGCCGGGTTCAGTCCAATCCAGTCGTATCGACGTTGTATTTGTAAATGACAAAAATATTTATTCAGTCCAGTAATGTTACAGTATGAGATGCAAAAACGTACCAATTAAGTATTTAATTTATGTCTGGTGGGTCTTGCTCTTTCATCAGGTCTTAAGACACATACCGGTTGAAAAATTGAAAACAAAAAAACCCTTTTGAGGCATGTAACATGTAGTCAATGTTTCTGTTGCAGCTTTCCTACATTAGCAAAATATATATTTTTAAGTACATTATCAGCATTCTGTGCCGCTTATCTGCGCCGCATACATTATATAATTTCATCTTTATCCGCTTCAAAATGTTATTCATCGCATGCTGACCAAAGTAGCTCCGTTTTTACAACCTGTTGACTGCAAAACCTTTTTAATGATGGAGCAAAAAAGGTATGTCAGGGTCGCGTTAATTGGTAATCCATGGCTGAAAGGTGTGCCAGCGCCTTGCGTCAAGTGGTAAACCATGGTCATATATGGGTGGTAAAACCGATCCGAGCCTGTCTTCCAAAGTATGTATTGTGGGCATGTTTGTACGTACAATCTGTCACATACTTAAGCGGCAGTGCATTGGTCATATTACAATGAGAACACTGGATAATTAGTCCTCCAAAATTGCCATGAAATCATGTTCAACTGGAATAAAGACTTCCCGCAACCTTCTACCTTATAAAATTGGATAAATAACCCCCACACGTCACATGTCCTGGTCCCAAACTAGGATATCCTCTGATATGCCAACCAGAGAAGGATACCACAAATATGGAAAAACGATTCAATAAAACACAGCAAATTATTCAGTGACAGGTATGACTCGCAGTACCCCAGTTTTGCGGAACCCACTAGGAATTTCTGGCCTAGACCAATGGGTCTAGCTGTAACACGTTTGATAACCATGCCAGAGGTCGTGGGTTCGAACGGCATTTTAGCTTTTGAACGGCAGTATCATTTACTAACCCTCACCACTGGCGCCCATTTAATCAATGTCCTAACGTGGGGCGACGTTTAGACAGTCTAAAATAAACAAAACACCTGTCCAACCAGTGGCCCTGTACGCGATCAGCGCTGTCTACTTCGCCGGCGTGATGGTGCGGCTGATGTTGACGTTGACGCCGGTAGTGTGTGTCCTCGCCGGCATCGCTTTCTCCATCTTACTGGACCTGGTGCTGCGTGAGGACGACGCGCCGGAGCAGGCCGGCGAGGCCGTCGAGGAGGCCAATAAGAACTTGTTCGATAAGGTAAGGCATCCATACATATTGAATATGTTTAGCTACAGCGTGGTGCAGAAATGTACAGTGATAATCAACGTAGACGGCCGGTTGTTTGTGTCCTCGCCATGCCACCGAGGAGGCCAATAAGAACTTGTTCGATAAGGTAAGGGACACATTAATAATATGCTTATCTACAGCTTAATAGTACAACGCAATAGTTCAGGCTGTAATGTTTTACAATTTAAACAAATAAATATTAATAATAATATAACGAATGTTCAGCGAGCGTTCTGACCAGGCGACCGCGGACCGGACGACGCAGCGTGGTCAGGCCCCCCACCAGATGGTCTGACGACCTGGTTACGGTGGCGGGGAGTCGCTGGATGCGGGCGGCACAACACCGGGAAGCTTGGAAATGAGGGAGGCCTATGTCCTGCAGTGGGCGTCAAATGGCTGAAGATGAGGAATAATATAGCATGGTGCAGAAATGTCTGAGCCCCATTTCAAAGAACTATATATAGTTAATGATTTACTATAACAGTTCGATCTACATTGCATAGCCGATTAACCCAGAGACTAACAAGTGGAAGACTGATTGTACGGGTAAAATCAAACATTTTTCCATCAAAAGTTCCTAATTAAACATAAGTAATTTGAAACAATATCTAGACAAGATAGCGGAGAGTTTATGGTAGTTTGATCTAAGACCTACTTGTGATATACATAGTTAGACCATTATAGTTACATTGATTTAAAGTTTTCCGAATTAAGTCTCAAAAGATAGATAGAGAACACTGTTGTATATAAAAAAGGAAATTACACAGGTATATCTTAACCTAAAAGTACAGATGGCGACCTTATCACTAAAAGTGATCTCTTTCAGACAACCTTTAGAAGGACTGGACTAATACATTGGAGAAGGAAGTAGATGTAATAGAAAACATAGAAAATAATAATTTTACAAATATATGAATTAGGCTCATGTTAGGCTGTGCATGGTCCTGTTTTGAGCAAATGCTGTTCGAAACTTGAGGTTGACTGGAAGAGACATTAATAATAAATAACTCATCCACACCAGAGTAAAATTACCATGATAAATCGGAATTCTCCACGCACAGGTGTTGTTTATTTATTTTCAAGGCTACCTATTGTTCTAGTGCTCACTGGCAAGATATTCCATGTAGACACGACGTTATGTTTGAACAACAAATTTTATCGGACTTGTAGGTACGTTCGTTACGAATCTATTGTTTGTAGACATAATATCTAGTTCAATCGATTACTTAAGAATAATCGATTCACAAGACTTAAACGAGTCTGTGATTTTAAATCGCGAACCCAGCGTTAAATTTCTTGTAGATAAGGTAGATAAGTTAGTTAGTTCCCGCCTATTGAGGTTTAAAATTCAACTTATTGAAGTCATGTATAAGCAGTCTGGTTTTTATTTTATTCAGGGTTTCTTCGTGTCTTTTTATTAAAAGTATGACCAGGCGACCGGTGTCAGTGTCAGTGTTGCTTGGCAATACCTTTTAGTTCACACGTCAATTGTTAGAAACGGTCTAGTCGTTTGGCATCTGTGTGATCATAAATAAATATACATACATATAGGGGTAAAAAACTTACGGCTTAAGGCATTAAGTCCGCCGTACATGTAAGTGCAATAAAAGTATTAGTAAATAAATAAAAACCCTCCTTTGCTTTCGCAGTCGGCTAAACATCTAAAAATCTAGTTTTTGAGGAATTTCAAATAAGCTAATGGGCTATAACCAGTAAAAAATCTACCCAGCACTCTTTGTCTCTACCTAGTACCTGTCTTTGATAGACAGCTGTTAATATTATTGACCTACAATCTTTGCCAAGAGAATGTCTGTCCAGCAGGGATGTTTGTTTATAAGCTGAAAAAACAACGAACATTCTCGGTTATAACGTATCTTATTTCATGCTACGTATAAAAAAGATAATCATAGCCCATTGTTTTAAATTTAACGGGCCCTATCGCGCGAACTATATGTGAGCATCGGGAATCATTAAACGTAAAAGCAAAATTAGATGGGTTGGTAAATTTTTCGTTTATTCCGAATGTTCACGCGGGCATTTTGCGCGGCAAAATATCGAATAAACATTGAAGTAATGTTGACCATACAGACCATGTTTGTGCAAACGACGAATGAATGATAGAAGTAATTAATTAATGAGAAGTATAATTAATTGGGTCGTTGGGGCGAAAAAGTTCTGACCTGGCGACCGCGGACCGGACGACGCAGCGTGGAAGGCCCCCCACCAGATGTTCTGACGACCTGGATACGGTGGCGGGGAATCGCTGGATGCGGCACGAGACCGGGAAGCTTGGAAAACCATGAGGGAGGCCTATGTCCGGCAATGGGCGTCAAATGGCTGATGATGATGATGATAATTAAATTAATGAATTGATCAATATTGACTCGAGTAAATCGTCTGATTCCACATTTACCTAAGCCCCACTTACACCCCCCTGCAGGCCGGCAAGCTGAAGAAGCGCGCGCACGAGCCGACGCAACCGGCCGACGCCGGGCTCGGCGTGAACGTTCGCTCCGGGATGCTCATCTCGTTCATGATCCTGCTCATGCTTTTCTCCGTCCACTGCACGTGGGCCACCTCCAACGCCTACTCCAGCCCCAGCATCGTGCTGGCCAGCTACGGGAACGACGGGTGAGCGAAAATAGCCTTCCATTTTTTGGCGGGGGTTGATTGTTGTTTACCCCATCCTTTTACTCAACGTTGTTTGGACGAGTAGCTTAGATTTTACGCTCGTGTGTCGATCGTGGTTCCAAACTTTAACGGGCACGGCACAATCAACAAATCACAACAATCAGCCTTAAACCAAACATGTTATTGCGGAGCCCTAACTGTCGTTTCTTTTCAGTTCTCGCAATATTCTGGACGACTTCCGCGAGGCGTACGGCTGGCTGTCACAGAACACCGCTGAAGACGCCCGCGTCATGTCCTGGTGGGATTACGGTTATCAGGTAAATAAGATAAGATAAGATCAAAACAGAAAAACTAATGTGATACTCGGTGGAATAATAAGTAATAAATAATAATAATAAATAACTTCCACACAACACCATCACTTGACCTGGTCCCAAACTAGGATACCCTGTACTATGGTAACCAGGCAAGTTCATCACAAACATGTTTCCATGTATATCGCTAGTATGGTCGCTCTGACCAAAACAGAAAAACTAATGTGATACCCGGTGGAAGTATGGTGGCTCTCATCAAAACAGAAAAACTAATTTTATACCCGGTGGAAGTATGGTGGCTCTGATCAAAACAGAAAAAACTAATGTGATACCCGGTGGAAGTATGGTGGCTCTGATCAAAACAGAAAAAAGTAATGTGATACCCGGTGGAAGTATGGTGGCTCTGATCAAAACAGAAAAAAGTAATGTGATACCCGGTGGAAGTATGGTGGCTCTGATCAAAACAGAAAAAAGGAATGTGATACCCGGTGGAAGTATGGTGGCTCTGCTGCCGAAGGGAAAAGCGCTGAACAACTTGTGGCAGTTTCACCTCCGCTTTTTTGTTTGCTTAAATCTGCTTGTGTTCTGTTAACCGCTGTCAGTTGTTTTTAGGTTTCCGTAGTCACCAAAGAACCCTTATAGTTTCGCCACGTCCGTCCGTCTGTCTGTCCGCGGCCTAGCTCAGGGACGATCAGTACGTGAAAGCTGAAATTTAGCATAGACATCCATATCAATCACGCAGAAAACACGATAGAATAAAATATAAAAATTTTTTTTTTAGTTTACCTCCCCTACACCTAAATTAGGGATGCAATTTTTTTCTCGCCTACTCCACAGTGTAGGGTATCGTTGGATTGGTCGTTTAAAAATATTGTGGGTGTAGGAAGATAATTTTTTGATTTAGGGTTCTGTTTGCGAAATATGAAGCTTTAAAGTTCGAGTAGGGCGGGCGTCCCCCCCTCCTGGCTAGACGGTTGATTGTAGAAACGTGAAAAAAATCAGGGCAGTAGCACATATAATATTAACATAAAAGAAGAACTATAGACTTACCAAGTTAACGAGTAATAGGCGACCAACTTATAAAAGGAAAACTTCGTACAAAATCCATTGAAAATTACGTTGAAAATTAATTTCTCCGCTCTGTAAAGCAGATAAAAACCCCCTCTTTCTACGGAATCCTCCACTGCGCGTGGCTCGACACGCACTTGGCCGTTTTTATTTTGTATGCGCTTTGCCATCTGACAGCTGTTGACAGTAGATTAATTGAATGTTAGTGTTCGGAAACAGGGAGTTACAAATTCATCCCACTAATGTTATAAATATGAAGTAAGACGAGGATTTTTAGATGTTTGTTTGGACGGCTGATTGTTTGAAATTCGGGTCACATAGATAGATAGATAGATAGATAAAACATTTATTTGCATCTGCGTACACACACATATACAACAATTTAAATACAAGAAATAGTTGCACAAGAGAAAACAGAGCACAATTTTACAACATTGAGACAAACAGAGAGCACAAAAATGCAAGCACAGGCAAAACAACAGAATACAAGACAACGATTTGTGGGTGTGGCAAATGCAAAGGGGCTCTGACTCAGCATATGCTGAAGAGGCAGACCACTCCAGCGCTGGTCTTCCGTCAGTACCCAGTAAAGCGCTGACGTGCAGCACTCGGAAACGAAACTAGATTAATAAATAAATAAATGAATCGGCAGCAATTGGATATTCAAATGTCAAAGTATAAATTATAGCATTAACGGTATATTAAATTAAATAAGTACATATTGAATAAATGTCATTGTGATAGTAATATTATGTCGAGTTATGATAGGTATAGTATTTAATATTTATTTATTTAAGTGCATGCTTCGTGACGAAGTAATGCCCAACAATTGTGTATGTCCATTTATAATAATAATTAATTAATTAGACACATGTAAAAAATATAAATAGGATTACATTATAATTTAATTGAGAAAATAAAATAAATAATAAACTCGTGGATGAGTGCGTAGGAAAAATTATGAAGAAGTAGTTGGTCAATGAGGATAGATTCGGGAATGTGATTTCTTATTTGAATTCTATGCAGACAAAGTCGCGGGCAGAGCTACTACAAAACGACAATGAAGTTCTGTATCAACTACCCTTAAGAAAACCTCTAGAATTCAATACAAAAAACTAAATCTTATAATTTTTTTAATTAAATACTTATTAGATTTAGTTTTTCTAAATATGATCCAAGGTT
Organism: Yponomeuta evonymella; assembly: GCA_963969515.1. Taxonomy (NCBI): domain Eukaryota; kingdom Metazoa; phylum Arthropoda; class Insecta; order Lepidoptera; family Yponomeutidae; genus Yponomeuta; species Yponomeuta evonymella. Next base: position 5,832,787 of record OZ018362.1, read on the forward strand.
GCTAAGGGCAAATTTGCTAAGAGCAACTTCATCACTTTTTTAACCTGTAAACTCCCGAAAATATTTAGTTTAATATTTAGGTTTAATATTTAGTTTTTTTGTGATTTTTCTATATCCTTAATGATATAAAATATCTTTGTCTGGAAGGGGGGAAACCTTTGCCCTGCAGTGAGACATTCACGTCACGGAAGCTACATAAAAATATATCATCATAGTACTTTATTGTACACAAATAAAGAAACTTATTTCTATAAAAAAACTTGCAACATTGAACTTTGAAATTGATATTGAGATTAATTTATATTCAGATCATTCCTGACATAAATTATAGTATAACATTAATATGTCTTAAGTGTTCAATAAATAATTCACATATTTAAACATCCATCTCTCTCTCTCTCTCTCTCTTTCTCTCTCTTCTCTCTCTCTCTTCTCTCTCTCTTCTCTCTCTCTCTCTCTCCTGTGGCTTACGAATAAAAGAACCATAGAATATTTCTTTGCACAAAATTCACACTCAAAAACGGCCCCGTCCTCTCGATTAGTCTTTACCAATTAAATGAGCGCAAGATGCGCTGCAGAGTATATCACTGTGATTGGTTCATTGTGTGCGCCACGCGTGATGTGAACGTTGATTGGGCGATAGTTAGTAACAGCGCCGCTATCCGCTTGTCATTGTGGCGCCGTATTAAGAATAGCGTCACTCCAATTGCTTCCGTGGATGTCGTAGAAGGCGACTAAGGAAATAAATTACCAGGAGACGGGCAGCAGCGTCTTCCTGACATTCCAACTGCATACTGCGACCGCCAACCCGCCTGCCAAGCGTGGCGATTATGGCAAAACCCCTCATGGTTATGAAAACCACGAGGGAGGCCTGTGCCCTGCAGTGGGCGTCAAGTGGCTGATGATGATGATGAAGTGACAGCGTAACTGATGGTTTTATGCATAAACGTCATACCAATGACTTCATTGATGTATAACCCGTCGAAATATCTAGGTGCCTTGCACGATGGCGGTCTGTTGGTGTGGCAGGTCCATAGAGATTTTGGCGGGTAATACCGAACTCGCTCCGATTGTCACGATGTTACTCCATTCCAACTTGGCCGCATGCCCCGTTCACCCCCCGCCCGTCCCAGATCGCAGGCATGGGCAACCGCACCACCCTCGTCGACAACAACACTTGGAACAACTCCCACATCGCCCTCGTCGGCAAGGCCATGGCTAGCAACGAGTCGGCCGCCTATGAAGTCATGACCATGCTCGACGTCGACTATGTGCTCGTGATATTCGGCGGCGCCATCGGCTATTCGGGCGACGATATCAACAAGTTCATCTGGATGGTCCGGATCGCGGAGGGGGAGCACCCGAAGGATATTCATGTGAGTTCAATTCCATTCAATTATTTTCTCAAGGATTCTGCCAGTGTCAGGTGTGTGAAGGTGGAAAGCGCTTTGTTTTTACTCTGCTGTCGATGTGCTGGTATACCCAAAATTCGGGGTGTATATTGATTTGTTGCTTCGCCGGCAGCCTAGCATAGAAGTAGCCGCCCTACTGCACTGCAGGGCCACTTCAGGACACACCCCTGCACTTTCTTAGGAAGAGAGTATGGACTTTCACGCGCGATTGGGGATTTCAAGTCCACGAGAATTGCTCAGCTCCTCAAGCCATTTACTTTTCCACGGAGTCTGTCTTGAATATGGAAGGAATTTGAGTTGAATAATATGGAAGAAACCTAACATCCGATGTTGGATTTTTAGGGCTCCATACCCGAAGGGTGCCAAACGGAACCCACTTACTAAGACTTCACTGTCTGTCTGTCTTTCCGCCTGTCTATCCGTCTGTCTGTCCGTCTGTCTGTCTGTCAATCTGTCTGTCAGCAGGCTGTATCTCATGAACCGTGATATCTAGGCAGTTGAAATTTGCACAGATGATGTATTTCTGTTGCTGCTATAACAACAAATACTGAAAATAGAATAAATATTAAAGGCTCCCATACAACAAACGTATTTTCTGCCATTTTTTTCTCAATATTAATAACGGCAACAGGTAGACGCTTGAATATTCACAGAATATTTAGTTCTATATTAGCTTCTAAAATAAATAATTAAATTGAAATAAAATAAATATTTAATAGCCCCCCCATACAACAAACGTGATTTTTTTTCGGTTTTTCTCGATCTTTGTGTTTAATGTTGTATAGATAATGGTATGGAACCCTTCGTCCGACTCGCACTTGGCCAGTTTTTTTCTATATTCAACTCAGATAGATAAAATTGTTAATTGCGATTCATTGATGGCATATTCAGTAAGACAAAAGTAATGGTGTTCGAAAAAGATGATGAAATGACTGAGTGCAAGATAAGGATTAGAGGTGAAAGGGTGGAACAAGTGAAAGAATTTGTCTATTTGGGGAGCCTCTTTATCAGGGATGGCAAGTGTGAAGGTGATATAGAGTAAAAGCGGGAAATTGTGTAAACGGTGCATTGCAATCCTTTGTGAGTGGCCAAAACATCTCCAAAAGAGCTAGATTGGCTATCCATAATGGAGTGCTGGTCCCAACACTTATGTATGCTAGCGAGACTTGGGTATGGCAAAAGAAGCAAGAAAGTAGGATTAATGCAGTAGAAATGAGGTCCTTGAGAAGTATGTCTGGCGTTACTTTGAATGACGGGATACGCAATAGTGTGATTAGAGAACGTTGTGGACTGAAAGAGGATTTAGTGACTAGAATTGAGAAAGCAATGTTGCGTTGGTTTGGACATGTGGAGAGAATGAAGGAAGAAAGATTGATAAAACAAATATATCGAGCGAATGTGGATGGAAGGGCCGGTAAGTGACGACCCAGACGGGCATACTTCGACCAAATAGGGGATGTATTAGCAAAGGGCAAGATAAAAAGTACCCGAAACCGGCGTGCGTGCATGCAACGACTAATGAATGTTGAGGAAGCGAAAGTGATCTGTCAGGATCGTATCAAGTGGCAGTCCCTGGTCTCTGCCTACCCCTCTGGGATACAGGCGTGAGTTTATGTTATGTTATGTTATGATGTCATATTTTCAATTGTTCATAGGAAGCAGACTACTTCACCGAGCGAGGCGAATACCGGATAGATAGTGAGGCGTCACAAACTATGTTGAACAGTCTAATGTATAAGCTGTCGTATTATAGGTAAGCATTTTTATTTATTATTTATTTGTACTCACACATATAGGTACATACAGATAACAATAACATGAAGCCTGTAAACAATAAGAAGCAAGCATTTTTTTAATGAATCGGCAGCGTGTCATATCCGTATATGCGTGCACTCACTTATTTACGTTACGGATGACTACCACAAAAACGATTCGGCTGACCCAATTGTTGACTGCACGCATACAGGACAACAAGGTCATTTCTTTATTTAAAAAATATATGTATTGGGATACCTAGCTTCTGCCCGCGACTTTGTCTGCCTGGACTTCTGAAATATACGTAACGTGGAACACAAAGGCAACGGTACATGCCGGGATTAGAAACCAGGACATATATAAACATAAACAAGAAACATAAACACTTACATACAGGCACATACATTGCTTCTGGCCCTACACTAGGATATAATAAAAAAATCCTGTGTTAATCCAAGCTTTCAAATATCTGTCAGCCAAATTTCATCCAAATCCGTACAGCAGTTTTTGCGTGTTCGAACGACGAACACAACTGCTTAGAAATAACCAAAACTAAAATTCACAAGTCAGAAACCGAACTTTACTCGCTTCCAACAAACATAGTCAAGCCACAACAACCCTTCCGGCTCTCAACGTACAGTCTATTTTGCAGATTCGAGGGCAGCGCGAGCGGGAACGGGTACGATAGAACGCGTAACGCGATGCCGGGCAATCGCGGCTTCAAGTTAACGTACCTCGAGGAAGCCTACACCACCGAGCATTGGCTCGTCAGAATATACAGGTAACGTTGCTAGGGAGTATGCGGCTTATTCCGGTGAAAATAAGATTTAAAAAGTTACTTATGGACATAAGTTGCGGACCTAGGTGGCGACTTTAAGGTCTTCCAATTCCAGACCCAATATTGTTGCCTCACAATAGTAGATTATGCAACCAGGGCTTAAAGCGATACATTTTTATCCGAGGCAATTTATTGGTGAGAGCGCAGCGAGGACCAATATAGTCGAGTATAGAAATGGTCATGAATTTAAGCCTGGGCACTCTGCTTTTCACTTCGATTGCGAAGAAAATTTCGGACAACCAAATCGTTATACAGTGAATGAACATAAAAAATATCTAGTTCCCGTCAATTTAGTTTTGAATGTTTTTTTTTTAAATATTTACACCATGCGAATTTAGACTTAGATTATTGTTTTCTGCCAAGTCATAAAAACATTTCTGCGCATTTTAAACAATAATCAACTCCTATTTTATCTGATTACATTTCAATAATTAATTATAAAAAACGTACGGAATTCTAATAATTATAGCAAGAATAAAATAAAACAACAAGTTTCAATATTCTACGAAATTTTACTGCTCAATTAAATTGTGCAATATATTTTGACTCTGTTTGGCTGTAGAGCCTCATTATCTTAGATTTAGAAGAAAAAATTACTTTATGCACTAGAGCTTAAAAAGCGATTTTATGTCGTCAACGCACGACTTAAAGTCGAACTTTACGAGCATGAGAAGTGAAAAGTATTTTTTCAAAAAGCGAACAAGCATTGTGTAATTTTGTACGAGTATGATGGTTAGCTCCCTTTTTTTACACGAATTAATCCCACAAATAAATGCAACGATCGCTAAAAAATAATTCTTTTTATCGTAAGTAATGCCCTTTCGCAGCTTCGGTTTCACTGACTGGTCCTCACAACATATTAAAAACTACCCTTTGTTATTTTAATGTGTTATTTGGCCTTGTACGCACTATAATAAACATATCGCACCTTCGGTAGTATAAGGGCACAACTTACCAAAAATGGTAAAATGAGTTAAGTATGCAGGAATGCCTTGAAAACACTCCTCTATCTCGTGGGATACAGACTCCCATTAAATTCATTTAAAAAGCGACTTTTTAACTGAATCTGATGGGAGTCTTTAAAAAGCGACTTTTTAACTGAATCTGATGGGAGTCTTTATCCCACCAGATAGAGGAGTGTTTTCAAGGCATTTCTGCATACTTAACTCATTTTACCATTTTTTTTAAGTTGTGCCCTTATACTACCGAAGGTGCGATATAATAAACATATAATAAACATTTACATACAGGCACATATATTGCTTCTGGCCCCACACTAGAATACCCTGTGTCGTGGGAACCCGAAACAACGACATCACAAACATGTAAACATCCAAGACCTGGGGTCCTTTTTTTCCTCAGCCGGGATTCGAACCCGGGACCTCTCGCATGGTATGCAGATGCACTAACGCTGCGCTACGAGGTCGCAACCTACACATGACTAAGACTGGTTTCGGCATCTAGCGCGAAGAGGCATGCAGACTCCCACAAGCAGGCTGCCGCTTACTCATGCCGAGTATGCGGACGGGAAGTCCTCTCTCGAATAGATATTTAGTCACGAGCTGAAAAAATTCTGTATAGTCAGCAATAGATGCCATTGATTGACTGGCCTAAATGCAGCTCCATCACTCAGAAATTGATTGCTATAGATTTGACTAAAATGAAGCATTCCTCTCCTCCAGGGTAAAGAAACCGGACGAGTTCAATCGTCCTCGGCTGGCGCTATCTAAGAGAACTATTCGAACATCCAATGCTATCTCTAAGAAGGTAAGAAAACAGTCCACAATTTTCATTGCCAAAAAGTGACAATGCGGCCACAAGCCGCCTTTACAGTAAATTTAATGCTGTCCAAAATTACATTATTTTATTATAAGGAATTGAAAATCCACCTCCATCTAAGTGTTGAGACATAGTCATTAACTGGGCCTAGACTGACCCATTTAATAACTGAACTATCAGAATACAAGAACAATTAATGAAAAACATATAAAAATTTCAGCCTTCCGAGGAATATGGATCGACGGTACAGACAATTCCTAAATTCTAAGCTTCTGTCTTGTTTTTGAGCGTTTTTGAATGTAGTTTCATTGTTATCAAAGTGTCGTTTTTTTATGTATCGTTTTGGCTGAATGTGTTGAAAATTACAGCTTACGTAGTATGGGTTCATTATCTAAAGAGCTATCGACATTACGATATGTTGTGTTCCGTCCCATTAACTGTACAGGTTTTTGAGATTTGAATGTAGTTTGTTTGTTATCGGAGTGTTGTTTTCCTAATGTATCGTTTTGGTTAACTGTGAATGTTCCACATGATATAGATTGTCATTGTAAATAATTTGATGCAATAGATCGTATATAACAAATTTTTTAAAACGAAGGCTCTCATGTTTTGCATGTCATTTTAATACGATAATTGACTCACATCAAAATTCCGGTTCCGTACCATTATCTTTACAAAATTTGAATATTTCAAGTGTCTAACTGTTGCCGTTATTAATTTAAACGGCAAGAAAATTACGTTTGTTGCATCGGAGCCCCCCTTAAATATTTATTTTATTCTCTTTTAGTATTTGTTGTTACAGCGGCAACAGAAATACATCATCTGTGAAAATTTCCATTGTCTAGCTATCACGGTTCATGAGATACAGCCTGGTGACAGACAGACAGACGGACAGTGGAGTCTTAGTAATGACCCTATTACCCTTTGGGTACGGAACCCTAAAAAGGATCTTATAGCGTATTCTAACATTTACTTAGCAACAGACAGCAAACACGGACCAGATACTGAATCTACTAGAATAGTAGTGTGGACGACCAAGATTTCCTATGTGCATTTTCCGCCATCTTAAAATAGTTATGTACACAACTAGGGCCGTAAAATAAAGAAAGGCCGATATCGCAGAAGTTTAAGGCCCGAGCCGCAGGCGAGGGTCATAAATCTGCGATAGAGGGCTTTCTATTTTACAGTCCGTGTTGTGTACACAATTTTATGTCCTCACTTGGCCTCAAAGTGGGTTTTCCCGTACGCGTAGCGCGCTTTCTTGGCGCGCTTTCGCTTTTTGGCCGAGTGTGGCATAAAAAGGGTTACATTCAGTTTTTTCACAGTAAGTCGGTTCTCCGTAGAGATACTAAAATGATGGAATACTTTTTTGTTGTTTTTTTATACGATCTTCAATTAAGATCCTTTACATTTTTCACTTATCGTTCATTCTTATTGAGATATCGATCGAAAAAGCCAAAAATTAGTTGCTCCGTTATTTGCCTGCATTTTAGTGGGTAAACATGCAAGAACGCTGCCAGAGTCGATATTTGATTCAACGACGACGACGATGATGATGATGTTTCAACCATCAAAGCATAATTTCCTGCGGTTCAATAGTCCTCACGACTCGAAGAGTCTACCGTGAAGGAACTTCGCCAGCCAGAACCATCAAAACGACAAAAATATTTTAAATAAATGACCGCCATAAATTATTATTTTTTACTACACAAAAAATATTTGTTCAATAAATGTGTTTGATTAAAAATTTGGCTGGTTTATTTATTGATTTTGTATCGCAATGATTCTCTGAAGAACTTTTCATCCGTTTTGACGTGTGTATACGGCCGTGCGAGCGGCTAAATCGAAACTGGGCACGGACTTGCCGACTTTACGGCGCGCTAGAGGTCGTAATTTTTGCTGAAAATAAATAAAACGAAAATGCAGACACATTTTTTCGATATCTTTTTCGAGAAAAAAGGAAATAGCAAAAAACAAATTTCACTACCTACGAGTAGATTGAAGGTTTTTTTTAATACATCGATCGATATCTCAGTAACGATGAACGATAGGTGAAAAATGTAAAGGATCTTAATTGGAGTTCGTGTAAAAAAACAACAAAAAAGTATTGCATCAAAATTTTAGTGTCTCCACGGAGCACCGAGTTATTGTAAAAAAACTGAATTTTTAAAGATGGCGGAAGATGCACATAGGAAACCTTGGTTGACAATGTTGACAATTTGAAGTTAAGCTTTTCTAGTTTTCACGTAATATCATAATAACTTCTCGCTTCACATGCATTTGCAAATATATATAATGACTGTACTATAGGGTCAATATTTGTTATTTTGGGATCAGCCGCCCTTTTCTGTAGTTTTCCACTGCATAGATTTTCTGTTTTATTCACTACGAAGTGTCGAATTATGTACATATTGGACAGTTTGGAGTTAATTCACATACTGAAAAGTTACAGAGTCAGGGCGCAGGACATGCGATTGTTTTGAGTGTACGTGTTTAAACTTTATTTAACTCATCAGTCTTTGTAGCATCCGAGATTTACTGAGTTTTACTTGCCTGTTCATTCGCTATATTCGTCATTATCTTCATCATCATTATCATTATCATCAGCCCACCGCTGCCCACTGCCGGGTATTGGCCTTTCCCCCAAATACCTTCTCTCACGGTCCCTTGCCAATCATTCGGCATTTTTCGTCATTCGGGGGTAATTGTAACCTGGCCAGCGAAGAGACTAACTCAGGTTCCGACCTTACAGACGTCTCGGAGGAGAAAAGGCATCCTGAAGAATAAGCCGACGGTGGTGAAAGGCAAGCGGGTGTCGCGGCTCGAGTGACGTCACCGCCCGCCCGGCGCCTGCGCATCCCAGTGAGAGGTTTCACGCTACAATTAGACTTCTACTACAACTATTACACACTGCTGAACAACTGTTGCCGCTTACTCGAATTATTTATTCATCCGCTTGGTCACCCCGAAAATACGCAAAATCCAAATTTACGTGTTTTAGGAATTGCGCGTTTTAGAGGAAACCCTATATAATTCGACAGTTAATGAAAAATTCGATTTTAACTATCAGTAGACTACCGATGGATCGTTTATAAGAAGTGGGCATAGGACGTTTCTAGGTTGAGCCATTGAAAACGCGTGTGGCTCATTACAATATTATTGAAAGAATGAGAAAAAAGTGAGACAGAGTCAAGCTTCGTTTACACCGGTTTAGACACTTAAACATAATGATGGCATCAATGTTAAGAGGCCGGTTCCGGTATAAAAGTGAGAGTGCGATCCCCCGCATGTCAAATTTGTGACAGCGATAGGTCGCGCGGAATGCGCCCTAAGCGTGATTGATGGTTTGATTAATTAAATAAAAAGTGTGAACTAAAACGAAAAACATTCATAGAAAAAAAAGAGACTGTTGTTTAAAGTAGTACGGAGTAGGACGTGATAAATTGCAATAAAAGGCCCTACATTTAAATTAATTTATATCGAAAAAATATTACCGAATCGCGTTTTCGTTTTTGTCAAGTTCTGGCTAATAAAACAATATTGAATTATTCTACTTTATTCTATCTGTGCTATCACTATTTTAAATAATGTGTTTAAAAATTTTCATCTGTGCCTTTCTTTTTTTTTTATTGATTTTTAGTTTTTAATTGAAATAATAAGAAATAGTAAGAATTCGTAATTTTTCGTTCTAATTTTTCTCATCAATATCTTGGAATAGAATAACATACCAAAATATTACTTTTGTAAAAATTAAAGGAAAGAGACCTGTTTAAATTTGTACGAACTGTTGTTACGGTTGGTACGGGTCGAACTTAGTAGGCCACTAATTTTTAGAATCAAAGAACATCCTTTTATATCACCTGTTATTTAGGCTCACTCTGTAACTTACTTAGTAAGAAGCAAATAAATGAATAAAGTATTAAAAATTAATCAACGAAAATCCTCTTACGCCCGGTACCTGCGCCTGAAGTTTCTTACTTCTTCAAGTTATCTCACACAGTCGCCCATCTTAATGACCTAGTCAAGTAGTAACATTTATTAAGCTTATTTACTAAAGAAGGCACGAAAGCAGTGGGTAAGAAAGTTGTAGTAAGAGCCCTTATGTTCAACAGTTCAGTGGTAACGATGCAATAATATTACATTGGTTTTTGTTACTGAACACCGCTTTGGCCTAATTTAAATCACTCATAGATAAATTATTTGTGTCACAAGACTAAAATGCGTAAGAGGTATCTTGATTGTCTGTATCGAGATTATGTCGCGACTGTACAACTTTATATGTGGAAGTTATTATTTCTGCAACGCTCGATCTAGAGACAGGCTTTGTCTCACTTATTCACTTTAGCTATCTATTTGTAGAGCGGGATGGCGAGTTCGAAAATGTCCACATAACAGGCATCCTTCACTTGATAGTTTGTCTCGATCTAACCATGTGCTAATTTAGTTCATTTACGTCTGACGTCACACACAACACCGCCGTTATTTTTTAACGTTTTTTTTTCTCCAATGCAATAGACGTGGTGTGTATGTTGTTGTAAAATAAGATGTGTTCTGGTCAAATCAACTGACATAGAAATATATTTTTGCGTGTTTTGTTTCTGCTTCTAACTTTAACTTGCCGGGTTCTATGCTAATGTCATCAACGTACATTTCGTCGCTTACAGAGAATGGTTCAGGCAAATAATATCGATTGGAGACTGTTTTTCTCTATTTTGTACGCTCGCATCAACCTTTCTACGCGTAAACTAAGTGCGACTTTGCAACCAAAGTGTAAGTTGATGAGATGTCTGGAATACGTATTTGGAGGGAGGCAAATGATACACACGATGCTACCCATTGTCGGAGGCGTGCGAGCGCAACGATACAAACTAAAATAATCCTTAAACACTTACAGGATAGAGACTACAATCCGAGTGCAAAAAAATTACGATCATTGTCGGCCTTGCCGTCAGTTCACGCCGAGCTTCACCGTAGTCTAAGAATTATTTTAGATTGAAATCGTGTGGTCCGCACTTTGTAATGTAGATAGTCTTTTAGTCTCAAAGATTGGGACAACAACGCAAGTACTGTTTGCCTTTGACCTTGCATTCTGACCACTGAAGCAATAAGTGATGATGAGTGAATGACTCACACCAATTCGTGTATAACTATTGCGTATTTAGTCCATTAGTATCGGATAGTTTGTTGTTAAAATAAACTTCATTGACCGATTTAGTTAAAATTTATATTGATTACAATGATGTACCTACATTATTTTAAACAGTGTCGCGTCTTTATCTAAGAATTTTGTCATCTAACGTCCATTTTGATATTGAATAAGTAGTATAAAAGTTATAAGTTGGAAATGTAATAATTTGTCGGAGCGATTTAAGGAGTTACGTTGAGGTAATAAGGGATAGTCTCGTTTGTTCTTGATTTACGTGAAAAGTCTTATTCTCGTACTTGCGATCGCAATTTTAATTTTTACTCTTCGTCTTTATTTAGGTAGCAATAATTTTTTTTGCATTTAACCCAGGCTGGGTTGCAAGTCGATTACCAAAGGTCTTTTCATATTCTCAATGAACATTTATCTGCCAAACGTTGCATTTTTGACTGTGTAAATTAACTAGCAATTGGTTGTACGAGTCTATACGAGTTCTGGCTGGATATTTAAAATGTTATTTATTTTATTGTTGCACGGCACTATTTGTTTTCAATATGAGATTCTTGACAGAGTTTTATCGATCTGTGGATTGTCCATTGTGAGTTAACATTAAATAAACAATTGAAAGAATTCGTGTATTTTAATAATGTGTCCGTAAAGTTGAGCCGCTGGGAGAAGGGGGGAGACGTAGGAAAAGACAGAAAACAAGTTGACAAAACCTTCACCATATATTTATTAATAAAGACAATCTAAAAGATCACGTAATAGTCATTGTCTTAAAAAATTAGTTATCCTAATAAATTTATCAATATATATATATAATAATAGAGTTTTTATTTTATTACTTATTGTTTTCAAGGATATGCGATAGTTGTGAAGTCACTCGGGGCGAAGGGAAAAGGACTCCAGACCTAGTCGTTGTTCAATACGAATCATCACATTGATTGAATATAACAATTAATCTAATATAAATATATATATATATATAACATACGTTTACACTTAACACATTTCAATGATTACGCCTAGTTCAATTCGTAATCTAAATGCTTAGTAATTTTACTCTAAACTAAAGTGTCTACGCGAAGAATTGTGCTAATCTAAAAAGGAGTCTACAATTTTTTTCCATACTCAGTGGTATTTTCAAGTGGTAATTTACGTTCAAAATCACAACACAGAGTGTAATATCAATTATCGTGCGAATTTGGCACGTGATCGTTTTACCGTCTACTTTATGATACAAGTACGTAATACGTATCAAATTAGAGTACATCATCGAATGGGGTCTCGCCCCGAGGCCTGGGGTCGGCCGCGAAACTCGGGTTCCAATAACGACACCAACACTCGGGTCTTACATTGTTCCGTTAAGTTTGATATTTTACTTGAGCATAATCTTTCAAATTATGAAAAAATCGCTTCATTCTTTGTAAATATTGTATGTTTGTGTTCTCCTGGTGCATAATAAAGAATATTCTTATCTTAATTGGAACAGGCTCTGTTTGTTGTGTCATCGTCGGATCGCGTAGTCCTCGGCCGACCCCTTACGGTTTACACTCGACGGCGGCTGCGCGGGCGCCGAGTATCACATACTCTGCGGCCGTCGACTGTACTGTCAATCCACTACAATCAATCCACTTCGAAAACCCATACAAGGCGTGTGACTTTTTATCTAACTGGCAGTTAGTCCACAGATTCTCTGCTCTACAGATTTTCCGAGCGGATTACATTCATACCCTATAATTCGATACAAAATTAGAAGAATATATTATAATCCATCCATTTAGACTTACGTTTATTAATACTTTAATAATAACATTTAGGTCTGACACGTATTATTTATAAGTGAAAGTAAATGTGCCGCAGTGGGTATTGGGACTGAAATGAACATTGGGAGATTAAAATATGTAATCTGTAAAGTTCAAGTATGGGCTTTACTCATAAATTTGTCTAGTAGCTAGCTTCCATCCTAATTATTACGGGTCTCGACCACAGTAGCAGAGCTAGATGACCAAGGGCCCTGGGAAAATCTGGGTCTCCAATTAATCCAATAAATAGCAATGTAGATATTGTCTTTAGCAAAGTAGATTATGACAACTGCTTGCTGCGTGACAGGGCCCTTGAGCTGTTACCACTGGATACTTCGCCACTATTTTATAGTTCGGTCTATAAAGTTAATTAAAACAATTGACTTGCTGTTATTATCATCGGTATATGATCTTTTGTGACGATCCTTCTATTTAATATCTATATAGTGAACCTGTCCTATAGTGAACAGTTACAGTTTAAATTCTTTAATTTAGCATATTAAAACGGTCGATTGAAATTCGCGAGAGTTATCTTCAAACAATTGAAATAAAAGACTTGATTGCTATCGACTCATCCAAAACTCTGAACGAGCAGAGTGAATGGGTGGCTCGGTATAGACGAAATTATTCTACTTATGTACTGTTTGAATTCCAATATTTGAATGTAGCATAAAATGAAAAGTACCTATAAAAATAAAATCGTAAGGCACTTTCTATATTAAATTTGAAAGAAGATTTATTTTACCTCCAAGAGCTTATATGTATTTTAAAACACGATAAAAGAAGTTTTGTGGCCACCCCGTCCCTAGCATAAGTTTTCGATGGTGAACTGAACTCGATCAATCAATGGTAACTTTATCAAATAGGTACATTAGAAAATAATAAGCTATTTAACTAATTATGGGTGTTGTAAAGCTAGACCCTGACTAGTACAATTTGGCACATGGAATGGGATATTCAAGTACTGAGATGAAAATAGGTACTACTTAATAAAACGCTTAAATTAATTTGTTGGAATAAACAAATTAATTTAAACTTAATAAATCGTCTTGGCAGAATCAATGTAGTTTTAATAACATCATAGAGAGTAATTTAGTCTTAACTAAGAGCATTGTTAAAAGATTATTTTTCTTTGGAGGGACTTGTCTTCAATAAATCGTAACTTTAAGACTTAACTCCGGTATTATCTTTTGAAAAAATAGTTACTATTTACATAATCGTTATGAACTTTCTTCTTCTGTTTTTTTTTATTATAGAAAATAACTCTGTACGCTCTGTTTAATTACGAAAAGGAAATTAAGCAACCAAGTGATCTGGACTACCTAATAGTAGTAAATAGATACTCGAACACTTATGAAATGAGTGGGGTTCACGACGTGATTAATTCTAAGCATAGTAATTACATACCTAATTTATCTAGGTACATTTTTATCTAGAGCCCCCAACCGTCCTTAGTACCATTCGAAAACACCTTAAACTAAAGTGTTCATTACTTAATTTTGTGACACACCTATTTACTTAGTCACAACATGGCTTTGGCATTTAGTTTTGGCAAGTCAAAGAACGTATCCATAGAACAACTAATTCATAGATAAAAAAATCTACGATTCGACTCAACACAACCGACCGATCACTTAAGTTAGTAAATATAAAATTTCAAATCGTATCTATGGTCATTACTGTAATATTATTTTGAAAAATAAGTTAGCAATATATTTTTGTATTTTGGCTGTGTATTTTAGCTCAGGTACACACGGAAGGAAAATAATACATCACCGGTAGAGTTAGTATATACTAATGTAGTTTACCAACTGATATTTTTGTAGATTTTTTTCTACTGTTTTTACTACCAATGCTTAAAGATTTTGCATCTGAACTAAGTTATGCAAGCAAGTAGTGAATGTTCTACGCAAACTACGAATAGTGCCTAAAATGACGGAAATTCATAAAATTGTAGTACCACGCCAGGTTAAACCTTGTTAGTCACTCTAATGGAAGTTATGTATTACAAAACAACAAGGTGTGAATTCAAAACATGTCTTTTTCTAAGGAATAAACGATAAAAATTAAATTACTAGTGTTAGTACTGAATTTTAAATACACATCGGAAGACAATAAGAGAGTCAGAGTTAAGAAACATCACAACCACGAATTTATTTTTGTTGCTCAGAGGTCTAATGCTTTGTTTGTTGGTGACAGTACGTCGCAGACGTCCTGGCATTAAAAGTATCCAATAAGTATTTTATTGTTTGTAAATAAAGTTGAGCAATCGTGTTATTGCCCATTTGTACATTCGAGGTTTACCAAATAGCAGACAGAATTAACATCGTATCGGTATACAACAAATTATACATTTATCACAACACGTAGGTTTAGTTATTTTAAGTACATTTACTAAATATAATACAAGTGCAGTCACTACGTACATTTAAAAATTAATTAATTAATTTGTAATAAGTATTTCACTATTAAATAAGAGCACATCTAGAGAACAATTAACAAGGAACGACAATATAAGATTATCAACATAAAATATAACATTTGAGCATTACATTAAATTTCAAGTAACAACCTTATAATTTTCTCAATTTCAGAGTGATTGACCATGTCGATGAGAATACAATGTCCCTTTTGTAAAATGAGTTCTTAGTCGATTCATATTATGAAATGGAATCTTTGCACCCGTTCTATGTTTGGCGCAAATGTTAACATTGATATGTGACTAGTAGTTACGGATGGTTTCTTCGAATTCCTTCGTTAACATAACAACAGATGCACTTTGTCCAACGTCATTGGTGCTTGAAAACAAAAGTATAAAATAAGTACAAAAATAAAGTCGCAATTTAAAAAAAATCTACAAAAAAATAACGATCAATAATGAGCAAACAAGCAACTGTAACAATGAGCTGTGCTCACGACTGGTAAAAAGATTTTCGTAGAAACGAGGTAATGTACTTCCTACACGACCCATATGCCTATAAGTCAGCTCAGCGTAGTGTGGTGTGAACTCGCCAGCTCAGCATAGTGACTCCGGTCACGGTGCACGGCGGTCAACCGACCAAACCTCAAATAGAGCTCGACAATCGCGCTGAACTGAAGCGTTAACAATCTATTATTTAGGTACCTTTATGTACAACATCACACTTGTAAAGTCACATTAAGAAGACGTAGTGTCATATAAAAAACTTTATGAAGAACTAACTACTTGCTATGTATCAATTATTATGTATACAAAATATTTATACTATACGCTCTCTTCATGTATTACAAGAATTTTCGAAATCGATCCCTTATTTTCTAAGGTAGGTAGGTACTGTTAAAATTTACCCACTAATGAAAGCTACATCTCTCATCTAGCCACTAGTCACTACTTCGCTCTCAGAATTCCTAGTGCAGTAAAATTAAATTATAAGTCTATTTTCGTACTAAATAGTAAATGCTCAAACGTGTCAGCATTAGTCAAGTTCGAGCGGGAGACGCGCGAACTTGCGCCGATCTCAACATTGTTTTAAATTGAATGGTCGCATAGCGCACGCCATTGTGCTGCCACTGGCACCTTACACCGTTACTGTACATTACACCCGCGCCGCTCGTCGGCTGACAGCCGCTGTCTGCCAAGCGAGCGGGAATCAAACATGTAAAATGGGAATGACAGGCGCTTAGCGCGACTCCCGACGCTCGTCAATTTTCCGCGCCGCCTGTCAAATGAAGCTGTATTTTTCGAATGGGTCTATTGTATTTTGTTCGATATTAGTGGCGTAAGGGTGCGCGGACGAAACACGAGCCGGGTGCCGACAGCCTGTTACTGTGCAGGTTTGTTTTGGTAGTCGTCGGATCTTTCGACCTTTTCAAAAGGCTTTTCGAGTTTTGGCCTTTTAGGCTCGGCGTCGAGTGGCCGGTGCGACTTCATGTGCGCGCTACGACTTTTTACTTTGTTAAATACTCTGAAACATAACAGGGTGTATCATTAGAAACGGCAAATGAAATAAACAAGTTTCAAGCCAAACTAACAAAACGAGTCCAAACGAAGCGTAACCGCGACAAAGCAAAGCGAGAAGCGTTAGTACTAGCGACAAAACTTATCGTATGTTACGTCAGACGTTTACACAAAATATCTTGAAACTTCCCTTAACGCTACTTTAATAAGAATAAATAAACGACATATAATATATTAATTCCTACTCAATGGACATAAATTCACCGTCTTATCATATTTTTAAAGTTAATAATAAAAATAGTTTACAATTTATATCCACAAGGTTGCAGTTTTATAGATCGATGTTTTTAATTCTTTAGAGTAACTAAATCTTTATCCATTACGCACACGTAATACGCAGTTACGTTACACAGAAATTATGAAACCGTTAACATGCAATTCAACATCAATATAGCATTGTGTCATAGGTGCGGAGTCCACTGATCTGGCATGGCACGGACCTGGCGCGGACCTGGCGCGGGCATGACTATTAAAAGGCGCGGAGCCAAGGAACTGACTGTGAACTGACTGCAATCGGGCGCGGGCGCCAAACGGCGTGCTATAGGACGCGAGCGCCAATCGGCGTGCTATAGGGCGCGGGCGCCAAGCGGCGTGCTATAGGGCGTGGGCGCCAAATGGCGTGCTATAGCGCGCCCGAAGAAAGGCCGTTGAGTGTGTTCAAATAATGACCTTACCACTGTGTTTGGTACAGTGTTTGAATTATGATGTCAGAACAGAACAGAACAGAAGAACAGAATGATGTCCGCGCCATGCCCGAGCCAAACGCCAGATCAGTGGGCTCCGCGCCATAGGCACTGGGTCAGAAAACTACTCAGACTTGAACGCTTTCATATATATCTGACACATCGAAAATGTAATTATATTTAAAGGAGGTACTCAAATATAACAATCAAGCTGGTTTACTGAACCAGTGCAATAATAATGTTATTGGGTACCCAAGTCGCTCTCGCGTTATGTATACAACTAGTAAGCCGTAAAACTGTCCTAAACTCTTTATGCACAATTTATAAGAGAAACAATTTATATAAGAGCGATGCTCTCTGTTTTGTGTCTCAGAACCTCATAAGTCCTGGCCGTGAGTTAACAATGGTTTTCGATTGTTATTCTCATGTTCAGGACTCGGGAGGTTATGACGCGGTCGGCGTGGTTTCGCAGGCGTTGGTTTGCAAGCGGTTGTCAGGCGCTCTTGGCAGGCAACTTACTTCCCGCAGATCTTGCACGGATATTCCTCGGCGTCGAAATGCGACGGCGAGGAGACGCCCGATCCTTGGCCCTGCGCTACCGACCCCTTGCTTATCGAACCCTGGGCAGAATAATGTCGGCGTCAGACGTGTGTTCCTTACCCCTTGGGCGGACTGAGCGAGATGAAAATAAGAGGCTTCCGATCCGTGTCATTGCTTACTTGTGTCGCGGCCTGCGGGTCCAGGTTCCAGCTCCGGAGGAAGAAGGACTTGTAGTCCTTCGTCACTTTCTTCCAGAAGTAGTAGAACTGGATGCATTGTTTGGAATCTTTGGTTCTTATCTGGAAATACATTTTTGCATTTAACAAGATGACGCAGTCTGTTTACGATGTACCTAAGAGTACTTATTGCAAAAAAAGTCCTACCTACTCCTAAAAAGTCTAAGGTCGACTTGCACCACTTCTTAAACGTAACTTAAACACAGCAATTTAACAATTTACAAAGTTTTGTATGAAGACTTAAATTAAATGCTAAATAAATTGAAGTTAAATGCTATTTAACCCCATTCAAGAAAGTGGTTGAGCCCTGCCTAAGCCTAAAAAGTTAAACAAGGAGTATGTTGAATTTTCAACCTCATTAGGCGGGACTTCTCGTAGTTTAGTTTTTTTTCTGACGCCATATGACTGGCTAGTGACACTAGCGTCGTCGATACATTACTTTTGGCCTTCGAGTGGTCATAAACATACATAAACGCGAAAAACATAACCTTTCTTTGCTTTTGCAGTTGGGTAAATAGTAGGTCGTATACTGTACAGTCAACAGCACATCAGTCTTTGCATACGTGGACTCTGTTCAGTTACGTTAAGGGCGTCTTTGCAACAAAAATAAACGATTGACATGCTATCATCAGCGGTGGTAGCCTAGTGGGTAGAACCTCGGACTCGGAAGTGGGTGACCCAGGTTCGATCCCCGGTGCGGGCATGTACCTATGACTTGGTTTTCTAAGTTATGTACATTTGTGAAGTTATAGTAGCAATACCACTCGCTAACTGTGAAGGAAAACATCGTGAGGAAACCTGAGTATCTGAGCTATTCACATACCTCAGCGCTTGAAATCGCCAATCCGCGGTGGGCACGCGTGGTGATTAAGCCCATACTCTCTCCCTGAAGAAGAAGGCAGAGAAGGCCTGTGCCCTACAGTGGGACGTATATAGGCTGCTTATGTATGCTATCGACTGTTCTTACATTTTGTCCGAAGCAAAAGAGATGGGATGTGCTTTACTTGTTCACAAAATCTGGAATAAACTATTTATTTGCCCTACTTTCATTAAAACACTTTTGTTTTCATACGAGTACAAAACACCTATAAAACAAACAAAAATTAAATCAACTATGCTTAAAATAATGACGGGCAGGTTATTTTAGAATATCTTAATGTTTGTAGGGTTTGAATTGGTGCAACTTTGTTTTGTAATTTCGGAAGTATCGAATCGAATCGCTTAACTTTAAATATAGTTCCTAACTATCCTCGATCGCCTAACGACCTGATAACTCCAAACTTTTGCACGACAAAACGCGGCCCCAAAATGGCTTTCGCCTTAATAACTTTTCATGAACTTTCACCAAACAAAGGTATATTACGATTTCACAGTTGCTATAGTTGAACATCACTTAGTTCATATTTATAAGAAGTCTACACAAAACATATAGCGGTACTCACAAATTGTACGCCTATTTCGTGTCAAGTCGAAGTACTGGCAGAATTTGTCGACATCGGCTACAACTACTTTACGTATCGATGGAAATCGAGGTGCACCATCATAGTGAACGGGTCATCAGGAGCTCGCTGATTGTCGCCCAGGGTACGCCCAACGTACTGGGTTTAGTTTAGAACAGAACTGAAGCGGACGCCGAACCCACCAGCTGCCCGATCCTGTAGAAGTCATTATGGTTGTGCCGAAGCCCAGCTAGGGAGGTCTATACCTTCTCGGACGCTCAGTGCAGCTCGAACGGCGAGGGTGTCCCATTGCGTGTCAAAAGCAAAAACAGAACTGAGGCGAACGCCGAACTCACCAGTTGCGCGATCCTGTAGAAGTCTTTATGGTAGTGTCGAAGCCCAGCTAGGAAGGTCTGGATCTCCTCGGGCGCTCAGTGCAGCTCGAACAGCGAGGGTGTCCCATTGCGTGTCAAAAGCCAAAACAGAACTGAGGCTGACGCCAAACTCACCAGCTGCGCGATCCTGTAGAAGTCCTTATCGTAGTGCCGGAGCCCCGCTAAGAAGGTCTCGACCTCCTCGGGCGCCCAGCGCAGCTCGAAGGGCGCGGGCGTGGGCGGGCGCGTCATCAGCCGCAGCGTGGCCGCGCGGATGTCGCCGCCGCACTCGCCCAGCACCTGCAGCGCGAACTCGCGCGTGTGCCCGCCCACCGGCATCGCGGCGCACATCGCCAGCTCCATGAACATGCGTACTGCGGGGAGTGGGCGTGGCCATTAGTAGGGTCATAGATTTGGGATAACATGAACTTTGGAAGGAACTAAGAGGAAATAAAGACTTTTGCCGGCCGCTGCTCGCATGTATTTGGCCAGTACACCAATTTCGTTTTATCTCGAAGAAGGTTGTTAAAATAATGCTCAAATTTCCAAGCATGTTTGAGAAAAAGGAGTTACTGGCTGCTCCTAGGTCCTTAATTGATTTCTTTGTTTCAAGAAATACCAATCCTTGATTTCTATTTCATGACTTCATCCTATTTCAAAGAATTTATTCACTTCGGGGGAAAACGTATGTGGATTTAAATACCTAGTCAGCATAATGTTTCGTCACCTTCATTATCATCCAGCCTGTCGTTGATGCCGGGGTCCCAAAGCAGCTGTTCCGTAGCCCGGTGCAGGTCTATTCGGTCGTTGCAGAGCGCCGGGAGCTCGGCCTGGTGGTCAGGGCCAACATTGATCTGAGGCGGACGCGGCTCCTCCAGCTGGGCCGGGTCGCACTCCAGGGTCGGAAGACCTGAGGGAAACCTCTGAGTTACGCACTGGAGGAGAGTGATGGTTGGCCTCACACTCGGGAATCTTCGCAGATACCCTAGAAAGCAGCGTTTTGTACGTGCTAGGGGAAGGGAGATGCGAGTGTTGAACCGTAACAAACTTTGATCTTACGTTTGTCTTTTTCAATTAAAATTAAAATGGCAAATATCTGTAGCGTAAATTCTACGCTAGAGATATTTGTTCATCAGTTTTTTTCTGGCGCATGCTAATGCTCTGATGTCTTGAGTCCCATTCTTTTCAGTTTATCGGCGTAGCAACTGTGGTTGAAAATCCGTAGTAAAATGTTCCACGTTGAAAAATTTTCAATATATTTTCTATGAAGGTCAGACTGTGAGTGCTGAGTCCAAAAAAGCCTGACCGTACAGTTGATGACGTATACCGTGCAGGGCCTCATTTCATTGAACTACAATTTATGGTTTACTGTGGTATATCGATGTAGATAGTCGATTAGCAAGTAGGAAGACTAATTGCACTGATCGGCTGCGTAATATAGGTACCTCCATCAAATTTTCATAGTAAACCATGAATTGCATTTTACGAAACATGGCCCCCTATTATGTAACTGTCCACTGTTTAGGGCGCGGAGCCCACTGATCTGATATGGCACTGACCTGCCGCGGACATGGCGCAGGCATAGCACGGGCGTGACTATTCAAAGGCGTGGAGCGAACGAACTGATTGTGAACGACCTGGAACTGACTGCAATCGGGCGCGGGCGCCGAAATGGCGTGCTATAGCACGTCCGACGTTGAGTGTGTTCAAATAATGACCTTATGACCGTGTGTTTGGTACAGTATTTGAATGAAACAGAATGATGTCCGCGCCATGCCCGAGCCGAACCTTGGGTTATACATTTCCGAATTGTCAAAATATGTATGTATGTATGGCTTAAAAAAAAGTACAACTCAGCGTCACACATTCCATGGAGACTTACATATAATAGAGGCGCAGGATTACCTGAAGTGAGGTCAGCGAGCAAGCCGGGCCCGTCGCGGTCGGGCGGCAGGATGGGCTGCGGCGTGTAGTGGGAGCTGGCGCGGCGCATGCGCGAGCGGTGCGGGCCGGCGGGCGAGGCGCGCCGCTTGCGCCGCTGCGGCGACGCCGGCACGCTGCTCGGGGATAAGAACACCGCCGGGACCGCGTCTCGGCCCTCGACGCACACCTGGGGGATGTAACGGAGTTGAGGCTGATGAAATGTCTTGATGATTTGTTTCAACATTGATGACGTGCCTACCGCTGCCCACTGCTGGGTATAGGCATTTTCCCCCATATGCCATCTCTCGCAGTCCCTTGCCATCCGCATGCACGGCTTGTATGTTTGGTCATTCATTCTATTAAACATTTCTTGAACGTTTTCCCTACAAATCATCAATGGAAATCGTTTAAAATAAGGAAAGCATGTCTATTGAGTTATTTTCGTACTCGGTCATTCATTCTACACTGCTTTCGAAAAATTTTTTTGGCACACCCAGGAAAAAAAGGAATGAAATATGCACTTCTAGTATGATTACCTGGAGTGACGAGCCATCGTGCTCCTGTACGGTGTGCCAGTGGTGCAAGGAGCTGGTCGCGCTGAGCAGCCGCTGCTGCCGCCGCAGCGGCCGCTGGTGCGAGAAGTCTCGCGGGCTGCTGGACAGCAGCGGGTCTTCGGAGTTGAGCATGATGCGGCGCGGCGCCGGCGTCGGCTCCAGGGAGTACGCGTCCAGCGAACCGCACTCCTCGGGCAGCACTTCTTCCAGGGCCTCCTCCACCTTTTGGGACGGTGTGGGGTGTTAGTTGTAATGTCCAACCGAGGGAATGAAATCCGGTCACGACTCAGACTCCGCACGGAGAAATACTAGGTATGAAAAATCAAAGATTTTCTTCAAGTATTTCCAGTTCATATATTCCGTAATAACTAAGTTTAATTACATAAAACAGCTAGAAAATAGGCAAAATTCTCGTCCAAAATTTCGGTCGTCGTTTTACGGGTGGATTGAAAAGTTTCCATATAAATTCCAAGCTGGGTTTACTAGCTTGGGTTTAGAGTCTAGGTTTTTTTTTACCTTACATACAAGTTATGAGTTTGTCTTGCAGTAAGTCCCAATGAACATAAATTCTGGACAAATATTAACAAATATAAAGATAAATCTGGATCCCACCACCAGTGACATCTCAGATAAGATACAGAAATAAAATGTGTTGAGGTATCGTCATTTTGATCAATAGAAACTACTGACTTACCTCTTCTTGACTTGACATAGTAGCCGTGAAGAAAGCAGCGGACAACGGCGATGATGCCCTCGGCACAGTGTGCGCCGGCGACTGAGCGTCATGGGACGCTGGCGGTGTCGGATACGCCATCCCAGGCGAGGGTGTCGCGTGAGCTGAGTACGTCCCACACGGCGACGACGCTGCGTACGCGAGACCCGGGGAATCCCCCGTAGTATAGGATAACCCTGGAGATGTGGCTGTGTAGGCGATGCCTGGCGAGTGAACTGGAGATCCTCCGTGGCAAGCTCCAAAGTCCGCTAAGGATTCTGGTAGCGGAGAGTTGAGGACCGCTGCAAGTCGACGGCTGGACGGAAAAGTGACCGGCGATCGCTCTCGGATGGAAGCAGCTACTGTGGCGTAATCCTCTAATGAAGCTAGTTCATCCAGGTTCTCTGGTGTGGTCGTGAATTGGAACGCGTCCTCGTTTAGTGCCGGCGAGAAGTAGCCGTCGTCCGAATGGAATGATACTCCGAACAGTTCTGGTCTGAATGTGAACTCTTGTTGCTGTGGAGATGCTTGCCCTGGATCCGATGCTGATCTTTTCACAACCTGGTGACCATAAAGGGTTATTTTTTTAAACCGATATTCTATTTTAAAATATATTTTATTAACTTCTAACGCAGATTTATGCAGCGTGCAACAAAATTCTCATTTCTATCCAAAAATAGAGTTCTATTCGTTAATACAATCAATTTTTAATGGCGAAGGTAGTAACTTCAGTATGGAACCGCTGGTAAATTTTTGTTACACCCTGTAGCTCCATTTTTTTATGAAAGTCCGAAATATCAATCACCGTTTGGCTAGAATTTAATAATCAATTTAATTCTGCCAACTCATAGCTTTCACTGGGAAGCAACGACGGGCAACTTAGCTAATCGGCCGTCACAATTCTAGTGCCTAATTACCGTCTGGCTATAAAGAATTACAATGTCTGAAGTTAATGGCTCCTTTGATATCATCTCTAGCGCACCTTAGTGCTTCCCTTCTTCAGCAGCTCGATGAGGGTGGAGTCGCGTTGCGCGGCTGAGATGTTGGCGGTCGCGTTGGCGGCGACGGTGACGACGGGCGGCGCGCGCGGCGACGCAAACTGCGCTGGGGTGGCGGGGGAGGCGGGCGAGCGGGACGCAGCCGGCGGGGCGGGGGCCACGAAACCCGCACGGGAGGCCACGGTATCTGTGCTGGTGCCTGAAGAAAGTGGTGCTGAGGTTACGGTCGGTCGGAACAACTGGGCCTCGATTCGAGATCGGGTGGCACGTTTATGTAATTGCGCTATGAAGCATTAACATGCTCTGGAACGCCGGCATGAACGCCAGGCTGGATGAAGGTGATGAAACATTACCTATACTACATAATATATCGTAGGTATATCCCATGTCCTGTCACGCTATGGACATAAAAAATTCTTAGAAATATGAATAAATAATCGAGGATTCATAGATTTTTAATTAATGAAATAATACGAGCGGTAAATTACTGGATATAATTTTTTCCTATTTTACGACTGTCATCATCGGTTTGTTCATCATCGTTTAGGGAAACGTGTCTAGAATGGAATATAGGCACCTATTTTTTAAGGCTTCATTTTATCGTTTTAAGTGTAATAACCACTACAAGCCCCTATCCGGATTTATACGGCCCGATACATATTGCGCGCCTTTTTTCTAAAGCGTGCATTTGTGAACTAGTTAAGTTTGTGCCCATTTCGCTTTTACTTCCTTTGCAAATGACATTCCTTAGCAGGCTTCATATTTATCTGCATGGAAATTCGTGGAATAGAAGTCCCGGGATGCAAATCGAAGCGAGAAAATTAAATTTTGACCAAGTTGGCAAAAGTGCATACAAAAAAAAAAACAACTGACAGCTGTTACCATTAGATTAACAGATCGTTAGTGATGAAATAGATCTAGTCCTTAGTACTTGTAAAATCGTGAACTTAAAAACAGTAAGTTCCTACTCACAATCGATAGCACATTATCTTTGAGCTCTCTTTATCGACATTTCATGCAAATAAACTCATTTCATTTCATTTTACTCACTAGTCATAGGTACTGCGAGTATCTAGTATGTAAAGAATGACATTGGCATATGACATTTTGTCGCTTAAATTAGCCCCCAATTTAATAGAAATCCAATAAAGGAATTGCGTCATCGCAATCACAGTTTAACGAGTATTAGTAGTCGGCGGCAACAAAGCCTAGTCTCTTACCAACAGAAGGGGTGGCCGCGGCGGTGGCGCACCGTCGGCTGATGATCTTCTCCTCAATGAGCGCTCGCACCGACACGGACGCGGTCTGCAGCGGCGGCCCCGTCGCCTCCTTCTTGTCCAGTTTCTTGCTATCCGAATCCTGAGGAACGCGATTTTGTTCAGGCGATCTTGATGACGTTGCTAAAGCAATAGACGACATTGGCAGGGGACTGAGGGTAAAGGCCTGTGCCTAAAACCCAGAAAGCAGTCAGCGTTGCAAAGTTCTGTGCCGCAACTGTTTAATAAAGACTAACAAAATTTGTTTTGCCATTGACACGTTAAGAAGAAGAAGAACCTAGAACTCGTAAACAGCTAAAACTCATACATTGAACTGGCTTTAATTCCAGACATCTAGATAAAAAGGAATACATAGTTGAAGTCATGGCGTCGCCTTTACCGAATAGACCCTAAGAGTTTGGTTTTGCTTAGTCTACTTAGCAAATATTTACCTTTTTGAAGTACCCGCCATGAAGTCGCATATGGCCATTCAATGCCGGTATGTTCTTGAACTTGCGGTGACACAGGTTGCATTCTACTGGCTTAATCTCGCTCGGGCGACAGGTGGATGCGGCGGGCCCGCTGACCGCGCCGCTCGACGCTCCGCTTGTACTCCCGCCAGTTCCGCACTTCTGACTGGACTGCTGGAGCTGCCGAGTTTAACGATGACGTTAAAAAAGAAGTTATTAACTCGCGTTACTCTGTAATTTAGTTAGATACTATTCAGTATAAACTTTCAATATTCGTTTGCTCATTAATTTTATAGGGTAATTAATAAATTTGGATGGCCTCAATCTTTTGAAGACGGCTTCCTTACACATCTTTTGAAAGGTTAGCCGAAAACTTTTTTTGAATTGAAGAGTGCGAGTTTCATATTCATTGGCAGAAAGCGGCGCGGTGGCGCTTGCTGACGCAGTGCAGTTATTCATTCGACTAGAATTTTAATTAGTTGCGGATTTCCGTGGCTCCGCTCGCTGCCTCCACGCCACCCAGTCGTCGGCTCTATATGTATAACAATGGCCGTGCGCGCCCCGCATATATCCCCATTTCATTGTTTCAGCGAAGGAAACAGAAAAACTGCAACCCAATTTGGTGTTATCGGAACGAGCGAGGGACCTACTAGGTATAGCTAGCGGGCTGGGTGTAACAAACAGTTATAATAGGAAGTAGATTGAACGTCGATAACAGGCATGGAAGTTTCCCGTACGAGCTCGTACGACATAGGGCCGACTGTTAAATTTATAAGCAGCGCGCTTGGTGGTGGTTTCGGAAACAATAAGCCGACCAGAAGGCGTTTAACAACAACGAATTGTCAGTTAAATTACTCCTGCCATTGCAATTAATAACCGACAGAACTTTGTAAGTGATCGAAGCATAAAATAAACAAAAAAGGAGCGCGAAGAAAAACACTGTGGAATTTTGGTGACCATTTAAATAACTTACTTTGCTCTGATAAACACTTTGCAGGTTGACGAATACACATGTCCTGGGACGTATGCTGAAACCGGGGATTTATTTGATTTAAAGGTTTTTTCCCGGGACCGGTGGCTAGCAACCCTAACGCGCGCCATTAGGGTTGCTCGTTAGGTTAATGCGTTGGAGGTGTGAGCAGATGTTCAGGGTAGCGCGGCGGCGCCGTTTTTGCTATATATCATCCCGGTGCCGCAGTTAACTTGCCGGTTTGTTTGGTCCGAATAGGTTTCTTGCCTCGGCATCCGCACATGACTACACCACTGGCAAAATCATAAAGAATTCTCAGATGTCTTTGTGAATACGAAAGCGTTAATAATAAGGAGGCTCTTTTAAATATCACGCCGGGAAAGAAATGTGGAAACACGACCTAAAAAGAATCCGTATCTACATTTTATAGATATTCATTTTAGATAGAAAATTGTATTTTCCATTCATTTGTATTTCTTGTTGGCATAATATGGCATTCTCCTAGAAATGTAAAAGGAAAACAGCTTGTGGCAGCCCTACCGGCATGATACGCATCATTAGAGAGCTGCTCGTTACCGTAATATGCGATAACTGCACCGCAGTCACAGCGATTTTGTGCCGCTTTTAGCCAGTCACCTCCAATAAGATATGCGGGATTTTGCACCTTCCGTCAATAAGTTACGTTCTACAATGGCCGCTAAAGTCTATGGATTTCAATTATAATCAATTCTGTTGCTTATAGCTTTGTGCTCTGCATGAGACTTTTGATGTTCAACGATCGATTTAACACGTGCAAAGCTTAAAACAGCAAAAATACCTTTTTCGTATTTTGTGGAGAGAGATTTCTAATGTAAAGACTCGGGAACACTAGGAAAATCCATGAAATGTACTAGGCAATCCTCACCTTGTGGGTAGGTATATGCTTGATTGAGATTTTTCTAGGATATATTAGGGGCACTTTTTCGTAAAATAAAAATTGAGTTTACAACGTACGGTCTACACGTTCAAGCTTTCCACAAATCAATTTATATTATTTAATTAAAAACTTCCGTTGATAGCAACTTTTGTGTAAAATGGGTCTTCTTCACAAATTAAAATATCATTTCTATAAAATTATTACCTTCGGCTTATGTAATGGGTGTGTCTGAAACAGCTGCGTTATCCAATTATCCATGTTAATTAATGGTTCTCCAGATACACCAATAATTAATTGAACTATTCAATTTATACACCAGTAAATCCATAACTGCATTTCCATCATTAGCGATAAAACAAACAAATACTTTTGATTCTTAAAAACCAAATAAATTAGTAGGGGTAGATATTTTTAACACTGGCCACAAACGAAATAGTTTAAGACACGTTCACAGAATATTGCTAGGTGTTTATCTCATGGTATACCGATTGTGAATGATGCATAATGAAACATCGAAACTTGGCAAGATGACCCTCAGATTTTCGCCCGATGACCCTATCGAACTGTACGGGTCCACCTTGCGAATCCCGTGAGATGACCAGTCCAGTAACAAAAGGTACCAGTCGGTGTATGGCGATTCATTTGCATAATTTTGTTTGGTATTATTAAGATGGATAGAATTCGTATTGTGGGAATTAATTTTGGACTTTTAACTAGCATGGTGGTGCGAATGCTGCTTCAAACTACTAATCCATTTAAACTTACAGTATCTTGCTGTCTCATAATATAAAATTAACACTTTTAATTTTAACAAAGAAGCTGTGATTTAGGATGCTACTAAGTTATACGTAGTATAGAGTTATTTATCGGAGTTTAAAAAAACAAATTTCACCATATAGAGCGCAAATTAAATGTTTTCAAGCTACATTCATATGTCTAGATACGAATCTATCTATAAGTAGAACGTATTAATTATGCAAATAATATGCAAGTTCGCGGAGTGTTGCGAGTGGTAAATATTCAACGGCAAGCAGTAGGTAGCTGTAGCAGAGAGGCACTAGAATTCGCGGACGATGCATATTCAGACAGGCCGCCGGCGCAACAAGTCAGATCGGCTCCGGAATGCAAATTATTTACAGAGACCAGAGCGCGTCGGCTGTAAAGACATCGCATTGTTCAACAAGCCTTTTTATTCGTCTTAAAGTAAATAAAACCACCACTTTACACGGCGAAGACGCCCCGAGAATAACGAAAGATCGATAGTAGTTTTATTATTGTTAGGCGCTATTGTTATTGTTGATCCGTCTGGAAGGGGATTTGCGTGTGAAATGTACAAGAATAAGTTATGCTAATTATAACAACAATGGAGGAGGTTTATAGTTGGAATTAGAATATCAGAAAAAGCTTCTATCTCTATTCTTTTCTAGCTTACGGTGTCCAGTATATATGTCTCTACATGAGGAGTTTAATACGGGGTACAATGTTGCTGGACCATTCAGGGCAAAGGGTGCCACGTGGCACTTCGAGGTCGCAGGTCACAAAAGGTCAAGAGAGACATTTTTTACAGCGGAACATGCAGAGCTCGAAGCGTTTATTTTTATTGCTCTTTTTAAAATCCCGCTCACGCTCACTCGTAGGACGTTTTTTTGACTGCGGACTTTTTGATCAACTGAGCACGTGATCACTTTGATGTTAACAAAGCACTGTGAAATCTGAGTAAAGAGAATAAGGCGATGTCGTTAGCAGATAATGAGGGCGGAATTATTTGCAAAGTAGGTATACGTAATTGATTTCTAAATACTAACGGTCTTATTTATAAAAACTCGATTCCTTAAAACACTTCAAAAACGCCGATTACAATAGGCTGTGGTGGAGATTTAACAAGGAATTAGATGTAGCCATAGATTAAATAAACGGAGTTTTAGATTGGTTTTAGAGGAATCGTGTTTTTACAAATAATACCTTTAGTCTGTGTTACCTATACATCTAGTTAAACCCACTGTCGAACATGTATTTAAGCAGCCTATGTAAGCCTAATTTCATGATTGTTATTTTTGTGTTAAAAAAATCTATTCTGTTAAGAAGGACTATGCCTTGCGCTAGGATGTATATAATAAACGTCCTACTGCAGGGCAGTCCTTCTCTCATAGAGACGGCACGCGTCGTTCTTGACCTCTCTATGCCAAGATCCCGCCGTTAGGCGATTTCAATCGATAAGGTATGTAAATGCACATGCTTGAGTTTTCTCACGATGTTTTCCTTCACGATTAGGGAGTCATATGGAAACTACAAATTCACAATCGTACGCAACTTAGAAAACAAAGTCATTGGTACTTACCGGGATTCGAAACCACGACCACACGAATGAGAGGCCAGCGTTCTACCGATGCTCTACCACCATTCGCTGAATATACGCATATTCCATTTCCAATTGAAAGGTTTATTAAGACATACTTTAGTTTGGCTTAGCGCTTGGAGCTCAGAGCGTTTGCACTTAGAGCTAATGACGGTAAGTGTCGCCGTTAACTATTATAAAGTGTTAGTTGGCAAAGATCACGTAGTAGGCGCGGTTAGGCACACTTTCTCAATTATGCAATGGGCCGTTTACTGACGACGACGGCACGGCGCCACACCTGCTCCGTTGTCACCCTACATTATTAATGTACGTCATGCGTGAGCGACATACAAAGACACCCTAGCGGCCCCTAACAACTTCCCCGCCACTCTAGTTATCACTTGACACAACTTATGATTTTATGAAGCGCTCCGTCAAAACTAGCAGTCGAATAAAAAACCAGTCTAGTTTTTGTTCGTCGGATCTTTTCAATTTTATGGCGAGGAAAATGCTGATAAAACATTTCGCCGTCAGGTGAGCGAAATCGAATTTGGTCCGCGCTCAGGAGTTGCCCGGTGCATGGCGCGATACAAAAGGGTCGTAAAATTCGGCGCGCTAGGAAGCTGTGGCATTCTCGCCGAGGGTGCCAGCTTAGGGTGTTGTCCACATTGCAGTCTCCTACCAAAACGGTCGAGATGCTTTCGCTTACCATTTACCCTAGTGCTCTAGAAAACTCTTGAAGCCTTTCCGAGCTTAATGTTTTAAATTGCAGCGTTTCTACTTTCGCTTATTTAAATTTAACTTCTTGACCTTATTTCGTTGGGAGTGGGTATGGTTGTAGCCTAACAAGTTTGGAGGTGAAAAGTCGCCGAGTAGTCGGGTGGCTGGCCAAATGCAATTTGCGGACTGCGTCAGAGGGCCACAGAAATGGCGCTCTTCCCCGGGCGCCGGGCGGCAATCTTGACTTATTGAGCTTTGGCTTTCCACTTACGGACCTAGCTCTGCTAGTACGCCATACAGCAATGCAATGTTATATTTTAACCATACAATCAACAATACAGTCTATACAATAATCATAGTAGCCAAACATAAACTGATTCTTTCACAGCAAAAAAGGGCGAAGTAGCAAGTTAATTACGCGTAGACCGTTTCCCGAAATTGTTTTCCACTGTGTGGTTAAATAATTGAGGAGGTACTAGGTACCTTCTAGCTTATGTGATCGGAGAATATGTCAGAACAATACTATCATGTTCCTTTTTCTAATATTGATGCTTTATTGGAATATGGGTGGTATCAGTGAAATGCATAACATAATTACACAATACAAATTGCTGGAATAACTGTGCGTTTATTCCAAGGCCTTTGTTTATGTCGGGCTGCGATATCACTGTACCGCACGAAGCGGAATAAACCAGTTCCACGGAAAGAATATTTAATTAGGTTTATGCAAATAAAAATTAATCGGATACGTTTAAACCTTATTACATACCTTTAATCGCGTAAGTTTAAATTTAGTTTTAATATTGAATGCATGTAGAACTTTTAAAAAAAGTGTTTTATTAAAAGTTGTGTCTCTAAGGTAAATGTAATTTATAAAAAGTTGTGTCTGAATGTAATTTTGTTTATGAACAAGTAGAAAATATTGCAAACGTACGGGTCCTCTTTTAGAGCGCAATTTTATTCCGTTTCTCGTAAAACTGACATGAAGCTTTTGGGCTCATTCACCGTTTCGTATGCAATTACACGCAAGTGGTTTTAATTTTAGATGTACTTTTTGCAGGGTGAATGGTCTGTCTATATTAATTGCGTTTACTGAATAAAGCGTGTCACCGTTCCATGCCTTTGTATACAGGGCCTTAAAAAAGCAATATCCAGTGAGATTAGTGCGAGTATGCAATCAATGTTTAATTATTTGAACTGTCCAGCGGCTTTCCGCCTACGTTTGAAGTTACTAGCTTTTCCAGCTTTGATATCCATTTTGACGTAGGTACACATACGAGGCGATTCAAATGTGCTCTGGTTCGAGGAGAATATTGCGATGAAATAGTTCAATGGTAACTCGCTCTCGGCACTAGTTTATTTTGGTAACATATTAAAATCGGGAAGCAATGAAATGTAAAGTAATAACTTAAGAATAGATGTGGTATGATTTCTAACGAAGAGAACACTTTAATGCCTTAGTTAAGAACCATCATTACGTAAGGCACAAAAGTTTACTTAAGGCTAATCTAAGATTAACTTATCTATTTGTCAATAACATAGCTTCCTTTCAAGTTAGTTAAAAATATCTTTCTACTTCATAATAATGGTTAATATTAACTTGCTCACCTTAAAGTTGTAATCGTAACGGACTCTTTATAATCTCAAGTTCTCCACCCTCCAAGTTTTCACAGCACCAGAATGTAAAGTAGTCATTCCTAATAATAATTACTGTTTACAAGGTAACAAATAAGCCCGTGATGGCAATTCGATTCGTTCCAATAACGCTGTCGCGACTCAAAGGCAGGCCCGACCTGATTTGACGACCTGCAGGTGACGTCCAATCAAAGTCTCGATCAAAGTGAGTGATTCTAATAAAGCCCCTGGTTGTTTTACGGCTAGCCAGCGTAGCTTGATCCCGGTGTAAAATAAATGATACCTACAGCAGGAAAGGTTGCATAGTTTGAATTTTATTAGCAGTTAGCAATAAAACTACATCGATAGTTCTCTGTTCATTATCATCAGCCCCATTGATAGCCCTTTTCTCCGTCACGCTAGTAAATTAGTCTGTAATAATAAGCATAAACTACAAGGAGGCATAGAATACGCTTTGTAAGGATGTATTGAGCTCTCATAAAGCATTTAAATCTGGCTGAGCAAATTTTAGAACTAAGCGGTGCTTCTAGTTGAATTAATATTTCGTGTGTCATATGTAGTGTAACTGCCTCTCGGGGACAAAGTGTAAATGTAGCTCGGAATTTGTGACCAAATTATACCGAACGCAATTTTGATTTAGTGCAGTACCTACATATGATCCAATTTGCTTGTAGTTTTGTGTACGCGGTATCTATGTCGGACATTAGAGGCCAATTCAATTAGAATTTGATTTTGCGTTAATTTAACATTGAAGCGATATTTAGCCGTTATCTGATTGCTGTCTTTACATTTTGAGGGAAGATTTTTACAAGTTGGCTGTGGGTAAATAACTTAATACGACCACTTTGCAAAGGCCTTTTAAAGAGATTACGCTGTCGCATACCCGTGAGCGATGGTAGGAAGCACAGAGGATAGACCCGTTTTAATACCGTTAGCTAATTGTGATGGAAAACATCAGGAGGCGTTCACGTACATCAAGGCTTGAAATTGTCAATCCGCGGTGGGCACGACTGTAATTGATGACGAGCCTATAATCACTTTCTGAGGTGCCCGGAAGTTTGACAATATAGACTTCTTATGCAAATGAAATATTCAGTAATCAACGAGATATATTTGGCTGGTGCAATGTGGAATAAGCGTGAGAAGCAATTGCTCAAAGAGTTGATTCTCCATCTGTCCTCTAGCGATTTTTAACACGTTTTTATCGAAACAGGCCGAACTAGATCATGCTCTGTACTCTATTAGAGCCAGTATGCTGCGCTGCGAGGGCTGCGACCGGCGGCGATGTGGGAATCGGCTGGACAGGTGTGGGCTCTCTATATTCGCAAAACCCTATCATAGTTGTAGAGATGGTACAGTTACGCAGTCACTGATGCAGATGCACTCATACAAATAGTGGTGATAGGTTTAAAATGACTTAAGTGGAGGATGGAGTTATGTCAAACCGTGAATCCAGGACAATTAGTATGATTGATTTCATGTGCAATGATACCATGTGCAAGCGATGTACACGTATCTAAAGCTGCTAGGTTATAAGTAAATAAGAATAATATTTCTTTCGATTTAACTATGCGCTTAAGCTTTGCTATTGAATTTTCACAAAAATCTTTTATTGCTTTTTAATGAAACAGAATATAGAACATAATATAAATGAATTTAGCAGTTGAGTAACATGAAATCTGAATTTATGATTTTCCTGCCATTACACAAAAAGTGTTTTAATTTTAATTTGATGTGTAATTAAAGATTTTTTTAAATATGTGTGATCCAAAATCAAATATAAACGTTGTAAACATAGTACGTCTGCCCACTGTACCTGCCCTGAGCCGCGCTTATACTTATTTGAATTATTAAGCAGACAAGGGCTGATGAATAGCCGATTTAATGCGGTGGACTTTTCGCAGCGTCCACCGAGGATCCGCGATGTATAGATCGGTATTAGCATAAGAATACTATGGCCGAGTTCCCACGGTATCGTCGCGGAATTATTATTTACAACTGGGTCAATTTGGGCTAAGTAACTACGCAGTTAACAAACTAACAAATTCGTTGATGTGTAGTTATTATACCGACTAATTAATAATATCTCCATTTTCTGATTTGAGAAATTCACCATAGAAATACTAAGTAAAAATACTCAGGCGGGCTGAAAATTTACGGAAATATTACTTAACCTCAATCAGAAACCGGAAATCTGTAATGTGATGGACCTGTTCGTATTTGTTTGTGGTAGCATCTTCTTTAATTTGCATTGCATTCTCAGGCAAAACTTTACTCTTTAAAGAAAAAAGCTTCCGTTTCATAAACTCAAAAATATAACTACAGTTTATATAATAAAACTGATTTTTAACGGATATTAACTCGTTTCGACGTTTCGGCACTTTTGCAAGTGCCGTGGTCTCGGTACACTGAGGTGACAGGCGTCTTTTTGAAAGTACTACCCTCGGCAGAAATTATTAAGTTACGTTCCAAAAATATTTTGCCAAATTTTTAAATTGAAATCGACACTACAATGATTTTATATAACTCAAAAATACTGTAAAAAACAATTTTTATTATGTCTAGTGCTCGTGTTAACCTCAGAAAATACTATACAGTTTATATTTTTGTCGATGATCTCCACAGAGCCCAGACTAAACATAGATAATTAAAACAACATCGCTTTAGGTACATATAGTCTGAAACATTTTGAATGAAATGCCTGTCTCTTAGTTAAGTTAAGTACTACAATATAAGCCCTTAATTGGCCTATGATCAAATCTTTGTTAAGTACTTTATTTATATTGTTAAACTTGTGCTTTAATAAAAAATACATCCTCATGCTGACGTACTAGTTGTAAGTGGAGATACAAATTCGGTAGGCTACGTTTTTATTTACTTTATATTGTGTTTTGACAAAAAGCCCACATTTTGTCCATAAACAAAATAAATAAATACATAGCCTATTAAGTTTGTACCCCCACTACAACTAGTATGTCAACGTGAGGATGTATTATTTATTGCCTCTCATTACATCTCCAGGCCCTAATTAATCATTCCTGCTGCCCGGTTG
This sequence comes from Yponomeuta evonymella, assembly GCA_963969515.1. Taxonomy (NCBI): domain Eukaryota; kingdom Metazoa; phylum Arthropoda; class Insecta; order Lepidoptera; family Yponomeutidae; genus Yponomeuta; species Yponomeuta evonymella. The sequence goes on from OZ018362.1 coordinate 5,868,329, forward strand.
GAGTGATAATAGGCAATTGTGCTTAAGTTTCGTGAGGCGCGTAGCTTATTGCGCTATTTGCGAGACGAATTAAAGCGATTTAAGTTCCTCTCTGCGGGTTGTTTTTGAGTGCTTACATTAATCATGCTTGAATCGCTGAATAGAATTGTAATTGTGAATGTTAGTTGTATAATCTATGGGGGAATTCCGCATGTGCGGGAAGTGGTAAAACTTATGGAAATCTCGAATTTGGCCATGTTAGACTATACTCGAACAAAGTTTCATACTAACATCCCCGTCGATCACTAATCCAGCTTAACTCATTACGTAGGTACTATAAATGAATGAGGCTTCAGTAGGTACAATTTAAATCTGCTTATAAATAAATCAATGAGGATTACCCACTTTAAAGTAACCCCTTTTCCGCTTACACAACATTTAGTGAACCACTAAAATCGGTTTAAAACAACGTAACCGCAGGATTTGTGCGGAAACTAAACTTTGTAAAGTGCTACATACATTATTTGCTACGACGGTGCTACGCGCGTAGGCGGTCCTAGGCTACGAGTGCTACGAGGCAGTACCGCTCGACTCAGCATCCGTCGGAATAAACATTTAAACATAAACATTTACATACAGGCACATACATTGCTTCTGGCCCCACACTAGGATACCCTGTGTCGTGGGAACCAAAAACAACGACATCACAAACATGTAAACATCCAAGACCTGGGTTTTTTTTGTCCCCAGCCGGGATTCGAACCCGGGACCTCTCGCATGGTATGCAGATGCACTACCGCTGCGCCACGAGGTCGAATTCGGCTCAGACCACTTTTGCGGCCGCGCAAACTTTATATTTATTGTCCGACACGTTTGACCCGCCTAGTTTAGCGAGTAATTTTGTCGAGACTGCGGAAGTTGCGAAATATATACATAGATAGATATAGAGAACACTTTATTGCACAACCAGGAGAAAAAAAATTCGCGATACATTGAAAATGATCTACTAAGATTAATTTCAGACAGAGAAAGTAAGTATCTTATTAAGACCGAGAAAGTTTTTTACTAACTATACTTTCGTTGAAATAATAGTTAGTCTAGTAATCGCTAGTCAATTAAGTTCAAGAGGGTTTTAATGCGCTAGTTTCACTGTAATTACTATTTATATACCACAGCCGAGATTAACTTAGTAAAAGCCACGTGGGATTTTCGAACGAAGCCTCGGACGAGGAAAGTACATAATTTTATTCCCTCTAGTTAAGTATTTTGGAGACAATTTATGGTAATTTAAATCGTTGGTTAAAATAAAAAGTTGCTTTTTTAAAGTAATTTTTAGTATTATTCTCCGGGGATGTTTTTTGTCGTTGTAATGAACATTTTTGCTTTGCAACTGTGTACAAAATCTTGCTTGATTCCTGGTGTTTTCTTTGTAAGGAAATTCATGATAATAATAACAGTAACATCCACACCACACTATCACTTGTCCTGGTAATCAGGCAAGGACATCATAAACATCCAGACCAAGGACATTTGCAAAAATTAAGTACCTATAGTAGCGTCCAGTGGAAATCGAACCTACAGCCTCTGTTTCATTAGTCAAGCGTATTAACAGCTACATCAATGAGGTAGTCAAAATAATGAGTAAATCTTTTTGAAACCTTTCGTGACCGGTGATGGTGATGTACTTACTTATGTGATGGTGTAGCTCTTGGTCTCAGGCGCCGCAGGTTTCGGAGGGGGCTTGGGGCACTTATGAGCTATCTCTGGCACCTCTGCACACGTAAATTTACAGTGATGGTGTAACTTTTGGCCTTAGGCGGCGCAGGCTTCGGAGGGGGCTTGGGACACTTCAGGGGCTATCTTTGGTGCTTCCGCTTACGTAAACTTACAGTGATGGTGTAGCTTTTAGACTTAGGTGGCGCAGGCTTCGGAGGGGGCTTGGGGCGCGCGGGGGGTGTCGCCGGCGCCGGCGGCGTGCCCGGGGGGCTGCTATCGCTGGCGCCGCTCGACCGCTCCGACCCGGAATTGCTCGACTGCAAACGTTTCCTCAGATATATACCATAGCTTAAGCATACCAGCCTATCAGGGTGTAATTAAATTTCTCTGTAATTACACCCCGTCATTACGATAAACTTCTATTACGGGTGAACTAACTGTTCCATACATTTTGATGGGGTAAGTATGTGCTTTAGTACGAGTATGGATATATGTTTTTTTTTTTTGCTATTTAGAAGTTGTCACATCAGATTTTTTTATTGACGATTAGAGCCCCCCTTTTCACACAGATATAGGGTTTGTTACACTTTGCATAACTGAGGACATTTTCTCACCGAGAGAGAGAGAGAGAGAGAGAGAGAGAGAGAGAGAGAGAGAGAGACTTTATCGTGAGTGCAAATACAATCATTTCAAAAATTCCAACTGTCTCTTAAGATCCAGTATGTCTACCAAATTATCTTCTGCTTATGCGTAATGATTCATAAGAATAATAATTTCGATACCACACAAACACTTGTCCTGCCTGCCCTTATATTACGCGCACCAAATCTTCTAACTGTCAAATTCTAGCCTGCTTGGTAACTAAAAATTCAGGCTTCCAGTTTTATCCCCAACGAAGTTATAAGAGGGTCGAAAATGGCCCGAACTGTTTCGAGAAAAGGATGGTACGGCCGTGCCGCTTTTTTAATTCACTTGGCGGGGGCACTGCTGTACCCCAGATACTAATTGTTACCGCAATTATCAGGATTCCGACAAGACTTGGTGCGCTTAACTAGGCACCTGGTCCCAAACTATGATATCCTGTGCTGTAGTACTGGTAACATTACAAACATCCAGACTGATTTTTTTCATCAATAATACTATTTTAAAGTTAAAAGACCGTCAAACTGAAGCAATATTTGTATTGGACAAAAGTAGGTCTGAGACAGATACAGAGGTACAAAGTATAAGGGGCTCCACAATCTCTGGCCATGAACCTAAGGCAAAAAACCCAGGACTAGATAGATAGCATTAACGAAAAACGGCCGTTTTTTGGCATAAATGCTATCTGGTTCCAAGTCCATGATCCTAGGTTCTCGGTCATAGGTCCTAAAAATCACTGTTAACATGATTGAGAAATTGTATTGACACTTTTTGCAAAACGATCTGTAAAACGGTAGCGCTTGTTACTGCATGGAGCCCCTTAATATAATCCCCTTAGTATACATAAGAATGATAATATTACTTGTCAATGCAAAAAGCTTTCACAAGGGTGAAGTTTTTGAATTCCTGTAAAGAAGTCAGTTGGTCCATATTTGAGTTCAATCTATTTAAAGGCCCAAGTTTAAGGTGAAGTATTCGTGTATTCTTTTTTGTTCATTGAAGGAAGGCAACATGTAAAAATGAGTACGTGTTATCTGTTTTTAGGGTTCCGTACCACAAAAGGAAATCGGAACCCTTATAGGATCACTGTGGTCCGTCGGTCCATCCGTTCGTCCGTCTGTCTGCCAAGACCCTTTATCTCGGGAACGCGTAAAGGTATCAAGTTGAAATTAAAATCTTAAACTCAAGTTTACAATCTCTTGAAGCTGTGAATAAGTCAAACTTCTATGCTAGCGTAAAAAAAGTTACGTTCATTTATACCACAAAAGACGTATATTTCGATACTCTTAAGGGAATCGAAATTTATAGGGCACTTTCCGTTGACCTAGAACTATATGAAATTTGGCAACTAATAATGTCGTATACTGCAAGTACAGGGATAAATCTGAAAACTATACACTTGTAATTAAATAATAAAAAAATTTTCTTTGAAGTTCGGGAAAAGCTCGGAAATACTGCGAAACTCGATTCCTGAACTAAATTAAATTAGAATTAAAATTAGGGTAAATACCTACAAATTTGTACGGAACCTTCGGTGGGCGAGTCCGACTCGCACTTGTCCAGTTTTGACTAATTTTAAAGTAACAAATGAAAAATTGTTGATTACCACGCGAAACAATTCGCCAAAAAATGTAAATTTTAAATAATGTATTCACTGAACTTACACAAAAAATATTTTAATCCTCGTATATCCGACTACAATATAAAAAACCCAGTGCCACCCTTTAAGCCCGCATTTGGTTCAATCATTTTAGAATCGCTTGGAAAATAAAAGGAAAGCGAAAAACAAAGCGTTATTTTATGAAATCCCGGACTCAAAACATCCACGTTGATTAGACCGGCCGGATGTTTAGGCGGGCATAGGGTGCACGTACACTGCGCCTATCATAATTTAAAGCTGGTTTAATAATGACAGACTGTATTTACTCAACTCTATCAATATCCGCAAGGGAATCAAAACCTACAGGGTACTTCCCTTTGACCTAGAATAATAAAATTTCGTAAGAAGCAATGTCTTAAGGCTGGATTCTCCGACAAAATCCCTAAGTCAGGTGTTTTAGAAGAGGCTCAGTTCCCGTGATGGACGAACTAGATATTTACTTACCTACAAGTTTTTACGGAACTCTCGGTCCCGAATCCGACTCGCAATTGGCCGGTTTTCGCATTAGTAAAAAGTGTTTATATGCCAATTGAATTGGTGTAATTTTTCTGCAGGTGACGGCGAACGCAGTGTAAGACAACCTTTATGGGACAACACTGGCGGCGCTCTGATTCGTTTCTCTTTTTGACGAAACCTTTAATGGCCGCGTAAAATTAAATGCGTAAACAGACCGAGTACAGCTAATTGGTTAATTAATAAGGGCTGCTGTACGTGGTATCTACATGACAACTTGTTAATTAAGAATTTTTCGTTTGCGTTTTCAACGCTGTATTGCAATAGCGATCGATGTTAACCGAACGAGCGTTGCGTTACATTTTTAAACTGATTGTCAATTATTGTTCTTCTTTATTGGTTACCTCAAATAAAAAAGGAGGCAATTTTTCATTTTTTTAAATTTAAACAGACAAATGCTTGTAAACTCTTTGATGGACACCAAAGAGTTTACGTTCAGTATTTGCTCTAAACCTCTTTTGAGCGTAATATCAATCTTTTAACTCGAACCTTTTTCATACAACCTTTTTCAACATATTCTCTTATGCAGAGGTAGTCCTTACCTCCGAGTGTGGGGGATTGTTTCGTGAAGGGGACGCTGGAGAAACTCCTCTTGTTGTTTGCTGATTATGTTCGCGGTCACTGCTACTGGTGCTACTGCTGTTACCATTGGTATCTGTGGAAATAACATTCTAGAGTAACGAGAAAATAAGTATTCTGTAAATGTATTACTATTTTAGTTACTAATTCATGCTGATTGCATGGAAATTTGAAACAAGTCCACACTCGCCGAACTTTCAATTCAGCTATTTTCTATTCCAAAAATTTTGCAGCTCACAACTATGTGAAATGGGTCGTATGTTGCGGAAGATGAAGCACATTTTACATTGCAGTGACCTGTTCTATGTTGAAATTTGAAATTGCTTATCCGCTACGAGCACGGCAATAAAGCGCATTTTCCTCTCTCAAAAATGTCCTCATAAAAAATTCGTAATTCTCCGAAAATAAAAAGAAGACGACTTCCATTTAAGATACCCTATGTTACCTTGGAACACCAACAGGCATCAACTTAGGTAAATACTGATATAATACAGTTGCATCCCAATTATAAGTGTCACAATACTAGACATATTCAATAAAATAACAATTTACATTCAAACAACACAAACTTAGTAAATAAAGCAAAGCAATATAGGTATTCGTTTAAACATATCAACTAATATAGTGTTATTTACTCATCCGATCTATAAACAAACAGCATGCATGTTTGATTTCAAGGACTCGGTGATTTAATATTCGAATACCCTGAGTGGCTGAAAACGTTAATATTCAATGAGTATATACCACGGTTAACTTAAGAAAGGGACTGGATATTTTTTTGCTTCTCGCTCACACAATACGGCAATACTGTATGAACGAGAGATATAGTCATGTACAGTCTCTTTCCTTGATTAACACCATTAAAATGGATATCTTACTTCATCATCAGCCATTTGATGTCCACTGTAGGGCATAGGCCTCTCTCATAGTTTTCTTAACCATGAAGGGTTTTGCCATAATCGCCACGCTTGGCAGGCGGGTTGGCAATCGCAGTATGCGGTTGGAATCTCAGAAAGACGCTGCTGCCCGTCTCCTGGTAATGTTTTTCCTTAGTCGCCTTGAAAATGGAGTGATATCTTACTTGATTCCTGTAAATCATTTTTGGTGTACAATAAAGTGTTCTCTATCTACCTAATTATCTTAAGTGTTTCGGAGGGTGGTGACTGGTGATGGTTCTCAGTGTGCCGGCGCAGTGACCGCGCGTCGCAGTACGACTTGCCGCAGCCCTCAATTTAGTACTAGTACTTTTTCTATGTGTGTAATCGACACCTTACGTGTCTCGGTGGTTAGTGAATGTTCTCAGTGTGCCGGACAGTGACCGCGCATCACAGTACGAATCGCCGCGGCCGTCCGCTTTCGCTCTTCTGCTTCTATTAGTATAATGGACGTCTTACGTGTCTGGTGGTGGTTCTCAAAGTCCGCGCATCGCAGTACAATTTTCCGCAGCTGTGTGCTTGGTACTTTTACGTTACGTTCGTGTTCGTCTTACGTGTCTCGGTGGGTGGTGGTTGGTGGTGGTTCTCAGTGTGCCGGCGCAGTGACCGCGCGTCGCAGTACGACTTGCCGCAGCCGTCCGCTTTGCACTCGTACGGTTTCTTGTTCCTATGGGTGAGCATGTGGCCGTTGCTGTAAAGAAAGACATTCTGTCCGTGACTATCGCAAAGGTAATGCGGGGTGCTGATTTGTAAATGTTTAACTGATTGCGGGGTGATTCTGGCCCTTATACTGAACGAATTAAGTTCTACGTTGGTGCCTGTAGCATAGCATATCGTGCCATAACGTATCGTGCCAACGCTCTTGCCAACTAAACTCCGCTTTGAATCACCGAAGTTATTAACCGGCGATAAGTACCATGTTTCGACGTAATTTAAAAATTTTTTAAAATTTTTAAAGTGTCATTTCGCGAAAAAAAAAATGCATTCCATGGTAATTTTGTTGCTGTCATGATTTTTTTTTGAAAATCCCTGAAATTACGCACGTATATTTTTATGCGAAGTAAGAAAATTTTATTGGTTTAAAATTTACAAATCAACACATTGTGTAATCACCTTTTGTTATCAAAAGGATGACGATGACTCAATATTTTAGTCGGAAACAAAACAAAATGACCATATTGGTTGATACTCAGTAGATAATAGGGGTTAAAGTATGAAATTGCCGTTTTATTGCAATAGGTTCTTTGAATTGACATAGAATCTTCATGGTTTGAGGTTTTCGAATGAAACTTTTTTGAAATGGTTTCTATGATGTTCTTTTTTTAAAAAATGTGAAACATTTGAATATCGATTTTCAATTGTTTTTGTTATTCAATTTAGACAAGAAAGATGGACACTGCAAAAATTCGAGTGATTTTTGAATACGAGTTCCGACGCGGAACTAACGCGGCAGAAACAGCCCGCAATATCAATGCTGCGTTTGGAGAGGGGTCTACTAATGAACGCATTGTGCGATTTTGGTGTAAACGCTTTCGTGATGGAAATTTCGACTTAAAGAACGAGCCACGAGGAAGACCGCCCACACAGGTGAATAACGATGAATTAAGAGAGATAGTGGAAGCCGACCCTAGTCAAACTACCCAGGAATTAGCGGCATGGTTTAACGTTACCTTACCCACAATATTGACTCACTTGCGTCAAATCAATAAAATAAAAAAATACGAAAAATGGGTGCCTCATAATCACTCGAATTTTCGCAGTATCCATCTTTCTTGTCTAAATTGAATAACAAAAACAATTGAAAGTCGATATTCAAATGTTTCACATTTTTTAAAAAAAGAACATAGAAACCATTTGAAAAAAGTTTCATTCGAAAACCTCAAACCATGAAGATTCTATGTCAATTCAAAGAACCTATTGCAATAAAACGGCAATTTCATACTTTAACCCCTAATACTTTAGAAACAGACTCGTGGGGATTGAGTAGAAAAGCCCAATTTACTCAGCTTTGTAAACAAGATTACGTCAAATGATATTATATGGCATTACACATATCTCGCACAGATGCTGAGTGCTCGTTACTCGCCATTTTCCTAATTTCCATTTCCACGATTTCCTTTCTCTAAGTGGATTAATTCCAGGACAAATGTGACAGTATAGTCTATTAACTTATATGGGTCACCACTGCGGACCACCCAAGTATTAAGTTAGTCAATAATCTAACTCTATGAAGGGGCGGACTATTAATATTCATAGGGGCGTAACTGGTGTAAGCCACTACGATTATAGCTGTTATTATCAAAGGGCAGTGACGACGTTGCAGAGGCGATGAACCTATAAATCTTAAGGCTGCGTCGCTCACCTAATATAGCTTTGGCTCACTTAGTAGGTAGTTCAGTAACTGTAGCGTTTATACTACGTATTGAATAGTGGCGTCTATACTATAGGCATGATTAGAGGCCTGCAAGCTGCCTGGTGACTAACTACACGTGTTGCGGTATGTGCTCAGTATGCAATGGCGGCAGCATGTTGTAATAACAATAGGGGTCAGTAGTTCAGTAACTCCGAGTGTAGGTACAGGAAATGGGACAAGATAGGGAAGCATCGATATTTCCTGCAACAATTTATTGCTCCCTAGATAGTATCTGTTTTATGTGCGTGGTTTGTAAGCAATATTCGGCTCTCGTAAGCAGTATCTTCCTTGCTGGGCAGGGGAAAGTCGACATCATTAGAGAATTTGTGTCAATAACAATACATAAGCAGCCTATATACTCCCACTGTAGGGCACAGGCCTTCTCTCAGGGAGAGAGTGTGGGCTTAATCACCATACGTACCCACCGCGGATTGGCGATTTGAAGCGCTGAGGTATATGATTAGCTCAGACACTCAGGTTTCCTCACGATGTTTCTCTTCACGGTTAGCGAGTGGTATTGCTACTATAACTTCGCAAACGTACATAACTTAGAAAACCAATTCATACATGCCCGCATTGGAAATTGAACCTGGGTCTCTCACTTCCGAGTCCAATGTTCTACCCACTAACTAGGCTACCACCGCAGTGTCAATAACAATATTTAACTGTTTTTGGCCCAACTGAATGTAAAAATGTCCCATGTATTACTCATTGTATAATGTATTTACATGACTCAGCGCTAATTATGCATTGTTCAAAAATAATTTATAGAAATAGCTCGTACTAACATTAGAAAATAAGTCATACTAACAAACTATAAGAATAAGAGAATTTATGCAAGGAACATTTTACAGTGACCTTATCACTAAGGCAGTGGTACCCTGCTCCCTAAAAAAGGTTAAAACCTGTGGTTTACGATAAGCAGTGCTCCTCCGAAAAACATTTTACATTTTCAAGGTCAACAGACTTAAACACACTAATTTACACAATTAATATACCTTGTTAACATATTGTGCTTTTGACGCGAAAGTTTATATTTAATGAAAAAACTTAAATGAGGTTAGAACTAGGTAATAAAAAATGTTCGTGTACGTGTGTAACTATGGATTTCAATTATCTAAAATAAATGTTTTATTATTATTATTATTATTACAAGGGGAGTGGTATCTTCACCTATCTTTAAAGTCTGGTGTAGTTGCAGATGTAGTTATGGCCCCACACCACAGGTTGCATCTGGTAAGTATTGCTTTCATAAAAAAAGGAAAACTACCTTTAAATTCATTGGCCGTTTTTTAAGAACCTTGTAACCATGATTTGGAAACGTATTGAAAAAAAAATTTAAATCGTTTGAAAGTTACACGTCAGACAAAAGTTCACTTTTATTACCCAAAATTACTTAAATTTTGCAAACACTACCAATTTTACTTACAAACAATATCAGGACAAGAAGTAACAGAAATCTAAAAAAAAACTATGGCTTCCGCATCTTATGGTCTGCGCCGTTCAACTAAATTGTTCTACGCATATCGGACGACAGACTCTTAATCATATTAGAATTAACTTAAACATGTTATAGTACTTCCTACCAGGTTTAATCTGGATTCACAGTTTTGAACCAAAGGTCGGAAATCATTACTGATAAGAACATTCCCTCAAAATATTGCTGACTATTTCAAAATCACGCTGTAGTAGTCGGCAGAGAAGTCTAATTCCAAATTGATCAGCAGAAAATTCCAAGCTGATCAGCAATGAATTAATTCCAAATTGATCAGTAGAAAATTCCTATCAGCATTCAATTTGCCGTATTAAAATTTAATTAATGTAATTGTGACCATCCTTTATTTATCAGCTGGTCAAGTGTTGCTGCACATTTATTATTCTGCTGACGAAATGATTATTTTGCTGACCGTTAGTTCTATTTCAGAAATGTCTAATATTGTCATTGTGCAACAAAATGTACCAAACCAAACAAATGTTCTCTACGCCATTTTAGGATCTATTACTAAGCCTACATCTAAAAATATATCGTGGGCACTGCCGGTGTCTGAACGGTCACCTCTCCCGTCTGCTTTAGATAGGAGATCCATTAGACGCGGTATTAATATAATCTAATATACTTAGATGTAAAAGGCCTAAGCGAGTCAATACTCACAGATGGTCTTGTCTTTTGAAAGCTTTCGCGCACATGTTGCAGACGTACTTGCGCTCGTCACTGTGCGTCAGTTTGTGCTTGGCCAGCGCTGAGGCGTTGCCGAAGATCTTGTTGCATACCTGGAACAAAGGATACAAGATGTTATATGTAACTGCTTTGTTGGTCTAGCGGTTAATTGCTTACCAATACAGCGGTCGTGGGTTCGAATCCCGTAGGGGAACCATTGTTGCATTGCATAAATCATATATACGAGCATGTTATATGGAATGTCCAAGCAATAAATGAATGTTAGTTCATTAAGTTTGTAAATTTAAAACAGGTTTCTTCTTCATGATGCCTCCCCCTCCCCTCCTCTCGTTCACCTTCTTAGTAAGCACTTTAAACAAGTGTATGAACGAATTACTAGGTCCTTGTTCATGTACTCTACCTACACCTCCTTTATTGACTGGATTACGTTCAGATTTTCAGTTTCGTCAAGAGCGAGGCGACAACAGTATTGCGAAATACGTAATACGGTGCTCATTCTTGCCGTATGCGCGTCACATTGAAAGTTGTTTGTTATCAATAGATGACATCATGTGAACAGATAGAAGGTTGTTTATTTATATAAGTATGTACTCTACTTTCGTCGTGCTCAATTCTTGTACCTCTACATATTTGCACAAAAACGTGATTATCAACCTATGGGTAAGCTAAGGTTCGACTGGCCGAATTCAGAGGCGCATTGAAATCTCTGATCCGCGGTGGACACGCGTGGTGATTAAATGAATGTAAATTATTTACTTTGAAAAATGTTTAGATTTCTGACTTCTGAATATTAATTAATTGTTTCGGAGCATGATTACCTTTTTTGTTGATATATTCAACAGCAACAACGGCCACAGTTATAGCAGCATTACCACTCGCAAACCGTGAAGGAAAACATCGTGAGGAAACCTGAGTGACTGAGGTGTTCACGTACCACAGCGCTTGAAATTGAAATTGAAATTGGCACGATTACGTGATTAACCCCATACTCTCTCTCTGAGAGAAGGTCTGTGCCCTGCAGTGGGACGTATATAGGCTACATAAAAAAAAATTATAGCACATTAACATATTGACGCGAGTAATTCACGGACGATTTTAAAATGAAAATGAGAAGGTCGTGCAGTATCTTCGAATGATAACTGCACAGACCGAATGCTTAGAAAGACTAACCCATGAACGCATAAGAAACAACGTATCACACTCAAGAAATAAGGTCGTCGGTATTCTATTGCCACTGGAAATTTCAGAAGTACTCAGTACTTTTATTGGGAATGGAGTTACCGTTACGGCAGTCGCTATGTATTATATCATACCGCTAACATTACTTTACGAGATAACTTGAATATTGATAAACGCTTCATACATTATAAGGCGTTACGTTCAAGTTGTGACGTCATGTTTGAGTCCGATTTGTACGGCGCGTTTTCGTACCACGTGACTTTTCGACCGTCACATTATGAAAAGAATTAGTCGTAGAGAAAAAAAAAATAACCACGTTTATCTATCTTTTAACACGGCACCTCCGATTATATAAAAACATTTTTTGCACAAGTTCTCCAGACTACAGCTTATGGAAAAATAGCGAAAATTCCAAAGAGCATTTCGCAATGAACAAGCGTTATTGTAATGATTATTATGTGTCTGTCTGGCGCGGTCGGCGCTACAGAATTCAGTAGAACGATCCCACAGCGGGTGTTGACCCTAATTCCATGTTTGTTCTTTATCTAATTACGAGACCTTTCGGCCCCTAATCCTGTTTTTATTTCGGACCTCCGCAGGCCTCCTCGAGGGTGTATTTATCGGCCGTATTAGGATGCCTTCGTAGAGATACGACCACATTATAATCATAGTGGATTGTTCAGAGCCAACGATGAACTGTTAGTTCTATGAAACTCAAATGCCTAAGTTTTTTAAAAATGTTATCGGTCTTTTGTGTTTTTGGTCAGAAGGAATTGGCTTGCCTTGGGAGAGGCCTATGTCGAGCAGTGAACAAGTACAGGCTAATTGATTGAATGATTGATTTTATGTCAAATAACCCAATTGTAATAATTGTAATTTAGAGTAAAAATAACGACTAGCCACAAGATGGACAGATGACCTCATCCAAGTGGCAGGAAGACGCTGGATGCAAGCCGCTTCCAACCGGTCTTTTTGGAAATCCATAGAGGAGGCTTATGTCCAGCAGTGGACTTCTTGTGGCTGAACGATGATGATGATAAGAGTAAAAATTTAAATGTTTTTCACTCTTTCACGTATAAAAGACTAAAAGGATTTCGATGAAATTTGTCCTGATCAACCAAACATGTACTAGTTGCTAGTACATTAAATATAATTGTTCGTCTTTTTAGTCACAATACTTTTTAGGCTGAAAGCCTTTTTACGCAGTAGCGTATAAGAAACAGATGGGGCGTTGGCTGAAATCCCCATTCGTACATCAATAAATAAGACATTAGGAGAGGAATATCACAAAAACTGAAGGGTGAAAACAAAAAGCTCTCAAAAGCCGGCTGCGTACGTAACGCAATATGTTTAGTATGTTAAAATATTCAAATGTTTCGAATAAGGGTAACGCCACATGATCAAACCACAGACCGAGGGCTAACTACGTGTTTTGCCGGTTCAAATCATGATTGAAACTGTTAATGTAGGTAATTGGCACACTGGCAATGAAACAAAAAAAAAATTGTTACTTCATAGAGGTCAAGTGCAAAACTGGTTTAATAAAAAATAGTACATTATTACCGTAGGAGTACATTGTTATCGTAACTACAGCTCCGTATATTTGAGAAGATTATCTCAGATCAATTACTTACGCATTTCAACAATTACCAACTCCTTCATAGTCAGCGATTCGATTTTACTAAAGAGCGGAACACATCAGACAGCCGGAGTCATGTTACTTAAACATATTTTCGGCGCGTTGGAGGATCACGAGGATGCTGTAGGCGTATTTTGTGATTTATTACAAGCATTTCATTGTGTAGACCACGAAACGCTTCTCGTGTTAAAACACTACGGAATAAGGGTGCAGGTTTAGATAAGATAAGATAACAATATTCTTTATTGTACCAGGAAAAACACAAACATAATTGTCTTTTAAGATTGTATAGAAGGAAGAAGACGTAAATCGTATTAAATCCTCGGGTTCACTTGTAAAAATAGGAGTCCCACAGATCTATCTTAGGGCCGTTCCATTTCCTAGTCTATGTAAACGATTTACCGTTTATGGCATAAAAAAGGTCAGAGATACTGTTATTTGCTGATGACACGTCACTTATTTTTAAAATAAGGAGACAAGAAAATGATCTTGACGATGCAAATAATACGGTATTTGACACGATCAAAAATAAATTATTTCATATGCTCGATTAAAACAAAAATTACAAAATATCTCGGAAAATGTATCTCTTTTAGTCAATTACTAGTTATAACAATTTTGAAATAGATTAAACATAAAAAGAGTGCTCTGAAATGTGACGTCATAAGCAAGTATTTTCAAACAAAATTCCGTTTTAAAAGTAACTCATTTGATATTTTGTCAAATACCCAATTCTCTCTCGCAAGTACTAGATTGGTTCAATAATGCAAAGACATGCAAAGATGCAAGCCACTTCAAACCGGTATGTTTGGAAATCCACGACGGAGGCCTATGTCCAGCAATGGACTTGTTGTGGCTGAATGATGTTGAAATAATCTGCTGCTAATTCCAAGAAGACAAAATGTTTACTTAACCTAATGTAAGATTAGATGAGAAAAACATTGTAATTGGAAATGAAAAACTAGATTTTGTAGAAGACACTGTATTTCTGGGCATCACAATCGATGCAAAAATATAATGGGGCCCACATTGTAAAATTAGCTCACAGACTTAGCTCTGCAGCATATGCAGTGAAAAGAATTAGGAAACTCACTGATATTGCAACTGCTAGGCTTATTTATTTTAGATACTTCCAAAGTATTATGTCATACGGTATACTACCATGGGGCCGGGCAGCGGACATTGAGACTATCTTCATCTTGCAGAAGAGAGCCATCCAATTTATTACAAGTTAGGTAGTAGAGATTCGCTAAGAGATTTCTTTAAAGAAACCAATATCTTAGCAGTTGCAAGTCAATACATTTATGAAAAATTATGTACGTTAGAAAAAATATCAACGACTTCGAAAATGTTGGTGGTCATCATACTGTTAATACTAGAAATAAACAAAGAATGTCATTTCGATGATTTTGACTTGAAAAAGTTAATACATCCTTTATGGGGCACTGTATAAGGTTCCACAACAAGGTTCCTCAAGATATATTAGAGTTACCTCCAACGCGGCCCTTATTATGAAAAATGCGACATTATCGGAAGGGTCGTCAATGTCACGCTTCAGCCCGACAGTTCACTCGAATCTAGCGACAAATTCAGTTTTTTTGAATAGTTTCCATAGTTGAATGGTTTAGTTGAATAGCAATAGCTATTCAAAAAGAACCGTATTTGTCACTAGATTCGAGTGAACTGTTGGGCTCAAGCGCGACGTTGACGACCCTTCCAATAATGTCGCATTTTTCATAATAATACTTTCCGACTATGAGTAATGAAGAAACTTGTTCTTATTTTTTAATTTTAGCCACCTGCCAATGGCAAATATGTTACACCTCAGCAACCCAACCTTACCAGTCAGTATCGCGATTTATTCCTATTTTAGGTCACGGGAAGCCATGAAGAAAAAGGGGTGCCGCTTTCTTTGGCCTCTCACAATAGCCTCCCGTTCGCGGTAAAAAAAATACGAGTCAGATCCGCTCTTACAATGAATTCGGAAGCCGCTCCGCGGTTCTAGTGAATACAGGAGACGTTATAAAAATATGTAATGGCTTCCTTATTGCTAGGGCTACACAATAAATATAACCGTACGTGCTGGTAAGTATTTTGTAGAGAACTGAGCTATACGTAACTGCACTTTCAGCTGTCAGAAAGTGGTCAAAATTATCTTACGTAGGTAATCAGGTCATTTATTCAATTTACCAATTAAATCAATGAACTGATAAAGATTATTTATGAAAACACTATTTATTTAATGCATTTTAAACAGTGTGTGGCTTATTTATTAAAAAGTTAAAGACAAACTTAAACTGCGTTTGAAGAGTATTTCAAGGAATCAAGTTTTTGCAAATTAGAATGTAAAAATCTATGGGAAACTGAGGCTATAGTACTAGAAAATATGGAAACAATTAAGGAAACAAATACTGAACATAAAAAATGATGTAAAAGTGGTAACTAATAATAGATAGGTTTAAGTGGTAATGGACTGAACACTATAATTTACAATCCATTAGAAAAAATCGTACAAAATCTAAAATGTAATTTGTTGTCCGTTGATATTAAGATATTCTTCACCGAATTTACGCATATTTCGCGCTGAGGGATGTTAACGTGCGTTTACTGGCGCAAATATGATTTTTATTGGGACGTTAAACCATGAGCCTGTTGCTGGCGTCGGATCTTTAAAATTCAGGTGCATAAATACATAAACTCACGTCTGTATCCCTGAGAGGCAGGGAGAGACAAGGATGTGCCACTTGTTACAATTCTGACAAACCTCTTTTGCATCGTCAAAATTCATTAGCAGGTTCCTCCCCCTCCCCTCTTCTTTTTATATACCTAGGTACTTAAGGTATACTTAGGTGCATAATGTTGTTTTATATTGTATCTATAGCCTTTGTTGCCAACGTCACACAGGAGACGGCACATAAGGAAGAGTGTTTGTAATACATAAAACTTATTTAATTCGCCACCAACATGTTTCAGAGAAAATATTCTTTACCACAATCCCACTTATACAAGTCAATAACTGCCGATAAACTGCTGCGCAGTTTGGCAAATCTGTCAACATAATTGTTATTTTCTTTCTTTAAAAAAATCTTTAAATACAACACAACAAACAAATACAAGATAAACTCACACCTGTATCCCTTGGGGTAGGCAGAGGCCAGGGTCTGCCACTTGCCACGATCCTGAAAGATCTCTTTCAATTCATCATCGTCGATGCATGCAGAAACGCCGGTTTCGGTACTTTTTATCTTGCCCTTTGATAATACATCCCCTATTTGGTCGAAGTATGCCCGCCTGGGACGTCCCTTACCAGCCCTTCCACCCATGTTCACTCGATATATTTCTTTCGTCAATCTTTCTTCCTTCCATCCACTCCATATGTCGAAACCAACATAACATTCCTTTCTAACTTCTAGTCTCTACATTCTCTTTCAGTTTCTTGCTTTCAGTCCATAACGTTTAGCAGCTTCAACATTCACATAATAATAAGTGCGGATTCCTATAGTAAAGAAATAAAAATAATCGTTTTTAAAGTGATTTTGGCAGTCCACCAATGAGAGAATTGTTAATACTTACGGAACTAACTAAGGCACGGTTTTCGTCACATTGTTATCCTTAACGTTCATTTCAGTTCTGTAACATAACTGGAATCGAAGATAAAAGCGAGTTAAAGATAACTCGAATCGGTTCGTGTAAATATATGCATAGTGTGGCCTGGCTGGGAACTTGGCCTGTCGCCTTTGTGTGCCTAAATTTATTGATCTACCCGGTACATAACTTGACAATACATCCACGTAGTCGGGATGATTTTGTAAAGGACACAACAGCATTTTTTATATTATTTCTCCATTTCTCCGTCAGACATTTGACGCCCACTGCAGGACATAGGCCTCCCTCATGGTTTTCCAAGCTTCCCTGTCTTGTGCCGCCCGCATCCAGCGACTCTCCATCACCGTAACCAGGTCGTAAGACCATCTGTTGCCTTCCCACGCTGCATCATCCGGTCCGCGGCCGCCATGTCAAAACTTTTCGCCCCAACGGCCATCAGTTCTCAAACTATGTGCCCCGCCCACTGCCACTTCAACTGAGCAATTCTTCGAGCTATATCAGTAACCCGGGTTATTCTGCGGATCTCCTCATTCCTGATTCGATCACACAGTGAGACTCCAACCATAGCTCTCTCCATTTGCTCGTTGGGCAACCTTGAGCTTTCTTATGAGGCCCATTTCTCCATTTGATTAAACTAAAGTAAAACAAAATCTAAGTCACACTCTGCGTCCCCTGTCAATGAAAGTCGAAATATGTTTGGCAGTCAAAGTAATTTGGTCAAGTTATTGGCTCGGCATTAATTTGAAAATGAAATACATCATAGCGTAGTTCATATTGCAAAATGTCACAATACATGTCAAAAATATACGATTTTTGTTTTGTCATCGAAATAGTATGAAAATTAGTAAATTAGAAGAAAATTAAGTCATAGTAGTATAAACAGCTAATCAGACCGTGGATTACGGTGTCTTGCACGTGTGACAGAATCAATTTTTTATGCAATTCCGATGAAAAAACAAAATAAACAATGTGATATTTTGCAAACGTGAATAGTCAGATAAGTATTACACCTATGGTTCCCTTAAGGTTTCCACTTTTGTTATTTTTAAATACCTACTAAAGTGAAGTAGTATTAGTGTCGGAGGCTAAAGCACGCGACCCAATTCCCGGCAGGCCGGCCCACTTGGCCGACATTGCAAAAACGCGGAGCCAGCGGTACAAATTCACTAAACATTACTTTCAGAAGGACCAAAGTCGAAAAACATTCAGTACATCTTCTTGTACGAGCATTTCCTCGTTTACTTGCACGCTATCAATCAACAAGAAGAACAATCGGCAGCTGTTAACGGGAAGATTGACAGGTTGTAAGTGTACAGCGGTTAGTTTCGATGACGGCGACTTAGCAATAAAATTAAGGTAAAGGTGGATACTGTCTCTCTGAGAGAAGGCCTGCGCCCTACAGTGGGACGCATATAGGCTGCTTATGATGAAGGTGGATAGCGCGCCGCGGTCGTCGCAAACAGGGACGGCCAAGAAGCCGACAAATTCTTGCCGGAGTAGTCAGAGGGTGTAAATGACCGAAAATCTTGGTCTGAAAGGGGGGAGGCCTTTGCCCTGGAGTGTAACACCCATATTATTGAGGCTACATTAAACAAAAGGTGGATGGAGCCCTAAAGTCCAATACTCACATAGTTTTTCAATAGAGTGATAAAAGGAACCATGTGATAAAAGCTGTGACGACTGAATTTAATTTGATCGTTTTTGTCATATTTTTAATTTATATAGTTGAATACTTTTTGATCCCATTTATTGATCATTATTTTTTTATTATGATTGCCTATTTTTTACTTTATTGAAATGAATTATACAAGTCAGTCTAATTGATTCATTTCCAGTTTATCTACTACACATTGTCTATCCACCATGTGCCTTTCGCTGGATACTACTAAGTATTATATTAAGTTACCGATTTTTTCTAAGTTTCTACGTTTTGTTAAAATTATAGTGTCCACTTTTGAAATCCGCAAGCTTTTTATGTTTTAGTCAATAACAACAGAGATGGGCTGAAAACGTTGTGATGATGCTTTCACCCACAGCACTAAGCTAAGCCCATCCTTTTTATCAAATATCTGTCTATAATTTTGTTATATTATGTACATTATTTTACTTTATTGCACACGAAATATTGAACAGGACATAAGAAATATACACATGTTCATGTTCTGGAATCTATAGTGTGATGAATAAACATTTTTCAATTTCTATAAGCACGATAATAGTTGCTTCTATTTGGTAGTCTATAAAGCAATACTAGTACAATGTCATTTCTATGGTATAACCCGTGCAAATTAAATAGGCGTCTCTTGCGAACAAGATCGAATTGCGCCGAGTTAAGTTGCACGGGTTATATCATTGGAACGCGATTGGACACTATAATATAGACTACTAATACTGTCAATGGAACAACCGTTGCCGTACAAATATGACACTATTGAACAACTATGCATTCTAGAGGTGAGGTAGTTCCATTAAAGATTCCAGAAAGATTGACGAAACAAATATATCAAGCGAATGTGGATGGAAGGGCCGGTAAGAGAGGACCCAGACAGACATACTTCGACCAAATAGGGGATGTATTAGCAAAGGGCAAGATAAAAAGTACCCGAAATTGGCGTGCGTGCATGCAATGACTAATGAATGTTGAGGAAGCGAAAGTGATCTGTCAGGATAGTAGCAAGTGGCGGTCCCTGGTCTCTGCCTACCCCTCTGGGATGCAGGCGTGAGTTTATGTTATGTTATGTAATTCCATTACTTGCATCAAGACGAAAAGTATTGATAAATGATTGCTTCCAATTCATCCTGAGATACGTTGTAATTTATTAGCATAGGTACACCCGGCGAATATGTACCTACGCAAATACGTAATTATCTTTAGCGTTGGTTACTTAGCGAGCTATCTGTCCATTATTCTTTTGTAATACTCGGCCACTTCAGATTTATGTCAGACAATATTAAATACTGCTACCGGTCTATTTACTTTTTCATGAAAAGACCGCATGCTGATTTTTGCCGAAATAAAAGCTTAGGTGAAAACGCTGCACTGAAAAGGTTTCATCAAAAAGTTTAATTCAGTTTTGAGGTAGGAACAAAAGCCTCTAACAGCCTTTTTGTCTGTAACGTATTCTGTCAGAACTAACGTGTCACGTTAACAGTTTTTAACTAAAACAACACGGGCATATCTACTTAAAGTAACGTTTTCGATTGTGTAGCTTTTCCAGTTACTAACCAAAGCCAAATTATAATGAACGACCTATTTCCTTTCAATAGCGAATGCAGTTTAATAATTCTCGATGCTAAACAATTGTTAGCAGAAATGTAGAGCCATTTAAAATGGAATCTAGGCTAAGCCGTTCGGATCGCATGGCCGCACGCATCCAATTTTTCGATGTGTTTATCCGAATAAATGGATAGTTTGCACCACAGTTGCACACAAAATAAAATTACAATTTTGTCCAGATGCTTAAATAGATCCCACAGGACATTTATGGAATTTGAATGTGGCTAGGTAACAAAATGTCTTGGTGTTACATGATGATTTTGCAATAAAAAATTGTGCCAGCCATAGAGTTTTTACGTCGTCACTTTACATAATATACGCGCTAGGTGTTAAGAGTCACAGTGATAATTCCTACCAAGCTGTATTAATATCTAGCATAGATGCAGGTACCTGGACGTTTAAGTTCCAAGCAATAAGATCTCTATGCTACATATAAACAAAAAAAAAAAACTATATAAAGTGAAGTTACTTCACGAGCTTTGTAAAAACCTCATCTAGAGTAAAGAAGTGTTCTCAAAAAAAAATCATAATATATTTAACCCTCAAAAAAAAAGTGGCTTGATATGGTACTGAGTACCACTGTTTTGATTATTTAAGTTTTTCACATTCCTGCAACTATACCATTTGCTTCAATCATCCGATTTATTGGTCTTTTACCAGACCTAGTCTGGCTAAAATATATTCTGTTTTATTCATAAATTGAACTAGTTTAGGATACAGTGTTAGCATAATTTTGTGGTGTATACGTGTTAAGCTTATATCGTGTTAGGTTTAGCGTACTGTTTTCTGCATATATGTTACCAATGGCTAGTAGTAAGCTAGTGACGACTGCTCGTTGGCCCACTGGTGATATGTTAGTGACAATATCACTAACATGCTCGCTCGCGAAATTCAAGGCCGAGGTGACATTTTTATTGAGTAGATAATATTTTAATAGGTAATATTTTTATTGATGAATGTTTAATATTTAATAAAATTGACATGATCTTGTATTTTTCTTATGAGGATATTATTTATTTATTTTCTTTTTTTTGTTTTAATATTTGATGAAATTTATATGAATTGTTTATAAATTTTATATGCTTAATGAATCGTATTTTTAATGTGATTTAACTTTTTATTGTAATTAAGAAATATGTTAATTACCCACTCTTATGTTAATGTGCTCGATTTTCCTCTTTTTTCTGTGATGTTATTTTTATTTAACCTGCTGTATTAGGTGGATAAATAAATAAATAAATAAAAATAAAAATGTTACCGCACACCATATATTACTCTCACCAAATCCTGAACGATTCCAATCGTCTAACTGTCAAATTAGGTAGTACGGAATTTGAAAGTTACACGATTGAAATCGTGTAGAATCGGAATAATTAGGCCCCTGGACAAGTGATTGTATTGCGTGGATGGATGTATGGGTAACGCAGTCTGCACTCACCACATCGCGTACAAATTAATTTCCAGGCCCAAGGCAAACTATGTCGAACTACAGTCAACATTGTCAACTCTCCATAGCATTTCACGTTCAGTGAACTGGCCGTATTAACTCAGTTTAGACGTGCAAGGTAATTCATTGCGCTCTAGTGCCTAGGTACCTACAAAACATACCGTGAATCTTAGTACAAAGGTTGATAAGGATGTTCTTGTAGGTGAAGCTGGTTTCGTTCCAGCTTTTTGTTTGACAAGCTGAAACTTATAAGCTTGCTGCAAGTTTAAAACAGATTTACAAAACAGACAAGGAAATGGGTGACATGGAAATGGGTCTATTTCCGAAGCGAAATTGCAAAAGCAACCAAGTTTAACAAAATTTCAAGTTAATTTTTAATAGGGTTTACATGCAATTTAGTTCTTTTACACAAGGACACCCCCACCGGGGAACCTGTACGGTGCGGGTGGCGAGGCTACTAATGAGAAAAATAGATTCTATTCTATTTGACTTGTTCACATGATAGTTTAGTGTGAGTATACATATATACATATGCAGCCGATGTACGTCCCACTGTAGGGCACAAGCCTTCTCTCAGGGAGAGAGTATGGGCTTAATCACCACACGTACCAAACGCGGGTTAGCGATTTCAAACGCTGAGGTATGTGAATAGCTCAGACACTCAGGTTCCCTCACGATGTTTTCCTTCACCGTCAGCGTGTGGTATTGCTACTATAACTTTATAAATGTACATAACTAAGAAAACCAAGTCATAGGTACATGCCCGCACTGGTGATCGAACTTGGGTCTCTCGCTTAAGAGTCCGATGTTCTACCCACTAGGCTACCACCGCTGTATACACGTATGTCATAACTTAAAATTTAGTTAGCGACTTTCGACCTTAACATATGCGTACTAGCTATAAGAAACAACATTAAACTCACACATAACATAAGGCCATCAATTGTACCTCTTCTTTTGTTACTATTGTTTGTGTAATTGTTTTCTGGTGTGTACAATAAATAATATTCTTATCTAGACATAAAACGCCTGTATTACAAGTGCGGGTAGGAAGAGAAGAAGCTTTCGGTTGTAAGTTTGCTTTTAGGGTTCCGTACCCAAAGGGTAAGGGACCCTATTACTGAGACTCCGCTGTCCGTCCGTCCGTCAGTCTGTCACCAGGATGTATCTCTTGAACCGTGATTGTTAGACAGTTGAATTTTTCATAGATTATGTATTTCTGTTGCTGCTAACAAATACTAAAAACAGAATAAAATAAATATTTAAGAGGGGCTCCTATACAACAAACGTGATTTTTTGCCTTTTTTGCTCGATATTAATAAAGGCAGTAGGTAGACTCTTGAAATAATAGGGGTTAAAGTATGAAATTGCCGTTTTATTGCAATAGGTTCTTTGAATTGACATAGAATCTTCAATAAAATAAAAAAATACGAAAAATGGATGCCTCATAATCACTCGAATTTTCGCAGTATCCATCTTTCTTGTCTAAATTGAATAACAAAAACAATTGAAAGTCGATATTCAAATGTTTCACATTTTTTAAAAAAAGAACATCATAGAAACCATTTGAAAAAAGTTTCATTCGAAAACCTCAAACCATGAAGATTCTATGTCAATTCAAAGAACCTATTGCAATAAAACGGCAATTTCATACTTTAACCCCAATATTAAAATGTTGTATAGATAACTGCGTGCGCGAGCGAGTCCGACTTGGCCGGTTTTTTGTCCAAAGTACCTTTTTTAAATGTTGATGGAGCGAAAAAAGTGGCAAACACTAAACTTAACAAATAGAACATCGACATTAGAGCACATCGAAAAGTTAAGGCACATTTTGGCAAAATCATTGTATAAGCGCATTCGTAAAGCTAGTTGGCTAATTAAACGTCGAGAGAACAGGGGTAGATAAGGTCATCGCAATGAACAACCGCAGGGAGACAAACGCAGAGAAATAAAGAATAAACAAGTGACAATACCACGACCATAAAAACCACAAAGAAAAACTATTTTTTTTACAAACATGTACGCAAACAACAATCTATCACAGCATAACTACTATTTGCATACTCCGAATAGTTCAGAACTGATTCCTAACAAAACAATACACTTCTATAAAAAAACTGTCTAATTGGCGATGCATTCTATTATTGCCATGCTGAAATTTGATTTTGCATCCTTATAACAACGATCGCGCCCGAGTGATAAAACCGATTGCGCCCGCCTCGCTTTCTTATACAGCAATAAAAGAAATAGAAGCCGGAACGGCGCAGCCTACCTCGACCACTTTCGGGCGTGATGAAGGCGAGCGAGACAGAGCATTATTTGTGAGAGTGCGAGCAAGACGTTATTGTATAAAGCGGCTACTATGGCCGAGGTAAGCCATTAGCATTCCGATAAAATGTACGGAGAACTCGGAGTGCCTGATATTATGAGTGCAGCAAATTTGGATTTGGTGGAGTCGGATTTCAAAAAGGGAAGCCGGTGGGAATCGGCTTCGCCACTGTAAGGCTAACAGGTTGACAAAATACCTTCGACAGAACATTGTTTTTGTATTTTAATTCAAGAAATAATGCCAAAGCAGAAATTGTGAGCACCTAAATTCTACTTTTGTTGTTGTTTTACGAGTGCTTTGACTTTGAAATAAACTATTCCTATCTATCTATCTATAGCCACTGGTGCTTCGGCAGGCTTCCCTGCCCTAATTGGACGCCCGAATATCGGCCCGGATCAGCGTCTTTGCCAATTAAGCCCTATTGATGGCGGCGGCACCAATTTTCACTTCAACTGCGAAATTACCCATTGAAACATTAAATAGGAACCTTCAAGCCTCAACTCGTCTTAATGTCTTAATGTGCAGTCAGCAATATCGTTAGCTCAGGAACAAGTAAGTATCTATAAAAAGCTGGCTAAGTGCGAGTCGGACTCGCGCACTGACGGTTCCGTGACAACATAAAAATAATATTACGTGTAATTACAGAAAAAAGTATTTTAGTTTCAATCACTTCAAGACCCTTAGCGGGAGTTCTATTAACACTTGTTGTTATATACACGCTGAATTCTGGGTAATTTGAAAGCCACGGTTATGTAATAAGTAATTATTTAGGCATCTATTTAAAAAACAGACTAGCGTATTCGATTGCTATTGTTAAGGCACGTTCACTTTATTATGGGTTTCAAACCAAAAAAGCCCTTTTAGGTTACACAAACAGACAGAAAGACAGACCGATGTTGTATGCATTATAGGGCCCTCGCCCACGGCGACTTTTTGTAGCGATGCAGTTGCGATGCGGGCGCTAGTTGTGTGCCCTCGCCCACCGTAAACACGATTCAGTCGCGATGCAAACGCGATACCGTCGCGCTTCTGTCGCGATGCAAATGCGATTCAGTAACGGAACCAAAATGCCTACGATCGCTACAGTTGCAAGATGGACTCCGTTGGACCGATGGACAACAGCACTCTCGATCTCTCTGTGTTGCACTACTAATGCGCCATTCTTCCTCCGTTCTCCTCCCGATGTCTTCCGATACGCTCGCGCGTTTGCATCGATACAGTCGCGATGCTGTAGCGAGTTAGTAGCGCGTTGGCATCGCTTCTACAGCGCGTTGCAAATGCGACTAAAGCGCGTTCGTAGCGATGCTGTTGCACGTTTACGAAACGCGCGACAGCATCACTACAAAAAGTCGCCGTGGGCGAGGGGCCTTAAAAGGGTCCCGTTGGTACTCTTTGGGTATTGAACTCTAAAAAAGGTGTTAATTAAGGAGGCAATTCTTGTGAGCAATATAAATTCTAACACGTCTATGTTGTCGAGGAAAACGTTAAGGCAGCGTTCTCGAACATTACCCCTAAATCAGGTGTTTTAAAATTTTGCTCTGTAATGGTTAGAATTTAAAGTCTGATAAAAAGTTATATTACTTTTCAAATTCTTGTCTAGGGCCGTCGGTCATTATTTTTATTATTTAAAATTTATTGCATAAAAAATCGCGAATGTAAGTCTAAACTATACTTATAGATACCTATGGTTTTATTTCAGCTGAACTGAGTTTTGGATAAAAAATATGCCAAAATGACTATCACTGTTAGTGACGTCGGTCGTCAAAACTCTATTAATAGGATTGGTTTTTTTGTAATTTTTCAAAAGGCTGCTTTTCTCCCAACAAATCCCTATACAAATCCGTGCGCTCGGAGAACCCGGCCTTAAGTAGCAGACTGTCGATCTTCCTTGCCCATTTTATGTTGTGATACTTATTTTAGCTTGAAGGTCGCATTGTTGAGGTCTAATCACGTTACAACGTGATTAGACCTCAACAATGCGAGCTCAACGATACAAACTAAAGTAATCCTTACATACTTGCTATGTTAAAGATTAAAATACGTGCGCAAAAAAAAGGCGACTCCTTGAAGGCCGACGGGCTGACAGTTGTCGCCGATTTAAACGAAAAACCGTGGCTACTAATGTGGATAGCCCTTTCTGAGAAGCAAAGAAAATATCGAAAAGCATCGGGAAATAAATAATAACAGAGGGCATCGAGTTGCTTCAGGAAATACACCACGCCGATATTGATCGATCGCAAAATTGAGCAGGGTAATTGAATTGCAAAATGGAGCAAGGTAATTGAACTTTACCACGAATTTTGTAACGCTTGCACTAATAATAAAAATTAACAAAGAGGTCTAGAATGGTTTGCTTTCTTGTAACATCAGCGTAAGGTCTTTTGACAGGAGGATCGCTTTAAAAGATCAGCGGTGGTAGCGCAGCGGTAGAACGCCGGCCTCATCAATGACACGTACCAATGACTTGGTTTTTAAGTTACGTACACTTGTGAAGTTGTAGTACTCGCTAACTCTGAAGGAAAACATAAGGAAACCTGAGTTTCTGAAGTGTTCGCATAACTCAGCGCTTGATATTGCCAATTTTTTTATTCATGATTATTTTTGCAGGTTGTTATAGTATATTACCGCAGTGGCCAGCAAAAGAGGCATTAATGGACGAACGTGTAAATACGTAAGTCCATCAATGCCTAGTTGTGGCCAAGGCCAAGGCAAATTATGCGCAAAAATTAAAACTCGTAGTACCTAGGCAGAAATTTTTATTTGAAAATACAATTAATTTTCAAAATCAATGACGAACAACAAACAACAAGAAATTGTCCCGTGTTAAAGTGTTCTTTGGTTTTTTTTTTCTCAATAAACAGCTTTCTATTTGCAAGCCAGTTATAAATTTAAATAAAACCTTTGATAAGTTACCTCCTTGGTTGCCATGTTTCGGAGTAAAAGATCGTTCCATTTTTAAATTAGACGACAAATATGAGTTTACTATGTAAATTATTTGGCCACTTAAACACGACAAATATGGATTTTCATAGTTTTTGCCGGCCTCTGCTCGCATGTATTTGACCAGCGCAGCAATTTCGATTTTTCTCGAAGAAGGTTATCATAATAATCTCTGTATGTTCTATATGTATAAAGTTTTGTTATTCTTTGTGATCTTTTGTTAGTCTTCCCAATATTAAATAAATAAAAATAAATAATGCTCATATTTCCAAGCATGTTTGAGAAAACATGTTTTTAGCTACATAGTTAAGTTTGTAATCGTTTCTTTGGTACACAGAGGACAGAGGTGCCCTACGTACAATTGGACGGTTTTTTGTATTTTTTGCCAGTCTACCTCCATATATATGTACAGTACATACTCACACACCCACAGTCTCACGATGAAAAACGTAAACTCATATCCGGAGACACCTCGCGCACGCATAAGCCCTTTGTGAAAAGAAAATGTAATCTTTACTTCTCGACAATACAATACCTACCTATAGTTAGCACAATAACCGTTTAAGCCAAGTGCTCTCAATAACTTTCCGATCTCCAAACTGGGAGTAGATTAATATTCTTGTTTCGACTTTATGAGCCCCTCGTCTTTGTAAAATGGAAACGTTGCTTGAGAGAAATTGAAATGTCAGACTAGCTTGTGAACAAAATAAGGTTCAAGGCTTATGAAGTTCTCAGCGGAATTAGGTTCCCAGCTATTGCGAGGTCTACACAGCGCACTCTAAAATGCGCTATCACTGAAACAAATGTGTAGTGTTGTATTTTACAGCAATTTTTGTTCTAAGAAAATGTTTTCGAACACAAGTTTCTCTTAGATTGATATTTTCAGAAATATAGTAATTTACATAATTTTATTAAATTCTTTTTACGCGCTCACGCAATGTCGCAGCTTCCAGTAAATTATTGACTTGCATAAAAGAATGTTCGTTCTATTTATTAGAAATGTTTAAAATTGTTTTTAACACATGTGTTTTAACTTTTTACACGACCATATGGGTTTTTAAGCATTTTATCTATGAAATAGAGCCCTTACAACCCAAAACGCCATAAAATAACAATAATAAAAAGAATTAAGTCGTAAATCAAAAGTTGTAAATGACAATCACTAATTTACGTGTTTTTGCGCATTATCGACGTATATAGCAAGACTTTAAACAAGTACTCGCACTACTACCAAAAAAACTATCACTTATAAAAACGTAAGCGCTTTTTTAGCTGAAAATATTATGCTTATTTAAGTAGCCTTGCTCTCAGTTTGCCTGATATTCAGATAAAAAGAAATTGAACCCAAATACTTTAAGCTATTTGTGCGTGACTGCATGCAGTCAAAGACGTTTGACAGTCTCAACATCTAAACTTCCACATTTAAGTATAATAAATACCTATCAGTGGTATGATGAACGGGCTATCCAGCTCTAAAATTTAAGTTTACCTACATTTCAAATTAAGTTTTCTATGAAAGAGATACAAATAGAAAAAAGTGCTGCTATTCATTGGTTGCCAAAGCAGAATGAAAGTGTTAAACACGATAGACATTTGCTTCCAGTCGTCGTCGCGAGCTGAATCGCAATGAGCGCTTTCAAACGTAGTGATTAAAAGTTCCACACTAATGCGTAGTTTACACGTGTTAAGCGATTTAGTACGCAACAATATTATAACCTAAGTTTAAGTAAATTTTAGGTGGTCAAGCATTCACGCCCAATTTAGTTCAGTGTACCCATTTACCCAAATATGTGTAGAAATTTAACAAAACTCTTACTTTAATATGCTACCGAGATCTGGAAAATGTAGCGCAGATGACATTGACTATAATTCATTGCATTGATTTAAAATTCTTTGTATTTTAGTTTAGTAAAAATATCAAATAATAAAAAAAAAAATCTTAAGTGTCTATGGCAAACTCATCCCGACTGCGCGGTTTTTTGTTCAAGTTATCTGTTGAGCATTATATCGACTTAAATACCAATGCTACTAAGTAAGTTATCAATATACTTAATCCATGGGAAAGTAAGCGTTACGTGGAGCACCTTTTTAAGCCTAACACACACATGAAATATCTGACTGCTACTTGTATGGTCCGCGGCCGCATGTGGCAGGCTTTATTTTTCGGCAAAGGTCCTATTCCTATTTGAGCGCTCTAACTACACTACAGAGTCAGCGCTAATTTAAGCGAAATTTTCTGGAAACAAAGCCGGACATTGGTAAAAGATTTAGAGAACGCTTCGCTTTGAGTTTGTCTCTGAATAAAAAAAAAACGTTTGCCATAAAAATGCAGTAAAAAGGCACCTAGTGCTTGTGCCTTTTTTAGTTAAGCGCTTAAGAATAAAAAAAAAATCAGATTATGATACTTCCTTTTTGATTCTTCTCTTTTTGAAATCTGGCGGTCCAGTCAAAAATATCTCTAAGCCGAAAGACAAAAGCCTTCCAAAAATGGATGTACCTATTTTCGTGTAGACCGTAGATTTCGCTGGTCTTTTCAACGTTGTGAAATTGGTATAGAGGGCACAATAGTTTTCTGAACAGGAGAATTTATAAGGCGAACTCTTTAATAAGCTAGTTATAAATAGTTATTGAGAAGGCAAGAAAATATACCAAGAACGCCCAAATATCGTACAATTTTGCGGAAAAAACATTGGAAAATAAGATCACTTGACATTATTAAGGTGCGTATCGAATTCGCGCGGCAATCCATCGAACATTGGCTCGCGCGGCAGCCGCCCGCTATGGATACTACCTCGTGGAGATTAACTCAAATTTGTAATATTTTTTTAAGTTCTTTTCATTAGTAAGCTTTCTCCTAAGGGGGCTAAGCCCCCGCATTGAAGACATATCATGCTCGCCTGGAAACAGTAGGTTAGGTCAGGTTAGGCTTGGGATTTCGTTAAGCGGAGCAAGCGAAGCGAGAATAAGGAGCTCCCCTTATTTGTTATTAGTGAAATGTCGACATGTACTTTTATCATTTAAACATATAATAAATAATGCATATTGAAAATGACTGCATATCAAACGAATCTTTGTATATAGA
Organism: Yponomeuta evonymella; assembly: GCA_963969515.1. NCBI lineage: Eukaryota > Metazoa > Arthropoda > Insecta > Lepidoptera > Yponomeutidae > Yponomeuta > Yponomeuta evonymella. The sequence continues at coordinate 5,898,444 of OZ018362.1, forward strand.
TGTAATTGCAAAAAAAAGTTTGTAAAATGAAACATTGACAAATGTTGCTTGTAAAGTGATACTTTTATAATGAATTGTAGGTAAAACATAACAGACCCAAAAAAACCCGAGTTTTGACCTTGTCGATATTGTAGATATTGCGAACAAGGTACTTGTGTAGGGAAATCCCGAACGTACGCAATAACCCTACGAAGTGTGTCCCGTGTATTATTTTAATTATAATATGTGGCTAGTTCTTGCTTGTTTGCTTTAATCACATAATATGGAACTGACAGTTCGGATTTACCCGACGTATGTGGGTCAATTTCGAACACCAAGGGTTTTCTATTTTGATAATAATAAGCTTTAAGTGTTTGATTTTTGACAAATTTTAATTACAATTAAGGATATTTTCTAAAAGCCTTTTAAATATACTTTTTTTGTTTCATTTACAATCGCGCTTTGTATATCCCCTTCTCTAATAGAGTAGAGATCTAGAGTTCGACATCGCACCCTACTCTCTCCAATTATTCTACTACATGGCTATTTAAAATTTGTCCGAAAGTGATCATACTTAAAATGTCAGTTTCCTAGAAACTTTACCTTAGGTACTAATTTTAAAAATCATCATCACCATAATTATCATCAGCCATTTGACGCCCACTGCAAGATTTTAAATAACGAAACAAATAATTTTTTACTTACCTAGTTCATTCGCCTTTAAAACCCCAAAACGAACTGGTAAAAACTACTTGTATCATTTGTTACCATCACAACTAATTGCGCTGTGATGATTCGTGGGGTACCTAATAATAGCAGCTAGGTATCAACTACGTTCAATGCAATTCATCGTAATTGCTATTAGTAAGCCTAATACGATCGACAATTAGCAACAAGGAGAGTAAGCATTCTCCTTGTCGCTAATTAGTTAAGTCAAGCAGTTTCTCGTTCACTGACAATCTGTTATCTATAGCTGTCCGTTGGCCAGAGTCCGTACAAAAAAAATCAGATAGATAGATAGATCCAATATTCATTATTGTACACAGAAATTTAATTTAATTTTGTTTATTAGGCATATAAAACAGGTAACAATCTTAATATAACAATATTATGGTATATTCTAGTTTTAAGCTAGATTGTCACCCAAAGTATACATGAATTAAGGTGGTCCTCATATTTAAGAGTCATGAGACGAGCATTATATTAACAGAAATAATATTAACAGAAATTTAATAAATCGAAATATAGTACAATTAGCGGCCTTATCACTTGAAAGCAATTTCTTTCAAGCAATCATATACGGAGAAAAGAAAGAAATTAGAAAACAGCTACTAACAGTAAATCTACAGATTGTCAGTGTACGGGAAACCGAGGGTCACGCTGCTGGTCCATGAAAACGAAGAGAAACGAATTATGCGATACGTTCAGGCCCCCATTTCATAGAACTACAATTTTCGGTTTACTATGACAATTCGGTGTACATTGCATAGCCAATGGGGTAGGTAAAAATAAAAAAAGTGTTTGTTTTTATATATTATTTAGAAAATATAGGCCATTTCAGAAATACACTTTCAGTAATATATTTTTCCTTGCTTTTGTTAATATTATATTAATATTTTAGTATTTATCGGAAGTGACGTCACCATCCCTGGTTGAATAGTAGCAAATCCATATCCACCAGAATAAAAAAAAGCTGTCAGTTTTGTAAACGTCAAATCTGTCAACTTCATTCATAGTCTTGTCTTTTTTCTTTCTAATCTGTGTCTTCATAGTTCATTGGATTCTATTCTTGCTGCTTATAATCCCTTACGTTCTCTTTGCTTGCGCAATAATAAATTTTACTGTACATGGTTTTAGCATGGAACTGTCGATTTCTGTGACGTCATAAAGATCAAACAAAGGTTATAGGGTTTTTTCGTATATGTAACAAAATACGACTCTTAAAAATACATATATTTTTTAAATCTGCTAACAAACCTTATTCCTCGAAATGGTTTTTGAATTAGAGACATCCGATATTTTTTTGGATAACCGAATTAACCCACAGATTAACAAGTAGGAAGATTAAGCGTACTAATCGCAATGTACATGGAATTGTCATAATAAAGAATCTAGGATCTTGGCTGCTGCAACATTCAGAATCTAATTAGCACGATATCGAAACATGTACAGTTTAATTTAGTTTGGGGTTCATAGTTACTTTATATATTGTTAAGTTTTGTTAATCTCAATGAACATTTTTCATTTTCATAATTTTTTCATATACTTCTATATAAAACAAGATAGAAACACTCACCGTAACCATAGGTATCAAACCAGATTCGAGCACAAATGCAAACAAACTCACCTCGTGGTATAATTTGATTTCGATTTTGAGTTAGCCTGCAGTCGAATGTGTTTCAAATACAGTCGCCCATAATATTCCCCCTCTGTACTTACTAATCTCTAATATAATAATATAAAAAACCGGCCAAGTGCGTAGGGTTCGGTTCCGTGCAGTGTACGGTTCCGTAGAAAGAGGATTTGTTATCTGCTTTACAGAACTAACAACTTCATCAAAGTAATTTTCAATGCATTTTGTACGAAGCTTTCCTTTTATAAGTAAAGTTGGTCACCTATTACTCGTTAACTTGTAAAGCCTTCTTAGCCGTGATAGTTTTCCTTTTAAGTTCATTATTATATGTGCTACTGCACTGAATTTTCACGCGTCGTACTAAGATTTTTTTAAATTAAAAATTGCGCTAATTAATATGGCAAAACAACGTTTGCCGAGTCAACTAGTTTTTATATCATAATTATTAAATAAGAGTCCATGTAGATCTAAATAGGTAATTACTTTATTTAGGCCAACTTGTACCACGTCTTAAATGTTTCTTAATTCGGCCTTAATTACCTGCTAATCTTGTGTTCAAAACTTAAGTTAGCTGGTACATAATGCTAAGTAGCATTAAGCCTATGTGCGAAACTTTTATGCTATAAAGAATTTTAATAATAATAATAACCATTTAAACCAATAGAGCAAAATTTACGAAAAAGGATACGTGTCTTTGAAGTAAACAAAGCCCGACGACAGAGCACGTTACGCAGGTTCGAGAATTATTTGATATACACGGGTGCTATACTAGATACCGCAGTACGGCATAGCCTATGATTTCAAGGCGTATAGTATAGGGCCCATTTGTGTGGATTTTGTATGGAAGAAATGCCGTGGTATTAAATGAAATGGTATTTCGTGCTATGATGATGGTGATGCGCTTAACCCACCGGTCAATAGATGTGGTATAAGCAAAACATAACAATAACTTTACTGTGGGGCCTGTGGGCGTCCGCGGCCACGGTGTTCTTCAAGTTAAGCAAATAGGTATTCGTTTAATTCGAGCGTAATTTCGAGCACCGAACAATAGCTAATTTTTGCCCACGCTTCCGCTTGAGGCATTTTTCAAGTAAAGAATGCATTCATCGTGGCGCGAGCTTTTCGACGGCTTTATTCGTGTTTTTTCCGTCGCGGGCGGCGCGCGGCTCGGCGGCGGCGCGGTCGCTTTTTGCCGCCCCCTGCCTTTGCGCCCAGGCCCCGACCATTTGTCATCGCAGCTTTTGTCTTTCTGTTTCCGAGTTCTACATAGATATTAGATATAAATCTTCGTTGACGCAGAAAGGAGTTCATTATATAGAATTATGTTCCGCTTGGCTTCGTCATCACTCAGATACATGCAAATTTATTAACCGAGTTACTGCGAGTGACCGGATTCCGGGGCGTAATATGGGTATAAGCAAAACAAACGCCTGTCGAAATGTTTTCGCTCGTCGGTGGTTTTAATAACAGCGAACCTGACGCCCGGCTAGAATTTAAGGCTTTCGCCGATGTATTTTACGCAAACAATCTGAACCACCGGCGGTCAGCCCGTGTTGTGAATTTGTTGGAGATTGATATTTCGACGAATAAAACCCAACACCTTGTGGCGTGGATCAAGTTTATCTTTTTTGGGGAGCAACAACATCCCGCGGGAGCGGGCGGGATTACGCCGCGGGACTGCCGGGCTGGGTGCGTGTGCCCAAGTTTTGTTTCGGGATCAACTCGATATCCTTGTAAAGCTTAACAATAAAACGCTACTTTATAGAAACTTGCGCCCTGTTATGAAATATCTCTTATCTCGCACGACTAACGGTATATTTTCATACGGCACCGCGATCAATCAAGCTCGGTCCGAAGGGGAGTGAACAGGTGATCGCACCTTACGGTCGGTAAGTACGCATTTTTAATGTGACGACGGTCCACCATCCATTTTGGAATGTTTGGTCCTCTATCCATCTTCGTTTCACCGAACAAATTTTACTTACGCTGCTGATTCTGTATATTTGTTTGTGTTTACTTATGTTGTTTGTTATGTTGGAATACAGTCGCCAGCATATCGACTGTCGAATGTCTGTAATCTGTCTGTCATCTGTCACCTACTGAATCAGTGGCAGGCGACTGGGGTGGAAAAAAAATTGCCGCCCTCCTTTTAGTCCAGCCAGACAAAATAGACATTCCAGTTTGGATTAATTCCCAACAAGCTGGTTTTATGTAGGTCTTAAATACGTCATAAAAATGCTACATCAAAAGTCCTCATTCATTGCGAGTGTGCGTTGTATTCTATCAGAGGCCAAAAGTCATTTTTTTGCGTATATCTCTGAAACGGTGAGAGCTAGCGGAAAAATGGATCCAAGAAAGTGTGTGTAGATCATAAAATTCTGTACAGAAAAGGTATCGATACTTTTTTCCTTACGAAGCACCGTTCTCGAGTTATCACGGTTTTAGGAAAGACGTAGGAAATACGTATTTTCAATTATACAATGAGAAAAATGTCATTATTATAGACGGATACATATGGTACATATGGGGACGCCGAATTAAAGTCTCAAATTAATATGGCAAATACAGCCAACGAAACTATAACAAAAAAGGGTAAACATTGTGTAGGTTTATCATAATTTCTATTAATCCCCCCCCCAACCCCTCCTGTAGGTCTTAGTTAATGTATTTTTTTATGTATTTCCCTATATTTACGTAACTTTATTATTGTATTTCATCTTTTTCTTGCACTATCCGTCGCCAGTCTCTTCAATACCAATGGTTTGGTGGAAGAGAATGCTTCTTGCATTAAGTACTACTTTGTAAATTTACAATGTAGGTAATTAGTGCAATAAAGAATTATAATAAAATAATAACAATTCGTGGAGGAAATTACTAGTCTGCTTTTTAATTCGATGCAAACAAAAAATTGTCACTTTGACATGTGACGCGGTCGTAAGCCATCACAACCCATTACATTTATTGACGTACTCTATGTGGACAAGTTTAGTTTTTAAAGGTCGTGACAGACGACGGCTATAAATAATAATATATCGCGCCATGTCTTGTTCTATACTAAATCCGACCGCAGACGTGTCTAGACACACGTTGCATGTTAGATATTGTGTGGAGAAAATATCGCATATATTTCTGTGACGGCTATTTAATAAATCTAAGGTTCCAATGACGTCTATGCCAATAAAAAACTTTATATCAAAACAAAAGTAAAAAGGTCTTTTATTTACACACTACTCATGTGCATTCAAAAACTAGCCAACATTGTCGGAATCACGAGGGCAAACAGGAAACAACATTCGCGTAACCAAAACAAAAAAAAAATGGAATGTTTGAAAATAAATTACGTCTTCATGTGTCAAACCCAAGGTTATCAACATCCAAGTGTTGCCAATACGTAAAAAACCATTAATCCCATTTTACTTCCAAATAAAAATTGTGTGAGTTACGTTAGTGTTTTTTTAAATACTTTTCTTTTATTAGTAACTAAACATTTAGTGCTTAGATGCAATAAGGTTTTTGGTCACACGAGTCAACTTTTTTACAGTAAAACAAAAATCTACCGAGTATAGAGAAATATTTTATAATGGTTACACTGCCTCTTTTTTAGGGTTCCTTAGTCAAGAAAGAACCCTTATAGTTTCGCCATGTCCATCCGTCTGTCTGTCTGTCTGTCTGTCCGCGGCTTAGTACAGAGACGATAAGTACTAAAGACCTGAAATATGGCATATATATCCATATTTTTTTCAGGGTACCTCGCCTTTTTTTCGCCTACAGTATAGGGTATTGTCAGATTTTCGTTTAAAATTGTGATGGCTGTAGGAAGACCATTTTTCGATTTAGAGTACCTCTTGCGAAATATTAAGCTTGAAAGCGCAAATGTTCGTCCGAGTAGGCGTCCCCCCTCTTCCAGCTAAACGGTTGATTTTATAGACATGAAAAAATTCAGATCAGTAGCACATATAATGAAGTTAGAAGGAAATTTATCAGTTCTGAGTAGGCTTTACAAATTAACGAGTAATAAATTCTGCAAAATAGATAAAACCTCTTTCTACGGAACCCTACACTGCGCATGGCCCGACACGCATTTGGTCGGTTTTTTGGATCGAATTAAAAACAGAATTTTTCTCTACCAAAAACAGCAATGGAGCAATGAGGTTTGGTTATGTAGCTACAGAGGTTGACTTTTCTGTGTGCTGAAAGGCAGAAAGAGTTTTCTGTTCCAATATTTTAAATCACCTACCTCTGACCAAATTGATTTCGACAGAAGTAGGTATATAAAAGTTATTAATATTGTGCTCCGCTATGTGAGTTCACAAGAAAACCTAACCTAACTACTGGTTTTGGGGTGAAGTTTTTCTTATGGCGCTCCCCTGCACCCCCTATTTGTTTCAGAACCATAAACGTTTTTCGTTTTTTTGTCAAGTTTTTTTTTTTCACGTAATGAAGATAATCATTGTATTAAAAAGAGACTCTGACAGTCATCGGAGAAAAAAAATCTAAAAAAAATTCGGAAATACCTATGAAAGTGTGAAACCTATTTTAATTATTTTCTCTAAGAATACAAATTTCCTCCAGAAAATGTTATTGTACAGAATACCCCATTTCTATCGGTTCCAATTGTGAGTGTGACAAAAATATGAAATGATTTAAAGATTCACAAAATATTTTTATTATTTATTATAAAATTTTGCCGTCCCCTAAAAGTACCCCGGAGCCGACCGCTCCCACTACGCTACGCCACGCACCGGACTGACTGCTGTCGACTGTACCATCAGTACCATCGCATTTGTTCGTCAAGCTTGTGATAGCCGCGCGGTGTCGCTCAAGCACAGTTTACGAACAGCTCTCTGGTTGACGTCGAGCCGGCCATACAATGAGGCTTGCCGCGGCTTGGCAAGCACCCAGCCCAGCTCAGCATAGCCAAAACGCACGGGCTACTCATGATGGGTGGTTTTACGTCCAACAGAAACTTTTGGATTTTTTGCAGCATTCGAAGGAACAAATTTGTGATACGTGTACTCATCACAGCGAATATTAGTGATACACAAATCATGAATGTAATTGCTACCTAATGAAAGAAAACAACAAATTTATGTACATAATGATATCGATATCAAAGGAAGGGACCGATACATACCCAGCAGTGGGCAGTGTGGGCTGATTAAGAAGATAAATTGATTGAACTATGTCAAAGTGCCAACTTAGTAATTTGTCACGTAGGTAACTTTTAATCTCACAACACATTCTTATCTTAGTGTTTCGAAAAATGATAAGAGAGTAGAACCCTTCCATCCGCGGCGCAGCTTCTTAATTCCAACTGCTTTGTCGAGATACCCCGCCGGGCTTTAGCAGAATAAGCCACGCTCTAACTTACTTAGATAGCCAGGTTTTCGGGTTACTGTGACCGAGACGCAGAAAACTTTGCGCGGACCGTTTGTGCTATTCTCTACTGATGACATACTACGTTACATAAGGACACTCTTGTCCTTTTGTAACGTAGAATGTTGAATGTTGTTAATTATTACACAGTAAAAGGCAAAAAATATATAACAATAACACATTCAGAAAAGAATTACATTACACGAGATTTCCAACGAGATTCAAGTTACAATACATTACATAAACTTATGCCTGTACCCCGTAGGGGTAGGCAGAGACCACTCTATACATTTGTAAAAGGAACCAATAAAATAAATACAGTAGACACGTTAAGTTGAGTAAAAGTTTTCAATACAAAGATGGCAACGATAGAGATAGATATGCAGATAGGTAGAAAACATTTCATTGTACACCAGAAATTATAATAATTCATTCCTTATATGTCGGACGCGCCTCCGCATATTTTACTCCTTTTAAGCCTGCCACACAATCTAATTTCAATTTATTATGCATTCCAAAAGAGCATAAAGGTCTTACGTTAAAACAGAGCTCTGTGGACCCTGTCGAGTACGCAAAAGTACTTGGATGTGAAATATTTATAATAGTATGCAATTATAAACATAAAACATTAAATAAACATTTGTTGGCGTTAAAGATTTTTTTAAGATCTGAGAATATAAATAAGTTTATCAAAATTAAAATAACATTCCCTTAAAATATTGCTAACGATTACAAATGTTTAAAAACCTATTTAGAAGCTAAAAACCTAACTGCAAATTGGGTTACTCGGAGCTGCAAGTGATGTAAATCGCTTCGGTCAGATGTCGCTGCCTGTACGTAATACAGAGAGGTTTGTAAAGAGGCTCGAAATTTCATCGATGCACTTGCCCATTAGCTCAGTTGGGAGAGCGCTGGCACGGTGAGCCAGAGGTCGCGGGTTCAAGTCCCGGCATGGGTGGAATTTTTAGCCTCTAAATAGGTTTTTAAAAATTGTCCTCGGCACGGGTTAGTGCAACAAAAAGAACATGATTACAAATGTATTAGTAAGTTATTTGGTTAGGGGATTTAGTTGTGTCACAGCCAGGGCTTGTAATATTCGGCCATTACTACTAAAGGCTAGGTTCTGCGACATTACCCCTAAATCAGGTGTTTTAAAATACATTTTATTCTCTAATTGTTAGTATTTAAAATCTAAAAAAAAAAGAGTTTTGGATAGTAAAAAATATACCAAAATTACTATCACTGAATGTGTTAGTGACGTCGGTCGTCAAATTTGAAGTAATATGATTTGTATTTCTGTAATTTCATAAATGCCTACTTTTGCCCCAACTATTCGCTCGCAAAAAGTCCCATACAAATCCGGAGATCCCGGCCTTAACCTTTTTATTCGAATATTCAAATAAAACTATTTTTTCGAATATCTGCTATTTTATCAAGAAATGTTTTTTTATTTCATCATAATCTTGTAATTTTCGGAAGGCCTTACTAAATATAGTTGTATATTTTTACTTCTTTAAAATAATAAAAAAAAAAAACACCGTTGTGGCTAGCAATACGTGCTTATGGACTAAGAAACACCCTTCGACTCCGATAAAACCTAGGCTGTTCTGAAATTTTTGCAAAGATGCCATATGAAATAATTGACTTGTATTTGACGAAAAGGGGTCCGAAAATAGGTAATGGAATAATATGCTGGGAGTACTCTTTACTTATGTCCATACCGCTGGCGGTAGCATTGATAATAGTTCGAAAACGCATATTTATTAAATATTCGAAAAGTTCGAACCAAATTATTCGAGCAGTAAAACGGGCGAATATTCGAATAAAACGAACAACATCTATGTATTTTTAACTTTTTACAAAACCGTGCGCTTCGGTGGATGTTTTGCCCTAGGCGAAGTTTTGAATTAAGCTTCGTTAGGAAAACATCTAGTCTTCATTAATTTTTGTGAGCGATCCAGTTTCGCGACTGGAAACCCGAATTTCGTTATTTTATCATGAACACCAACAAGAGAAGTAGATCAGCAACTTGTGTTATTAAAAATAATACTATATAGAATCACTGATTGACAAGTTGGTCTGTCGGTAAGTGTTTGCTACCCGACTACTAAAGCGGAAGGAGGTGATGGTTTTCGCTCGTATGTATGTATGTTGGTCTATGACTACGTAGATGTCAAACGGCTGATATAATATTGACAAATAAGGTGTCATTGGCTATGTGACGGGAAAAACAAAATGGCGGACGACGCGTTTTTGTCTTAATAATTTTTTTTGTATTCTGTCGATTAACGAATAATCTTCTGAGAACTATCTTTCTCATAAGATTTTAGAACTCTTACGATAAAGTAAATACATGAAATTCATTCTTCCTTAAAATTATCCTTCATAATTGAATAGATCAGTTTGCTCTTAAAGAAATTAAGTGCAAACCAGTGAACTACACGTCGATTACCGTTTGTGTTTTACAAAAACTTTTGTTCTGTGATGTAACACCAGGTTTACATGATTTTATCAATTTCGTTTTTTACGCCCTTTATATGATGACGCTGATTCCAGTAAGTAAATCATTGTCTGATATTGAAGAATGCCTATTCTCTTTAACACATTCATATGGTTTTAATATTATCTAACAAACAACATCAGCATCCATACAACGTAGATAACGCGGAAACCACGTTATATAAAATATAAGTCGTAGAACAAATATGATCACAATCACAAACTCTATTAGACGTGTTTCTGGAAACGCGTATTTTAGAGGTAATTCTGTATACGAGATACCTACATTTGACACAAATCTAGCCTGAATAGACCGTTACGTATGAACAATAGGAACAGTAATGGATTTCCATCGTAGAGGCACATTCGAGATAAGGCCACCAAAGGCTGCCGTCTACCTATAATAATCCTGTAACGTAAGGGGTCAGGCTAGGTTAGGTCTTTGTATTCCGTGTGGCGCCGGATTAAGAATAGCTTTACTCCATTTCCTTCCGTGGATGTCGTAGGAGGCGACTAAGGAAATAAATTACCAGGAGACGGGCAGCAGCGTCTTCCTGAGATTTCAACCGCATACTGTGATCGCCAACCCGCTTGCCAAGCGTGGCGATTATGGCAAACCCCTTCATGGTTAGAAAACCATGAGGGAGGCCTATGTCCTGCAGTGGACGTCAAATGGCTGATGATGAGGTCTTCGTATGAGGCTGGCATAGGGATGACCATAATTTTGCAAGAATTTTTAAAAAGACTGCACCTCTTTCTATTAATAGAGCCGACATGCACATGGCCCGTTTTTTCACACTTTTGTCATAGAGTCAATCGTTGAAGCATTATTGAGAAAAAAAAAACAAATTTTCACCTTCAATTCAAGAGCCGCTCGCGCCTTAAGGTCGAACATTTGGCTTTTTATTGCGACTCTACACCTTAACACAGAACATTAAAACCATTTATTTTCCAACTATTGCAAAGCAAAGGCTTTCATGTGTCCCCATGGACTGGACTAATAGGATGGACCGAGAGGTCTTTTTCATACACGATAAGACCAACAGAATTAGGTATTTCGAGACCGTTGGCACGTTTCAAGTGGAATTTGCATGAAGTTATCTACTCAAATAAGACAAACAGTTACGACGATAGCAGCAACAAACATTCGGAGAAAGTTCCCAGTTTCTTCGACGTGTAATACAAACACTATTGCGCCATACGGGGCAAAACTTAAAGTCCACACAGCTACGCAGCTGTACAATATAATTGTCGAAGTTTAAGTTGGACAGGTGGCACAAAATAGATTATACCGAAGAGATAGCTTCGAATTCATGCATGCACTCTCGCTGGGTGTTTCAGAAAGGCCAGTGAAATTCAAGAGGGTTACAGTACTCATCAATAACAATATAATCAAATTTTATTATGAAACCTGCTAAAATTTGATACTTGCTCTGGTGAATGTATGAAACAGCAAAATATTTTACGATATTTTGAAGTTGGTCTCATGATAAAAGTTGGTTGTGAGAAGATTGACCCCCTTAAGTTTCTCAGGATCTTACTGCAACACCTGTACCAATAAAGAAATATATATAATGTTTGCCAAAGCGAGAGACAAAGGCTCATGGAGAAAAGGGAAGAGACGCGCGAATGTGGGCTGGAAGGGTCAGCGAGGGTCCTCCCAGGCTGATATACTTCGCCAAGGGGATGCATTAGCGACGAACAAGATAAAAAGTACCCGAAACCGGCGTGTGTGCTTACAGCAACTTATTAATGTTGATGAAGCGAAAGTTTTGTCAGGATCGTGGCGAGTGGTAAACCCTGGTCTCTGCCCACCGTCCGGGATAGATTTATGTATGTAGAAGAAGACATTCTCTTTAAGAGAAATAACCATCATTCGGTAGGTTCTGTGCGTGTTGTTTATTGGCGTGTTGTGTCCGGCTTATCTGAAGATGGCAGCTTCCGATGGCCGGCGCCGGCTTACCTCAAAGCCCAACTCGCTATCACGAGGGTCGCTCGCCTAGACGACACAGGTAGGCACATGAGAGTAATTAGCTGAATTAAATGGAAGTATTCTACAATGCCAGGCACTGTGTGGTCTATGTACTTGATCACGCCGTAAGTAGATATTTATGTAAACGGACTCTAGGCATAATTGATTTGTTATATATTGAAGAAGCATATCTTTCGTAACCGACAAGATTATACTGTAAAATTAATGATATGTACTTAGATTTTAAGCACATTTTATTTTAGAACGTGGTACATTATGATGTCCTCCTATTCTTATAAATATGATGTCACGTTAGCTATATTCTATTCTAACATCATCATCATCATCGTCAGCCATTTGACGCCCACTGCAGGACATGGCCTCCCCCACGGTTCTTCAAGCTTCTCCCGCCCGCATCCAGCGACTCCCTGCCACCGTAAACGTCGTCAAACCATCTGACATGCGCGTATTTAGTTAAAATTGAAAGTGAAGAAAATTGTTTGTAATAATTTAAATAAACATAACTTTTGTAACGATGATTGAGCATATTTATAAACGTTAAAATATAGTAAAATTATTTTTATGTCGCTTGATTTATTTTAATACTGCATCAATTTATACTTATTATAATGAACTCAGAATTTTTTCACCTATCATTTGGCAATACCCTTAAAACGATAACAAAAATATCAGAGACTTGTTACATTTAATGACATGTCATATTCATTTAATTCCTTTAAAATGTAGCCTATATCCCTCTGATCATAATTACCTATGAATCGATTGACACCTTCATCAAAATCTAGGTAGTAGTTAAGGCGGTATGGTGGAACATTCATATATACAACATACACAGACAGGTAAAATCGTAATCAACACTTTTGGAAGCACAATTACATAATTTTGAGTTGCTCAATGAAAATGTACGTAATAAAACAACGCAAAGGCTTTTAATAATATCATAATATGAATTTACTCTTCGTTTCCAATTTGTCTTCCTCAAAGCCCCATCCAATGGACTGAGAAGACTTAATATTAGAAATTAATATTAGACCTCTCGAACCAGACGAGTGCAAACAAAAGTTCCAACTAGGTATACATAGTATGTTTACCATATACCGAGATAATAATAGGGGTTAAAGTATGAAATTGCCGTTTTATTGCAATAGGTTCTTTGAATTGACATTGAATCTTCATGGTTTGAGGTTTTCGAATGAAACTTTTTTCAAATGGTTTCTATGATGTTCTTTTTTTAAAAAATGTGAAACATTTGAATATCGACTTTCAATTGTTTTTGTTATTCAATTTAGACAAGAAAGATGGATACTGCGAAAATTCGAGTGATTATGATGCACCCATTTTTCGTATTTTTTTGTTTTATTGATTTGACGCAAGTGAGTCAATATTGTGGGTAAGGTAACGTTAAACCATGCCGCTAATTCCTGGGTAGTTTGACTAGCGTCGGCTTCCACTATCTCTTAATTCATCGTTATTCACCTGTGTGGGCGGTCTTCCTCGTGGCTCGTTCTTTAAGTCGAAATTTCCATCACGAAAGCGTTTAAACCAAAATCGCACGGTGCGTTCATTAGTAGACCCCTCTCCAAACGCAGCATTGATATTGCGGGCTGTTTCTGCCGCGTTAGTTCCGCGTCGGAACTCGTATTCAAAAATCACTCGAATTTTCGCAGTATCCATCTTTCTTGTTTAAATTGAGTAACAAAAACAATTGAAAGTCGATATTCAAATGTTTCACATTTTTTAAAAAAAGATCATCATAGAAACCATTTGAAAAAAGTTTCATTCGAAAACCTCAAACCATGAAGATTCTATGTCAATTCAAAGAACCTATTGCAATAAAACGGCAATTTCATACTTTAACCCCTATTACGAGCGTGCATATCGATATAAAAAATATGTTACACTTGAGAATGTTTTTGAAAACATAATTTTCTCTGAATCAATAAAAATGCCAAGGTCACCTCTCAAAATAACCACATAGAAATAACGGTTTACTAATGTATTGCCAAAAATCGTTTCCCAAAGTATTACTTCCCAAACTATTTTCCGCAAATTATCACTTGGCAAAAAAACATTTCTCAAAACAACTTAAAGCAAATAAACAGTTAGCAAAAGTTATTATGGCAAGTTATTGTTTACCAAATAAATACTTGGTCAAAATTCATTTTACCAAGCATTATTCAAGTTTATCAGTGACATATTTTTTTCGCTTTTATATAAAAAAAAGAACTAACACCCGAAGTTTCAGGATGGAGCGTCGCTGCGCTCCGCTCCATCCTGGAACTTCGAACCTATTTTTGCTTATGTGTACCTAACCTAACCTAACCAAAATATGCACCAAGTTTATTTGCTATATAACACTTGCCAAAATAAAACGTTAGCATAATAAACGTTTGTCTTAATAAAACTTGACGCAGTAAAATTATGCGAAATGATAATTTGACCAAATGAATAAAATGCGAAATGAAAACTTGCTAAAGTTTCATTTGGGAAATGAAACTGATGCCATAAGTTTATTGGGAAGTAAAATTTGGCGAAAAATACTTTGGCTAAACGGCGGTATCCCAGAAATAACAACTCTGTTATTTATTTAACTTTTCCGATAAGCATATGAGCGCATATAGCAACATGTTCGGGCAGCATTACCAGATATTATTGGTTCCGGCAGTAGGTATCTGTTGCAGGCAGTTTACCCGTTTTGATTCCCACAGTATGGCAATATTAGGTTGGTGGTATATTACCGTCAATGGAGACAAATGCAAAGGTCCCGCAGGTATCGGAGTAGATCTCTATTCTGGGGAAGAGGGAAATAAATTTCAGCGAGCTCTTAGATAGATTGGGATTGACGTAATGAATAATTGATATTTATCAGGGGATTTCTTATTAATGTTTCCTCTTCAACGAACTAACACAATGAGGCTGGGCTTATTATCTAGCCGATCCGCCTATTTATATTCACGCTGCTGCCCATACACCCAGGGAAGGGAAGAAAGCCTTTTGATTATTTCGGAAGTCCACAATTGATCTAAATGAGAAAATTGAATAGTCCCTTAGGGTGTAAAATCACAGCCTCGTTCGGCCTATTCTCGATGAATATTGCAGCGCGTTATAAACATCGATATAAACACGCTAGGAAACCTCTCAGCTACGTAATTCTAATTTCAGCGGGCTGTCTCTTCCTACAAAAAAGCAAATAAGTGAAACCGGAATGAAGTAAATAACAGACTATCACTTTTTATTGCAATGGGCCAATCCCATCGCTCTTAATCAACTCGCAGTTCAGCAAGATTGAATTTACTTACAAAATCGCCAGCAAAGTGGTTGCGTTAGCGGTTACGTTCTCAAACTTTCCTTCTCACTACACATGGGACGAAAGTATCAAATTATAAGGTGGGCCTTGGTAATTGCTTGATTAATTATTATTACGTACGGAGATGGGTTAAGGCGAGACAAGGGTCGGGCGCCGATCGACGTCTAACATCGCGACATCAATAAACTTTAATTGGCGGGAGCCGTCAAGGTCATTAGTTGAGCAGACCAATTAGTTTCTACAGTGTAGGTCCGCCCTCCTTGACTCCTCCGCGATCGATTGATTTTGATGCACACAAACCTGCGACGAAAAAGTCGTTGATATGGCTCAAGTTGACCAATTGGATCAACAAGAGAAAAGTTGAAAGATCAAATTAAACAGTAATTATCGCCTTGCCTTTTTTATATCTATTCATCACCTTGTGATATAAAAACTTATTTAACATCAAATAGCCCCAAAATAATACCCCTCCATCGGTCCATGATAAGCCCTGAGCTCGATTGGATAATGCTACTGGAGCCCCTACTTCCTCTAACACTTATTAATGCTCTATTTAAGGAAATAGCTCTTAGAGGTGAATTATTTATTTGGGCGGAGAAGGCAACTAATAAGCTGCTTAATAAGACTTATAATATTACGTAAATCTGGTATACCTTGGGAGAAATGACGTAAGAAGACTTGAGGCAGCCATTTTATCGATATAGTCAAATAAAAACCAATAAGAATTCATTAATATTTCTAAGTAGACAAGACTATTATTCTTGGCGGTGAACTAAACTGCGTGCCATTTAAATAAAATGCTCTACTCCTGAGATCGATGTGCGCAGAACACGTTGTCAAGTTGGTGTTTTATGTTAAGTTCAATTAGATGCTCAATTGCATGCCCTACTCAGACAAAAATTTGCGCTTTAAAGCTATTAGTTAAGCTTTTTAGGTTTCTTTCTGTTATTGTGCATATTATGTTACTTATCTGCTTATTTGGTTTCTGTGTTGTATCTTGTTGGTATAATAAATGTCTTTCTTCTTCTTTTTTCTTCTTCTATTTCGTAATATTTCGCAAACGGAAACCTAACTCCAAAAATGGTCTTCCTACACCCACAATATTTTTAAACGACCAATCTAACGATACCCCACACTATGGTGTAGGCGAGACAAATATATTTGCTGAGATTTTACTCTACCGTTTTGTTAGCATAGTAAAGTTGTATGTATATCTATGCCCAGCTCTCTAGTACTTATTGTCTCTGTGCTAAACCGCGGACAGACAGACAGATGGACAGACATGGCGAAACTATAAGGGTTCCTTACAGTTTCACCTACGGAACCTTAAATAAGGTATGATTTTTTCCCTTTGGTGGTGCTACTGTTATTGCATGGAGCCACTTAAGAGTGGAAAAGCTGTTATCTTTTTCGCGTTTTCCCCATAATACAAGTTGTTCATATTGACGAATAGAACCCACCATTTTCGGAAGTATACTGGCTGATTTCTGGGTGGTTTGAAAGCCGTGGTTACGTAATTAGTAATAAAAAAGTGGCATCTATTTAGACTATTACTTTTAAGTATAGACGAAAATAAAAAAAAAATAGTCGAGAAGTCTTGTTTCGAGTCGAGAAATCCTGTTAAAAAATGCGCAACAATTAGTACCGCCTTTTCGTCTAACAGAATAATGACCCGCGGAGCCGCTCTGGATGGCCACTAATGATTATAATAGATTCGAGTTTGTATCAAAATAATTTTTGAAAAGTGCGTTTTTTAAAAACAGACTAGCGTATTCGATAGCTTTTGTCAGGCACGTTTATTTTCCTATGTCAAACCACTCAAAATTAATGGTGTACAATGGGTATTTTGTTACAACCCGTACATTGAAGCCTGATTAAAGACTGATGCTGAAGGGTGTAATAAACGCGATATTAGAAGGGTGTTGTGATCCATTTTAAGGGAAAACTTCTCCCCCTTTCGGTATTGCAAGTGCGTCTGACCTACAAACACAGTTCTGGTAGACAGCCGAATTGGTTGCTGAGGGTTTTCATTGATTGCGACCCTTGATTATGTTTCATGGTAGGCCGTTCGTTAGATATTGTTTTGAATATTATTAGGTCAGAGTGAGTAAAACCGGACCGTACCTGACGTGTTTCTTACTAATTGGAGTCTATGGATGTTGCCTAGCCATACTACGTAATCACATATATATACATTATTATTTTAATTACATACACATAGAAACGAACAATCAATGGTTTATGGTTAACTCATGATAATGTTCTCGTAAATGTACGTTAAGTTCTTGTACGTGTGTTAAGGTATATGACACCGTGTAAGGGCACTATAATATTTATATCATTTAAATTTTAATCATTAATTTTCATTAAAAAAAATCAAGTCGTAAATTGACACCGGTATTTTGTAGGGTAGGCAGAAAGAGCGACCAGGGTTTTGTATGGAATCAGGCGTTTATTTGCGGAAATCCATAATAGCATTAAAATGTGAAAATGACTTTGCTAAATGCCGTCAAAATCCCACAAGCACCATGCGGTTAGTTAATGCACCGCCCTCCCACTTTTTCAAACAGAAGCAAAAAACAAACACACCACCACCGACACTAGTACTTGTGGGAATTAAATAAAAAATAAAAACCGACTTCGAAACACTACAGCACTAAAAAGTTAGCCGAGTGAAAGAGAGCCGGTGCCCAAAATATATGTGCTGGTCTTGAAACTGGGCACCGACTACAAATTATATTTCTACAATACCTATATGAGTTTTCACGATTTTAGTACGCCCGGACGCAGTGATTTTAGTGATATCTATTTTTGCTACTCGGAAGGAAGCTACTTGTATCGTGTGCGATCCTAGCACAAACAATGATCGCTTTCTTCAGAGTGTACTAGGACCTCCGATGTACCTACACGATACGAGCAGCATCTTCGTAGGTACAATAGGTCACTCGATCCGAGTGTACTAAGGTCGTGACAACGCGGCTTTAGCAACGGGGAAAACTTTGAAGCCACAAAAAATATCAGCGGGACCATTCTAAAGTTGTCACCTGCGGGATTATAGTGAGCAGCTGATCCTATCCAGAAACTGATGAAAAGTTTCTAATTGCAAATTTAAACATTTTAAGGGTGTAGGTAACCGTAATTACATTAGCGGCATTAGACCCGTGAGCATCGTGAGTCATTGAAAATCCAAGATTAGTCCTGTACTCGGAATATCAAAGGCTTCCGATTGGGAGACAGGCTACGCTACGCTACCACTTAAATTACTTAGCGACGAATCGGTCTTTCCAAGTTTTCTGAAGATGACATATAAAAAGCTACAGTTTGCTTATTCCTTTGTGAAGCTGGAAGACAAATTGAAGCAATCGTCACGGTCCATCGGCGGTAATGCGCCGGAAACTAACCGGAACCCGGAACTCTGTAGCCCTACCCGCTATTGTATACCATAGCGTGTAGGGCTCATGCAGCGCTCGTTTACTTTATACAACAGAGTAAGTCGCACAGAAATGTACCTACTCATTTGAAGACACTTTAAAAAATAAATCTGTGTTATTATAAGAACATTTTTTTAAATTCTATATAACCAACATACATAGCAACTAAACATAAATATATCTCTATATCCTAAGGTATTTAAGTTTTATTTTAGTTGGTATTGCTGCGCCCGCACGTCGCCGGCCCGTTGTGACGTAGATAAACTTTTATACGTTTACGTTTTGCGTCAAGAAAATTAAACAAATGGACATAAAGTTAAGTGAAATGGTGTCAAGGCTGTGTCCACATAGAAATGCCTTCACTTCTGACAGTTCACTTTTCCGTAAACTTAGCAGCCGAGGACACCTTCTGTTGCGTTTATTTCAAGTCTATACTCATTTTTATCTATGAACCGGGTTGGGTAGGCTTTCGATTGAATCGTTCCCAGTTATAGCTCTGTTTTGTAGAGCCTCTTTTATATTTCATCGTTGATAGCCATTTTATTATGTCAACTGAGCCTTTAGATGGGTTTTAGTGAAGAAGTCTAAAATATGAACAATAAAAAAATGTTAAACGTTCTTTAAACCGTTGGAGAACATGAGTAATAAAGTGTATGCTGTTTAGTGTCTGCTGATAAGAACTATTTATTGTGTATTGCGGATTAGAATTTATATAACTCACATAATGTACCCGAATGTACCCAGGCTTGCCTGCATGAGGCGACAGATGAATCTTGATGAAGTAAAAGAGGATTGTCAGGATCGTGGCAAGTAGAAAACCCTGGTCTTTGTCTACCCCTCCGGGATATAGTCGTGAGTTTATGTAAATTCACGCATGTGTGTATGTATGTATAAGCACAATATTGAGCCAATACGACTGAAAACCTCAACAGAAGAAATTTATGTATCCATCAAATCGTGACTATTGTACCGTGTACTCTATTTTAAATTCTTAGAAAATGTTTTTCTCAGTACTGTGTGAGCTCCAACGTCATCTATACATTAGCAAAAGCGCGCTTCGTTCTTGGACAGATTAAAAGCTAATTTAAAGGGGTACGTACTTGGCACTGTTGCGGGCCCTGCCGGTTGGGTGACGCGGGCTTGGGGCGAACCTTCTTGGCGGCCAGCGGCGGGCGCTCCAACCCCGCCAGAGCCATCGATACCGTCGTCACACTGCTTGCCCGCCCTCCCGCCGACGTCGACGGTGACTCTGCAATTAGAGGGAGACCTTTATCATCATCAATTCAATTAAATTAAAATATTTTTATTCATTATGGAAACAGAATGTTTACTTAATGAACGTCAAAGTTGTTAGTTTCACAATCAATATATTAGGGGTTAAAGTATGAAATTGCCGTTTTATTGCAATAGGTTCTTTGAATTGACATATAATCTTCATGGTTTGAGGTTTTCGAATGAAACTTTTTTCAAATGGTTTCTATGATGTTCTTTTTTTAAAAAACGTGAAACATTTGAATATCGACTTTCAATTGTTTTTGTTATTCAATTTAGACAAGAAAGATGGATACTGCGAAAATTCGAGTGATTATGAGGCACCCATTTTTCGTATTTTTTTGTTTTATTCATTTGACGCAAGTGAGTCAATATTGTGGGTAAGGTAACATTAAACCATGCCGCTAATTCCTGGGTAGTTTGACTAGCGTCGGCTTCCACTATCTCTCTTAATTCATCGTTATTCACCTGTGTGGGCGGTCTTCCTCGTGGCTCGTTCTTTAAGTCGAAATTTCCATCACGAAAGCGTTTAAACCAAAATCGCACGGTGCGTTCATTAGTAGACCCCTCTCCAAACGCAGCATTGATATTGCGGGCTGTTTCTGCCGCGTTAGTTCCGCGTCGGAACTCGTATTCAAAAATCACTCGAATTTTCGCAGTATCCATCTTTCTTGTCTAAATTGAATAACAAAAACAATTTCACATTTTTTAAAAAAAGAACATCATAGAAACCATTTGAAAAAAGTTTCATTCGAAAACCTCAAACCATGAAGATTCTATGTCAATTCAAAGAACCTATTGCAATAAAACGGCAATTTCATACTTTAACCCCTAATATTATGTGGAGAAGAAGCTAACAAAGAAACTCCATATTTATTCTTTTCAAAACACGTTTTAACTTAATTAATAGAGTTTTCAACATAAAATATTAGTCATGAATGTATTGAACACTAGTCACAATCGTCCTGTAATTGATATTAATCTACTGTTTAATGCGAAACATCTTTGTCTTCTAAACAATCCTTGATGTTATAGTAAGCTTTTTTGCACAGAATATGCTTAACACATTTTTTAAATCGCGTTGGATATTAGAGTTACCCTAATATATCGTGAGGAATCTTGTTGTAGTACCTTATACAGTGCCCCATAAAAGATGTATTAACTTTTGCAAGTCTAAACTGTGGAAATGACAATTTGTGTTTATTTTTAGTATTAACATTATAATGCCCACCAACATTTTCGAAGTCTTTGATATTTTTGCTAACGTACATAATATTTTGATAAATGTATTGACATGCAACTGTTAGATGTTGGTTTCTTTAAAGAAATTTCTTAGCGAATCCCTACTTCCTAACTTGTAAATAAATCGGATAGCTCTCTTCTGCAAGATGAAGATAGTCTCAATATCTGCTGCCCGGCCCCATAGCAGTATACCGTAGGACATAATACTATGGAAGTAACTAAAATAAACAAGCCTAGTAGTTGCAACGTCAGAGAGTTCCCTAATTCTTTTCACTGCATATGCTGCAGAGCTAAGTCTGTGTGCTAATTTTACAATATGTGGACTCTATTGTAGTTTTGCATCGATTGTGATGTGAAATTCAGTATCTTATACAAATTCTAGTTTTTTATGTCCAATTACTATGTTGTTCTCAACTAATCGTACGTTAGGTAAAGTAAACTTTATACATTCTGTCTTTTTGGAATTTAGCAGCAGATTATTTCCTAGTACTTGCGAGAGAGCATTATTTGCATCATCAAGATTATTTTCTTGTTATTTTAAAAATAAGTAAGGTATCATCAGCAAATAACACTATCTCAGACATTTTTGGTACCATAAACGGTAAATCATTTACATAGACTAGGAAAAGGAACGGCCCTAAGATAGATCTCTGCAGGACTCCTATTTTACAAGTGAGTCCGAGGATTTAATACGATAATACGTGTGGCCCGTACCCGTCCACTACTAGATATTGGCCTCCCCCAGACACTCCACTTCTTTCTATCCTCGGCTATCTTCATCGTCCACCGTCCAACCATCTACGTCCTACACTGCGCTTACCAGTTCATGGTCTTCCCTTGAAAACTTTGTACCGCATCGACTATCACTTTTTCGGCAGATGTAACCAGCCCACTACCACTTCGGCTTGCTTGGAATCTTGTGACTTAATATGTCATTTTTTTTTAATGCTGTGGTAACAAACTTCATAAAGCTGGCCATGCATGTCATATATACATAAACTCACGCCTGTATCCCAGAGGGGTAGGTAGAGACCAGGGACTGCCGCTTGCCACGATCCTGACAGATCAGTTTCGCTGCCTCAACATTCATTAGTCGTTGCATGCACGCACGCCGGTTTCGCCAATCAACCATTTAGCCAGGAGAGGAGCGGGGGGGACGCCCTACTCTGTCAAAAATTTGCGCTTTAATGCTTAATATTTCGCAAACGGAACCCTAAATCGAAAAATTTACTATATACATCCACAATATTTTTAAACGACCGATATCCAACGATATCCTACACTGTGGCGTAGGCGAGAACAATAATTGCATCCCTAATTTAGGTGTGTTTACCCTGAAAAAAATTCTTTGGGAACCTTTTTGGTATACTTTATATAGACAAAACTATGTCACGTAAATCCGGCTAAATAGTATTTTATGTTACTAATCCACGAAAACACCGCTTGTGTAAGAATAAAAAATCAGTTATAGTCCAAAGTACCAGCAGTCAAGCAGTCAAAGTAAAAAATATTTAAATAAAAAATAATCATCGACTTCAAAACGCTACATCACTAAAAAGCTAGAAATAATCGGAAAGAATTACTGTTAGAGGTCTGGCACATTACAAGTTACTGGCCGTAAGTTTTATTTGCGTCTAATGTTACTTTGACTTTTCTGTTTACTTATCGTGTGACAACTGTGATGAAAATACAGACTTATTTTATTATCACATAATTCAGTGCTTTTCCTACGCTAGTACGCTATTATCCACTGCGTCACACTGCCCATAACTCAACAAAGGTTATGGGCCCAGGAATGTAGCGTAGAATAATATTTTCAAGTCTTTGGAATTTAAACTTGTAAAGCAGCTCGTGTGAATTAGAGCCTGACTATACATGATGTCTACTTTACGCATAGAGCCTCTCCACAAGGAGAACTTTGAGAGTTGGAAACTCCACATGGAGGCCCTTTTGGTGAAGTCTGAATTATGGGACTATGTTTGTGGTAAGAAGCAGAAACCTCTGGCAGATGAAGTAGCTATATATAAATGGGAGAGTGAAGATGCGAAGGCAAAGGCCGATGTGATTCTTTCTATAAGTGCATCAGAATTACGACATATAAGAGGTTGTACCACTTCGAATCAAGTTTGGATCCAGCTGCATACCGTATTCGCTTCACGTGGACCTGCCAAGAAGGCTACATTATTAAAGCGACTGCTACTACATAAAATGGGCGACTCTGGTGACATACGAGAAGGAATGGGTATCTTCTTTGATATTGTAGATAGACTCGAAGGTATGGAGGTCATGATACATGAAGACTTAGTATCGGTTATGTTACTATACAGTTTGCCAACAAACTTTGAGAATTTTCGCTGTGCTATAGAAAGTAGAGACGATCTCCCTAAGCCAGAGGTGTTAAAAGTGAAGATACTAGAAGAGTACGAGTCTAGGAATGAGAATAGTGGAACCCAAGTGATGTATGCTCGTCAAAATGAGAGGTTTCCATACCACGACCAGAGAAGTTTGAGAAATGGAGATAAGAATCGCAAAAACTGGCAACTGATGGAGAAGTCGATAAGATGTTATCGTTGTAATCGCCCCGGGCATAAAGCATTGAACTGTCGTCAAAATAATGTAAATGCGCATTATAATTTTAATGCTAATATTAATGTGGATGAGGGATTAATTTGTCTAAATGTTACAGGTTTAGAGGAAGCTAATCTTATTGCATCATTGAAACATCAGTGGGTGCTTGACTCCGGTTGTACTTCTCATTTATGCGGCGACATACGAAAATTTTATGGTAACCTTGAACATGCCGATGGAAAGCTAAATTTGGCTACTAATTTAAGCACTATGGTCCGAGGTAAGGGTGTAGTAAGACTATCGGCATTGGGTGAACAATCAATACAGACAATCGAGTTCGATGATACACTGTACGTACCTGATTTGCGAACCAATCTGATTTCCGTAGCTAAAATTACTGATAAGGGACACAACGTAAATTTCACTCGTGATTTAGCAACTGTAATCGATGGTAGTGGTAAAGTTATATTGACAGCATTTCGCCGGGGTAATCTGTACTGCCTACAGGAGTGCGAATCGGCTAACGCTATAGTAAATGATAAGGTAGATGATATACGCTGTTGGCATGAACGTTTAGGGCATTTAAATGGAAAAGATGTTGCTAAGTTATTGAATAGAATAGGGAAACATGTGGGTGAAAATGATGTACGTTTCTTGCGTGACTGTGAAATTTGCGCAAAGGGTAAAATGCATGCATCGACCTTCTCCGACTCAGCAGGACCTTGTTCTGAGAAATTAAGAATAGTTTATTCCGATATAGTAGGCCCGATGAGGTGCCAGTCTAAAACAGGTGCCAAGTACTTCATCACCTTCATTGATGATTGCACTCGTTGGTGTGAGGTGTATTTCCTTAGTACCAAGGGAAAGGCTTTGGAGGCTTTTAAAATATATAAAAGTCACGTTGAAAACCTTACAGGATCGAGAATTAAATATTTACAAACAGACAATGGTGGGGAATATTATAGTGCTGAGTTTGATGATTTTCTACGTAAGGAGGGCATATCGAGAAGACTAACGGTTCCCCACACGCCACAGCAGAATGGAGTAGCGGAGAGGATGAACCGAACTCTCGTTGAAATGGCGAGATGCATGTTATTGAACTATGAGCTGCCAACGGTATTTTGGGCCGAGGCTGTAGATACGGCCTGTTATATTAGAAACCGCTGTCCGACTAGCAGCTTGGGCGGAGAAATACCCTATGAGAAGTGGTTTGAGAAACCTGTCAAGATTGGTTATCTTAGAAAGTTTGGAACTGAAGTCAATATTTTAGATAAAAGTCCAAATAAAGACAAATTCGCTGCACGTGGAATATCTGGGATATTTGTAGGATATCCAAAGACTTCAAAGGGGTTTCGGGTCTGGATACCCGAAGAAAGGCGATTTACTACAGCGAGAGATATAAAGTTTCACGAGACACTGGGAATAAAGAATCCTGTACCTACAAATGCACCCAAGACTATGATGGAGATTGAGAATAGAGATGAAGTCGAAAAGAAATTTATAGAAATTGACCTAATAAAAGATAATAATAAGTCTAGGCCTATACGAGATGATACGAGAGTCTCAGGACCTGCTACATCTTCTGTGGAGACTGATTTGAGAAACCCAGAACCTGCGACATCTTCCGTAGAGACTGAGACGGAAGACAGAATCAGTCACGTGGAGACAGATCATGTAGAAAATATTGTAGTTCCACAAGTGATTTTAAAAAGGGGAGTCGGTAGGCCGAGGATAGAGCGTACTGGACAAGTAGGTCGTCCAAGAAAAATTTATAGAGTTGTAGAGGTAGAAGAAGATCCACATCCAGTGGATATAATCATGGCCCCCGAACGTTCAGAACCAGAAATATCTCTGACCCCTACTGAACATCAAGAATCAGAAATACAAAGTTCTGAATCATCGGATGATGTGTTCACAGATTGCGTCGACTTTGCAGGGGTGGCAGGCATATCTCTCGACGATGCCCTACAAAGTGACGAAAGGGTTGAATGGGAGGAAGCAATTCTTTCAGAAGTAAGAAGCTTAGTAAATAAAGGCACGTGGAAGATAGTAGAAAAGCCTAAAAACAGAAATGTTGTTGGTTGTAGGTATGTCCTGACCACAAAACTCAATGTGGATAAAACAACAAAAAAGAAGGCTAGACTTGTAGCACAAGGATTTAGTCAGCGCTTCGGAGTCGACTATGACAAAACATTTGCACCAGTAGCTAGACTAGACTCTGTAAGAATGTTAATGGCTCTAGCTGTGGAATTGGACCTGGAAATACATCAGTTAGATATTAATACAGCTTACTTGAATGGAGACCTTGATGAGGAAATATATATGCGGACACCTAGACTATTAAAAGAATGCCTGATGAAGCTTGCTCATAGTAAAGAGGAGGACCCTCGCGTGGTTAAAAATGCAGAAGTAATGCTGGATAGCATTGATTCAGGCGGTGATACTTGCTTGTTAAAGAAATCCTTATACGGACTAAAGCAAGCAGGCCGGCAGTGGAACATAAAACTAGACAAGAAACTAAAAGATATGGGACTGAAACAGAGCCTCAATGAGCCTTGTCTTTATACAAGGATCCAAAATAACGAACATCTATTGGTGTTGGTATTCGTAGATGATATTCTGGTGGCGTCAGAAAAAGAAGATCGTATCATTCGCTTTAAAAATGAGTTACGAAAAGAGTTTGAGTTAAAGGATTACGGTCGGGCCAAATATTTTCTGGGCATAGATATTAAGCGAACTGACAATGTCATTGTTATGTCACAAGAGAAATACACAAAAGATATTTTGGCAAGTTTCGAAATGGAAAATTGTAATAGCTGTAAAACCCCTATGGAAGTATCTAATCCATCTGCAAGCCAACGAGAAGAGAAAACTAATGTTGAGCAAAAGCGATGGCCCTATAGAGAACTTATAGGTTCCTTAATGTATTTGAGTGTAGGCACCAGACCGGATATAAGCAATTCTGTAATAAAATTGGCTCAGTTTACCACGAACCCGAAGATAGAGCACTGGAATGCCGCGAAACGTATTCTTCGCTACCTAAAGGGTACATCTAATTATGGATTGGTATACAAGAAGACGGGTAAGTCTATTGAAGGCTATTCTGATGCAGACTGGGGAGGGTGCTCCATCGATAGACGATCTTTCTCGGGATATACTTTCAGTTTAGGCGGTGCATGCATATCATGGAGTTCGCGGAAACAAAGAACCGTAGCCACCTCCAGCTGTGAGGCAGAGTATGTGAGTTTAGCAGAAGCGATGAAGGAAGGATTGTATTTACAAAGCTTATTAGAGGAAATAGGATTTAACAAATATGCCCCTATCTCAATGTATGCCGATAGTCGCGCTGCTATTTTTCTTGCTCAGGACCCGGTGTTCCATGCCAGGAGTAAACACATTGACATTAAATTCCACTTTATTAGGGGGGTTTTGAGGGACAATAAGAATATTATGTTAAGCCATGTACCTACCGGAGATATGTTGGCAGATGTGTTGACCAAGCCACTGCCAAGCGCTAAACACTTTAAGTGTACTCATGGCTTGGGAGTCAAGCCCTGCTGATTTTTAACTTAGTACTTGAAGGAATTTAAGTTTTGTTTTGTTATTTTGGAATTTAATTTGTTTGGTAAGGTCAGACCAAGAACTTGTAATTTGAGGCGGTGTTTGTTGGAGGTCTGGCACATTACAAGTTACTGGCCGTAAGTTTTATTTGCGTCTAATGTTACTTTGACTTTTCTGTTTACTTATCGTGTGACAACTGTGATGAAAATACAGACTTATTTTATTATCACATAATTCAGTGCTTTTCCTACGCTACTACGCTATTATCCACTGCGTCACACTGCCCATAACTCAACAATTACTATATCCGCATTAGGCCTTATTTACTGCTGTCCATTGAAGCCTTCCGATCTATTCAAATAAAAAAAGAATCGTCGAAATCGGTTAAGATTTGACGGAGTTATGCGAGAACACAGCAAAAAATAGTCGAATTGATAACCTCCTCCTTTTTTGAAGTCGGTTAAAAAGCCGATGAGATGGCTAGCGCATACACGAGCATGTAAGTAAAACATATGACACGATATACAAGTTACATACTGATGCCGCTTCTATATCAAACGAATATCGGTGAATACACCAAAACAGCAATTTATGGCGGAAATTGAAAGCGTGTGTAAAAACATATGGGACATCGCCACCTCGCCGAAAAGAGCGAAATAGATCCGCGACGATTTGTGTTTAATTTCCTTGGAAATTTTTCGGCATCTGGGGCCCGCCGTACATTTTGTACAAATGGCCTCAGTCTGGGTGTGATTTCATGTTTGTGACGTCCATGCCCGATTACCATAGCACATGGTATCCTAGTTTGGGACAAGGTCAAGTAATTGTATTGTGTGAAAGTTATTGTTGTTATTGTTATACACTGAATATTGCAATGGATACTGTAAAAATTCCGAGTATTTCTGTTTGCCATTTATTTTCACTTTTCACATCAGATACATTTCAGTGATACTCGCTAGAGCTAAATTAAGAGAGATTTTTAATTTTTTTTACTTCGTTTATTAGGCATGTAAAATAGGTAACAATTTTAAACTAACAATATTGTGGTATATTCTAGTTTTAAGCTAGATTGACACCCAAAGTATACTTGCATATTAAAATACATAAAACAACGAATTAAGGATTACGTAAAGCCTGAAACTAAACGGATAAAAACAAATGTTATGTAGTTAGCATTTTTGTTTTCTTTCTGTTGTTGTGCATATTATGTTACTTATCTGCTTATTTTGTTTCTGTGACGTATCTTGTTGGTATAATAATTGTCTTTCTTCTTCGTCTATTTTGCTTGTTAAGTAGATTTATTTTGGCTCAAGCATAAAAATAATCACTGTAGGTGGACACGCAGTCTATAACGGTAGGTATGAATTGTGTGTGGTTGGTAGGGATTAATTACGCAGCCCTTGACGTTTCGAGCATACGGACAAATCACCATTGACGGTACCGTTCAATACCACTACCTATTGTTTGAAGCACACGTCTGTCTGTGTGTAATCGACACGCGATTCCAATTAAATATTACTGAACGTCAAGCGAGCGGTGAAATCGGAAATATGCCTCGAGGCGACGACCGACGCCCGGGGCGCCCTCCACCACTGATCATGCCCGAGTGAAACAAAAGGCAACATAATCAGACTATCCATGTCAAGGTACGCTGTGAAGGCTAGGTTTTTTCACGACATTCTACTTCAGCGATAGCGGGTAAGTCGATAAAAATGCAGTAATATAAAAAACAAATTCTAGTTGGGGATCGACAAAACCTCTTGATTCTAAGGCAACTATTCTCTCGCGGCCGCTTATGGTTTTGAGAAATGATAATCTTGATTTTCATAATTGAAATCAGCGGTGGGATACCGCGCTGAATAGCCGGTACACAGTGTGTTCTGAGACCCGATTTCCGGACGTGCAATTTATTTATTTAAAGATATTGCATAAACTGAAGTACTTTATCATTTCAAATGGTACACGAGAACTCCCGGGAGCCAATTATGGTTAGTTATAAAGATATAAGTACTTGAAAATAGGACTTCTTTCTATCAGTGAATAGAATAAATATTCCTTTGTTAAAATTTGACATGTTAGAAAAAATATTTGTGAAATTATTGGAATTCTGGGGATGGTACGAAGTTTCTATTTGCACGTATATATAAGGATCTGTGTGTACTCCGGGACCATGAATAAATCTGTTAACTAACACGTTAACACGTTAGGGGGGAAATGGTCAATTTTCGTCTTCTTTCATGAATAAAATCAAAACTATTTATTTTACAATAATAAAAATATATTTGAGATCCTCGTAACGACCCGATTCATTTGATATATGCAAAACATTTAATTTCCTAATTTGTCCCCCGAAAATTACCCTTATTTAAAAAAAATATTTGTTTACTTTGCACGTCTGTGTTTAGGTCATAGGATTACACCATTCTACCAAATTTCACCTGATTTGGTTCAGTAAATTCAAAGCAAATTGGCTGTGACAGACAGACGGACAGACAAACATACGCACGAGTGATCCTATAAGGGTTTAGCTTTTTGTACGGTGTACGGAACCCTAAAAAAGGACTCATTTTCTAGAACTCATATCTTCATAACATTCGAAATGTCAAAAAAGTCTTTCGGTTTATAATTTCGGCAATAGAGCCGAAAATCCGAAAATCGGACGACCCTAAAATGGGGTCTCAGATCACACACACTGTGCGGTCAGACCTGGGAGCCGTCCGATAGATATCGGCCATAATGACGCGCTGCTGTTCGGACGCCAGAGCGACTCATCAAATAGGGGAGCGATTCAGATTGGACCCGTATTGATCGATTCAACCTGTGACGGACGGTTCTTTGTCGGCGGCCGACCGCTATAAGTTTACAACGCGTGTACGGTTTACATTACACTACGCACACTGCTTCTGCAGTATACAGGTAGTGATTACCTATTCCAGGCCGGTTTTGAATGGAAGTCAAAGGTACTGAAGCTTTCATCAATGCGTCTCTGTAGTTTGCAGCGAAATTGTTCTAGTCGTATTGTGTAGCAATCGCTTACGGTGTCTAGGAGTCAATGAGCATCATTTACTATCAGGTAATAGATAGATACAATAATATGCACAATTGGCGGAATTCATTGTACCTATATTGTATAAGTCACTATTTCAATAAACAAAGAACGAATCTGCCAATTGACGAAATTTATTATGCCTGTATTTATAAGGTTAGTTTCATTAGACAGATTACTTGAGGACCTACATGTACAGGCAGTTGATGTGGTGTTGACTGCCGTTGAAGTATTTTTTATTCAACCATTAAGAAGACGGGTCGGAGTTATATGTATTTACGTTTCTTGACGCTGACACATGCGTCTGTAACAAAAGGATACCCACTAATGGAACTGTAAAAAAAAACGATGTCCGATCTCCCGGAAAGGGTCGCGAGTAACAAAGTGGACGCTTTTCAGTGAGTTAGGCGCCTCTGCGTAATATAACGAATGTCGTTTAACATATAATCTAGGTATTTTAAGGCGATTAACGTATTGGCTCTTGCTCTTTCCCCATCCATTGGGTGTTTTCTAGGGCTTTTTTAAGTAGAAATTTTGGTACCTTTTGCTTTATATAGGCTGTCAAAATATGTGAATAGCGACGGGCAAGATTTATATAGGATGACGGCTGGCAATCGGCAGTTTTTTAAGACCATTTGTGCACTAATTCAATTATCATGGCACATAATTAAAGGGACTTCCTGGTTCAAAAGCTGAACTTGCCTCTTAGAAAACAGGGCAGTTTAAGTTTTTAATCAGCGTTAATGAAAATGAGATTTAACTTCAGGAACTCTATAAAACAAATCTCCGATACGCGCTCCACTTTGTCCATTCATTACGCCGGCACTTGCCTAGAGAGCAGCAAAACATTCTTCATCCCGCTGCCGAAACCTTGCGAGGGTTACGTTTTAAGTTTGTCCATAAAACAAAAAGAGCTGGCCGAACTACAAAGTCGAGGCGTCCGAGCTTTCACCAGTCAACACGTCGACCTTTTCGTTAGGACTAACAGATATGCAGCTGCGGCAGAAGATCGACAAAATAGCTACGGTGACATGACGATATCAAAGAAATCAAAAATGTATTTCAAAGTAAACAATTCACTTTCTGTTTGTTGAATGTCCATCTACAATGTTATCCGCTATTTTCGGGTCTAGTTGTAGAGGAGAAAGAGACAGCGAAAAAAAACTCAAATCATCATAAGTAATTATAATACATTAGTTGGAATAAGTACCTACCTAACAAGATCCAACGTCCAAGTGTTATCAACAACATTTAGTAATAAACAAAACTACTTTTACAAAAGTAGGAAAACACCAATACTGCGGCCAGACATACGGACAACACCCGCTGAGCCCCTGATATGTTGACTTCATGGCACTTAAGCCTTGACTCTGATCGTGAATATAAGTACTATAGCAATAACATGGACTAAGCATGACAATCATTCAAGGACTTTGCATTTTACAGCTTGCGGGCTCTAGGTAATTGGAATGAAAACATCTGATCAACCAGATTGATTCCAATAAACGAGTAGAATAAATAGCTTGTGTACATGACAGTCGTGCCCGGGTAACGCCAACAGCGTTGACTCATCTTTCGAATTGCTACGATCTTGCTTTCCGGTCAAATAAGTTGCCATTCCTATGGTGCTGAGCATGCACCGTTTAAATAATTTGTTCTTGGTAGGTACTACAGCGTCTGAATGACGACAAAAGGTGGCCTATGTTCTTCCTGCCAAATTTTTAACGAAATCTGTTCAGCGGCTTAGGCGTAAAAGATACAGAGTTACTTTCGCATTTAAAGTATTAGTATGGATTGACGTGCAACTAATCAATGACATAAGGCGGCTTGCATTCAGAATCAAGTTTTGATACAAATTCGTTGATAAATATTATTACTAGTGGTGGTATCTTTTAACATACTTATATGTCAAGCTGATTAACTACAAGAGTAAACTGCATGTCGTAAGGCAGAACACATTACGTTGAAAGAGAGCTTCTGTTTAGTATTTACTGTGCCCTTTCAACGGGGCCGACGAAAGTTCGACGTAATGAGAGACGTCCCGCGGGAGTTTCTAGACTTCGGCGATAAGTTGTAGCCTAGGAGGGCCAACCGATTTTCGATGCGGGTCATAATTTAGGTTTCATGGCAGCCCGACGACCCCCCATGTCAATGCTAGATTTTTGGGAAAGTGGCTAGAAAACAATCGCGAGGGGCTGGTCGGAGTAACTCTCTCTGGCACGTGAATTCAAGTGAATTGACGTGTGGCCGGTAAGGGTCGTCCCAGGTGGGATTACTTCGACCAAATAGGGGATGTATAGGCAAAGGGCAAGATAAAAAGTACCCGAAAACGGCGTGCGTGCATGCAACGAATAATAAATGTTGGGGAAACGAAAGTGATTTGTCAGGATCGTAGCAAGTGGCAGTCCCTGGTTTCTGCCTACCACTCTGGTATACAGGCGTGAGTTTATGTACGTACGTATGTACGTGTTACTTAGTGGTCCGCGGAGAGCGGTGGTACCGAAGCGGTCGAACGCCGGCTTCTCATTCGGGAGGGCGTGGGTTCGAATCTTGGCATGTAGAAATGACTTTGTTTCCTAAGTTACGTACATTTGTGAAGTTGTAGTAGCAATACCATTCGCTAACTGTGAAGAAAAATATAGTAAAGAAACCCAATTGTTTGAGGTATTTACATACCTTAGCGCTTGCTACGTACAATGGCCCAACTATGATCTCATGATCAATCTCAGGTCTGACTAGAAGTAGTAGTTCGCGGGCCCAGGGTTGGGCAGACTTGTTCTAGCTAGACGTTAGTTAGAGCTTCGCGGACGTCGGCCAATCCGCTGACTTCTACAGGCGGGCGTAATTAATTTGACGCTAAGTGATGCCGAATTTCAGCATGTTTTTGGAAGAACTTAAACAAGATTTCCAAATCTCTTGAGTTGCCTGAACTTTTGGTGTACTGGCCTGTGCTCGTGACTTTGCTTGCGAGGTATTCGGATTATAGTAACCTATAATCTGGTGTACGAATACGAGCATAACTGATACTTAAGCTAATCCTAAACATTTTTTTTAGAAAGTTACAGAGAACCATTTTTAATTTAAGTTACTGAAATACTCATTGTAAACATTTCATGTTTGTGTTTTTCCTGGTACAATAAAGAATATTCTTATCTTATCTTACTCAAATCAGAAACTGTGTGTGTTTATCTACATTATAGATAGAAAGCAAACAGATTTTCACATTTATAACATTTAAGATGGGATTGAAATGAAGATTCAACAACAACACAAGACAATAAAATTTGTTTAGTGAAAAATATATAAGTAGGAAACAATTCTCGCCTCAACAAACCTCGCATGAAGCGAAGCTTTTCTTATGTAAATGAAACTACAATGTACACTTTCATCTTTTTTTCGAAACATCTAATGTGTTGGTGCATGTTATGTCATTATGTAAAGTAGAGTAGACACGAAGTAGGAAAAGTAATATTCTTTTCCCATTTGCATTGTGAATGTCTATTAAATTTCTCCGGTATTCATAAAAATTGCAAAAAGTTTAACCCTTTATAAACATATAAAATAAAGTCTTTACGAACCGTCATAAAATTGTGTCGCGCAAAAAAGTCAG
Organism: Yponomeuta evonymella; assembly: GCA_963969515.1. NCBI lineage: Eukaryota > Metazoa > Arthropoda > Insecta > Lepidoptera > Yponomeutidae > Yponomeuta > Yponomeuta evonymella. The sequence continues at coordinate 5,932,681 of OZ018362.1, forward strand.
ACAAAGAGGTGAATAAACGGCGAGATTGGAAAATTATTCATATTTGGGACCCTGTCCGCATACGGAATTGTAAATCGTGAACCCATCCCTTTTGACTACATCACAGAGTAGAAAATGCTTTGATAGATTACTCAAGAGTTTCGATGTAATAAAACAAAAGAAAAACAATCAGCCGTGGTGAGACTCTGATAACAGATTTTATATTTCAGCGGTAGCAGTAGAATCATCCATCCATCCAATTAATATCGGAACCATCCCGCTGCGTGAAGACAAAGGCTTCATCTCGAAATGTTCTGACCTACTACTTAGGAAGAGAGTAACACACACAGGCATACCGCAGGCACGCCATACCCGTCGCGGGGGCTCTAATTTAATCACATTATCAGCTCCGGGGGTTCACTTATCTGGTGAGCCTTTCAGAAGTTTTCGGGTGTTTCGCGGAACTCGCGGTGGCGAGGCCGAAAATAAACAAAAACAAATCAAACTTCGGAAATGGGATCACAGGTCGCGATGCACGGCGGTAACACCTGCCGCCCACCGCAGCTTAATTAAAAACATAAACAACACACAATTAAGTTAGGCCTCCTGTTGTTACCTACATGTTTAATTGAAACTGTAACAATTAACAATAATAACAGAATATCTTGTTCCTGTTCTGGGTATTAAAATCTTAGAAATATACATATAGAAGAAGAAGAAGAAGAAGAAAGATATTTATTATACCAACAAGATACATCACAGAAACAAAATTCCGTACAATTCATTCGATGATATGGTTTAACAAAAGTAGGTTACGATATTTTCTGGAAATAAATTAAAAAAGAAACTCGATCCCCATGATTACTTTACGCCGCCAATAACATCGTTAAATATTTTTGTAATACCTTATATAGGTATTATGTAAATCACGAATTGTGTGATAGGTACAGTGTCTTGCCTAATGCTTAGCCGTGCCTTAGGCATGTTACTTGATGCCTATAATCAATACAAGCGACGTGACTTGCGTCTGAAACAGACTTGCTGGAACACTAGAGCCAACCTGAGATAGACTAGAGGTTTACTAATGTATTGCCAAAAATCGTTTCCCAAAGTATTACTTCCCAAACTATTTTCCGCAAATTATCACTTGGCAAAAAAACATTTCTCAAAACAACTTAAAGCAAATAAACAGTTAGCAAAAGTTATTATGGCAAGTTATTGTTTACCAAATAAATACTTGGTCAAAATTCATTTTACCAAGCATTATTCAGTCAAAATCCAATTTCGAAAATATTACACTGCATGGATGTTTGTTTCACCTGGGACAAATAATTTACAGGTAAAAAAAATTCTTACTTAACCTACTTTCGGTTTTTGTCGCAGTTCGTTTTTGTGGGGTCGCAGTTCTAATCTAACTTAACCCACTTTTCTGGTAACAGTTGGTGTCTGTGGGGGGTCACAGTTCTAACCTAACCTAACCCACTTTTCTGGTAACAGTAGGTGTCTGTGGGGGTCGCAGTTCTAACCTAACCTAACCCACTTTTCTGGTAACAGTTCGTGTCTGATTATTTGCTATATAACATTTGCCAAAATAAAACGTTAGCATAATAAACGTTTGTTTTAATAAAACTTGACGCAGTAAAATTATGCGAAATGATAATTTGACCAAATGAATAAAATGCGAAATGAAAACTTGCTAAAGTTTCATTTGGGAAATGAAACTGATGCCATAAGTTTATTGGGGAGTAAAATTTGGCGAAAAATACTTTGGCTAAACGGCGGTATCCCTAGACGAGAGACTGGTAGACTTTATCAAACACGCTGCTGGGAAACGTAGGATTAACAGTAACCGGGAGGTAGGCTTGAGATCTACATGCCTCTTCCCTATGCATAACTTTTTAGGTAGCGTTTAACAAGTTCCCCGTTTAGTTAAAAACTGATTGGTTTTTCGGTACCTTCAAAGGAAAAAAACAAACCCTTAAAGGATCACTGTGTTGTCCACCCGTCCGTCTCGTCGGCCAATACACTTTTCTCAGGAGCCAAAGGTAGATGGGCAGGCGCAAAGGCGGGCAGGCTGGTTGGAAAGGTAGGTGGGGAAGCGGGCAGGCGGGCAGACGGTCAGGCAGAAATCGTGGGTATAGTAAGAGAGTTCCGTTTGCGCATAACCGGTAATCTTTGTTTTTTTTCCGCGCTCAGACATGCACAAAGCACTTGAGCTCAAAGAAAACGCGCAGCAACAAAGAGTTTTCACCTTGAAGAAAATCTTATCTGTTGTCGATTTAACTTTTTTCCCGGACCTGTTCTTACGACCCATTTCGGGCTGAGTTTTGATGCGTAATAAGGGATGCCTTTTATAACAGCCGCGGGAACTTTTAAGGTTTTATTGGAGATGGTCTCGGAGTAAAAAGTTTGAAGGTAGTAAGGCTCATGATGTGCAAGGTAGCCAGAGCGTGATATTCCCGGATGAAAAAAAAGGCATCGCAATATTCGCTATTGGATCAATGTTTGCGTGCAAATAATATTTCGTACCATGCATAATACAACATATCGGCGTACGAGTTGCATGGAATATTCGCTATTGGATTTCTATCATGAGGTCGATAACAGATCAATCTTCAGATTGCATAGTAACGAAATTGAGCAGAGTGCATATAAAAGTTGATGTATTGTCGACCATACTGGGTTAAATAACTGAACACAAAATGTCTACCTATACATTGCAATTATCCAACAAGCTCTAGATTACAACTGATAAACCTAATTATTAAAGAAAATCTCTTTGTACAGTCACCCCATAACTTTTCTTAGAGCCATCGCCCACGGCCACTTATACACGCGATTCAAACGCGCCGTACCCGCGCAAGCAGGGAAGTGTTAAAATTAAAGCAAAACATATTATGCTATGGAGCAGCGCGTTTGCATCGCTTCTCAAAAATGACACAAAACGCGCTTAGAAGCGCGTAAAAAAGTCGTCGTGGCCGATCGGTCCTAATCATTATTAATCTTAAACATTAATCTGACAGTTTGCACAGGTGTCTCTCTAATTAATATGCGCCATTCCTGTAACACCAGAATTTGATAGATTGATAGAGATTAGACTTGGTGTCTTACAACACTTTTTGTGCTAAGAATTTTTTCCCAGATTTATATTATTTGAAGTTTCAGTGTTTTAAACAACATAATTTTATTAAATTCGCACTTTGCGCGCCCTACAAATGTCACAGCTTTCAGTAAATCATTGTCCTGCATAGAAAAAAATCCATTCCGTATCATATTATGGTTTTAAGCATTATTTATGAAACAGCGCCACCACAAAGTAGAAAACTCGCAGAAATTTATATAAAAAAAAATGGTAAATTGAACAATATTCAAAAGTCGCAGAACAAAAGTTGTTGTAAATAACAAACTTTAACAGTCATATTTTAGGAATTGCGCATTGAATTAAATTTTTATACATTTTATGGAGCCTATATGGGACGTATGCAGTAATTTACAGGTTTATTTATCTATTTATTTGCGACATATTTTTTTTAATACTGATATGGTTACTATAAAATGTTGTTAGGTTATCTAATTACGTAATAACTTAAGACAGAAGGACCCTTAAGTAGGGACTGAATAAATTAACCGACTTGGTATTATATAAATTTCATAAATTTTTACGGTAGAAGAACTGGGTTGCGAGATTTTTTTTTTTACAAGTTATATTTTTTATGGCATTTACATTGCCACAAAAGCAGACACATAAAAAAAGAACAGAATCTATATACCTAATAATAATGAATACCTTTCATTAGAAGTACCGTGATTACATTAACTACCTATATGTAACTTAATACACGTCAAATGCTTAACCATGCCGTAGCTCCCGACTGCACCAAAAGGACGGTAATGTTTTTTGATAGTTGCAACTAAATAGTTCTATAGTATCTCGAAAAATACAAAAACTAAAATTATGCTTCAAACCTACAGCAGCCGCCAGGTTATTTCAACTTACTTATTCAAAACTAACACATTAATTAGCTTAAGTAAGGGAGGGACAACATAAACGCCCACAATGAAATAGCTATTTACAAACGTTACCTGCGCTCAAAATTGATGATATCATTCAGGAAGTAATAGTAAGGGATCCAAATAAATGGGCCGTGGGGTATGCGATCCATCAATTGGAAATGAGAAACTAGAGGATGATCCTCACACTAGACAATGAATAAGGTAAAACTATAAAAGAGATACCAAGGAAATAAGATTTAGTGGATAGATTAAGAATCCATGAATCCGACAGAGAACCAAAGTCACCGACATAGCTCACCGAATTAGCATGCTGAAGTGGCAGTGGGCCGGCCATATCATCCGAAGAACTGATAACCGATGGAGTAGACGAGTTCTTGAGTGGAGACCGCGGATCGGTAAACGTAGTGTAGGACGTCCTCAGACTCGGTGGAACGATGATCTCCGCAGGACGGCTGGCAAGAGCTGGATGAGAGTAGCCGAGGGCCGTGCTCAGTGGCGTGCAATAGGAGAGGCCTATGGCCAGCAGCGGACAAGGGTAGGCTTATGATGATAGATTAAGATAAGCACTGTATTTGCTTATGTTTATGCATGCTTGAAACTATGACAAACTCAGTACATTTCAAACGAATAATAATTGTGTTACCCCGAGGCCCCCCTGAGCCCCTCGCGAGGAGGATCTCGGCTGTGTAATTGCAATCTCACTACTATCTTTCTTCCTTATATATTTATATCTACTTATGTTGCTACAGGTTATATGTGTATATTGTATATCTATTTATATATATGATGTACTGTAAGTTTATAGTATAAATATTTACTTATTTATTGTTAAGTATTCGTCTGCTTATCTAATTTTATTTCGTATGCCTACCAGTTAATTTCTTGCACCACCTGTGGTTGACTGGTAGAACATGCTTGTAGCATTAAGTCCGCCACATTGCCACTGTATTTTTTACTTATATGCAATAAGCGTGTTAATAATAATAATAATAAAATTATAGTAGTAAAAGAGGAGGAAGAGGAAAAAAAGATAAAAGGAGGCTTAAAAGATAATTTTAATTATTGTTGTTATAAAGTTTCAACTAATTTTATTTTTTGTTACACAAATATATTCAGAATTATATTTGTTTGAGTTATAATAATAATTAGATTAGATTACATTAGAACTCTCACTTGTACATACATACCAGCAAAAATACATTAAAAGCCTTACATATCTAATTAGTTGTGAGCGGTGGTAGCGGAGCGGTAGAACGCCATCTTCTCATTCAGGAGGTCGTGGGTTCGAATCCTGGCATGTACCAATGACTTTGTTTTTTTAACTTACGTACATTTATGAAGTTGAAGTAGCAATACCACTCGCTAACTGTGGAGGAAAACATCTCGAGGGAAACCCTTGTGTCTGATGTACTTAAATACATCATCGTATTCTTAGCTGTTGCTACGTACAATGGCCCAACTATGAGGCAGGGACGGTTTCTGAATTGAGAAATTCACTAAGTAAATACTTAATTAACGTTCTGTCACGCTCTTTTCTGAGAAATTCGAAGAGACAGCACAGCACTATAGTGAAATTCTCAATTCAAAAACTAGCCTTACGTGCGAGAATCTCAGGTCTAACTAACTATTTACACAGGGTGTATTAAAATCCTCAAATACATCAGTTCTACTAGCCAATAAGAGCAACTTTTAGAACTTTTACTTTGATATCTATTTGAAAAATATCAGCTGTTTCATAGTTTAACGCTGTTCTTACGTGAAGCATGCTGTCTCGCTTGCACAATTTACCATTTTTCTAATATTGTAATAATATGAGTAAACTGTTCATAAATGTAGTAAGTAAGTACTTTTCATAAATGCGGTCTGAGGGTTTGATGTATAATTAAGTTCCGGGTATTTAAAACATATTTTTGTTTAAAGAAAAGTTGGTTCCAAAATTATTGATTTTGAAATCAAATTTCAGTGAAGGATTAGAAACATATGCCTTAAATGTTCGCAATTGTATTGCATATCAAACCTTTACACCACATTTATCAAAACTATACTTGTTTTTAGGGTTGCGTGCCCGAAGGGTGCCAAACGGTACCCTATACTCTGCCTCCGCTGTCTGTCTGTCCGTCCGTCCGACCTTTAAAGAGCTATATCTTTGGAAACGTAATAGGTAGCCAGTTTAAATTTTCACAGAATATGTAATATTACGGCGGATTTCCCAATAAATAATAAAAAAGGGGGTCTACATACAAAAAACGCGTTTTTTCGCGGTTTTTAGTGTTCTGAACCTCAAAAGGAAAAAACGGAACCCTTATTCGACTACTTTGTCGTCCGTCCGTCTCCGTCCGTTTGTCCGTCTGTCTGTCAAGACCCTGTATCTCGGGAACGCGTAGAGGTATCGGGTTGAAATTAAAACCATAAAATATGCATTTACAGTCCCTTAAAACTGTGAAAAAATCAAACTTCTAAGTTAACGTAAAAAAAAATAAAGCCGTTTATGCCGCAAAAAAACGTATATTTTGACACTCAAGGGAATCAAAATTCATAGGGTACTTTCCGTTGATCTAGAACCATGAAATTTGGCAAGTATTATTGTTGTATACTACAAATACAGTAAAAAATCTGAAAACCATATATTTGTAATAAAATCACAAAAAAAATATCCTTAAAGTTCGGGAAAAGCTCGGAAAAAACTGCGAGACTCAATTCTTGAACTATTCATAATATGTGAGTACCTACAAATTTGTACGGAACCCTCGGTGGGCGAATCCAACTCGCACTTGTCCGGTTTTTTGTTTATGCGCGATTATGGAACTTATACATAATAAAAATAATAATAATAACATAATTAACATAATAAAAAAAGGCCAAGCGCGAGTACGGAACCCGCGGTGCGCGAGTCCGACTGGCACTTGGCCGATTTTTTTACAACCAGTAACAATTATAGATGCGAGTGAGACAACATGCCAGACGAATCAGCAGCCTTATTGTCGTAGGTGTTAACTTTAGCACGGAACAGCTGACATCTTTTTCGCAATTTCGATGTTTTCCTTGTAAAAGTTGTTATTATTTTTTAAACCCCGTATAATAAATACCTACTGTTTTAGAGTGTCAATAACATAACATACACTCCAATTCACGAACTAAGCCGTCAATAACATTCTCGTTTAATCCACGGACTAAGCCGTAGCTACACGGTTAGTTGTCTTTCTGTTTGTTGTGTTAAAACTGGGGGAGGAAAATAGAAAACGCTCGCAAAGTGTGCTTAAAAGTATCCCTGACAACTTTTATTGTAACACTATTTTTCATTTTGAAGTTTCGCAGGGACGTGTTGTGACACAGCTCCGGCTCTTGCCTTCGTCATTAACCTTATTGAGGAACACCATTGTGCGGAGTGACTTTCAGTTTCCTTTGTGGTTTTATCAATGGAAAACAATAGTTAAAAACTTGCACGAACGAAACAGTTATAAAAGAAAGCGAAATGTCCAACCTCAATGTTTAAACGACGTCGTTACTTTGACTCGGCCCTTGTCGGCACATATCGAGGTAATTTGCACACGTCCTCCGCCCGGAATTTGTAAATTATTAGCTTTATTGCTTCCCTTCATTTGAATTGAATTTTCACAGCGTCAGGTAGACAAACAATGTTTGTGCTCTCTGCGTGACGACAAGCGCGTCTCCCGAGTTATCCATCTTGTGTAATGTCTCCACACAGGTTGAGTTAGACACGTAATGTAAATTCCCGCTTGTCTTTGTGAGCGGGTACATATGTCTGCTTAGTGAGTAATTTGAACGTATATTGCTGTTTGAGGCAGTCTAAGAACCTTTTGTGGAGAAGCCTAAATGCTTTTTGATTTCGCCTCTGTGCTCAAATAAAACATAGAGTGAAAGGATAGGTTACTATTATCAAGTCATGCGAGAGAAAAAGGGTCGTATCACGAATTTTGCTATTCGAATGCCAAAAGGATTATGCTGTAACAAAATTACTATAATATCAATAAGCTTTTGTATTTAATCTGTAGTACAATACCCTACTGCCGCAGGATATCTATTCAGTTAGACTTATAATATTAAGGAAATTAAGGATAAACAATTCAAACAGAATTTGTGAATTTCACTCGAAATCACTTCTTTGTTTACAAATAACATAGTTGCAGACAGCGTATTCTCATGGTTTTATATTCTAAACAAAACAGAACTTCCTGGCAAGTTCCTACGTTCACAAATGGTTCACGATCCCGTACAGCAATGAGCCGTTTAGCGCTCGACATGACCTCGCTCCGAGCGCAGCATGAACTCGGAAACGGCACAAAAGTGCATTGCGATTAACCAACAAAGTGTATCCGTTAGATTAAAGGAGGTTATTCATTTCGTGCGCTGGCTAATACGATGCAATCTCGCCCGTCGTGTAACAGTCACAGGTTGGCTTCTGCCGTTGCTGTGAAACGATAAATTTCGCGGCAAACGTGACAAGCTTGATAAATAACCCGGAGAGGCAAGCAACCGCAACCTCTTTGTAAAGGTGACACCAGTTTTCGCACGGAATAAAGTTATGCTATGCGCAACGTATATCAGACAGGCCTAGGGCGTGTCACATGAATGTATGTTCACGCTTTTCCGCTAAACTTTTTGACATGTTATTGGCTCATGTTTTATTTACTCGCGCTGCCCCAGTAGTTTTGTTGGCGTCTGAAGGCCAACATGGGAAGTTTTTAACTCTCTCGTGTTCTGAAGAAAACGCTGCGTCCGATGTTTTATTAATTTATCAAAGTACCGAGCAAGCATCGATTTTCTCGTTCAACGTGACCTTTCCGATTCTGCCGTCCCAGCCATTTACATCAGTAAAAGTTACTTGTTTTTCGTAATACCATTTCCTCGTCTCCCTTTATAATGAATTAAGGTTCTTTCTTTCCTATTTAGATGATTGACGGTACTACAAATGCTGTGACAATCCATTACGTCTAATGGATCGCTCGGATAGTACTTATTTGGACTCTCTTTGTAAGTAATTGATACAAATATCAAAATTGTCATCTTAGTAAGATGCGGTTATCTCATGAATCACCGACCAGATATTTAACGCCGCAAATCTTTCTTTTTCTGGAGAAAATAACATCCTGAGGTCTAATTATAGTGGGCAGACCGACTCCTATAGGTGTTGGAAGAGTTTGGGCACATCATTAATATCCGGCTGCAATTTGTTCGTGTGATTGCGCGAACTTTCTGATTTATACTAACTGCAGCCGGTAACATTTCTGTTACAGATAAAAGCTACTGTTTGTTATTTATTACCTTGTAAGAGTGCGCTTGGTTCCTATGCGAAGGCAGACGTTTCATTGAAAGATAAAAATCTGATCTTTCAGATGAAAGAACCCTAAGCACCGAAGCCTTTGTATGTACGGCGAATCTTTTTCCTTTTGTTACGATAGTCTAATAGCTGAAGCCTTTCCCACAGGACTTGACTGAGCATGACCTATCGGTCGGCTGCATTGCCGGTGCTTCAGTGGCCCAGAGATCGGTCAAGCATTGCGTTATTCCTCAATGAATAGAGCACAATGGAATAAGAACCACCGAGATGCGAGAGACAATAAAAATACCGCTTCTGAGAGACTATTGTGGATTGTATCGTTTCTTGAAAAGATACCGAACTACTTGTGAAGCTTATAGAAAATAGCAATGTAAAATGCTTTTATTTCTTTTCATTTCAATGCTTTTAAGTAATTTTTTAATTCTACCGATGCTTTTGTCGCACATGCGTGTTTATTTATAAAACGCGTATTTTGATATTTGTACTTGGCAAAAACGTTTGTTCTAAGATTTTTTTCTAAATAATAGCAGTTTACGAGCTCTACCAATATCGCGACCTATTTATTGTACTAGGTACATAGAAGAATGTCCATTTTTTGTAACACATATGGTTTTAAACAGCGCCACTACAAGGGCGAAAACCACGAAAAAAAAGTTTAAAAACATGGAAAATATCATATTTTTTTCCAAAAGTTGTAGAACAAAATTGTTGTGAATGACAAACTCTGTCAAATTTCAGGAATTAGGCACTTAAAAATAACCATGTATATGAGATTTTACACAGATAGTGAAGTGAGTATTGAGGATCATTCACGTTTTGAATCAAGCATGAAGTTTTATAAAGACAAGACATCTAAATTCTAAACAATATATATTCTGTGAAAATAATATCGAAATCGGATAAGAAATGACGAAGTTACAGCGATAGTTCTAGTATAGTTCACACGTTCGAAAAACAGGCTCGAGCTGACGCCACACGCTTGACACGTCATAGGTTCCAATGAACCGCGCGCTTGGTTGCCGTGCACACAGGATCTCGGGTGATCTCGGTCTGTCTCAGTGAATTGATGTGTGCGCGTGTCGTTTTTAACGTTATGTAGGTGATAATGTCGCGATACAAATATTGTAATGTGTCAAAATGCTAGACTACTACCTTAAATGCATCTGATTTACATTTTTTTCGGGTTACACACGACGAAAAATTGGAAAGAAATGTTTAACGTTGTGAGTTCGGAGACCCGATTTTACTGCTTAAACCGAATACTTATCATAATTTAAATAGGTACTAGACGAGAAGACCCGAGTGCCAAATATGTTTTATTTTCTATTTTCTTCCCGTGAAACAGAAAAAATATTCCTTGGTAAAAATTTGGCATGTTAGTTGGTAAATTGATTTGTGTTCCTAAAGTACATATATACATAAAGCCTCTTTTTTACGTGCAAACAGAACCTCCGAACCATTCCCAGAATTCCACTAATTTAGGTCTTCAGTTTTAATTTTTTAGGACGCGATTAATTTATTTTAGTGTACAAATCGCACCCATATCCTGGGATCGTTCGATCAGGATGTCACCGGGGTATATATTAATGATGATGAAAATTGGCACAAAATAAATACATGTAAGTAATTTTAAATCATAGACGATATAATTGAAAATATAGACAAATTGCATAGATAGGTACCTTTAAATAAGTAGTTTCGTAAGTATTGGTACAGACGCATGATAATTAGACATAAAAAATTGTAGTGCCATTACATGGTGTCATGTAGAGCATAAATTATTTTGTAAATATATTATTACCACCAAAATATTTTGAATATTTTTTTTACTAAAACACAGAATTTGAACATGTAACAAAATACCATATTCGAAAGGTAACTTAACAAGGGGTCTAGATGTATTTTAATATGGACTAAAAACCTACAAAAAATACGAAATTATATTGTATTTGCATTTAGAAACGAAAATAATCATCACGATAGTAGAAAAAATTGACAATATTTTGTTATTTGAATATAAAAACTAAAAACCTAAATTACTGGAATTCTGGAGATGGTACGGAGTTTTCATTTGCGCGTAAAAATGAGATTTTGTATGTACTTTCTGAACACAAATAAATTTTCCAACTGCATGTTAGCAATAGTAAGAAATATTTTTATGGTCAAAATTTAGCATGTTAGTTGGGACAAAACGCCCGATTTTTAAGTACTCGTACCTCCCTAACTGAACAAATTTAGCACTCGGGTGTTCTCGTCTACTATTGAAAAGATAGATTAGAATAGATTAGAACACTTTACACACCACCTCTCCAAAACCGAAGATATCCTGGACATCAGCCTGTATGAGATTAGAATGGCCCTGAAACAGCTTAAGAATAACAAGGCATCAGAAGAGGATGGAATCACATCAAAGCTCCTGAAAGCGGGTGGAACACCAGTAGTTAAAGTCCTTCAGAAGCTCTTCAATTCCGTCGTGCTCGAAGGAAAAACGCCAGAAGCATGGGACAGAAGCGTGGTGATACTGCTCTTCAAGAAAGGGGATAACTCTCTATTGAAGAACTAGAACTACCGACCCATATCACTTCTGAGCCATGTTTATAAGCTGTTTTCGAGGGTCCTCACGAATCGTCTCGAACGCAGGTTTGATGACTTCCAGCCTCCCGAACAAACCGGTTTCCGAAAGGGCTTTAGTACCATAGACCACATCCACACGCTGCGGCAAATTATATAGAAGACTGACGAGTATAATTTGCCATTCTGCTTAGCATTTGTGGACTATGAGAAAGCCTTCGATTCGATCGAGACATGGGCAGTGCTCGAGTCTCTCCAGCGTTGCCGTATTGACTATGGGTATATCGAGGTGCTGAAGTGCTTGTACAACAGCGCCACCATATCGGTCCGAGTACAGGAGCAAGATTCGGAGGCAATTCCATTGAGAAGAGGCGTGAGACAGGGAGACGTTATCTCTCCGAAACTATTCACGAACGCACTGGAAGATGCCTTCAAGCTTCTGGAATGGCAGGAACGCGGCATCAATATCAATGGCGAGTACATCACGCACCTTCAATTTGCCGACGATATAGTAGTCATGGCAGAAACGATGGAAGACCTCGGCATAATGCTCGAAGACCTCAGTCGAGTTTCCTAACGTGTGGGCCTTAAAATGAACATGGACAAAACGAAGGTCATGTCGAACGCCCGTGTTGGGTCCATCCCAATAACATTGGGGAACTCGACGTTTTCGTCTATAACTTCGAATAGACGAATACGTCTGCTTAGGACAAACAGTCCAACTGGGCCGGTCCAATTTCGTGAAAGAGGTCAATCGTCGAATCCAACTCGGCTGGGCAGCATTCGGGAAACTTAGAAAAGTCTTTTCGTCTAATATACCTCAATCGCTCAAGACAAAATTATACAACCAGTGTGTGTTACCAGTGATGACTTATGGCACTGAAACGTGGTCTCTCACTATGGGCCTCATAAGAAGGCTCAAGGTCAAGCAACGAGCTGTGGAAAGGGCTATGCTCGGAATTTCTCTACGAGATCGAATCAGAAATGATGAGATCCGTAGACGAACGAAAGTCGTCGACATAGCCCAGCGGATTAGTAAGTTGAAGTGGCAGTGGGCAGGGCACATAGCACGCAGAACTGATGGCCGATGGGGCTGAAAAGTTCTCGTATGGAGACCACATATCGGCAAGCGCAGCGTAGGACGACCAGCTACAAGATGGACAGATGACCTCATCCAAGTGGCAGGAAGGCGCTGGATGCAGGCCGCTTCAACAGCAGTGGACTTCTTGTGGCTGAATGATGATGATGATGATGATTGTACACACCAGAAAACAAGATACATTAAAAGATAGTCTTTCGGTCTATGCACTAAAAATGGGCACGTACGAAAATCGGTTCTCAGATCGGATCGATCGGTCGAGCCGGTCGGATCCTATGACGTCACAATATGAAGATCCGCCGAGCGCGTTTTAAACAGCCTAAGTTTAAATTTCTCTAACTTTGTAATTTCTTAATAGATTTGAGTCATTCAAAAAGTAGTATGCTTAAATTGTTGTGCTCCATCCGCCCTAGTACTTGGAACTCCAATATTTTGGTGACTGAATGATCCTCATTATAATGTCGCGTGCCCTGCAGGGTCCACAAAGATCCATATCAAGTTTAAATATCATCATATCAATACTTATATCAATACTTATATATAAAGCAGTAAAATATTGAGCAATGAATAAAAATACTTTTTTGATGAGAGCAAAGTACCTAACAATACTAGCAAGCTGTGACTCAAATTGCACTACTGCTAAACTTTATGCAATGAGATAGTAAATTAATCATGTTGCAAGAATATAACATTATCAATGTGCCGTGTTCTTGCAATTAATATCTCCCCACTTACGAAGAGAATAGATATGAATTGCAATGGCCACTTATGAACATAGTTCCTTTTAACAAAATATCGTCTTTTGGGAGAGCTAATGTATGCTCATTTTCGAAGTAGAATCTTCACATACATGTTGGTGAAAAGTGAATTGTCCCAAGTACGAAATGCGCCGAGCTTCGAGCTCAACAGCATCATTCTGGCACAAGCAGTGTCGTCTGTTGTTTGGCCGCGGTGGCTGATATGATAATGCAGGCGCCACGAGGTCTCGCGTATAATTGATGACGATTCGGTGACGAATTGCGACAGATTTATGGCCCCCTCCGCCCCTTCGGCCCCCTTATTTCCCTTAATGGCGGGTGTAGAGGCCTATTCGGCACGATTTGTTGGCGGACGCGCCGCGGTTGCGCGCCATTAGTGTCACTCGTTGGTGGCACACTAGTTTATTTTGTATTCGGTATTACTGGTCGGAATTTTAAGGCCCCCTTTATAGGTCTTTTATCTCATAGTGGACTTGGAAGAGGAGGTGAAATAAAAAAGGAGGGTCGTGCAAAATGCCTCCATTGAAGTCGTACGTATTAAAAGCTCACATCTCGAAAACAAATTTACAAAACGCAGTAAGTATCACTTCGTTTCTAATACTGTGTCAGCACCAGTAGAGTTTTCTTTTCATTTCGTACGTTGGACGGGAGGTTCTTTATAGCCCAGTTCATCCTCGAAGATTTATTAAGATGCCATGTACCTCCCGTCTATAGAGAGGGAGCTCGACGATGATCGATTGAACCGCAGTTGTGAACTAAAAGAGATTTCAATTCTTAAACAACTTGCCAACTCCTTGTAAGCAAGACGTGCATTATATACATAACAAGCATTGTGTGCCCGTTGTTTGTGGAAGATAACTTTGGGGGATGTGAAAAGTTTTCTGGGTAGGAAACGGACACATTGGTATCGCATCGTTGCCCGACATACTGTTTGGAGAGGATGAAAGATGCCATAAAAAAGAGTCACAAACTCACAATTTGGGCATTCCTGTGGGAGGGGATATTTAGTCAATTAAGCTGAGTGCAAAACTGAGAAATATGGTCATATTTACGAGGGCCGATATTCTAATCCAATGCGAACGAAGTCGCAGGCACAGCTAGTATAAAATAATATTGAAATAATTTTCATCTTTTATGCAAATATAAACTAAGTGTGATTGTTTTAGGTGGTACAGCATAAAGAGATAATTGTTTTTTATCTCAGAATCTTATTATGTTTCGGAACGCAACCATTGGTAGTTCTTTTTTAATTTGCGTTGTTATGTTGGTTATGAAGAATTTTTGCTTCTGACCCTTTTATTTTAAATAATAAATTTTATAGTTTGTTCAGTTCTTTTATCACCTTTAAATACGTGGTATACTAATTTTACTTATATTACATTAGTAGTTTATGTTTATAGTTCTTGTAAAGAAACCAATTAACAGACTTGCAAAAAGAGACACTATTTCGGACAGCGTCCCGCACACCGTGTAACCCGGTGGAATTATTTAGGCACATCACAATATGGCGATTCCGAAGGTGGCAAATATAGATATTTCCGACGGGTAGTGCGTACACTGATTGTTTCTTCATAACCTGGATAAATGTATCCGGCATTGTGGTAAAACCACTCCTCAATGATCTCACAGCTTATTGGTGATCACAGCTTATTGGTGATTTGAAAGCGAAGCGATTTCGCCGCGAATTTTTTCTCACCGTTTTTGACAGTTTTTCACCTTATCTATACCAAATCAACTTTACATGTCAGGTATAATAGTAGTAATATATTATTTATTAAAATATATTACGGATTTATAATTTAGAATAGATGGGTCTATTTAAAAATATTTAAGATTAGCCGCTAATGCCAAGGCTAATCTATACATTTAATTCGAATCATAAAACCTGTATTACGGCATACAGCGCTAAGTCTCCACGAAATAGTGTAGCGTCTTTTCAATGACTTCTTGCTCGAAGGCAGCGGCTAATATTGTTCTGTACATTGACATTCAACAGCAGAATCTCTCTGAACTCTTTACGTTGGAATATTTTTTTGATTTCTTGATGCCTCAAAGCATCGTCTCTCTTCTAATATAATCTATGTAAATTATAATCGTGAGATCGTGGAGAGCATAACGTTTTTCAGGGCGATTTTCTGATCCGATAAATCGGAAGTTCACATCTTCAACCCGCATTATACTAAATCCAACAGATGCTCGGCTAAATTTCAAAATGCATAAAAATTGTATTGTAGGAGTGGTGGTAGCCTAGTGGGTAGAACATTGGACAGCGAGATACCCAGGTTCGATTCCCAGTCCGGGCATGTAGCTATGACTTTGTTTTATCATTATTATTAATACGTTTATTGCACATAAGTAAAAAATACAATGGCAATGTGGCGGACTTAATGCTATAAGCATTTTCTACCAGTCAATCACAGGTTGACTCGTTTCTAAGTTATGTACATTTGTGAAGTTATAGTAGCAATACCACTCGCTAACTGTGAAGGAAAACATCGTGAGGAAACCCGAGTGTCTCAGCTATTCATATACCTCAGCGCTTGAAATCGCCAATCCGCGATAGGCACGGTGGTGATTAAGCCTACACTCTTTCTCTGAGAGAAGGCCTGTGCCCTGCACTGGGACGTATACAGGCTGTTTATGATGATTGTATTGTAGTTATTGTTATGTAAATATAGATATAAGTAGAGAAAACTATCGAGAAAGATGTGTAAGAGTACAGACAGCGCTATATGTTTTTTTATATTCCTTTCATTCCAAGATTTTTCGCCTTGTGCAAATACGCTTTAAATTATCTCTAAAATAATTAGTTACTCAGATACTGAAAACAACATGTGATGATGTTTGATGATAGTGTTTGTATGCTTTAGACCACAATATAGTTCTAATATGTTAGTTTAGTCAATTTACTAGTAATATTGACTTCCTTATATGCACTTATACGTTAAGTAAGTTGTAATCTCTTTTGCTCACCAAAATAATAAATAAATAAAGTACTAGAATAAAGTGCGATATAATATTTCCTCAGTCAGTCGAGGAGGATGCCTCAAGCCGACAACTGAAGATACAGGGTGACAAATACGTTCCGAAGGAGGGCCGTCACGCTCGGCGAGAAACACTTTATACACGTGACGAAGATATTTCATAGCTGAGTGTAAGGTGCTTCAGAGAACTTGAAAAGGAAACAAGGATGGAAGGTTTGCTTTGAATTTAAAAGCTCATAGTCGGTAGCCGTACGTCATAACTTCGTAAAGTAATAAGTTGGGGGCATAAGAAAATGATTTTGGGTCTGAAAAAGCATAAAAATTATACCTCATGGTAAGGCAAGCTCACTGTATTATTTACTCATTAATTATTCAGTGTGACGCCGGATTAAGAATAGCGTTACTCCATTTCCTTCCGTGGATGTCGTAGAAGGCGACTAAGGAAACCAATTATGTACCAGGAGATGGGCAGCAGCGTCTTCCTGAGATTCCAACCGCATACTGCGATCGCCAACCCACCTGCCAAGCGTGGCAATTATGGCAAAACCCCTCTTGGTTATGAAAACCACGACGGAGGCCTATGTCCTGCAGTGGGCGTCAAATGGCTGATGATGATGATGATTAATTATTCAGACTACGCAAGAAAAAATAAACGTTTTTTAAACATCCATAGTAATAATTAATTAGGTTTAGAACTTGTGTAACTTGTACTTCATGGAATAGGTTTTGTTTTCACTAGCAATCAAGCCTACTACCAAAAAAGCCAATGCCCTGATGCTACACCATACTCACGTTTAAATGCAAACCCCATGATAGCTCTTATTGTGCGCGGTATCAGATCAATATCAAACAAAAAGTAGTCTGATGGCTGTACAATCTTTATGATTACAGAGGCAAATTCTGTTTTACTAGTTCTGTTTTTTTCTATTTTGTGATACTAAGAATAACATGTATTTTGTAGCTCTTGCACTGTAGAAAATAAAGGTTAGAATGCAACTGCCACTATGTGGACCGCGACGTGTAGTAGGAGATGTAATACGCGGTTATACGCTGTGGATTTGGACATTTGCAAATGTCCTTTACTTTGTTAGCTTTACGTCTAGACCCTGCAATAGTGGGAAAGGTTATCTCTATTGGATTGTTCCCATTATACTCAAGACATCTTGATGACTCTCGACACTAACGTTCGAGACAAGAATTGTTTCTCTTGTCACTATTTTTTTTAGTCTCTATCAATTTTTTTTTCCAGGCATTACTGTTACTGTTAGGCGTACTATTCAAGGACTCAATTCTTAAAAATATTAATACATTATGATACGTTAAAAAAAACGGAAGGATTGTCAGTAATTTAAATTATTCTTACTAATTTAAGTGAAATGCGCAAAGAAATCATGCGCGCGCGGTGTGGCGTGGTGACTGCAAATGGAGTTTTTTCAGACAAAATTGAAGATTTTTGAACTTAAACTTTCGTAAGCACTACACATTAATAACTTAACTACACATTCACTTACTTGGTTTTTTGTCGGAAGAGTTCAAGTAAGTGAAGCCGGAATTAAGGTAATAAAATTTAAGATATACTATAGGAGTTATATCTTAATCAATTTTTGTACTGAGAGATAATAAAAGTAAAAACAATGGTTCGATTATTTTAAAAACCATCTTAGTACTTATATTTGTATTTTAAATCAAAAATCAGGCGGCATAAAACTTTTTGTGTCCTTCATTTATTATTTAAAACCTACGTTTGTGTTTTGTATTAAATTTTTTTTATTTACAATTACCTCAGTATTTTATTTTATTTTATTTTAGTCGTACAATATCTCTCCAAGCACTGCACGCGCCTCCGTACTAACGGGCATTAGCGGAAGATCAGCGCTGGAGTGTACTGCTCTTCAGCACATACTGAGTTAGAGTCTTTTTTGGTACGAGATTTTGCACTTACCACGCCCATCCTAAAAATATCATGTTGAATATTATGTTGGGTCAGTTCGGACAGTTATTGTTTGGCTAATTAATTGACCCAACATAATATCCCAATGTTCAAGTATCATTGCCCAGTCGTTGAGACAAGTAGCACAATTTACAGCTGAACTCAAATGTTACAGCGTTTAGATATGCCTAATAACAGTTTGACCCTCTGCTTTGTAATATTTTGATCCCAAACTACATCCAAAGTTCATCATTCACCCTCTGTATTAGCAAAACTTAGACAAGTGTGTGCGTAATATAACTGTACCATCCTTCCACTCGAAACAAGCTCGCTTTGAAACCGTAGACGCGTGTGACAAATGGCACTCCGAAACTAGTCCGACGTTTAAACGAGAGAGCCATCTACACTGAGAGGTAATTCTCTTATAATAAAAGTGTACTAAGCCATCTTTCACAAAAAAATACATCATGAATAAAAATTTCTTTAAATATCCGAGTTTGTGTCCCACTGCTGGGCAAAGGCCTCCCCTATGATCTTCCATTGCTCTGTCTTGAGCCGTTCTCTCCCATCCGAGCAAAAAGGTTGAGAGATCAACCAGCCATCTTAGCCTTGGCTAACCACATACACGATATCCGTCACGTGGAACCCAATCAGTGATAATTGAAAATGACTTCCACACAACACAATCATTTGTCCCTGGTATTTGTCTCTGGTCCCAAATATGGAAATACTGGGCGTATTTCGTGCATTGTACTAATACAAGAGCAGATCACAGGCCTCCAGCGGGAATTGGACCTACGATCTCCGTTTTTGTAGTAAAGCGTGTTAACCGCTAGACCAACGAGGCAGTCAAATATTGAATTGTGTAAGGTTTTCCCTATGAATATACGTTTCATTTGTAGAGGGGTCAATATTTTTAAATTAACAAAATAGGCTCTATAAATTTTAGTTTGAATTATGTTTTGTGTTATTTGGATGCCGTTTTTGTAAGTATTTCAAGGTCCTGAGCCTGAATTTATGGGGCAATTAAATAGGACGGAAACGTAATCTTCACTTGTGATCAGTTAATTTGGGAAGGTCTCTGATATAAATCGAGTTGTTGACAATTCGTTTCTCTAAGTCGATGTTTTGGAGTTTGGACATTTTGAGTCCTATTATTATGATTATACTTTATTTCACACGAAACATTAAACAGGATATTACATAAGAAATAACATTTACAAAGGCGCACCCTATCCTATCCGATCTTACAGATTCCAAATATTCGAAAATGTACGAACAGATATACGGTAATTTATGCGCCAAGACCGTTTAACGTTAGTGCTAACGCTTTACTAAGTAAGTAAGATGCTTAAGAACAAAACACATTAAGATTCCCCAAACTACACTTACTTACATTGAGCGCACGCAATCCGCTTGCAACACTCCGGAATTCAGCAACGGTGCCACTCACAAAAGGTTACTTAGCAATCCCGGTACAATTTAGCGAGTCCCGCTAACTGTCTAAAGCCGTGGATCCGCAGATGCATTGCAAGTCAGGTATTAGGTCTCTCTAGCAACGACTAGAGAATCTACATAGCTACTCTATGTGACCGAAATAAGAAACTCTCAACGTGACGTGATTTATGTTGTCTAAATCATAAATGTTATTTAGGTTACATTAATAAGCCTATCAATTAGCCGTAGTCTTGGTAACTGTTGTATTTTTTAATGAACCGCGAATATTGCGATACTCACACATAGTTGTACACATTACAATCGCGATTATTTATTGTTCTTAGTAACTTCCTCTCTAATTTGCAATGTTCAGCGATGAGTGCAATCATATCCCCTGACCAATAACAGAAACTGATGAGTTATGGCCGGATATTTGGTTACATGACTGGAACTGAGGAGTAGGAACACGCCCCGTAAGTTTTGTGAGAAAAGTGTGCTCTATTGGTTAGTCATAAATTTGTACTTACACATTTTACGTTTTTTTTTGTGCCATACAACAGCACTAAAACTTTGCGTGTAGATAGGTAAAAATGCTTAAGAACAGAATTCGTAATAGACGCTCAGCTATACACTTGCAAAAATGCAATACGTGTGGGAGTTATAAAACAACTTTGAATTTGAAAAACCTGAAATATTATTCATGTTGCGAGTCTGTCTGACGAAAGTTTCCCGCACCTAAAGTACTATTTTGTTAAGTAATTAATTTGGTTTGAAGATGATTTTACGTAGAATATTTCACCCATAGGTGTGGGTGCATGGATGAACACGACCAATATTAAATGTGTAGTTATTTGAAATATTGCGACTAGTAAGTCAAGGCCTTTGACGGCCACACGATAACTGGTTGACATACATAGAAACTCTACATGAATAGTACAGATATAGGTACATGGTTCGTGCATAGATAGTCAACGTTATCCTTTGACACAAAGAGCGTTGCACGCATGGCGCTGTCCGGATAGTAGTTTGCCGGAACTATGCATCAAATTGATCTAACTGCATGATAGAAATCCATCTCAGAATTAATGAAAGTTAGATTCAAACGGCTAACTATTAATTTGACAAACGAATGATGCAAGGATTTCGGACATATTTCTGATAATAATATTTGAACTACAAAGTTAAACTAACTGGATTGAGCATAGCTGCAACAAAAACAGTCCTGCTTGAAAACGTATTAGTTTTATTCATCACAAGCGCAACGTTTGCATGTTTTATGTTGTTGTAAATAATGTGAATAATCGTTATATACGTGTTGCATCGAGGAAAAACGGAAATAAATTTTATTGTCACCATCTTGGACATACAAAAATAGTGTAGCCAAGTTATTTATCGCATTGTTAGACATGCTATTCTCCCCCTTATTTAACGTCGTTAGGACAATAATCATTGTCCGTAATGTAGCCTGGGTAATACAAATTCTGAGTTAGTCTGAAATCAATCAAGTTTTAACTATTATCCCACAACTCCGCTAGACTTCAGGAAATAGCGTCTTCAAGAAATCCTCTGGTCTTTGGTTCTACTCATTTCCGCAATATGGTAACCGATCATGATGATTTTTTGCGTGTAGATTGGAGTGCCATTAGCGAAATTAGAATATCTCCTTATTGATATTTACCCATTGATATATATAATAATAATTGTGATGGAGGAGGTTGGACACGAGAGCCACACGAGAGATTTGGGCTTTAGTATAGGCGGAGGCATTGCAACCACAGCGGTGAGTCCTCTACGCACTAGGGTAGTGACGTCACTTACCATGGTCGTGGTCAGGTAAGGGCAAGCTATCCGAGGCGTCAGACGCGAGTACGTCCGGTGATGATGCCCCCAGAAGCGCCGACAGCCCGTCGTGCTCACCATCTGGGGACAAACAATAACGCTGTAATCTTCTCCATATGATGTCTGCAACCAATTCGGCTATCTTTCTTCGAGGATACTAAGCGAAACATGGAACCATCTATCACGCAGTGCAGGCGTTTGGACGCTGTCAGCACAGAAACCAACTTATTTCAACTCTAGTAGATGTAGTAGCTGCGTGCTTGGTTTATTTGTATACATACTTTTCAACCAAAAGCGTTCAAAATTTGCATTGTGATTGCGTAATAAACATGACGTCCGAAGATAGATAGAATATTCTTTATTGTACACTATGGAATATCATGTAAAAGGAAAAGATATAAAATTTCTTCTTTACTATATTACTTTTTTCTCACAAGAACACGAATGATTAAGTTTCCATCTGCAGTGTAACTTACAAAATACTTCACGGACTAGGTAAACGATCTCTTAACTTATTGCTCCGCTCAAGATCGGGAATCGAGCACAGTTGTGAGGTAGTAACACTTGTAGATAGGGTATTATGACGTAGGTACAGAATAGAAATGGTACGTAACTTAATACCCACCTAGACGAGAGAGGTAAAGATACCATAATTGGACGCCGCTTTTGTGCAGAAATACTAAAGAGCTCTTAAAACTTGTTCAGCTTTGAATCCCTATAAATTATTTATAACGTTTGAGCAATTTCCTTGAATGGAGGCGGCGCGTCGCTCTCGCCTAATTATGTCAGATTTGTGTTGCTTTCGGAGACCAATGATCTTTGGCTTCACTGTGCTCTTCTTTGATGGCTCAAGTGCTAAACTAAGTCTTAACTCTTAAAATGCGACCAAATTATCGGATGCTTCTTACTTTAGTTATAGCCTTAATAAAGTGTAATACAATTCCGCTGTAATATGCAGTATTTTGTAGTTCCAGATAAACTTTTGAATTCTTTTGTTCAGTCCCAGCACAGAAATATGACTCCAATTTAATATTTTCGTGATATTAAACTGAGGGCGTTTTAGTTACCTTAGACAAAGAGCTCCTTGCAAGCGCTACTCACTATAGAGTCTATTTGAATTTTGAAGTATTGTTTCTTCAGTTTTGATTGAAAATATGTACAATTAGCATTTATTTGAGTATCTTTATCTTATATATAAAAATCTTGTGTCACATTGTTTGTTATCGAACGCCTCCGATACTGCTTTACCGATTTTGTGTATATTTGTAGGTCTGAGAATAGGTCGTAAACAACCATACAAATGGCAAAACAATGTTTGCCTGGTCAGCTGAGGAGTCAGGAGGTTTGCCACTGAGTTCAGGGTTTGCCACTTGTGACGATTTGAACAAACCTCTTTCGCTTTAGTAGTAGCCTATTAGCAAAAGGTAAGATAAAAAGTATAACAATAATAAATAACAGTTTATTATTGTTATACTTTTAGTCCAACATGCGTACATAGGCAAATTTATAAAAGTTGGCCGGTACCAACCATTAAACGATCAAACCATAATATTTTTGTTTGTGCTGATATGGTTCGTTTTTTGATAATGTAAAGTATCAATTTTGTTAGCACAAACAACATTTTTTTTAACAATTTTTTTTTAACTAGTGACATTCACACTATAAATCATGATCAGAAACACCCTTAAAATTTTACTAACGAATACGATGTCATCCTTTAGAATATAGGGAAGAGCGGGTGATCGTGCTCTTCCACTATAAAGGGTTTCCCGCCAGGCAGATCGTAAGCCTGGGAACGGCCTGTCCAACTGATGTTTGTCGGACGTTATATTGATGGTATGTCATGTGAAACATTTTTGCTTGCGCGATGCAGAAATATCGGAGTTTATAGTGCGCGCGCAGAGTTGACATGTGCTCGCCACATCACTCCCCTTCAAGACCGTAGCTACGCATAGCTAGGTCTGATAGGAATCGAAGTCTGTGCTCTAAAGCCAGCAAGTGCCAGGAGGCGCTGAGTCAGTGAGTCGACTAGCAGTTGAGGGTGTTCGGCGGCTAACAATCACTTCACCGGCGACAGTACGATGGGGACCGCGCATGTGGTAGGAACCGGTGAAGGCTGCTGTACCACTGGCAACGTGCGCTGTTGCTGTGTGGCTGCCGTGCCGAGGGGTTGGGGGAGATCACCATCAGTACCAGTAGTCAGTGCGTTGACTGTAGTGGAACTGATGAT
Source organism: Yponomeuta evonymella (assembly GCA_963969515.1). NCBI lineage: Eukaryota > Metazoa > Arthropoda > Insecta > Lepidoptera > Yponomeutidae > Yponomeuta > Yponomeuta evonymella. The sequence continues at coordinate 5,956,821 of OZ018362.1, forward strand.
GTGAGAGGGAAGAGGATGCTGGCCTTGCTTTGAGACTGATTGTATGTGGGGTGCTGCGAGAGCGAAGGAAGGTTGACATTGTTCTGTCGAGGGTCACCACTATAGGGAAGAGTGGGTGATCGTGCTCTTCCACTATAAAGGGTTTCCCGCCAGGCAGATCGTAAGCCTGGGGACGGCCGGTCCAACTGATGTTTGTCGGACGTTATATTGATGGTATGTCATGTGAAACATTTTTGCTTGCGCGATGCAGAAATATCGGAGTTTATAGTGCGCGCGCAGAGTTGACATGTGCTCGCCACAAGAACTTGAAAATGAATTCACCCAGTCCCATTCACTGGACTTCACCCTGTGGATGTTGACTTAGTCTTCGATCTAAGGAGCCGCCGACCGATACGTCTTCAAGTTAATTAAATGACGCAAATTGGGGGCTGTTTATTGTGGGCGCGGTGTCTACGCCGGCTGAAGTTTTCGGCAGTAAGTCAACCCGAGTGCGATATTACTTCATTTGCAACTTTATGGCGCCGTATTTCCCTTCGGCGGTCGGGCGAGTGCGCCGCTCTTTCGCTCAGTTATTTTATGAAAAAAAAAACTCTCAGGCAGTTTTCTTAAAATTATTATCTCGAGAAGGCGCGTACCCAGAGTGCTAGATGGAAAATGTCGGGAACGCCAAAGGCTTGTTGTTTTTGGGGTCCCGTAGTCGGACAAGAAATGTTTTTTTTGTTTCGTTTTGTTCGTCCTTGATTAAAAATGTCGCACAAGTACATAACCACTTTTAAAACTTTAATTATATGACTTGGCTGGGCTTGGATCTTATGCTGAGTATATTTAAAGGCGGATTTTAATTAACAACCATTAAATAAATAATAAGTGATTATAAAATAATCAGTTGAATCTTGACAACATACGGCCTCAGACCGCATTGCTATGAACTATAAATAAAACAAAATTACTCATTATAAACACAAAATGTTAACTTAATGAACATGAAAGCTGTTAATTTCATAATTAAATAGATTATTTGAAGATTATTAAGTATGTTAGAATGTGCGAGCGAGACATCAACTTCATGTCAACCTAATTCCTCGTCTTACTAACAAGAGCCAACCAAAAGTATATGACACTTTGAGAGTAGCGATAGCCGAAAGTACTTGATGACTTTACTTTAAAAATACTCTTTATGAAAACCCTCAGTGGTTGCTGTTGCAAGACGTGCTTTGCCGCTTTCGCTTATATCGCGCTCTGTCAGATACGCCACTGACAATTTATTTAATTAGCGATGTCAGTACCCGTTTGTGTGTACACGAGTACGTCGTAACTTTTTTCAGGACTCGAGTGGTTTTTTTTCTTCTGGAAAAAGGCGGATCTTTGTCAGTTTTGTTGCTTGTTTTTGCATACTAGACGTGGGACGTAGAAAGTAAGAGAGATATAATTAATCGAGAGCGCCATGAGCGCAGTCATAAAGTTCCTAATGACGACGTGGCGGCGCCGAGGGAACTTTTACGCAAACTCCTCTTTGTTTAACCCTAGGCGTCTTAAACCTCCCTGCTATCAAGTTTCAATTTGTTTCCCCGCGTTTACTTCTAACGTAACATAACAACACTCTTGATTTTGTGGGTGTCAGTATTAAATAAGTAACTAACGCCAGTATGTTTGTTCTCATTTGCAAAACGGAGGTTGTAAGAAGATTAGTACAAATGGCCTCAGTATGGGTGTATTTTTATTTTTGTGATGTCCTTACCTGGTGACCATAATACAGTATTATGGTAACCAGGTTGGTTTTAAAGCTAAAGCGATTTATTATACATACAATATGTATGCAGATTTTTAAACAAGAAAAGCTTAGCTGTAATGCGATTTTATACTATCTAAGTCAGCTACGTAGCGCGAGAGAGAAGTGTAGTGCTTAATTATGTTTAGAGACTTTTAAAAGTCTTTCCAGTTTAAATTAAAACGGTTAGTTTTCAAAAGTCCAACAAGAACGTCTATACAAACTATCTCTAACGTGGCGCCAATCCTTAGTGAAAGGCAATAAGGGCTTGTTTACTCTGCAGGAAGTGTAAAAATAAGTTGGTCGCGAGGTAAGTAGTGAGGCGAGTGGCAAGTGCGGATTACTCACCGTCTTATAAATAATTTTCTACTGCTTTGTCTAATGACGCTCGTTAAGTTAGTTTTAATCACTCCAAGCTTCTGCAGCCACCCGCAGAAAAAAGTTCTTTAAATAACGTCTCTATGTCCACGTAGCAAGGAATAGTAGTTTCGGTAACGGCAGTGTCCTGGGGTGGCTGCACACGAACCGGCACCTCCCCTCTATTTTACAGCGAGTAAATCTAGCGTGAACGATGAAGTTTCTTTCACATTGGGATTTCTTTGAAGAAACATTTTTCCATAGTGAAGAAACTTTGTAACTAACTACCTGCTAAAGTTTAGTTTCGTATTGGCAGTAATTTTATTCAATTAAAATTAACTGACTGAAGAGTATACCTTTTCAAAGGATACCTTTCTGAACTTATATAAGTGGGACTGATGAAGAAAGGGAATTGCTTTATAGGTATCCTTTCATATTAACGCTCAGCTCAGTCTCTTTTAATAGCTACAAGGAAAGCACTTTGACTTTCGAGCTTCATTTAAAGTTTGGGATTTTATTAATATACTTTCAGGATTTTTTCCATAACCCTTTTAATACACATCACTATTGATTCGAGGTTTTGTTTATAGTCCATATTTCAAACCAGTATGCAAAGTAACTAACTAGCATCGGGGTCTAATATACCGTTTGCCATTATTAACAAAGTTATATGAGGACCCATGTTTGCCGTAAAATATAATACGCCACGTCCATTTGTGAATTAATGTCGGTCAAATTGTAAAGAATGCCCACAGGGGCCTGGTGAAGATTGTATAAATGCAACTGCTTGGAAGTAAGCTTACTTACCGTTTGTATTAGCGTTTGTTTCGTATCACTTTATTTGTAATTTCTTATATCTAATTCTTTAGTCGAGTTGGAATCTATCTAGCAGGGTCTGGCCGCACCACTGGTGTTTTCCTATACTTTTGTAAGAATAGTGACGTACGTTTTAGCGTTGCAAGTTGTTGATTGCACTTATGCGATCTTGTTAGATAGGAACTTGCACCAACTAATGTATTATACTCAATATAATTTCAGAAAAAATGGTCACAGTGGACTTTTTTTCGAGTTTGTACTCAGTACAGAAAAATCTACTAAGTACAAACTCGACCGGAAAGCAGCGGATAACATTGTACATTAATATTCAACAAACATAATGTAAATTCTTTCGTTGGAATATATTTTTGATTTTTGGTTACCTCTTAGTACAGCATAAAACGTGGGACACTTGGAGCATAAAAATTTATAACTTTAAAGATAGCTCTTAAATTTTTCATGGAAAGGGTTTTTTGGCTAGCGACAAAGCGAAACGGTGAGCTAGTTGCAAAAAAAAGGCATAAAGTCAGGTAGGGAGAAATGGAAATTTACTTGCTGCTAACATCTGAGAGCATATTTTCCAACGACTCAACTCAAACGTATGACAAGGCATCAAGTCATGTGCAGGTTAGGATATCCGCGGCCTCGGCCGACGCAATTTATGTGTTTCCGGCGCCTTAGTCACAAACGTGGATACACATTGCGAGCGATAGACATCGACTGCTACATATACCTATGCCTCAACAGTAAACATGCCACCGTAAACAGTCCGGGTCAGATACACGGATCAGTATTGATAGCATGATCCAAGTTATGCAAAGTCTAATTAGCAGGAACTAGTAAAATTATATCAGTTGGACCCGTTTAATTAATAACTACGTTTGAGCATCGCGAGTCATTAAAAAATGTTAGCACCTATCTACTATCGACAGCTGATCAATCTTTACATGTTTTCCATCTGGCCTTTCTCTCGCACATTATAAGATTTTATCATTATAAAAACAAGTAAAAGAAAAACAGAAAACCGAGAAGACGGTCCTAAAAGCTAAACAAAAATTCAGATAGGTAAAACATAAAGATGAGCTTTTATCGATTGTATCCTAGATAATCTGACAATACTATACTCAAAAGTGATGCAAAACAGAAGCAGGCTTGTTTGCTAAGCTAGCACCATGTACTCAAAAAGTGATACAGAAGCAGGCTTGTATGCTAAGCTAGCAACATGTACTCAAAAAGTGATGCAGAAGCAGGCTTGTATGCTAAGCTAGCACCATGTACTCAAAAAGTGATGCAGAAGCAGGCTTGTATGCTAAGCTAGCAACATGTACTCAAAAAGTGATGCAAAAGCAGGTTTGTATGCTAAGCTAGCACTATGTACTCAAAAAGTGATGCAGAAGCAGGCTTGTATGCTAAGCTAGCAACATGTACTCAAAAAGTGATGCAAAAGCAGGTTTGTATGCTAAGCTAGCACTATGTACTCAAAAAGTGATGCAGAAGCAGGCTCGTATGCTAAGCTAGCACTATGTACTCAACAAGTGATGCAGAAACAGGCTTGTATGCTAAACTAGCACTATGTACTCAAAAATTGATGTAGAAGCAGGCTTGTATGCTAAGCTAGCACTATGCACTCAACAAATGATGCAGAGGCAGGCTCGTATGCTAAGCTAGCACTATGTACTCAACAAGTGATGCAGAAACAGGCTTGTATGCTAAGCTAGCACTATGTACTCAACAAGTGATGCAGAAACAGGCTTGTATGCTAAACTAGCACTATGTACTAAAAAAGTGATGCAGAAACAGGTTTGTATGCTAAGCTAGCACTATGCACTCAACAAGTGATGCAGAAACAGGCTTGTATGCTAAGCTAGCACCAAAACAACAACATGGTCGTTGGAGTCGAATGTACAAGAGAAACATTCAAAGGGTCAAATTGCGAGTGACGATTATTAGTTAGAGGCCGAGTCAAAGGCCGTTAAACTTTATCCATTTGTTAGACGCGCGGTACATGCCCGATGAATTACGCCTGCTGTATTGTTAACTACCGAGGCTGCGAACTTTCGCTAGGTATTCGGGTCTTAGGGATTTACTATCAGGAGGCATGTTAATTTGACAGTTTTCGACTAGACTCGCGGCTTTGGAGTTGTCTACTGCGAAATTGTGTTTTTGCGAACTAAAAGTAATACTTGCACGGTAGGGTTTCATATTTATAATAAATAAGCAATGAATGTTTTATTTTCTATGTGTAAATATTAATAGTAGTAGAAAAAAACATGCAAAATTTATTTTTTGTATATAATATCAATTTAGTATTAATAAATAAATACATATGAAAGTCAAGTAATTGTTAATAGGGGTCGATATTCATTGTGTTAGTGAGATTAATTAAAGACCTTGGATGAGTAAAAAACTGGAAAGAACAAACATTTTTGCAATTTTGCATTGCATAATTATCTACAAAGAACGCAGATATACTTCCTATATCTTTAATTTTACTTGTAGAATACTGCAGGCAGAAGGCTACGACGTAGCAACTCCACGCTGTAGCCGTGCTACGGCGTAGCACTTTGAATAGGCATAGTACACTGTCTACATAACTATACTAAAAGTTCAGAAAACAGTATGAGGAGTACGTCGCGAAAACTCCAGCTTTACTTTCCGACAATAAATCTTTATTAAGTCGTTTGTATACTTAGGTATAATTGCGAAAAAAAATAAAAAATAAAACAAGAACAGAAAACAGAACCGACAAATAAAACGCGATGAGAGAAAATGTTTACGGCTCGCTCGAACACTCGCATAAACAGGGTCGAAATTTCCAATTTGATAAATAGGTAAGGTTCTTTAACGTGACGAATGGAAAGACAATACAATGGGGAAGCCGTGGAGCAAGGCCGACCTCCATTACAAGGATAACATTCACCCGCACCGTTTCAGCGCACTACAGAAAACAATTCACAAAAGTGACAATTCATCTTTCTGAGTGCCCGTTTCCCTCTTACTGAATAAAATATGCGAAACTACCACTTATTCATATTGTACATTGTTTACTATGGGCCCGCGGCTTTATTGCTTCCTGACTTCGAATAAGAAATGTGTGGGGAAAAGTTCTCTAAGCTAAACAAGGTAAAAACCGAGCGAGTTATGGATATTAATTGCACTGTTATAGTTTTTTATGTTTCGTATAGAAGAAAGAATCATATTTGTGACTTAAAATTTAATATCAGCAAATTGGCTTAGATTTTATAATCACAGTTTAGATCTCTAAAGAAAGCACAAAGCAAAGCTTGCTTTGTTTTTGTATGATTTTCTAGTGACATTGTTTCCATTTTAGATCTTAATTACATAGTGTACTGCGCCTCTTATTTATGATATTAAGTGTACCCATCTGAGGGAAATTCTGAGGAATTGGCAACATGTACTATAGTGACATTTTTTACATTATAAGTTTATAAATTCTGTGTTTTTTCTTAATTTTCTTTTATGTAGTCTTTTACGTAGTAGTCTATTGTAGTATTTTATGTAGAAAGAGAGTATGGGCTTAATTACCATGCGTGTCTACCACGAATTGGTAATTTCAAGCTCACAAGTGAATACTCAGACACTCAGGTTTCCACACTAAGTTTTCCTTCACGGTTAGCAAGTGGTATTACTACTACAACTCAAACATAAATAAAATAAAAATAATGTAAACACAAAACTTCGGGACTTTAATACTCTAAGATGTACGTTATATAAGACGTATGTAAATGTAAAGTAAAACCTTTCAGGACCGCAAAGCTGATGTGCGTGTAATTGATGAATTATAAAGATCAAACAAACGAAAACCTAATCATGCCTCCCGCACACAAAAACGCCCTTTGAATTAGCAAGAGTAATTTTATTTCAATGTCGTTATTGGCCTAAAATCTAAAGCTGGAAACCCAATATCAAAGCAATTACAATCGAAATGCGGTGACATACAGTACATGTATTGAAAGGATAGCTCTGCTTTTCTCTCCTAATATTTTAAATTTGGGATGTGAAGTTTTGAATGTTTAGATATCTTACACGGAATCACACATGATAAATTCAGATAGACTATGGACTAAAATTGAAATCCAACGCCTATTACGTACCTAAGTACTTCCAGACTATAAAATATTTACAGTGTTATTTCAAAAAAAAAAATTTTGTATAAAAAAACCTAAACCGGCCAAGTGCAAGTTGGACTCGCGCACGAAGGGTTCCGTACCACTATCTATACAACATTAGACACAAATCACGAGAAAAAACGGCAAAAAACACGTTTGCTGTATGAAAGCCCCCTTTAAATATTTATTTTATTTTAATTATTTATTTTTGAAACAAATATAGAACTAAATATTTTGTGAATATTTCAAACGTCTACCTGTTGACGTTATTAATATCGAGCAAAAATTACGTTTGTAATCCCCCTTACATATTTATTTTATTCTGTATTTAGTATTTTTTGTTACAGCGGCAACAAAAATACATAATCTGTGAAAATTTCAACTGCCTAGCTCTCACGGTCATAAGATCCAGCCTGGTGACAGACAGACAGACAGACAGATAGATAGACAGACAGACGGACAGTGAAGTCTTAGTAATAGGGTCCCGTTAAGCACCCTTCGGGTATGGAACCCTAAAAACTCAACTGGTTATAGCTCTAAAACAAGGCCTGTATGAGTTAAAATTTTAACCTCGTCAGACAAAACCTCTCATTGGATTTCTTGTTGGTTTTCTTATAGGCCTCGTTTAAGACTTTTTAGGGTTTTGACAGCTGGCATCCACCATTAAATTTTTTTCGTGACGACACATTCGCGTTGTCAATACCTTTTATTTGACATCTTATTTGTCAAAACTGATTGGCCTTTTAGTCTTTGGTTTGGCCTCTAGGTGGTTATAAATAAATATTATATACTGTGCATACATACATACGTGTGAAAAGCAACAGTTAGAAAAATGGAAGGATCCTGGTGTGTTACGCAACATGCGCGGACACATAGATTATGCTTATTCCTGGTAACAATATGGGTAACAAACAACGTGTTTCTAACGCTTATGACAAACGTCAACAAGCTTCGATAAGGATGGTTCCTTCACTTTTTATAAAACGAACTTGGTCCAAGGCAGTGCTAGCACCAAGTTCGGACCAAGGACCTTAGACATGCGTCGCGTGCCTTTCTCAAACGCTTCCAAGTTTCAACCTTTTACAAACTCTCATACCCCGGGCCCATGCCTCTGTCAGACTATTACTTTAGGTATAATTATTTTGGCTTAGCAGTACAATTAAAATCGTGACCAAGTTACGTACAACAAGTTAAAATAAATTATCCCAGATAACGGCTAACTTATGAGTGGGGATAATGAACTTGTATGCGTCGTGTTATTCAAATACACTCCGAGGGATTGGCTAATGGAATACCAGCCGTATTAGCATGAGCCGCGGGCCTCCCGCTTGCTTTACTTGCGTGTAGGGAAGATACAGTCTTAAACTTCTGATCGAGCAGCTGTTTTGACATTGGCTTGACTGGCTGAAATTTAGATTTTTTTATTTTGGCGCTCGATATTTTGGACAAGAAGAATGATATCAAAAAATTGAGAAAAACTCCTCTGGACAATTTAGTCAGCTACAATTTGAGCCTGAAACAAAGAAGATCGGGTTAAAGCCGGATTTTGACTGTCTTAGTACGCTCGGACCGTGTGCGTACAGTTTTAGTTGATTATGACGACGCACTCGATCCGAGCGCACTGACCGTCGTCATAATCAACTAAAACTGTACGCACACGGTCCGAGCATACTAAGACCGTCAAAACCCGGCTTAAAGGTTTGCCCTGTAGCCTAACCTTTTTGAAAAAAGTCAAATAATTTTTCAAAACATTTTCCAAACATTTTTCACATGCCATTTATGACTCGATTCATTTCCAATGTGCTCCATAGTCATGTGAGGCACGAAATCTGTGAATTTTTATTTCACTTATAGTTAAAGATCTAACAATATCGATCACACGACGGCCTTGTCGATTAAGCTGTTGATTACCAAAACAGAGGTCGTGGGTGTGATTCCCACATGATTTGTACATAGCTGTATTTCCATGTTATAACTCTCTAATTCAGGCGTCGTAAATTATAGGTAAATTCAAACGCCAATTGTAGCAAATTGAGGGGTTGCCGATTTTGACGGGTTTATTTGAATGAATTCGACATATGAGGTACACAATACAGGCAGAATTAGATTTCTAAAACTTACATTTCGCAAGTTTTCTCTGACAGTGACCGTTTCCAAGCTGGAGACGCTTTAAAATCACTATATTTTAGTTATTTACTAAGTTGGGGAAAAAAATCCTTGTTTGGGGATAATTTTCTATTATATTACTTGAGCGAATTATTACGTTTTGATAGTCATTAAATTTATTGGAAAGTTATAAAAATACATTTGTTGGAAAGTAATTTTTCGCTAGAATGCACCGTGTAGAAGTTATGAGGGTGAAACCAAAAGAAGTCAAAATTTGTCCTAAGATATCTCATGTTACCATTTTTATATTTAATTAGTAGCACGAATATGTACGAGATAAAATAATAAAAACTACTATACCACCTTTTGCCAGCGTCAAATCATTCTAATGACTGGCCTAATAGCACAAGGTATCCTAGTTTGGGACCAGGACAAGTGATTATGTCGTGTGGAAGTTATTATTATTATTAAGATAGCAGCATAAATTCATAGTAGATTTCATCCATAAATACTCGTATCTCCGTAATAAAACATTTAGAACTTGCCGATTTCGAATCACGACATGTTCACGTTTTCTAGCAGTGCCTTGAGTAGTCTTAAGTAGCCTAGTGAGTAAGCCTTAAGAAGCCTAGCTCAATGAGAGAGTCAGCTACCGAGAGACCCAGGTTCGATTCCCAGTGCGGGCATGTACCTATGACTTCGTGAAGTTATAGTTGCAATACCACTCGCTAACGGTAAAGGAAAACATCGTGAGGAAACCTGAGCGTCTGAGCAATTCGCATACCTCAGCGCTTGAAATCGTCAATCCGCGGTGGGCTCGCGTGGTGATGAAGTCCATACTATCTTCCTAAGAGAAGGTATGTGCCCTACAATGGGACGTATATAGGCTGCTTATGTATAAGTACTCGTATCTCCGCAATAAAACATGTAGAACTTGCTGATTTCGAATCACGACACGTTTTCAGGCAGTGCATTGAGTAGCCTTATATAGCCAGCTCAATGAGAGAGTCAACTACAGTTTTTCGCTCGTTGATTTGTTAAATTTTATCTGTTCGTGAGAAACAGTTTGTCGTTAGGCGGACGGACGGACGAACACCAAAGAGAATTCCTTACGGAAGTTTGCATTTTGAAATTGTAAAGGATTAATTTATTGTACCACCTGGACATTTATTAGTACCTATCGCACCAAGAAAAAAATAACTACAAATAAGTTTAGCGAAATTTGTTGTAAAGTTTTTTTGTATCTATTTGAATTTTTTATTCTTAATACTATTTTACTAACCCATTTTATTGCTTACTTTCACTAGTCCTATATAAATGTGAATGTTCGAAACACAGTTTTGCTATTTACGTATTGTGTTACGTATTTACATTAACATGTACCATACATACGATGCAATGTAGTGGCACAGAACTGTGTGCGACTCAAAAAAGATACTGGGCCGGTTTTTTTTTTAATTTTGAACGTCAATAATTCTGAAAGAATGTTGAATTCTGTACCTTCTGTTTTCTTTCCACTTGTCTGTGTCACAACCTAATCACACATATGTACCTACCCAATCACTTCTCTTTCAGTTCTATCCATCCAAATGTTGTCTGGAAGAGATGGCTTTTAGCCATAAAACCGTCAATTGCATACGGAAAAACTTAGGTATGTAAGTCTGTGTAATGTATTTTGATTTCTGGTGTGTACAATACATGGCAGGTAATGATTAAGATAATGATCAAGGTTCTGATGTACATTGTAAACGAACACGGCCTTCGCTAAACTAGAAAGGTTGAACACAATAGAACAAGAAGATAAAATCATAAGGTTATTATTCGGTGGAGATTTACCAAATCCTTTAGGTATCTACTTAGTTCCAAGATCCCTTGCATAATTTTAACAATTAACTGGGTCAACCTTTTGGCAACCGAAGAAATTTCATGCTCAGAAATAAATTACCCCTAGTATTTTTTAATAATCTACATAAAATCTTGTGACGCCTTACGACAGGACTCGGAGAGAAGAATTGTTTTCCTCTCTAAAACAAAAATATTTCCTGATTGATTCAAATTGAAAAACAGAGGGATCTTTTTAATATTTATGTGTCAATAACGGGCAAGAATTTTCTTTTATATCTGCTGCGGGAATCTAATTGGATTAGGAGCGTTCCGGACCCGTTTGCATGACATTGCATTTTTAATAAAAAAAATGAAAATGTATTTATTATCGGTTCAGGATTCATTATCAGCCATTTGACGCCCACTGCAGGACATGGCCTATGTCCTTACCTACCCCTAAACCCTTCGTGGTTTTCATAACCATGAGGGGTTTTGCCATAATCGCCACGCTTGGCCGGCGGGTTGGCTATCGCAGTATGCGGTTGGAATCTCAGGAAGATGCTGCTGCCCGTCTACTGGTAATTGATTTCCTTAGTCGCCTTCTACGACATCCACGAAAGAAAGTTGAGTTCGGTTGGAGAAAATGGAGAAAATCGGTTCAGGATTACAGAAATCATACTTACAAACTTAACTTAACTTAACTTATAAACCATAAGACCAAGACGCGTTCCACATGAACACTGCTAGTTACTGCCCGATAACGTCCTCAAAGTATTCATAAAGTTAATTTACGTACTTCTACAACTATTCATTTATACTAAGTAGGCATCGGCGGAGCTCATTGGCCGAACGTTTGGTTCACATCCAAGACGTTTTGTGTTCGATTCCGGCATGTAAAGTCAGCAGAACTTCAACCTTCACATCAGTGCATTCTATTCAGTTACGAGTTGCTTTGTAACTAAAATACAAATTTTGAAGTGCTGTTGATTTTAGTAGTGTTTTCAATGTTAAGTACATTTATGAAGTAGCAATACGACTCAAATTTGGTTGCAACAATATATAGGTTAAATCGGTGGTAGTGCGGTCAGTATAGCGCTTTCCTCACATTTAAGAGGTCGTGGGTTCAAATCCTGGCAATGATTTTGTTTGCTAAGTTACATACATTAATTGTAAATTTGTAGTAACAATACCACTCACTATCGGTGAAGGAAAACATCGTGGGGACACATGAGTGCCTAAGATTTTCACATACTTTAGCGGCAGTGCTTGACTTCGCCAATCCCCGCTGGGGGCTCGCGTGGTGATTAAGCTCAAAATCTCTATCTGAGAGAAGGCCAATACCCTGCAGTGGAACATGTAGGCTGTGTATAAAATACCGGATAATTTAGTAGCGCTCGTAAAATTTTAAGCAATGGATCATTCATCATCATTCATCATCAACCCATTATGTCCCCACCGAGGGGCACGGGTCTCTTCCCTGAGGAAGGTATAGGCCATACTCCACCACGGGGGCCAAGTCCGGATTGGTGGAGGCTTGTAGACTAGTGGCTCGCTACTGTCAGAAGTTGTCAAGCCGCCCTAAGGCCTCTGACTTGGCTTAACGACTGCCATCTATCGACGGCAGCCGGCACCAACAGCTTAACGTGCCTTGCGAATCACGGAACCGCTCGGAAAAATGCCACTAGCGTTAGGCATAGACGGCGACCCATCCATGCACTAAACGCGCCCTGTGTTGCTTAACCTTCGTGATCGTTTAAGATCACTCAGGCAGCCGGGGCTACGAGCGATTCAATCGATAAAACTACTGATTTGGGCGTTGGTTACTTAATGAACATACTAAACCCAGTAGTGGGTTGTTGAGCAGGGAGTAAGTACTTATGCAAGTTCCTTCAAAATCGGCGCAGTACCAAATTAAATATTCTTATTATTGTAAAGCGGATTATCGCGTTTCAATAAGACCTTTTCGGGGCAACGCTTTTGTGAACGCGTATTTATTATTCATAATCTCCGGAGGAACATTGACTTTGCGAAAGTACAAAAGAAGTTTGTCTTCAAGTAGCGATACCATTTTGTTTAATTGGGTGTCTAATTTAATCACTTGGGCCTTTTTTGTTTGCCGATTTACTAGACAAGTTGGAATAAAGGCAGTTTTCCCGTTTTCTTTTGTTTATTGAATAAATAAACCTAGTATCGGAATGTCACGTCAACATTCCCTTCACTTGGGAGCGATCGCGCGATCTAAATGGCACAGTTATAGCATTGCGCTTCTGTGCAATACTGAATGGCAGTTCCGAATGCAAAATTCTCTATTTGAATTTCAAAATATTCAGCTAGCGAGCCGGGGAATACTCTTCTCAAGTTTTATGATTTTTCTCTCGGCAGGCAAATAAAATAACCGGAATATATCATTGCGGGCACGCCTCTGCTGGGGAATGACAATACGCTGTTCGCCGTCCGTTTTAGTGCCTAATTCGAAGTTAAGCGTCGTATTCTACATACGGAGAGCTTTGTACACCCGTAAAATGAAGACACTTAATCCAGTACAGGTACAAAGCGGACTTGCCCTGAGCCGCCTAGAGGTTTTACTCGTTGACTGGACATAAACCAAAAGTAAGAAGAATGTTGACTGGACAAGGTAAACAAAATTTCTATTTCAGTCTTGCAACCGGCGCTAGTCTTTTTGTGAATAATGCAATAAATCACAAATCGTAGAATTGTAATTAAATATACTTAGGATATTATGAAGAGAGTGGCATTTGCTGTCTATGTTTTGAGTTTCAAAGGGATTCGTAAACAATTAAGTAAAAATTTAACAAAATTAAAATGCAAATAGAAAATGACGCAGAGTAATTTCTGATCTTCGTAGCTTTTGTTGATTCTTAATTTTTTTAAATATAATTTTGCACCAGTTAATTATTCATTTTGATCTCCGCTGGATGCGGGTGGCACAAGACCGGGAAGTTTGGAAAACCATAAGGGAGGCCTATGTCCTGCAGTGGGCGTCAAATGGCTGATGATGATGATGATGTTGGTGTCCAATACACTTAAAGTTTTTGCTTTGGGTCAAACCTTGTTTTCTGATATTACAGGGTGGTAAAACAAGGAGGTCGTCTTACCGATTAGCAGCGGTATACAGGAGGTCGGTCAGCATATCGCTATAATTTTAGAAAATCAGCAGGTTATTTTGGTCAGCAGCAGCGTGCAGGAGGTCGACTAGCATCTTTAGCAAGATATTGTGTCAAAAAATCAGGACGTTGCATCACCGATGTCAGCGCCAGCGTGCAGTAGGTCAACCAGTAGGTATCTTCAGCTCACTATAAAACCCAAAATTAAGGATGTTGCCTCACCTACGTTATAGGCGCCGTGCAAGAGGTCAGCCAGATATGGTTCGCTACACCAATTGTTTTTGTGTCCAGTCGGCGTAGCTTTTGAGACGGGCGTTTATTTTAATAAGGTTGCCTTACCGATATCAGCAGCGGTGTCCAGAAGTTCGGCCAACATCTCTGGCTCGCTATAATATCAGAAAATGAGGAGTTTGCCTCACCGATGTCAGCGGCAGCGTGCAGGAGGTCGGCTAACAGCTCTGGCTCGTGGCATGCGATGGCCAGCCGATCCTCGTGCAGCCGCGAGGTGGCACTGTCCAGCTCGGCTGGTGTGGCTTCCCGTAGCTGCAGCGCCACTGCCCCTTCGCCACCCACCGCCGCGCTGTACATCAGCACGGCGCGTGGTGAGAACGTCGGAAGCGGCAGCCGGCTGGTCGGTACCTGGGGAAGGTAAAATGTTACTGTTACTTTGTAATTTTTACGATCGTGGCTGTCGAAAGACTGTTATGTGTAGGCGTGTTGTGTATTTGAGGAAAACCGGCCTCCTACTATCGACGTTATTGTGTGTCGTTGTAGCTACCTGAGAAAGATAAGGTGTCAGTGTTAGTTAAGCAAGTTTTTGTATCGTGGCTTTCAAAACGTTTGTGTCAAAGGCAACTGTGTTCTTCTATTGGCATCTTTATGTTTCGTTATTTTTTGCAATATAACTTAGAAAACGTTTCCATTATTTCCTGGTTTTTATAGAATTGGGATTGAACTTATTTAAGCTCTTTTGGAAATTTAAGGTACATTTTGTCGGAATTGTTAAATAAACGCACACGCAATTTGGTCTAATTGACGGAGTATAAGGGCAGGTCTCTTAATTTATCTAAGTTTGTTAAGAAGTATTTCGCTTTTCTTCGTCTACGCTAAAATTGCGGCAGGTACCTACATTTGTCTGTGACTGTATTAGTACGCCATCGCGGTTTCAGGTGTTTTCGCATTTCATACCTTATTAATTTAGCTGATTCTCTTTTGATGAGCTTCATATTTAATCAAAATTAGTAGGTAACAAAATTCGTAATATTGTTGGTGGAAGATGTGAAAAGGAGTAGAAGAATCGTAAAATTACGTTAATCCGCGTTAATACAGTCAAAGTCAGTTTGAACAAAGTAGCTTAGTGAAAGCTATTTCACTTGTATTCAAGCTAGCGTTGACAATATCCAATTTTGTGACTAAATTGTATAACAGAAAGAATGTTTTTAGGCTTTTATTTTGTTTTGTTGTTTGTGACGTATTTCGGAGAAACTTTAACTGTTGGTGTTCATTTAATAATTAATGTTTTTTTTTTATTTTTGTGTGAGATTTTGTATTATGAGAATATTCATAGAGCAAAAACAAAATGTAAAGAAAATGATTACACAATCTGCTAAATATACTTTTAGTGGTAATAAAAATAGAAAAAAAACTGTTTTTAAACTATCATGGGATATTGAGCAAACGTGAAAAAAGTTTTTTTTTACGCTTACCAACTCTATGTAATTAATGTTATATCTTTAACCTAACCTCTAACCTTTTATATCTACCCTGACGACTTAAGGCTGAGCATAAGGCCTTTTGCTTAATTACTTAGATTTTTTCAGTTATGTACTTTACTAAATTTTTGTTGGCAATAAAGACAATTTAATTTTCACTTTCACTTGTTTTAACTTTTCATGAAGCATTTAATTTAGTCGCATAATTATTTTACGCTAACTTCCGAAACCATGCCCACACAAGCTGTCTACCGTCCCCGGCTGTGCCTAGTGTAGAGGAAATTAATTAATGCATTCTAATTTAACTCCAATCGCACCAAACGAACAACCATGTAATCTAATTAGTTCCTACAAGATTGTAGCCATATTTACTGGTATTAAATAAATGCTTTTTCATTTTCGATGTCATATTTTTTGCACTTGACGCTATTTTAAGTTGTGATTTTACATTCAAATGGTCCAAGATGAGTTTGAAAAGTTGACCGTGGTCCAGGTTTACTTTAATTGGATGCCGCCGCCTAAGAGTGCTTTGGAAAATGTTGCCACAGTCAAATATATAGCGTCGCATTAGTTGTAGTAATATCTACATTGTCCTCGCAAACTTTGATCGTCACCGCGGCTTAACAAAATTATGTTATTACTAACTTACCACTTTTTTAGGGTTCCGTACCCAAAGGGTAAAGGACCTACTAAGACTCCGCTGTCCGTCCGTCCGTCCGTCTGTCACCAGGCTGTATCTCATGAATCGTGTAGTTAGACAGTTTATATTTTCACAGATGATGTATTTCTGTTGCCGTATAACAAAAACACTAAAAACAGAATAAAATATATATTTAAGGAGGGCTCCCATACAATAAACGTGATATTTTTGCCGTTTTTTGCTCAATAGTAATAACGGCATAATGTAGACGCTTGTAATATTCAGATGTTGTATAGATAATGGTACGGAACCCTTCGTGCGCGAGACCTACTTTCGTTTGGCCGGTTTTTTTTATTTTCGTTTAAACGTAGCCTAACCTCACAGCTCAGACACTCAGGTTTCCTCACGATGGTTTCCTTCCGTTAGCGAATACAATTTCATGTAGTAATGTGAAAATACGGTACGGGTTAATAAACTCTGTTTCATGAACGTAACACAGCTATATATATATATATATATATAACATATTAACTTAAAAATTTAACAATATCTTACCTAATTAATTAAGCTTTCTTGATGTGCGTGTCCATCAAAAGAAAGTTAATAACGTATACTAAATGTCTTTTCCTGCACTGCTCATGCTATATTAAAAGTTCGAGATAAAAAAGTATTGAACAAAAAACGTCAGAAGACTGCGAAACAAAGTCTATTTCAATCCCTTGTTATTTCCCAAACAGACTCTGTAGTTTGTTTGAAACGCGGACCAAGAAAATCCTCTCAACATTTATTTATTATTCCGATTAACTCCCAAAAGAGTCGGATCAAAACAAGGAAAAGGCATTTCGCCCTAATTTTTCCTTAATCGGCACCGTTGTTTGCTATTTCTGAACACATATTTCGTAAAAAATACTTGAAATCACCCAATAATATAAAATCACGGTGCGAGGCTTGAAGTAAACATTTGCTGTTGGCAAGGGCTATCTTTTAACAGGAACAAGACTTTGCCAAGTATATAAACTAAATTAAACAAACACAAAGTATCGATATACTAAAATTTCATAATATGAAGTGGGTACATGGGAATGGAATCTACGATTTTCATATATTTCATGTCGGACGATTGGATGATAACGATATCTACACATTTTTGTTCATGCAGCGGCGGCGAAAGCCGTTGAAAATGTATGAAACTATATGTCGTGACCTGACAAACCATCCCGGATAGCCATCACATCACAAATAGCTAGCCCAAGCGCTAACCACACCTGTTCTAAGCTCGTAATATACGTAATATACACACACACACACACACACACACACACACACACACACACACACACACACACACACACACACACACACACACACACACACACACACACACACACACACACACACACACACACACACATTCATCATTCCCCAACTTATAACTACATTTGTATGTGGCTATAAAATAAAGTTATTCTTCTTATTCTTATTCTTATTCTTACATTACATTATGTTATTTAGACAAAGGTACTATTAACAGCTCACCCAGTACGACCTGACGTGACGTGTGTTGAGTGAATTCAAATCGTGCTATTTTCTATGAAGATAAAGAAAAATTTTCTACCCTAACACAATACACCACGTCTGAGTTTGAGTCTTTACTATGTTACGTACAGTTGTCTTTTGGTGCGTTATGTTGCAAAAGTTAATGATTTTATTTCTTTTTCTTACTCCTATCAATTATTTGTAGTAAGTGGGTCAGTGAGAGAGTGATGAAAATGAAGAGAATTCTCTCTGGACAAAAGCGATTTTAAGATGAACGCATAACTTTAACTTGCATGGATCACTGACCGTTACGTTTTATCTCTCTAATTTTCCTTATCATCTGAGGCAATTGCTATGTAACCACACGATAGATATATACTGATGTGTGATATACTTAATAAGGGCAGATAAAAAATAATGTCTACCTCAGCTTGCAATATCCGACGTTGGCATGCCACCTCCGCTTCACGCATAAGAAGTCCCCATTTTTTCTACCGTCTTCTTTTCCGGCTCTATGTCCTTACATTCTATTTATCTCACGAGATTATGGTGAGAGGAATCGCGTGAGTGATTAAGGTCGGGTATTGTTTGCAAATGGGCCGCGTCCCCCGCGCCGCGGCTCGCCCCAGGTTTTGCAAACAACAATGCGTGCGATAACCCGCTGTGCGCGTAGCCTTAGATTTTCCGGCACGCACAACATCGTTCCCAAAAACTTTTCCTATTAGTGGTTTGTTTTGGCCGCGGATTATTACTTACCTCGGCGAAGTACCAACTTCTCCTGCCGTGTCCGCCGCTCGCAATTAAAACACGGATTTCATCCGCGCACGATAGCTTCACTCCTGTTAAGTGAGAGCCGAATTAACTTTAAGTACTTACACACAAATTACGTGAAAGAGAGAAACAATTAGTAAAACAGGACTGTGGTGTGCTCAACGATGCAGTTTTAAATTTACCTTTCACGTTTGTGCTGATAACTTAGGGGAATGCCAGTGGATAACTTGAATGTGTTTATGAACAAAATGAACTTGAGAAGGCAAGGAATAACCCAAAAGACACATGGAAAATTATTAAAAAAATTGCAAATATTCAGAAAAAATCGTCAGATAGTAGAGATCTTCTTAATATTACACCTAATCCTGAAAGCTCTGTCAAAAAAGTCAACCAGTACTTCGCTAATATTGGAAAGGAGCTAGCCACCAAAATAAAGGAAAAAAATCCACCACAAGAATTTATCTATCAGCCGGACAATTATGAAGCTAGTCAACAAATCCACACGATGTATCTATCTGAAGTTGACCACGCTGAAATTGAGAACATCATACTTGGTCTGCGAGACGACTGTGCAGTGGGTTGGGATGGAATTTCTTCTAAAATATTAAAGTTAGCACGAAAATACCTTATACCAACCATCACACACCTATGCAATCTCTGCATCATGAAAGGTATTTTTCCAAAAGCTTTTAAAAAGGCCTTGGTTCACCCCATCCACAAGAGTGGGGACAGAGACAGTGTTACAAATTACAGACCAATTTCAGTCCTTACAACCCTTTCTAAAATACTAGAAAAAGTTCTGAACA
Organism: Yponomeuta evonymella; assembly: GCA_963969515.1. Classification (NCBI taxonomy): domain Eukaryota; kingdom Metazoa; phylum Arthropoda; class Insecta; order Lepidoptera; family Yponomeutidae; genus Yponomeuta; species Yponomeuta evonymella. The sequence goes on from OZ018362.1 coordinate 5,976,412, forward strand.
AGAGACTGACAAATTTTTTAAATAAATTCAAAATTATTGCATCAAATCAATATGGGTTCAGAAAGGGCACTTCTGTTGAAGATGCTGTCCTAGAACTTACGGACCAAATAGTAGGAAAACTAGATAAGAAACAAAAAGTCATTGGTATATTCTTGGACCTGTCGAAAGCTTTTGACACTGTCTCTGTCCCATTGCTCTTGAAAAAGATGGAAACTATTGGAATTAGAGGCTTGGTGCTGGACATTTTCAGAGACTATCTCACAGACCGGAGTCAACGTGTCAAGGTTGATACATATACTAGTGAAGAAGAAATGCTAGGATTCGGCGTGCCTCAAGGCAGTGTGTTGGGACCGACCCTTTTCTTAATATATGTTAACGATCTATGCCGGCTTTCTCTTCCAAATTGTAATATCATAACTTATGCAGATGACACTGCTCTGCTCATTGATGGTAAAACATGGGACACAACAAGACAATCTGCTGAAAATACTCTCTCAACTGTGATGAGCTGGCTCTCAAAGAATTTACTGACGTTAAATGTTCAAAAAACGAAATTTCTTACTTTCTCGCCTTGTTTATCCTCCCAGCCTATGAATGACACTTTTGATGTAACTGCGCATACTTGCAATTTCCAAAAATCGGTTAGCTGTACTTGTTTAACCATTCAACGCACCAATTATATAAAATACCTAGGAGTTTATATTGACAGCACTTTTAGTTGGCAAAAACACATAAATGAAGTTAATTGTAGAGCAAGAAAACTAATCTTTACTTTTAAACGTCTAAGATCTTCTGTTGACCTAGGTACTCTAAAAACAGTTTATCTTGCTCTAGCTCAGTCTGTCTTAACCTACTGTATTGTGGCCTGGGGTGGCACTTTCAAGACTTCTCTACTTCGCCTTGAGAGAGCTCAAAGAGCTGTGTTAAAGACCATACACAAGAAACCCTATCGATTCCCTACTATCCTTCTTTATAAAGAGAGCCAGGTGCTTACGGTACGACAACTATACATTCTCCAGACCGTTCTTCGCAGGCATCGTACTTTACACTATGATCCACTCTTAATTACTCGAAAACGAAGAGCTGACTTAGTCTGTAGGGTTCCACCACATAGGACAGCGTTGGCCGCGCGACACTATAGAATAATTGGCTCTCACTTGTATAATAAAACTAACAGACTTAACAACATATATCCATTAACTGGTTTGAAATGCAAAAGTGCTGTAGCAAAGTGGCTTCAGGATTTATCATATGATGAAACAGAATCTCTATTATGTAAACCCAAGTAAGAAACGAATTCATACTAAGCAAATAATATAGCATACAAAATAAAATCAAAAGTTTAAAAAATCTATATTACATAAAACTTATTAACAAATCAATTGCAGTACTCGTTTTTCTATTACATACTCAAACAAACACACACACACACACACACACACACACACACACACACACACACACACACACACACACACACACACCAACACACACACACACACACACACACACACACACACACACACACCAACACACACACACACACAACAAACACACAACACACACTCACTCGCACACGCACACACACACTGTACCACTTATACATTGTCATCTGTGGTAGCTTGTAACTAGCATACATCAGTAAATACTCAAACAGCAATGTAATAAAATAGCTAACTTTCGCAGAAGGAAGGCGTTGCTGTCTGTCATACAGTTTTATAACTAGTACAGACATCATCGTTCTAATCCTATCATTAGTTAAATAAAATTACATTCTCTCCAACTATGCTAAAATAGGATAAGTAAATTGTTAAACTTTTCTGAATAAATCAATTCAATTCAATTCAATTCAATAAAAATCCGCACAGTCGCGTTGTGTTTGCGATGGACACGTTATAAATTTGTTTTAATTAGGTATTTGACTAAGCTAAATCCGAAGTATTTTATGTCACGTCACGCTTCCCCAGCCAACGAAACTCGTAATACGTCCATACGCAGTCTAAGTAATTTTGGCGAGTTATTTGTCGGACATTATTATTTTGTACGTTCGTGAGAAGTTACCTTGAATACGCATCTCAAGTTTGGAATCCTTAGAAAGTTTAGAAATTATTCAAAGAAGATTTATACGTTAATTGAATTTTAAAATAAATCGTGGACAGCTTAGTTACTTGGACTCGTGTAGTAGGCATTCTGCCTCTACAAAAGCATCGCGAAATAGCAGATATAACGTCCGGTATTACGTCCGGTCAAATCGACGACGTTAGTAGTCAACTGAATCTCTATGTTCCTAATATATCAAGGCGAGTAAATCCAGTATTTCATCCGTAAAAAGTGTCATCTAGGTATAGACAAAACTCATATCTATGGAGGGTTTAACTAATTTAATAAACTGGCGAAGATAGGTGATCTAGGTATGTTTAATTCATCAGTCCAAAGCTTGAAGGTCAAACTTGGTGCAGATTTATTCAATGGTTAGAATAAATTATATTTATAAAATTTAGTATTGAGGTAGTTTTTAAGTTGTCATATGTGTTTTTGCTTAAAGAGCTCAATTAAGTAGTACTTAAAATGTTTCGACAAATGGAGACTTATAATTGGCCTTCTGTATGTTTAAAGTTTTTGTTATTGTTAGTCTTCCTAATATTAAATAAAAAAAATTATACTAAGAAACTGAGATGACTGAATGACTCAGATGAACTGAGTTACGTTTCTTTATGGAGACAAAACTACCGTTTTGACGTTGTTCCAATGCAAAATCGTCACAGAAAAAAAATAAAGAGGAAGAAAGCAGAAGAAGTTCGTAAATTGAACTGTCTGTGAAAAAATAAGCGTTGTGAAGGATTTCATAGGCCTATAAATTAGCACGTGTATGTTTTATTTTACGATCACTCAGCGACTCGCACTATTAGAAATCGCATGGCATGGTAGCTGACATTAGAGTAAAAAATACTGAAGAAATTGAATGATATCTACGTTTATAAAACTTGCAAGTGCAGAACGAGATTTGTAATTCCAAGTCTCGAATGTAAAGGCGGTTAGCTGTCAGCTGCACCTATTTAAATACAAACGCAACAAGGCCGAGGCGAAGCCGAGGCACACATACGTAAGTTCATCAATGCCTAGTTGTGGCCAAGGCTTGCATAGTCCTTTTCTAAACTAATGCGCGCGAATTAAGTAGCAGTGCCCAGGCAGAACTTTTTACTTTTCAAAATCAATGACGAACAACGAACAACAAGAATCTTTCCTGCGTTAAAGTGTTCATTTGTTTTTTTTTTTCAATAAACAGCTTTCTATTTACAAGCCAGTTCGAAATTTAAATACAACCTTTGATAAGTTACCTCCTTGGTTGCCATGTTTAGGAATAAAAGATCATTCCATTTTTAAATTACACGACACACGAGTTTACTACGTAATTTATTTGGCCGCTGAAACACGACAGATATGGATTTTCATACAACTCTTGCCGGCCGCTTGCTCGCATGTATTTGGCCAGTACAGGGCACTTATTATGAAAAATGCGACATTATCGGAAGGGTCGTCAACGTTCGACAACTATTCAACTGTGGAAACTATTCAAAAACGAACCGTATTTGTCGCTAGATTCGAGTAAATTTTCGGGCTCAAGCGCGACGTTGACGACCCTTCCGATAATGTCGCAGCTTCATAATAAAGGCCCTGCAATTTCGATTTATATTGAAGAAGGTTGTCAAAATAAAGCTCAAACTTCCTAGCATGTTTGACAAAAAGTTATTAGTCTATGCCGGGGTTTGAACTCACGACTTCCAGAATGAGAGGCAAGCGTTCTACCGAATGCGCTACCATTCCAACCCGAAGCATCAGCTTATCAACCTATCAAGGGTATTAACCTACCTATGCCTAATATTATTTACGTCCCATCCAACATAATATGTGCTTAGTTAGACGAGGTGCGAAAGGAGAGGCATTAAAATATCTCGTCGTAACATAAAACACATACGGGATATTTTTTATGGGCAGTAAACGGAAGAGCAGAATTGTTAGCACTGTAACGAGGTTTTATCTCTACGGGCCGGGATTCAATTCCCGTCTCACTGAGCGCTTTGTAGGTATGTAAATTGTTCACGTTTTGATTGACGTATGCCTGCAAATTGAACTGAAACACTCTCGAGTATTTTAAATGAAGCATTTAAGGTTTCATAAATGACACACTTCGACCAAATAGTGCATGTATTAGCAAAGAGCAAGATAAGAAGTACCCGAAATATTAATAGTAATGCGTGCAACGACTAATGAATATTGATTAAGTGCAAATGGTCTATACCTACCCCTCTGGGATACAGACGTGAGTTTATGAAATATAATGTAAATGATATAAGATACGACAAATAGTGAAAGCATTTTGCAATATTGCAGAATTGTTAACAAGAGCTTGCTGATAAACCCCAATCAGTCTTGTGGCAATCTTGTGTACATCGTTCATCATCATCATCATCATCAGCCACGCGACGCCCACTGCAGGACACCGGCCTCCTTCATGGTTTTCCTAACCATGAAGGGTTTTGCCATAATCGCCACGCGGGTTGGCGATTGCAGAATGCTGTTAAAATCTCAGGAAGACGCTGCTGTCCGTCTCCTGGTAATGTATTTCCTTAGTCGCCTTCTACGACATCCACGGAAGGAAATGGAGTGACGCAATTCTTAATCCGGCGCCACACAGAATTTTCGTGGAATACGAAAAAATTCCACCCATATCGGGACTTGAACCCGCGACCTCTGGCTAACCGTGCCAGCGCTTCCAACTGAGCTGATGGGTAAGTGCAGGCATCAGCGAAATTTCGAGCCTCTTTACAAAATTGGTTTTTAAAATTGTCCTCAGCACGGGTTAGTGCAACAAAATGTGTGAAATAAATAGTTACGAGATATTAAATTAAATTTAAAATTACAGTAACAATACAAAAATATAAAAACAATCTTAAAATTCATTGAAATAATGTTATTTTCACATGGCGAGAGCAGCATGTTAACCTGCGCGCCATCATGTTGCAGCGGACCTCCTGCGCCCTCTGCTCACGATCAATATCTTCATCGTCCGTCATACGCTCATTTACTACATGTCCCAGGTATTTAAATTTGAAAACTTTTCTGATGGGTATCTTCTGTTAATAGCGGAGATCTTTGAATTTTTCGATGTAAAACATTCTCGTATGAAAACAAATATAAATCCTCTCGGTACAAAATACCGTATTTTAATTGACTATGTAAATACTCCTTAATGAAAACAAATAATTAATGCCGTTACATATCAATTCGTTTATTTCATTCACTATCAATTGGAGATTATATTCAGTGAAATAAATTGAGGCCACGATTGGTCGTACAACCCAATCAATCAGCCAGTATTCGTCCACTACTTTGGACAAGGCCCGCCACCGCTTTCTGATCTCAGCCACTCTCATCCAGGCGCTATCAGTAATTTGCCTCAGATTGCCAGTCCAGAGAGCTAGTAGGTATTCATTCAGTCAGTCCCTCGGTGCTGAGGATCATTGCCGCTATAACGAGAATGGATGTAGTGTAGAGTCTTCGCTATCTGACCAGTTGTTCGCTACGGTTACAGCCTGGTGGAATTTAAGTATTATTTCCATGGTGATCTGGTTTCTCCATGCATTCTGGTAGGCATGCCAACCCACAATATGTTTCAATATAAGTTAGACAAGGTTCCCTATCTCAAGAACAAGCACTAACCAGCCTCTAAGCGCTTTAAAAAATAATCATTTATACAGGTGCCTTTCTATGTGAACTCTTCCGGCGCAGTACTTAATTAAAGTTTTCTTTAAGAACTTGTTAATGAAACGCGGAGGCGCTGCCTACTCCGTGCTGCATTAGCGGCTTGAATTATTGACCACGTTAAGGCTGCTCTGCGTCAGGGGAGTCTCACCTAAATATAGTTTGACTGATTTTAATTTATAAACAATATGCGGACACCGAAACTGCCAAAAAGAATAAAAATTAAATTTGAGTCTTACGAAGACACTTTTTACAAAGCTGTATTTGATTTTCGACTTCAGTTTCCCATGCGCTTTAATGTTTTAATAAGTTTTATGCTGTTTCTTGTAAATAGTCCTAAGTCGTAATTGTAAAGTTATAGCGTTTAATTGTAGTGTAATTTTCAAAATAATAACATCGAAAGTACAAAGGCTGTCGTGGACGTTTGTAAGCTGCTTAAAAAACCGAAGGTGTAGTTAATAACACTTACATCGCTTTAGTTGAAAAAAAAAATTAACTTAATAAAAACATAAATCATCAGCCATTTCACGCCCACTGCAGGACATAGGTCTCCCTCATGGTTTTCCTAACCATGAGGGGTTTTGTCATAATCGCCACGCTTGGCAGCCGAGTTGGCGATCGCAGTATGCGGTTCGAATCTCAGGAAAACGCTGCTGCCCGTCTTCTGGTAATGTATTTCCTTAGTCGCCTTTTACGACATCCACGGAAGGAAATGGAGTGACGCTATTCTTAATCCGGCGCCAAACGGAGATTTGTTAAATAAAGGATTCAAATTTACATACTTAGACAAATTATATTAATAAACAATAAATATATGAAATATATATTTATATTTAATAACCCAGAATTTACCTATTATTATTTAATTTTAGTATTCGATTTCGCTGAAGATTGAACATAAACATCCTTACACATATGAGAGGCGACAATTATTGTCTATGTAAGCACTAACAACTCTACCCGAGCGGCTTTGCGTGCAGATTAATTGGGGCTTTCCGTATTGATTTTGTATTATAATAAGCTGATAGAACTTTCTGTTATTGGATGATAATGGGTGTTATTTATTCATTCAAAGGGTTTCATATAAACACAATGGACGTCGGTGTGTATAGGATTGATACTCATATTGATATCGTGAAGCGTAATATGTTTCCGATATGTCACGTAAAAAAAAACTTAAGCCTTTGCATCTTCATAATGACATGATTTATACAGCGTCCAGTGGTACCTTCACTTACACTTGATTCGTGAAGGGACCACTTGGACGCTGCAGTGCCTGGGACGTTGTTTTTTAGATGGTGCAGGCTTGCCAAGTACCTATACCATCCTGACACCTTAGTCGGCCTAGCCCATAGGAAAGACACGTCAATACGTGCAGAGCAGAGCTTACCAAGCCGCTGGTTATCTCACGATGTTTTTCTTCACTGTTAGCGTGTGATATTGCTACTAAAAATTCCCAGATGTACGTAACTTTGAAAATAAACTGCCTGTTGTTTGGAAGAGATCGCTTTTAGCGATAAGACCGCCAGTTGTATGCTATGTAACTTAGACATTTAAGATTTTTCATGTATCTTTATAATGTATGGTGTGCAATAAAGAGTATTAATCTAATCTAATCTAATCTAATAAACAAAGTCATAGTTACATGCCCGCACTGGGCATCGAACCTGGGTCTCTTGATTCCAAGTCCATTGTTCTACCCGCAAGGCTACCACCGCTTATGAAACGTAATGTGTTGGTATATTTACTTTTTCCAAAATATATATTGATCTCTACCTAGTACAATCGTTGTTTAGCGTAGGTGGATACCTACGCTAACATATGTCTCTTAAACACTTCTTGTTAATTACTGCTGCTAACGATGGATAGTATGGCTGCTTCCTACTTCGTTGGTCTAGCGGTATCACTTCTGTTTACCATGCCGGAGATCGTGGGTTCGATTGCTACTGGGCGCCGCCGTACATTTGTAGAAATGGCCTCAGCCTGGGTGTATTTCCATGCTCGAGATGTCCTAGCCTGGTTACCATAACACAGGGCATCCCAGTTTGGCACCAGGACAAGTGCTGGTGTTATGTGGAAGTTATTATTATTACTTTTTTATCAGCAACCGACTTCCTGTGGTCACAAACTCCTGGGAGTTCTCTTAAACTCATACATATTACAATCACAGGAAAATATCAAATCTCACAGTTCATCAGAGATAGCGGAATAGGTACTCGCAGCGTAATATATTGCAGGGGTATTCCATACCGGCCAATTATACGAAATTAATTTCATTGCCGGCGGCAGTGCCAAAAAAGTGAAACGAGTTCTCAAAGTAGCAGCGACTCGGCGTTCTAAAACGTTTTATTGCGGGTCCGCTCGGACATGGATAATGGTCCAAATTTATTAGGTTAAATGGCCTGTACGAAGGAAATTCCAGTTAAATTGTTCACTTGTCTAATTTTTGCGGTTTTCGATGCTTCATTTCATGAGATGAATGTCCCTGGAACGCGGTCTGAGAGAACTTTTAATATTTAAGCATTTTAAGGGACCCGACAACGACGCTACCTCGGAAATCGTTAAGTAATTCTTTCTTTGCGATTTGTTCCTGTTGAAAATAATTTCGGCAAAGTTGTAGCCTGTTAATTATGTCTCAATGGGTCTGTACAATCGATTATGCTACTTTAGTGAGTTTTATTTTCAAACATAAAATGACTATATTCTTTTTGTTGCACTAACCCGTGCTGATAAACATTTTTTTTTTAAAACCTATTTAGAGGCTAAAAATTCCACCCATGCCGGGACTTGATCCCGCGACCTCTGGATAACCGTGCCAGCGCTCCCAACTGAGCTAATGGGTAGGTACAGGCATCAGTGAAATTTCGAGCCTCTACAAAATTCTCTGTATTACGTACAGGCAGCGACATCGAAATCAAGTCGACATCGGGTTCAAGTCCCGGCATGGGTGGAATTTTTAGCCTCTAAATAGGTTAAAAAAAAAACATAAAATGTTTAGAGTAAGCCAGTGAAGTAGCTTTGGTTGTCAACTGCAAAAAAACCGGCGGCGTTATACGCAAAATATTTTGATATTGGAAATGTCTTTTCGTTCGCTCCAGTGTAGGCTCCGATTTCACGATAAAGTGCGATCCCCTTGTACCTGGGAGAGTTGTGAAGACATGATATTAAAAAAAAGTTCAAAAGACGCGTATTTACGAGATCTATAAGGTGCAAAAAGAATTATTCGAGAAAGTCAAAAACAAAAAAGTTACGGCCGAAATGGTGAAAAAAAAAAATCGAATTTTTTATTTTGGCACTCGATATTTTGGAAACGAAGAATGATATTAAAAATTCCTGTAGACAATTTAGTCACTCATAATTTGAGCCTAAAATAAAGACACTCGGATTAAGGGTTTGCCCTGTAGACTCACCTTTTTGAAAAAAGGCAAAAAGTCAGAACGACATTTTTCACATGACATTTATGACTCAATTCATTTCCAATGTGCTCGATAGTCGTGTGAGGCAAGAAATCTATGATTTTTTTTACATTTAATAAGTAGGCACTTATGCCAAATTCGAATTACGGAGAGAAAATTTTAAACCGAAATCAACCCTACACACAAGTTCGATCGAACGTTCGGCGTATTTAATAAACTCTTGTAAACTTACAAAAACTGAAGTTTATAAACTTTGTACCTATCAATCTCGATTTCAGCTCGAAATGTTTATCTCCATAATTCGAGTTTGGGATACGTATTAATTGATCAACATGATTAAATTTTCTTCATAAGGTAGTCGCACTCCTTTGTTTTCTTTTCTGATTAGTTTCTGTTCATCGTCGGAGAGTTCGATTTTTCAAGCGAGCAGGATTAATCCAGGTCACTAAGGAAACCTGACAGTGCAGCTGGGTAGGTGGAATTGAATTACTTTCTAGCATTATATCGCTGAGGCTGCTACACCTTACGGCCTACAGGGGCCCGGCTGTAAATTCGACTCGAAATTGAATCAAACGGCTCTCCCGACGGCCTGCCGGCGATAATGTTCGATTTACGCGCACCATTGTCCTTCTGCTCTGGGAATCAGATCACTGGGGATATTAATGTAGCTTTTTCTTTTAACACAAATACGTAAGCTTTGCTACTTGCTCTGTTAATCAGACTTATGTACAAAAATAAGGCATAAGAAGTATAATATATGAAGAAGTACATAAGAACCTTACCTCAGAGACAGAGAGAGAGGGTATGGGCTTATTCACCTCACGAGTCTAACACGGATTAATAAGATTTAAACCTATTGTAAATATTTACCTAACAATTATGATTTTATAATTCGAGCGAACAAAAGACCCAGTACCCTTTGTGTGAACTATATATAATGGAAATGTTAAAGTTAACCAAAAATACTGAACAAAAAGCAAATGTTATAGGTTACTCAAGCCTTAGAATTAAATTACTTCATAATATTGTAATCCAAATAACTTAATTAAGCTCGCAGCGGCATGGTTGTGTTTACACGAGCGGTATGAATATAAGATACATATACGATATCCATTCCTCTCTATGATGAAGAAGATAGAATGGAGTAAGTAGAGGAGTCGTAAACGGCACACAAACGGCTATGTCGGGAGACAACACGTCGTCACGGCGCTCTATCAGCAATCTGGAATTTGTTTGCGTCGAACGAAACGGACTAATACACTCCCCGCAAAGGTGTATGGAATATTTATTCGGCGCGGAGTGTACTTTGCCTCCCTTAAATTTTTTGCTACAAGTAAAAGTGTAAGCATCCTAACTTCTATAAAGAGCGAAAGTCGAGACGTTGCGATAATGAAGGGCCTACTTAATGTATTTAGGCCTCATTAAATTTGTTCGCCATCTTAATTAACGTCCCTAGTTACCGGGACGAGTAGGTACCTTCTTTACGACACGCCCACCGTCCGAAACATGGACGTTATTTCACGCCTTATTTAATGTTGTTCTACATATTTACGCCGTTTATGTACCTACTTGTAAGAGTTGCCAATGCTATACCTTAACATTTTATCCGGTAATTGGGTATAATTGGATGTTTCATTGAATTAACAATATTATACTTTGTGGCAAGTGGCCCTGGCCTCTGGCTAACGCTCTGGGATACAAGCGTGAGTTTAGGTTATGTTATTATACTTTGATCTATACTCATTAAATTAATCGATTAGAACTACTATTTTAACAACAAAAAAAACCGACTTCAAGAAAAACCCGCACTAAAAAGAAGAGTTTGAGGACTTTCTCATGCATTTTATCAACAGATCTTGACCAAACGTATATGGGATCTTCAGGAAGGTACTTCTTTCCAACAAAAAAGAATAAATTAAATCAGTCACCGTTGTAAAGTATGCTTATCATACTTATCACTTAAAAAAACGCATAGGTATACATAAAAAACGAACGAATTAAGAACCTCCCCTATTTTTTTAAGTCGGTTAAAAGCATGATAAGAAGTGAAAGTCGTCAAATTTAACTGAAACAAATGTGTTTAGTAAAATTTAACTTAGCAGCGTGTTTAGCCTCAATATTAGCTTCTCCAGCTTTTTCTATATCAAAGCTAGTTTATAGTCAAAAGCTTATTAAAAAAAAAATGCCGTTCACTGGTTTGCTTTCTGCGGAATAATACGCGATGGCCTATCGGGAAAAGAATACCTCGGTTAGATTTACGGGCCAGAGGAGGGCAGTAAAGCCTCGTTAGGTTGAGCTATGTCCCATCTACGTGCGAATAAAAGTTGCCGCCCGCTCTCTAATAGTGGATCGCCGCGCTTCAACTTTTATTAGAGACCCATAAAATATTTACGTGTCAAGTAAAATCGTTGTTATTTACGGTGGACGCGAAATGTGGCGCTCTAAGGTAATTTGTGGGTAACATCCGGAAGTCGTGTCAAAACAGTGACGTAGTCACTAAAGGTCATGGCACATTATAGGGGAGTCGTGTCAAAACAGTGACGTAGTCACTAAAGGTCATGGCACATTATAGGGGCACCGCTACAACTCAGCAATTAACTCTTCATTCAAATTTGAGCATTAAGTGTTCGTATTTCGTAATTCGTATAGGATGTTTCGTAATGTCACTGTAGAAACGGCGACCAACGGCGGGCAATCACCGCGCTTGCCGCTACCATACACCTCAACTAGCAACCGGCGCGCTTCAAGCGAGCTGACCGCATGTTTCCAGCGCACCGACTGTGAGCCGCCAGCTAGTCCTGGTCCTAGGCGTGTTCAATCAGCAAGCTTGTACTCTGCAGCCGGCGCGCATACGGCGAGTTGCACCACGCGGGCGACGCGTAGTTAGCGTGCTGAGACGGCTAGCGGTACCCGAATTCGAGGCGGAGCTGCGCTGCAGCTGAGTCGTTGCGGTACGGGTGTAATGTGCAAAGACCTTTACTCTTTTACATAAGTAGGTAAGTAACCTAAACTTTAGTTATAATGCTTGACAAATAACTTGACTAAATGACTGCCTTCGAATGCGCGTATTTTGGGTCTCATTGGCACGGGACGTGGGTTGTGACTTAGAAGCCTTTGGAATTTAGTTAAGTTAAATTAACATGTCATTAAATAAAACGAGTCATTGGAAACTCATACAACCTACGCGGGTTTTTGGTTAGGTTATTAGCCGGGCATTATAGCGAACGCTCAAAGTCACATAGGTACCTAAACGTTGAATAAACAAAGATATTACGAAACAACTGCTTGGGTATAGTCGACAAATGATTAACCCTTTGATTTTTGTTGCAAAGTCCGCTAAAGTGAGTATAGTTCACGCATACAAAATTTACTGTAGCCACAGTCGACAGCACATCATACTTTAAATTTTAGTTGCAAAGTCACCCGTAATGTAACTGAGTGGAGTGCACGGCTGTAAAGGTAAACGTAATGTCGATTGTACAAGGTTGCAGATGTTTTAATACAATAATTACAACGTAGCAAGCAGACTGCAGCACTTGTGGGTAAAATCTAGGCCAATTTCTCAGCCGGCTCATACTGTCATTTTTCGATTAATGGATCCATTTGCTTAGCTTGATAAGCTTTAGGGCGTAAAAGCAGGACGTCCCCTCCCTCTCTCGGCTAAACGGTAAAGTAAAGTAAAGTAAAGTAAAGTATCGTTTATTCATGTACATGGGTAAATAAAATAGATCTTTATATACAGAGTTTCAGTGCATTCCCTGTAGAAACGTGAAAAATTCAGGGCAGGTGCACATATAATGGACTTAAAAGGAAAACTATCACGGCTAAGTAGGCTTTACAAGTTAACGAGTATTAGGCGACCAACTTATAAAAGGAAAATCGTACAAATTTCATTGAAAATTACTTTGGTGATGTTGTTAGTTCTGTAAAGCAGGTAAAGCACCCGTCCTTTTACGGAACCCTGGCAGTGCGCGTGGATCGATACGTACTCGACCGGTTTTTTACATTCATGGTTTGGTGGGATTAATTATATATAAGGTATTTCCTAAAAGAGCGACATTGGCGATGCAATGAATTGTAACTTAATTTGGACACTCGCCCGTTTAGAAAGGTTAATCCGATTTTTGCAGCCGCGGGCGGGCGGTGGACTCGCCGCCATGTACCTACCGAATAAAACGCGCGTAGCCTCCCCTCGCACAATATAACCTCATCGGGCACAGACTCTTTGAGTACAACTTTTGAACGCTTTTGATTAGATGTAAAATGTGAGACAGAATTGCGAGGGCTTTATTTCTTTTAGATTTGCGCTGCGACGAGGCGGCGAGTGTATTATTTATTTTCTCCGTTTTTTTTTTAATTTGGCGTCCAGCCTTTGAGCTGCTCGCTTCATTCATATTTTTTGCTCCATCTGTTTTTCTTATTTTATATGCCCTTTGCGTTGCAAATTAGATCTGATTGCGAATTAACCTTCTGCTACAACTGTTTCTACACAGTTATCGATATTTTCCTTAGAAATGTGCGGCGAAGACTTGTAATATTTTCCTGTGTTGATAGTTTCCGGTTATTTTTATCCAGCGTAACGTAGTTGGAAGTGTTCCAAGAAACTTCAGGCATAGAACATGACAGCGTCCTTTACACTGGAACAGTTACTGCGGAATAACAAAGGACACAGGCTGACACCGCAGTTTCACAGAAAACACATTCAACTTTCGGGCGACGCCGCCGTCAGGGGAATGCAACTTTTTTTTCTTTGAATACCAATCGAAAAATGTCGTCTGTACTATTAGGTTAAGAAATTTATTTATCTATAGGTATGTATCTTTGAAATATATATATGTAGCCTGTATGTATATATGCCAATTTTATTACGTATTTTTTAATATAATGTTTTTTTTTTCTTATCCTTATATAATGTATATACACCTACCTACACTCTTCATCTTACAGTCCTATCTATCCTAAGGTTGTCTGGAAGAGATCGCTTTTAGCGATAAGACCGCCAGTTATATACTATGTAACTTAGATATTTAAGATTTCTCTTGTATCTTTATAATGTGTGTTTAAGCTAATCTAATATCTCTGTAATTACCTTTTTTTATGTACAGTAACATAAGCAGCCTATATACGTCCTACTGTAGGGAACAGGCCTTCTCTCAGGAAGAGAGTATGGGCTTAATCACCACGCGTGCCCACCGTAGATTGGCGATTTCAAGCGCTGAGGTATGTGAATAGCTCAGACACTCAGGTTTCCTCACGATGTTTTCCTTCACCGTTAGCGTTTAGTTAGCAGTTAGTTACAGTAAAGTGTTCTCTATTTATTTATCAATTGTACATCTAAAACAATACGTACGTAAGTATTGCAAAACTACTGTTTTAACTAAACGCGGTTTAGCATCTGCGTTTAGAACTCTATGCAGGTTGTAACAACATTCCATTTTTTTTTTTATTTAACCCATATAAGCCTACTGTAGGGCACAGACCTTCTCTCAGAGTACTGCGCTCCGAAGTCCCAGAAAATCTCAGAGAGCTTAAAGAGAATGTCACAAAATGAAAACGCAAGAGAAAACAGGAAATCAGCACTATTCTGCGAGATGCGAGCAAGCTTCTAACGAAGGCTGAATACTTATAATCGTTGCGTTCGTATAATAGTTACTTATAATCTCCAATGATTTAAAAATGCAAGAAAAAGTTCATTAATTAGTCTTACCAGCCAGGGGGGCAATGGACTGGTAAAATGATAATGACCCAGGAGGTAGGCCCTATGTCCAACGGTGGGAGTCTTTCATAGGCTGTATAGATGGAAAGATCGACTTTAACTAAACATAGTAAAGAATTTATTCCAGTCTTGCGACCGGCGCTAGTCTTTTTGCGTATGTTGCAATAAACTCCAAATCGTTGAATTGTAATAAGTCTATTTGGTGTGGTATCACGTAGAAGGGGGCATTTGCTGTCTCCATTTTGAGTTTCAAAAGAGTTTGTTTATTTTTTAACTAAAACTTAAAAATTAACATAAAACTTACATACTGAAATTAAAATTAAGCTGTTGATTTCCTAAATTAAATTGAAATAAAAAAAGAATAATAAAAGTTGTCAAAATGGCAACATATACTGTCACAAATATATTTTTTAGGTCATAAAAAAAAATATCTATGCGAATTAAGACAACATCTGTCTAACATTGCAACAATGCAAATATGAACCGCCGATAAAAAGCTCAAAATAAGGAAAAAAATCATAAACATAAACATTTACATACAGGCACATACATTGCGTCTGGCCATCATGTCTATCTAGTAATTTGACGGACATAGGTCATTCAAGAAATACCCATCCCGATTGATCGAATTTGATATTAGGTGTTTAGATAAATACACAAGCAGCCTTAATACGTCCCACTGTAGTACACAGGCCTTCTCACAGGGAGAGAGTATGAGCTTAATCACCACGCGTACCCACCGCGGATTGGCGATTACAAGCGCTGAGGTATGTGAATAGCTCAGACACTCAGGTTTCCTCACGATATTTTCCTTCACAGCACTGGGAATCTAACCTGGGTCTCTTGCCTCCGAGTCCAATGTTATACCTACTAGTTTACTGTATATATGTTATCAAACATTTATCCGCTTTATTAGATAAATGTTTGATAACATATATCATGGGAAAGCTTACCTTATATATAAGGAGTATACATTCATTGATATTGTGACCTATTTTGAGATTTGTGTGTAAAAGCTATTATAAATGTTGTCACGCGGGGCAGCATCCGGCGGAGATTGCCGCTCAGTGGCAGAGGTGCTCTGTCAACAATACGAGGATATACCTAGTTGTATCTGTGTTTGTAACACCACATTGGAAAAGCCTCTCTGAAGCCTAGATAAAATTGTGCGGTGAAAAAAGCAGATACAAATAAACTTGGTAGCCTGCTAAAAGCAATTATTTTAATACGGCCAGGCCGTTTTCGGTTAGTGCAAAAGTTCAAGAACCATTGTCGAGTCACTGTCTTAGACAGTCGTCAAGTCTTTATGGCGTCAATGTGTTTAATGTTGCTATTACAGCTGACATGCTATCTTGCTCATACATTGGAATTTTTTTAATGATTGTAAGTAATAAAATTAGTAAACTTTTGATATTCGTGGTCTGAGGCTTTGCTGGATAACACAATTTATTAAGTACATCTATCATTAAAAATGTTAGATGTGCGAGCGAGGCGAACGCCAGACAAAGCCTTAACACATCTGTCAAAGTTTGTCACTAATTTTGTAAACTTTTTGTCTTAACAGAATAAGCCCCCAAGTAAGTTGCTGGACAGCCGGATGGCTTTGCGGATTATGTTATTGCGCGTTTGGTTTGCGCCCTTGTGATAAACTTTCTCGGCTCAAAGCATACTGGCATAAGCATTTCTCTTTTTTTCGATCTGTACCTATTTGTTTTCACGCCAGTTGGCAAAACAATTATTTTCCTCTCTTTCGAGAGGCCACGTTAAATGATAAAACATACTGAACTAGATTTTTCTTTGCAACAGTACTTCCTAATATGATCAGACGAAATATTATTCTAGTCTCGTACTACAAAAAACTCGGCGCAAACTATGACGTTACAAGTTGTGAGTGCAAATGTTAACAATATTTGAGTTATGTAGTAAAATTATGTTTTTATGTAAATATATATTTTTTTATCAAACTTTATAAAACAATATTAAATATCTACAAGTACCAAATTGTGAACACAGCTTGTTGTTACATTGCTCTTTTAATTTACATTTTAAATTATGCTAACTTAACCAATACTTCCATACGAACAAGACTATACCTTATTTAGGTAGTGTTTCTTTAATAGGTTTGTAAACATTTTTTTTGTCTTAGCTTGTCTCAGTATGGCAAATAATTATATAAAAGTGGGGTCAGATAGTACAACATGAGCTCACCATAGTGATTGTACATGAATGGTAGGTACCTGCAACTTTTTTCGCAATGCTTCACGAGTAGGGTAACATTCTATTTTATTTACTTTTTAACCGGATTCAAAAAAGGAGGAGGTTGTCAACTCGACGCGTATACGAAGTTATGTGAAAAAGCAAAAAAAAATATATATATATATATACGAGTATAATATTATTTTATTTTTTTTGCTTTTTCGCATAACTTCATCAAATCTTAACCAATTTTGACAATTTTGTTCGAATAGATATAACGTCCTATTGGTCCCATTTTAATTTGTTGAAGGTCTGATGAATACT
Source organism: Yponomeuta evonymella (assembly GCA_963969515.1). Classification (NCBI taxonomy): domain Eukaryota; kingdom Metazoa; phylum Arthropoda; class Insecta; order Lepidoptera; family Yponomeutidae; genus Yponomeuta; species Yponomeuta evonymella. The sequence continues at coordinate 5,993,827 of OZ018362.1, forward strand.
TTCAGAGATGGAGAGCGGAACTCTTCAATGGACAGCAGTAAATAAGCCCAAATGGAGCCCATCCTTTAGTAATACCCGTATGCTTCATAAAATAGCGTAAAAGTAGTCCCAAGGTAATTTGGTGATGTTCTGGTGAAGACAAATTTGAATCTGGAGAAGTCAAATTTTAAAGCAAAGACTTAAGTAGGGTAAATTATGGTTATAAGGGACTCGTATATATTTCTCCCGTTCCCCGACTAAAAATTTAAAAATAAAAAAAATTTAATAAAAAATAAAAACCGCCTTCGAAACACTACAACACTAAAAAGTTAGAAATCATTTAAATAATTAGAAGTATGTCTACATGTAGGTATTGTAGAAGTATAATTTGTAGTCGGTGCCCAGTTTCATGACCAGCACATATATTTTGGGCACCGACTCCAAATTATACTTCTACAATTCCTACATGTATACATACTTCTAATTATTTAAATTATTTCAAACGGTTTTTATTTTTTATTTAATTTTTTTATGTCTTGTGCTTTAGAGTACAATGAAGAATATTCTTATCCGTGAGCTAATCGGCTTTGAATGTACATCGAATTGTCATCGTATATACAAGAATTGCTCGTTTAAAGGCATTATTATATAGATTACAATCATCGTTTTTATAACTGCTATGTGCGATAAACTATGAGTATGTACAAGGAAATTTAGTTTCACCTAGATTTAAAATAATGTTATGTCCCATTTCGTTACATTATTGAAATCCTCTTACAAACCGGCTTGAATTTGTGCGTGGTCCTTGCTAGCATATATTAGACGGGTATCATCGGCGTAGGCATATATATATATATTGCTGTTTCTTACAATATATGTTGCTGTTAAACGTCCGAAATTTAGTGGAAAATCTAAATCTAATAAGATTTTCACACCGACAAGAGTCCCACTCTTGAATAAATATAAAAATGATGATGAACATGACTTTTTAATTTTTTTGAGACTAAAACGTCGCAAAAAGCATTTTTGATATTATGGGAGTTTTGGTTAAAGAAAAAGAAGAAGAAGAAGAAAGACATTTATTATACCAACAAGATACATCACAGAAACAAAATAAGCACATAAGTAACATAATATGCACAACAACAGAAAGAAAACTAAATACACAACAGACAAAACGAATAAATAAAACAGGACCATAGATGTAGCCTGCGGTGTATCTACGTTGCCACAAAAGGCAGCTGACTCAGCGTTGTGCTGTTAGTACTTTATGGTATAATAAAATTTCATGTCAATCTATTTTGAGTGAACTACTGTAATAGTTTGATATGTTTGATATGTATGTTTCAACTGTTACCGTATAGTAGTAGAATAAAAGCTTTTTTTATTTTATTTTATTTATTTTTATTTTTACTGTAATAGAATGGACTGTGATCTACTTTTACACTTTGGTTGCAATGTCACACGTGGAGGAGATTAGTTATTTATTTTAATTCTTTATTGCACTAATTACTTTATGCATTACAATGTACCCTCGTACATTACAAGGGCGTGCTTAATGCAAAAAGCCTTTTCTTCCAGCAAACCTTTGGTATTGAAGAGACCGATGACGGGTAGTGCAAGAAAAATGAAATACAATAATAAACATACGTAAACATAGGGAAATACATTAACTTAGACCTACAGGAGGGGCTGAGGGAGGGCGGGGTGATTAATAGAAATTATTAGGTATAAACCTATATAAATGATAATTCATAAATAAAAACAAAAAAATAAAATAACAACTATAATACGTACATGTTTTTGTTTTGTTTATTTTGCGGAGATAATAGATACTTGCATAATTATGGTATGATTCACTGCAAATTGCGAACATCTTAGGACGTTACTATTCTAAACGCAAAACTACAGATTATGGTTTTATTCGTAGCTATGAAAGATAAAATTTCCCTAGTACCGTGAGACCTAACAGATTTACATCCAATAGGCCACCCTCATGAAAAATTTGTCCAATCTTCTGTTATAATTTGTCACTTACGGCCTGACAGGACTGTGGCAAAACTTCTGAGGCGTCGGGAAATTTCGAGAAAACCTTATGAATAATTAAGTGCTTCGGAACGAAACTTTTTATATATTTGGGCCACTCTCGCACCGTACTAAGGTTTGATGTGACCTCAGATACGAATTTGATCGACGGAGGAGAGTACAAGAAATAGCACTTAACGGCCACGTTTCTTATTCTTACGTCTATTGCTATGATATATTTGGGTTCCAAAGGTTATTCGAAAATAAATCAGTAAGTAGGTACATACTTAAGTGCTTACCTTGCTACAAAAATAATAATGTTGAGTTGTTATTTGCTAAGATAAAACTAAATTTTCTCTATGTGGATGTGTTATTGGTGTGATGCTTTTTTTTTTACTTGGATTTACACGACATTCAACTTGAAAGATTATGATGATGAATTTTCTGTATTTAATTAGTTAATTTTATGTTTTAAAGCGTGTTTGTTCCGTTTTGATGCTCCCTGCCTGTGTCACCAGAAGGCCCTAGCTGAAAATCAGTGTTGTGGATGCAAACTCTCGGCTAATACGAGCATGAGGCCTTTTTTCCGCTGCATCAACATACAGAGTACATCCACAGGACCCGTTCTCACTATTAGCTTCACATTTCTTCTGCTTTTGTTAGAACAAATTAGAACAGATATACTCGTAGGTATCTGCCGCATTTTCTGTGTTTACTTTTCCTGAATAATTATGTACCTTTGTCTATGAGGCGTTAAATAAATGTTTTTCTTTTTCTTCTTCTTCTAATTTCATAATCGGTATGTCAAAAACCTAAGAAGTCTAAAACCAAACAACCCATTCTGAAACCATTCTAAATTTTGGTACCTGCGAATAATGTTTCGTGAATTTCATGAATGTATGTCAGAATTGGAGTCTTAATAATACGGGCAGCACAACTTAAATGGCAGTAGGCAGAACACATATGTCATCGGGAGGATGGAAGGTGGAGCCGTAAAGTCCTGTTATGGAGATCGCGCACAGGAGCACAAAATGTAGGCAGACCACCTGCACGATGGTATGATGACATCAGGGCTACTGCAAGGTCGACCAGGGCCTAGATTCTGTTAATACATTGTAGTAACATGACAACTGCATAAACATGGCGGTTTTCATTTCATGGCTGCTTTAAGTCTACGCGGGCACACCCATCAAACCTTCTAGGCGTCAATGTTACGAAAAAACACGTCACGTGACCCGACAGTGTACCTGTCATTATACTACAATGCACTAACAGAATCGAGGCCCTGGACTACAATAGCCGCAGACCGATCGCGATGGAGGCACATGACAAAAAAATGCTGAAGAAGAAGAAAAAGTCTTAACACAAGTTGCCTGTATTAATTAGCAGAATATGATGATTTGATTTGATAAGTTTCACCGGACCTGATGGTGTTGTCTATAGACAAGTTTTTTTTCTCCCTTTCTAACTTGCTATCGGTTTGGTTTCTATGAAGATTGGCGTGTCAGGCGTCCCCTTCCATTGTCGGTTTGCCCTTATGTGCACGGGTAATAGGTACTTATTGTGTTACGTCCCGTGTGGTTTCTTTTTAAGCGTCTTGTGGGGAGTGGTACCAGAAGGCTCGAGGCGAGTCTGTTTCCATGGTTGGCTATCCTATCTATAGAGGTATGGGTTTTGGTCATGTGGGCTACTTCTTCCTTTACGTTGCGCATTTCTAGATACTCATGCAACTCTTCTGCCCTTGTGAACCAGGGTGCAAGTGCAATGGTTTTCAGCACATTATTTTGAAACCGTTGGAGCATTTCCAGATTTGATTTTTTTGCTGCTTCCCAGTGCTGGATACAATATGTCCAGACGGGTTTAAGGGTGGCCTTATAGACAAGAAGCTTGTCTGCCGAGACCACGGGACTTGCAAAAGTACCGAAACATCGGAAAATTGTAAAAGGAAAAAATAAACGAGTAAATATCCGTGCAAATTCAGTTTTTATTATATCTAGTACTCGTGTTAACCTTAGAAAATACTAAGAAGCTTCTTATTTAGTGATAGTCTTGACTGTTTGTCCAGAAGCCATTGTAGGGACGGATTTACTGTTTAGTTCGTCACATTTCTTTTGTATATGTACTTTCCATGTTTGTATTCTGTCCAGATGAAATCCCAGGCACTTTACCACCGTGTTGTGAGGGAGAACGTCACTTCCGAGTTTTACCGGAGTTCGTATAATTCTAAAAACCTATTTAGAGGCTAAAAATTCCACCCATGCCGGGACTTGAACCCGCGACCCTTGGCTCACCGTGGCAGCGCTCTCCCAACTGAGCTAATGGGCAAGTGCGAGCATCGATGAAATTGTGAGCCTCTTTACAAACTTCTCTGTATTACGTACAGAATACATGGGTGGAATTTTTTGCCTCTAAATAGGTTTTTAAAATTGTCCTCAGCACGGGTTAGTGCAACAAAAACAATATAATTCGTATAATTCGTATAAACGAAGTTCAATAGTAAAAACGCCGTCATAACGAAGTGTTCCTTTTCATGATTTCTAAAACCATTGGTTATGAAAGTGACAGTTGTATTTCTGGTTCCACCACAAGGAAAATGTCACAAAATTCAACGTTTTCTTGCAAAGCGAGGGCAGCGTTTCACGATTAAGGGGCTCCATAGAGCAAAACTAGCGCCACCAAGTGACAAAAATCATATCTTTTTTTACAGGTCGCTTTTGCAAAAAGTATCTGTACAATCTCTCAATCATGTTAATAGTGTTTTTTAGGACCCATGGCCGTGAACCTAAGGTAGAAACCGGCCAAGCACGTATCGGGTCACGCGAAGTGCAGAGTTCCGTGGAAAAAGCTCATTATCTGAACTTTTTCACGTTTCTACGATCAACCGTTAAGCCGGGTTTGGGGGAGATGCCCTACTCGGACAAAAATTTGCGCTTTAAAGCTTAATATTTCGCAAACGGAACCCTAATTAAAAAATAGCCTTCCTACTCCCATAATATTTTTAAACAACCAATCCGACGATACCCCATATATTTTGTAGGCGAGAAAAAAATTGCACCTGTAATTAAATTAAGGTACCCTAAAAAATTTTTTTTTCGACATTTTATTTTACCGTTTTGTTGGCGTAATAAATAGGTTTATCTATGCTAAGCTTCAGCTCTCTAGTACTTATCGTCTCTGTGCTAAGCCGCGGACAGACAGACGGACATGGCGAAACTATAAGGGTTCCTTGTTGACTATGGAACCCTAAAACCTGGGACTAGATAGCATTACCTGGTCCGAAGTACGTGATCCTAGGTTCTCTGTTGTGGGTAGGACCAAAATCACTGTTAACATGATTGAGAGATTGTACAGACACTATTTGCAAAAACGATCTAATCTTTGGTGGCGGTAGTGTTACTCTATGGAGGCCCTTAAGAAAGCATTTTTGATTCGGGTCGGGCTTGTCAAAACTGCTATGAATAAGTAAGGACGCCCGAAACTTTGGCCTCCGACCCTGACGGCAACTTAACTAAAATTTTACATCACTTTAATGTTTGACGGCGTTTATATCGAGTTTCACCGAATGAAATACTGGATTAATTAACGAAAGCGTGTAAAAAAACGGGCAAAAGCGAGTCGGACTCGCGCACGAAGGGTTCCGTACTATTATCTATACAACATTAGACACAAAGATCGAGAAAAAACGGCAAAAAATCACATTTGTTGTATGGGAGGCCCCCTTCAATAATTATTTTATTTTAATTCATCAATTAATTACTGAAGCGAATATAGAACTAAATATTCTGTGAATATTTCAAGCGTCTACTTGTTGCTGTAATTAATATCAAGCAAATAACGGCAAAAAATTACGTTTGTTGTATGGGAAAATTACAACCCCCCTTAAATATTTAATTTATTTTTAGTATTTGTTGTTATAGCGGCAACAGAAATACATCATCTGTGAAAATTTCAACTGCCTAGCTATCACGGTTATTAAGATACAGCCTGGTGACAGACAGACAGACAGACAGACAGACAGACAGACAGACAGACAGACAGACAGACAGACTGACAGACGGACGGACGGACGGACGGATGGACGGACGGACGGACGGACCTTACGGACGAGAAGCGATGTTTTTGAACATTCTTCAAAGCTGACTGCCGGTGTAGGTATGAATTGAAAAGTAA